>CM053417.1:63223232-63279746 GCA_028644305.1 Xerus rutilus
ATTTCTTCTTCTTAATTCAATCTTCTCATTCATGATTGGTCTTTCCACAGTTTCTATTTACTCACAATTATTTCTAATTAGATTTATTTGCTATTATTTATCCATTTAGAAAATCTAATTTGTTGACAAATAACTGTTCAGAGTTATCTCTTAGTATGTTATATTTCTGTAGTATCAGTTGTAGTCTCCTATTACCTTTATAATTTTATTAACTTGACTCTTCTTTATTTTTATTAGTCTAAATAAAAGCTTGTGAAATTTATCTTTTCAAAACACCTACTTATTTTCATTGATTTTTCTTTTTTTTAAATATTTATTTTTTAGTTGTAGGTGGACACAATATCTTTACTTTTATGTGGTGCTGAGGATAGAACCTAGTGCCTCTCGCGTTCTAGGCGAGCACGCTACCACTGAGCCATAACCCCAGCCCACTGATTTTTCTTTTTTTAAAAAATTTTTTTTAGTTGTAGATGGATGCAATATCTTTATTTTATTTATTTATTTTATGTGGTGCTGAGGATCGAACCCAGTGACTCACGCATATGAGGCAAGCGCTCTACCACTGAGCCATAGCCCCAGCCCATTCATTAATTTTTCTATGTTTTATTTTCTGTTTTATATTCCATTTTTGTATTCTTTAATCTTTATAATTGACTTTTTTCTGATAACTTTGGGCTTTTTTGTTCTCCACTTTCTTGTTCCCTGAGGTGTCACATTTAGATTGCTTATTTGGGACTTTTCTTCATTTTTAGTTATAGATATTTATTGTGATAAACTTCCCTCTTCAAACAACTTTAGCTTGGTGCAACCACTCTTGAAAGCAGTATAGAGATTCCTCAAAAAACTAGGAATAAAATCACCATTTGATTTAGCTATCCCACTCCTTGATGTATATCCAAAAGATTCAAAGTTAGCATACTACAATGACACAGCCATTTCAATGGTTATAGCACTTCAATACACAATAGCTAAGCTATGAAGCTATGGAGCCAAACTGAGTGTCCATCAACAGATGAATGGAGAGGGAAAATGTATATATATACACAACGTAGTATTACTCAGCCATTAAGAAGAATTACTTTCTCACATTTGCCAGTAAATGAATGGATCTGGAGACTATCATTCTAAGTGAAAAAACCAGTACTCAAAAGCCAAAGACTTTTGGCTTTCCAAAACCAAAAACCTTTGGTTTGTTTTCCCTGATACATGGAAGTTAACCCACAATATGGGGGGAGGGGAAGAATAGGAATCCTGTAAGTTAGACAAAGGGGAATGAAGGGAATGGAGGGAAGATAGGAAAACAAAAGACAGTGGAATGACATACTTTTCCTATGTACATCTATGAATACAGTACAGGGAATCCCACCATCTTTTACATACACAAGAATTGGGTCTGAATTAGTATATGATACAGCCCATGCTTGTATAATTATATCAAAACAGACTCTACTGTCATGTATAACTAAAAAGGACCAATAAACTAATTTAAAAAGTATTTCCCACAGGGGAAAAAAAGAACTATTGCTTATCCAATACTTTTTTGTACGTTCTGTTTCCACTTTAATTTGTCTCAAGATGATTTTTCATTTTTCCTTTCATTTTTTTTTCTTTGTTCCATTGTGTTTTTTAAGTAGCATGTTAAGTTTTTGTGAAATCTCCAATATTGTTCCTATTATTGATTTATGGTTTCCTAATTTTAAGGAAGGAAAATACATTTGAAATTATTTTCTTAAATTTGCTAATCATTGTTTTGTCTAATATCTGATCTTCTTGAGAAATTCCCATGTTCATTTGACAAAAATGTATATTGTGCTGTTATTGGATGAAATGTTTCACACACACATATGTGTCATTTGTTCTAACATGCAGTTCAAGACTTGTGTGTTCTTATTGTTTTTCTTTCAGTAGGTTCTGAACATTTTTGAAATTAGGGTATAGAATTCTGTTTGTATTATTGTATTTCAGTCAGTCTCTCTCCCCCTTAGGATATTTAAATGGGTGTTTTATAAGGTGCTTTCATGTTGAGTGTATATGTGTGTGTGTGTGTGTGTGTATTGCCTACTTAGTGAATTGAGCCCTTTATCATTATATAATGATATTGTTAGTCTGTTTCATGATTGTTATTTAATCTATTATAAGTGATATAAGTAACTTACTCATGATCTCTTTTCATTTCCAGTTCTGTAAAATATTATTTTCCTTTCCTTTATATTCAGTTTATGTGTGTTCTTACACATGAAGTGATTCTTTAGGTAGCATATAGTTGGGACTTTACATTTTTATCCATTCAACCACTCTATGTCTTTTATTGGAGCATATAATTCATTTATATTCAAGATAATTTTTGATAGATGAGGATATACTATTACCTTTTTGTTTTCTTGTTGTAGATCCTATGTCTACACATTTGGTGGATCAGTCACTTCTTTCAATTTTATATGTTGATTTCAATGAGTAAAGACTTTCTGATCATGTGAAGGAGTTGCGAGAGCACTGGCTTGCTGGAGTGCAACAGTTTTGGCCCAAGTTAGGCTGCACTAGTGTTATCTTCATGCCACTCTGTCAGCTCACTTTGGTGTTGATTAATATCGAAGTGGTCACCAAGAAACAGTGCTATGAATGTCCACATCAGAAGAGCGAGCTATTAGGGCTGGGGTTGTGGCTCAGAGGTAGAGCATTTGCCTAGCATGTGTGAGGCACTAGGTTTGATTCTCAGCACTGCATATAAATAAATAAAATAAAGGTCTATCAAACTGAAAATGTATATAAAAACAAGAGAGCAATTAAGTTTTTCAGTGGTGATGACTACTTACATTATTCCAATCTCTTTTTCTTTCACTGAGAAAATTCTGGCTGAGAATATACCTTTTGCCACTGGGTCTGGCTTTTTAAAGTCCTAGTCATGGTAGAGGTGGTACTTGTATCCAATGAGTGTCAAACATGGACCAGCCATAGAGTTTGGGTCTAAATCATTGGCATAGGTGAAAGTACTATGTCTTTGTGGTCTGGGGAGGATTGGTATTAGCACAAAGGGCTCAGTGTGTCAAATATGATAAGGGTATTGCCAAATGTACAATGTTGTATGAGACACAGGTGCTTGTGAATCAGTGGGTGATCCAGGGATGGTAACATGAACATGTGCAGATCTGTGGTGGCTCTGGGGTCAAGATAACACCTAGCTTCTATGGTGGATGAAATGTAGCTGAGGTATGGATGAATATAGAGAAACACCAACTCAAGTATGCAAGGTATGCCAAGATGCAAGTTAGTTCCTTTTGATCAAAGCCCCAGTGTCTAAGGCATAGACATTCACAGTGCACCATTAGAACTAGGGTCCAGAACTAGAGTCCATAGGATAGCACTCATTGACTGCTGAGCTGAAGTCCACAGTCTGGGCATGTGCAGAGACTTGACTCTTAGAACTGCAATTTAAACTATCTCATTATTGGGGTGAATCCATGTCTGAGGTGTAAGCAGATATAACGCAGGCACATAAAATTAGGTCTATTGTATGAATACCTATGGAATTGCCTTGAATCAGGGGTCATGGGCATGTGTAAGTTTGATAAAGGTAGAGGCTCCACTCCCAGAGTGGCACAACAGTAGCTGTTTCCTGGAGGGTTTATTTGTGCAGCTAAGTATCCCTCTCTGGGATTCCCCTGATGGAATGCTTTTGGTTAATGGGACTCTGAATGTGTCCCATTCAGAAGAGGCTTTCAGAGACTTTGGTTGTTCATACTGCATGGCTAAAACTGATAAGCTCTATCATCTTGCTTCATTGTTTTTTGTTGTCGTTATGTTTTGTTTTTCATATCATGGTTTGAACCCAGGGGTGCTTTACCAGTGAGGAACATCCCCAACACTTATTTTTTTAATTTTGAGACAGGGTCTCACTAAGATGCTTAGGGTCTCACTAAGTTGCTAAGGCTGGCCGCGACCTTGAGATACTCCTGCCTCAGTCTCCTAAATTGCTAGGATTATAGGTATGCACAATGTCCAGCTCTGTCATTGCTTTGAGGACATTTTATGGCTCTCATATATGCTAATATCACGGTTGATCTTTTTCAAAAAACATTTTTAGTTTTAGGTGGACACAATTCCTTTTTTATTAATTTTTATGAGTAGGTAGGTATAGTGTGGCAGGATGTGGTAGGTCATTGAGACCATGCCTTTGGAGTTTATGTTTTGTCTCTGGTGAACAGAACATTCTCTCGGCTCCCTTGTTTCCATGTTCTGAGCTGTTTTCTGCCACCATGCCCTTCTGTCATGATGTTCTACCTCACCTTGGGCCCAGAGTAATGCACTCAGCCATGCATGAATTAAGACCTCTGAAGCCATGTTCACCAAATAAACTTTTCCTCCTCTAAAATTGTTCTTTCCAGGGCTTTGGGCTACAGTGGTAAAAAGGTTGACTAAAACAATGCTTTGAAAGATTTTCAGTATAATATTAAGGAATAAATTGCGCACATCAAAACCAAACAGAAAAACAAAGAATTTTCTTATAATTTCCCTGGGAATTATATTTTTAATCAGAAAAAAGGAAGTAGGAAAGAAAACATAATAATTAGAGGAAAAAAAGAGGAAAGGCAGGAGGGAGGGAGGAAAAAAGTATAGAAAAAGAAAAGGAGAGAGATTTAAACAAGAGAGAGGCAGAGAAATTTTGTAGCATTTTGAACAATTACAATAAGAATGTATGATATAAAACTGAAATAGTTGTTCATTTTTATTATATTATTTAAAACAATAAGAGATGGTATAACAAGAGCCGAGTGTATGTGTCATATGTTTACCTTGACTAGTTACATTAGAATGGCCATTAACATCTAACAATTTACATTCTCTTTTCACTACCAATACAGATGCATAGGAAATAATTTCTATCAGTTATTTTCTTTTCTACCACTAAAAACTCCAATTCATGTATACCTACACAATTAGTTAGAAAACTGTGATATTACAGTTATTGCTGAATCTCTAAAATATGCCAAGTACTTATAGTAGTTTCTCAGAATGATATACATTGCAACCATCAACATTATAAGTGTTTCCTAAGATAACAAGTCCTTATTAAGTCCAATTAAGAAGAATGGAGATATAAGATGTGCAAAGAGTAAGAAATTAACATGTGAGCCAGGCACAGTGCCATACTTCTGTAATCCCAGTGGCTCGAGAGGTGGAGGCAGGAGGATCACAAATTCAAAGCCAGTCAGCACTTTAGAGAGGCCCTAAGCAACTTAATGAGATCCTACCTCAAAATAAAATATAATAAAAATGGTTGGGAATGGGGATCAATGGTAAAGTACCTCTGGAGTCAATCCTATAAAATTAAATAAATAACACATGAAAATGGTGAAGATAATGCAAATGCAATAATTGAAAGTTTTAGTATGCTTCATTACACTATATGACTTAGAAAACTTAAGTTGCAAATGACATAAAACAGTACTATTATAATAAAGCAAAGAAGTAAATAAGTACAAATATGTATTTAATCATGAGACCTTCTGGTACATGTTTGCCATGGGTAAAGGGACTAAAATATATTGCTGACCTAAACTTCAGATAAATAAGTAATATAAAAAGATGAGAAGAGTAGGAATATAAAACAATACCCCAGAGAGAAGGTGACATCAAAATAATGAATCAATAAAATGTGTTTGTCACTTTTAGATCTAAAATTGGTGAAAGAAAACATTTAGACCAAAATGGGAGTATCCTTGAAATATTTTTATGTAACTAGAAAAAAAGAAAGCTAAAAATTAAAAGTATAATAAGATAATTAGTATCTAAGGCCCACTTGCTAATATATGCATTTCTTCTCTTATCACAATTCAGACAGTTATTTCCTGCTTCCTCTCTTTCATCCAGCTGGTGCTGGCTTTTCCCCAATGGTGTCATTGAAGGAATGTGCAAACATTAGTTCAGAAATGAATTCTGAGCCAGTGAAAGGGTGTCTCACAGGCCATTCCCAACTCATGAGAATCTGGTGTTTTAAAAGTAGTCAAAATTCTACTGTAAGTATACTCTGTGTGTGTGTGTGTGTGTGAGAGAGAGAGAGAGAGAGAGAGAGAGAGAGAAATAGATATTATCAAGGACAAAATTTTATTGGCAAATATAGTTTTAAGGTTTCCTTATATTGTTTTATCTTAAGGTTGCAAATTGCTCATTAACTATAAATTTTGCTTAAATATTTCATTACAAAACTATTCTTATATAATGACAAGCAATAAAAACCAAACCTACGAAAATAAAAAGACTGAAATGTCATAAAATTATTAAAATTATTTGTGATTAGTTTGTTAAACATGGATAACTTTCATTATTTTATCTATTTTATGTAAATATGCATTATATCTGATAATAAAACACATTTTAAGTGTCAGCATTAAAATAGCACTTTTTATGACACTGGCAGAAAGGAAAACAATGAAATGGGATGTGCTGAGCATGAATGGGAATGCAATGATGATATCTGCAAGCAATACTGAATTGGAAGGTCAACAAAGGGGTTGAAAAGAGTTTTGGACCATATATATATATATATATCTGTGTATATATATATATATGTATATATGTATATATACATATATGTATACACACACACATACTTACAGATATGCAGATTCCCCTGAGTCTGAAAATGGTCTGTGAGACAACCTTTCATTGGCTCAGAATTCATTTCTGAACTAATGTTTGCACATTCCCTCAATGACACCATTGGGGAAAAGCCAACACCAGCTGGATGAAAGAGAGGAAGCAGGAAACAACTGTCTGAATTGTGATAAGAGAAGAGGAGAACTGCATATGTCCTGGAGTATCTGGAGTATCCTACATTTGGGGTTCTTAAATGAGTTAAACTGCACATCATAGCTATCTCAGCTCATTGAAGCAAGCTCATATCTTGTAGATGCCACAATTTTGTGAAGCTCCAACATTCCGGGTTAATTCTCAACTCATAGGTAATGTTTCCTTTGATTTCAGACTCTTAGCTGTGTAGCACATCTATTAATTCATTAAGTATCTAATATGTGTTGGCAATGTATAAGGCAATGAAGATGGTAAATTAGACACAGTCACATTCTCTAACAAAATTTTTTACAATTAGAGAAGCCAGATACACACACACACACATAATTGAATTATATATTATTAGTACTGTGAAGGAAGATAAGTACAAGATAACTTTATATGTGATAGAGAGATCTAACTTGTCTATGAAGTAAGGAAAGATTTGAATTTATATCAGAGGATAAAAAGTAATTGATTAGACCAGATATAAGGGGAAGATTTTGCCATGTTGTGTTAAGAGTATGTATAAAAGCTTTGAGATATGGCAAAACAGAGTACAAAATAAAGTAAATGTGAAAATTAGAAAACAGGTCAACATATTTGGACTTCAACAAGTACACGAGAGAGTAAAGCAAGATAGAGTATACTGTGATGGATTAGGGGATAAATTCCATTAACTTTGGTTAAAAATATTTGCCCTTGGGGTAGAGCAAAGTGGAGCTAAGTTCCTCTGGCAAGCTCTCCCCACAGACACAGCAACTTAAACAGCTATTCACAAACAAAATTAGTAGCACAAATGCTAAGTAAATTAGGTGAGAGACCATAGTGTCTTCTTTTAGTATAAAAAGTAAAGAGAAACATTAAAGAAGGCAGGAAGGAAGGAGTTTTATACATCACCCATCCCCAAACTCTATCCAGCCGAGCATTGAGAGAGGTGCCTCCCATTTGGTATAATAAGAGAGAATTAAGTCCAAGCCTTAAACTTGAAACCCAGTACTGGGTTGGTCATGGTGAAACCCAGTGTCAGACAAAGCCTCGTGATCCCAACAGCCAGGCCCATACCTACATGTTGAATATCTGGAAAGTACTAACCCACCACTTCTCCCCTAACTTCAGACAGCAGAGTGTAGAACAAACCTCCAATCCCTGGAGAGTAGGGCACAAATGTTTGTACAAGGTTTTTCATTAGAGACCTGACCCACCTCAGTGAGATCAAGCACACAGTAAAAACAGCAAGCACAATTTCATAGGCCAGTGCTCATGGGGTCTCTAAGCCAGCTCTTGCATCAAGGGGAGACCTGCAGGTCTGCAGCACAGACAGAAGTTTCAATGTATCAGTTTTATCATCAGTCTCAGGGAACATTATTCTTCTTTAATACTGTACAGGCCCCAGAAACTGTGACACTCAGGTGTGACCTGGCTTAACATCAGCCTTATTGTCCAAGGGTCTGTTTTCTCAAACAATCTCCCAAAAGCAGGAAGCAGAATTATCACCAGGCTAGTGCTCACAGACAGGGCTTTATAATGGTCCCAGCAACAACAGAGACATGCACCCCAATGGGACATTCTCCTTCTTCCACCTGCATTACTACCACTGCAGTGTGAGACTCTGTGTACACCTGAGAATGTGCAGAACTTTACAGTTATGAGACTTGGGTATGATCTACCTTAAAAACAACTAAGAACAACTAAATTGGGTAAATATAAGCCTTCCCTCCAAATTATCCCAACCTCAGGCAACATGAGGTAGCACAAGACCCTATTTACTGTGTTAGGGTAGGGTAATGATCTCATTACTTTGCCCTGGAATTTAGCGCTGGGCTGGTTCAACCTAACCAATGCAAAACAAAATATAAAAGTAAAAATTCAAAAACTTTGAAAACTTTACAAATAAATGGAAATTAAATACTTTATATTTGAATAATCAATGTATAAAGGAAAAAATAAAGAAAGGAATTTAATAAAAATTTCTTGAAGCAAATGAAAAAGGAGACAGCACACTAATACCTATGAAATGAAAAAAAAGCAGCATTATGAATGAAGTTTAGCTAGGTGCAGTGGTGTATGCCTGTATTCCCAGTGGCTCCGGAAGTTGAGGAAGGAAGATGGTGAGTTTACAGCCAGCCTTAGCAATAGCAAGGCATTAAGAAACTAAGACCCTTTCTCTAAATAAAATACAAAAAAGGCTCAGTGGTCAAGTGCACCTGAGTTCAATTCCTGGTACCAAAAGAAAAAAAAAAAAAGAATGAAATTTGTATCAATCAACGAACAAATAAAAAAAGTAAAAAGATTTCAGATTTTAAAAACGCTATCACTACATTCAAGGAATGAGAAAAATAGCAAACTAAATCTAAATAAGTAGAATGAGAAAAATAATAAATATTACAGCTGAAATAAATGGAGAAAAATAGATAGTGGCTAAACTATGAAACCAACCTAGGTACCATTGAACAGATGAATGGATAAGTAAAATGTGGTATGTATGTACAATGGGATATTACTCAGCCATACAAAAAAGAATGACTTTATAACATTTGCTGGTAAATGGATGGATCTGGAGACCATCATGCTAAGTGAAATAGGCCAATCTTTAAAAAAAAATGGTTGAATGTTCTCTCTGATATGTGCATGCTAACACACACCAAGGGTGGGGAAGGAGAGAATAGAATTTCAGTGGATTAGACAAAAGGGAATTAAGAGAAGGAAAGGGAAATAGAAATAGTAAAGGCAGTGGAAAGAATCTGATACATCTTCCCATGTACATATGTGAATATAGCACAATAAATTTCCTTCCCTCAAAATTATTCCAACCTCAGACAAGAGGTTTTCCCAAGACTGGGATACTAATTAGAATAATATATATTCCATGTTTGTATAAATATATCAAAATATACTCTACTGTCATATACATCTAAAAAGAACAAATAAAATTAAAAAATAAACTTTGGGTGGCCTATTTGAAAATATAAACAAAATAGTCAAACCCTCAGCTAAACTATGTAAAGGAAGTAGATGATGCCAATAAATAATACCAAATATGTAAATGAAATATTACAACTGACAGCACAGAAATATAAAAGACCATGAGAGATTATTATGAACAACTACATGCCAATAAGTTTGATAATCTAAAAAGAATGGATAAATTACGAGACACAAACCTTATCAAGAATGAATAATAAAGAAGAGAAAACCAGAACAGTCCAATAAGTACTGATAGCACAGAATCAATAATAAAAATTCTTGGGGCTGGGGTTGTGGCTCAGTGGCAGAGTGCTTGCCTTGCACATGTGAGGCACTGGGTTTGATTCTCAGCACCACATAAAAATAAATAAAATAAAGATGTATCCATCTGTAACTAAAAAAAAAGTTAAAAAAAAATAATAATACAAATTCTGCCATCAAGTAACAGCCCAGGGTTAGAATACACTGTTGAATTCTACCAATATTTTGAGGAAGAAACAATATCAATTCTCTTTATATTATTACAAAAGTAGGAGAGAAAGGAATTCTTCAAAATACATTCTATGAAGCTAGTATTACCTTGATATCCAAACTAGAAAAACCCAGAAGGAAGGAAGGAAGGAAGAAAGGAAGGAAGGAAGGAAGGAAGGAAGGAAGGAAGGAAGGAAGGAAGGAAGGAAGGAAAGAAAGAAGGAAGGGAGGAAGGAAGGGAGGGAGGGAAGGAGGAAGGGAGGGAGGGGAAAAGGAAAGAAAAGAACAGAACAAACCAAACTATTCTCCAATATCATGGATGAAAAACAGAGGCAAAAAAGTTTACCAGCAAACTAGAAAGATTATTCACCATGATCAAGTAGGACTCAATCCAGGGATCCATTGAAGTTTCAATATGTGCAAGTCAATAAATGTGATGCCTCATATCAACAGAATGAAGAATAAAAACGACATGGTCATCAGCTAATATAGAAAAGGCATTTGGTATAATTCAACATCCCTTCGTGATAAAAACACTAAACTATTTAAGCATACAATAAATTTACCTCAATATAATGAAGGCCATTTACAATACACCAACAGCTAACATCACACTGAATGGAGAAAAGCTGAGAGCTTTCTCTAAGATCTGAAACAAACAAGGATGCTCCTTTCTGAAACTTTTGACCTACTGATGGATATCCTACCAGAGAATCAGGCAGGGGAAATAAATGAAGGGCATCAGGTTTAGAAAGAATTTAAACTGTCACTATGCAGATTACATGATCATATATAGAGAAAATTCTAATGATTCCTCCAAAAAGATATTAAAACTAATAAATGAATTCAACACAGTTTTAAGACACAAAATCAGGTTAGAAAAAAAAGACACAAAATCAAAATACAAAAATAATCAATGTTACTATTTACCAGTATCAAACTATTTCAAATTAAAATTTAAAAAGCAATAACATTTACAATAAATACAGAAAGTAAAACAATAAGGAATAATTTTAAGAAATGAGGATACAGACATCCACAATAAAAATATCCAAACATTGATTAAATAAATTGAAGAAAACAAAAAATGGAAAGACATATAATGTTAATGTACTGTAAGAATCAGTATTGTTAAAATATCTATTGTGCCCAATGTAATGAACAGAGTTAATGTAATCTCTATGAGACCTCAATGACATTCTTTACTGGACTATAAAAACAATCATAAAGTTTGCATACAGTAATAAAAATCACAAAGTATACAAATATATCTTGAGTAAAAAGAAAAAAAAACAGGAGTCATTTCAACACCAAATATCAAAGTACACTACAAAGCTGTAGGGATCAAAGTGGCATGGTATTGGCATAAAAAGAACCACATGAAACATAGTAGAGAGCTTAGAGGTAAACCCATGTATCTACAACCAGCTGAATTTTTTTGTACTAGGGATTGAATGCAGGAGCATTCAACCACTGAGCAACAATTCCAGTCCTCTAGACAGTTTATTTTGAGACAGGGTCTTGCTAAATTACTGAAGCCCTTGCTAAGTTGCTGAGGCTGGCTTTGAACTTGTGATCTTGTGACAAAGTTGCTAGGAACATTCCTTGAACAAAATAAAATCTTTTAAATATATGATAATGAAAAAATTAGAAACCATGCAGATGAATAGTACTACACTTCTATGTTATAAAAAATAACTGAAATGGTTAAAAAGGTGGCAGATGGGAGACAATTAGCAATAATGTGCTGCTCTATGAGATTGAATCAATACAACAGGGTGCCATGCTTTATGAAGTTAGGGTGGAAAGCACTGAAGAGCAACCTTTAAGAGTTGGTGACCAGATGAAATACAGAAATGTTTGTTTTTAGAATGTTTGGAGAAATAAATGGCACCAACACTAAGTGCTTGGCAGGTTGGCAGAGAAGATAGATTACCCCTAAGCAGAATAAAATTTGGAAAGTCATGTACAACAATCTCCAGAAGTTCAGAGTCTACCACTAGGAAAACATGCATGCTAAGTAGACGAGAGTTTGGAGTTCTGTATATAAAGCTGGCATGGGAGAAGGTTTTCTTGGCACTATCAAGTATATTCATATGGTGCCATGGAAGAGAGCCATCTTAGAAGGTTCCCATTGTCTGTACTCACTGAGAGACCAGAAGCCCCTACAATTTATGTATATATCTCCAAGATCTAATGG
Organism: Xerus rutilus; assembly: GCA_028644305.1. Classification (NCBI taxonomy): domain Eukaryota; kingdom Metazoa; phylum Chordata; class Mammalia; order Rodentia; family Sciuridae; genus Xerus; species Xerus rutilus. Next base: position 63,235,657 of record CM053417.1, read on the forward strand.
CCTCTTCTCTTCAACAGACTCAATAGACATGCACCACAAATCACTCTGGTCCCATGGAAGTGACTGTGACACAAATCATCTGAGAAATATATCTAGTGGAGACTATAATCTGTGAGGTGAGGGAAGTAGAAGTCATTTTATATTAAAATTGATGGTTTAACCTCTGTGAAAAAGAGTGGGACAATTTGTATGTGAATTTGCAAGGGAACTCATACTGGGAGTGCCATGAATGGGACAGGATTATTGCTTTGTTCCTGCAACTCCTACCCCAGTACAGTTCCATTGGCTTAGTTACTTCATGTTCATAGATATTCAGGGGATACACTGTTATAGCCTGGATATTTATGGCATCCCCTAGTGTACTACCTTGAGACCAAGGGTTTCCTAACCCCATTGTTCCACAGGCTTGGCATGCGAGAGGATCTGGTAGGCCATTTCTACTCTCACCATGTGCCCATCCTTGGGTGCAAGGATGGAAACCTTAGGAGTGAAATTAGTCATACTGTGAGCATCCTTTCTTTGGCTCAATAAAAGGACAAGAATGGGCATAGCTCAACCTACAATCTACCCTAACTAGTTTGGTCTGTTTAAACTGGAACAGATAAACACCAGGATGCAGCTCACTTCCTACCCCCTAAATATGGTGAATTCCCAAATTAGTGGTCTTGGAAATAAGCGTTTTTATTTTTAAAACCTCAGTAAAGAAGCAATTTTTACTTATTTTTTGGTTGTTTTCTGTTTGCTTGTTTCTTTATCTCTTGTCTTGTTTTGTTTTGTTTCACCTCATTGTTTTTTCATACTTTTATCATTTTATTTATTTATTTTAATAATTCTTTAATTTTTTCTTTTCTTCTTAATTATTCTAATTCTATTTTCTTTTATATTATTACTATTTTCAATTTTTATTAGTTTATCCCCTTACTAACATTTTAAAATTTTTATTTTATTATTAATTTTACTTTATTGAAGTCTAAATGTTATAGTTTGGATCTAGAATGTCCACCACAAAGCTCATATCTTAAATATTCTATCTATAATGCAGCAGTGCTCAGAGGTGAAACTTCATGGAAGTGGTTGTTAGCTTCGACTTCATCACTGGATTCATCCATTCAGAGCAGAATACACTAATGGAAGCTGAAAGAGGCTATAGGACATGGGACCTAGTTGAATGAGGGGATTCTTGGAGACATGACCCTGAAGACTCTCTCTTTCTCTCCTTCTACTTCCCAGCTGCCATGAGCTGAGTATCTTTCCTGTGTCATGCCATTCCACCTTGATATCCTGCCTCACCCCAAGCCCAGAGCAATGAAGCTGGATGACCATGGAATAAAACCTATGAAACAATGAGCAAAAATAAACCTTTCCTCCTCCATGTTGTTCTTTTTTGGTAATTTTTGTCAAAATGATGAAAAACTAACACCACAAAATTGGTATCCAACATTAAGCTCATTGCTGTGACTATGTATAACCATGTGATTCAGAAGCATCTGGAACAGGTTTGAGGGAGGAATTTGGAATGCATGATAGAGAAGTCTTAGAATATTTTAAGTGTAACTTAATGAACACTTCTGGTTTGATCTCAGAAGACTACAATGCCAATAAATGTAGAGAGTATAAAATATGATCATAACATTTCAGATACAAATGAGGATTCTTTGGGGAACTGAACTATAGCACATAATTTCTCTACAATTTCCATTCCCTAAGACTTTAGGCTAAATGTAAGGGTGACAGACAGAGGGAATTTCAAGGCAACACAGCATTCTGGTGGTGACATGGGTATCTCTGGCTATGTTTAGTGAGGTTTCCTATGATAATCATGAGCAAAAATTTGAGTAGGAAGATTTGAAAAAAATGGATTTTGACCACAAAAGCATGTGAAAAATTAGGGCCAAAAAATATAGGGTAACTGAAGAAATTAACATCATTAAATAGAAAGCAACTGCTTTGCAGAGAGACAACAGGAAAGATGCCACAACAGAATCTTAGAAATCAAGATCACACTCATCTCAGGCTCCAGGGTGTAAAGTAAAAACTCATTTGAAATACTTCGCTTTGGTTAGAGACAACTAAGCCACCATGAGTGCACCAGGCTACAAATAAAGTTGTCTCCCCAGGATGTATTTCACCATTCAGAGATATCCAGGTTCTCAGAGACAACTGCAGGTATTTCCCAAGAGGACCAAGCTACTGCTCAATCTGACAGCAGACATTATCATCACCCATGTGGTACTGATTTTGCAGGAATGCAAAATGCTGGAGTTACTGGTTTGTGGATGCTTCCATCTAGATTTTAAAGGAAAGCCTGATATGTGTCAGGGTTAAAATCTTGCAGGCAGCTCCTGAGAGGTCCATGTCTGAAGTTGAGAGAGTGAAGCTAAATATAATAGGTATTCCAGATATTTGAAAATATCAGAAGCATTGAATGTGTGAAAGAAAAGCTGCAAGTAGTCAGCAGAGCCAGACCATAAAGGCCTTGTGGGCCGCAGCAAGCAAGGCCATAGGGGTGAATCTACCCTATACATTTGGGACCCATGTTCTACCACTGTGTGTCCCTATGGTAAATATGGAACAACAGGATATAATATTGGCCCTGCTAGGTTTCTGTATTACTTTGGTATCATCCACTCTTTTTTGGGGAAAGGGAGTACTGGGGATTGATCTCAGGGGAATTGACCACTGAGCCACATTCCCAGCCCTGTTTTGTATTTTATTTAGAAAGAGGATCTCACTGAGTTGTTTGTGCCTAGCTTTTGCTGAGGTTGGCTTTGAACTAGTGGTCCTCCTGCCTCAGCCTCCTGAGCTGCTGGGGTTACAGGCATGCACCACCATTCCTGGCTCATCCATTCTTTATATGGTCTTATTCCACACTTTTTAAATGAAAATCTTTTTGTTATTTTTAGATATATATTACAATACAGAGTACTTTGACATATTATACATACATGGAATATAACTTATTCTAATTAGAATCCCATTCTTGTGGTTGTACATGACGTGGACTTTCACAGGTGGTCAATTCAGATACAAACATAGGAAAGTTATGTCCAGTTTATTCTACTGTCTTTCCTATTCCCATTCCACCTCCCTTCTCTTCATTCCACATTTTCTAATCCACTGAATTTATATTCCTCCACACACACTTGTGTGTTATCAGAGAGAACATTCAACATTTGGTTTTTTGGGACTGGCTTATTTTACCTTGCATTATAGTCTCCAGATCCATCCATTACATTGAATGCTTATTCTGTACTATTATATATTGGAAGTATGTAACTTGTTTTAGATTTTTACAAGGTGTTATAGTTTAGAAGTATTGTCCCCCAAAAACGCACATGTGAGACAATGCAAGAAGTTTTGGAGGAGAAATGATTGGGCTATAGCCTTAAACTAATCAGTAAATTAATCCCTGATGGGATTAACTGAATGGTAACTGGAGGCAGATGAGGTGTGGCTGGGGGAAGTGGTTCATTGGGGGCATGGCTATGAGGTATGTATTTTGTATCTGGATAGTGGAGTTTCTCTCTCTGCCTTCCCATCACTATATGAGTTGCTTCCCTCAGCCACACTCTTCTGCCATGATGTTCTGGTTCACTTTGAGCTCCAAGGAATGGAGCCTGCTCTCTATGGACTGAGGCTTCTGAAACTGTGAGCCCTTAAAAAAATTTTTCCTCTATAATTTCTTTGGTTGGGGCTGGCAAAAAAAGCTGACTAAAAGACAAGGGCATGGAGCTAACAGTTTCCCTTGAGCCTCAGAGGAGTTTGTATATGAACTTTTGAGAAATGCTGGAATTGTTAAAGATTATGGGAACTCTAGAAATGGACTAAATATTTCATTGTGAAATAGCCATAAGCTTTCAGGTAATATGGGAAAATGGTAAGGTTTGGATCTGAAATGTCCCCCAAAACTTCATTATGGAAGGCTTGGTCCCAAATACAGTAGTGTCCAGAGGTGGGATTTGGGGACAATGTTTGGTTCATAAGGGATCTGACCTCATCACTAGATTAATCTATTGATAGGATGGACTTTTGGGAGTTGGGACCTAGTAGAAAGAGTGATTACTTGGAGGCATGACCTTGAGCCCTTAGACACAATATTTTGTCCCTGACCTCTTTCTTCCTATCTCCCTTCCTCAACCTCCTCCTTTTCCTCTTCTTTCTCCTTCTTCATCTTCATTCATCTTCATCATCTTCTTCTTCTTCTTTTTTTTTTTTGGTACCAGGGATTGAACTCAAGGGTACTCGAACACTGAGCCACATCCTCAGCACTATTTGTGTTTTTTATTTAGAGACAGGGTCTCACTGAGTTGCTTAGCGCTTTGCTTTTGCTGAGGCTGGCTTTGAACTCATGATTCTCCTATCTCAGCCTCTCAAAGTGCCGGGATTACAGACATGGACCACTGTACCTGGCTTGATCTTCTTCTTATCTACTTTCTCCTCATCTGCCATAAGCTGAGTAACTTTCCTCAACTACTCCATTACCCCATTATCCTCTGCCTCATTTCATACCCAGAGCAACAGAGATAGCAAACCATGGACTAAACTGAAACTATGAACCAAAATAAACCTTTCTTCTTCCAATTTGCTCTCTTCAGGTATTTTGGTCACAGGGATAAAAAAAGGACAATAAGTTTTTAGCCCATTCTATAGTGTTACTGTTCCTTTCTTCTCTATGGTCATTAATGTTGTAGATTATATTTAATGGATTTTATTTCATATATGTATCTTGTTTGCTTATATATTATTGCTGTCAGGAGTAGTAGCTGTCTTTTTTCAAAGTGGTGCTGGGTTTTGAATATAACACTTTAATGTATTATATGGGTACTCTTAACAGGTTGTACCCCCAACCCATTTGAGAAAAAAATATATTTTACTCCATCGTAGACTTAGTCTTGCTCAACTGTTGGTGGACACCTCAACTTAATGAACAAGGGATACAGCAACCCATGCTGATGACCCAGGGACAAATGAGCATGAACAGAGGGCTAAAAATCCATCAGTGGATATTCATTCTTTGGAAACAGCAGAAAAAAAATACCAACTTTTCTTGACACAGTACTCAAGAGAGGTCCTAGCATTCATAGATCAGTCCCAAATCACCTCAGATTGCACAGTACTGAGAATCTGAACATGTATCCAATCAGATGAATATCTCATGTACTACATTGTCTATATCATATCTGAATTAACTATCAGAGGAACCCTATACATGCAATCCCTATGGAGAAAGTGGATCCCTCAGTCTCTGAATTAGTTCTCAAACATGGACTAAGAAACCACATAGAACTACAATATAAAGCCCATTTAGAATTAAACCCAACACAACACAACAAATCAATACCCCAAGGCACATCATCAAGATATGGCTGCTCACTAAGACTCTCACCGAATAGTAAAAGAGATAGCCATCCAATATATGTGCAAATGTCCAAGTAGAAACACAATAAGCATGAAAAACCAAGGTCATAATACTTCTCCAAATGGTCATACCTTCCAGTAGCTGAACACATACATACCAAAGTGGATGAAATGCCAAAAAATCAAAAATTTATTGTTAAAACAATAAATAACTTCAAAGAAGATACAAATAAACAGTTAAATAAATTCTAAAAGACAATTCAGGACATAAAAGCGTATTTCAATAAGGAGAGATTCTGAAAAAATCAATAGAAAATCGTGGACATGAAAAAATATTAATATATAAATAAAATCCTCAGTTTAAGGCCTTATTAATAGACTAGCTCAAGTGGAGAAAAGAATATCAAGACATGAAGACAAGGTGGATGATCTAACACATTCAGACATTGATAAAAAAAAAAGGTCAGAATATACAAAATATATAAGAAACATGGGACATGATACAGAGACCAAATGTACAAATATTAGATGTAGAAGAAGGAACACAAGTACAGGCTAATGGCTAAGAAAATCAATTAAGTAAAATAACACAAGAAAAAATTTAAAATCTTTGGAATGATATGAACATACAGATACTGGAGGCATTTAGATCCCCAATTACACATAATCAGAAAAAAAAATCTCTACAGTATGTTAAAGTTAAGCAGGAAAAATATAAACAAAAATAAACTTAAAGTTACAAGGGATAAGCACCAAGTCACTTCTAAAAGCAAATTTATCAAAGTAACATCAGATTTCTCAGAAAAATATCTAAAGCCTGGCATATTTTAAGTTTCATTAAGAGTGGCATATTTTAAGTTTTATTAAAAAAATCTATCAGCCAAGATTACTATATCCAGCAAAGTTATCTTCAGTATTAAAGTGAAATAAAGAACTTCCATAATAAATATAAACTCAAAAGAACTGATGACAACTAAACCAGAATTACATAAAATATCCAAAGTAATTACACACCCAGATAAAGAAATGAAATAAAAACCAAAAAAAAAAAAACAACAGGAACAATTATATCTCATTACAATAGTAGGTAAGCAGTTGGGAATGTGAAAGAACAACATATTATTATTTCAGTAAAACATTAAAACTCTAAGATGAATATGAGAGAAACAAATATATATAGAATACTTAAGACAAAAAAAAAGAAAAACAACAAAATATCAGGACCTAGGGGCTGGGGTTGTGGCTCAGTTGTAAAGCACTTGCTTCACATGTGTGAGGCACTGGGTTCAATCCTAGCACCACATATAAACAAATGAATAATATAACAGTCCATCAACAACTAAAAACAATTTTAAAAAATATATCAGGAACTAGTCCATTTCTTTCAATAATAATCTTAAAAGTAAATTTTCTGAATTTTCCAATTAAAAGTCACACACTAACTAATTATATTAGCAAAAAAAAAAAGACCAACTGTTTGCTATTTGAAAGAAACTGACCTCATCTGTCAAGTGAAAGAGTGAAGAACAATATTCCAATCAAATGGAATGTGAAAGCAAGCAGGCACAGTTATGCTCTGAAAAAACACACATCAAGCAAAAACCATCAGAAGAGACAATGAAGGTCACTATATACAACTAAATGAAACAATTCATCAAGAAGAAATAACAGTTGAGCCAAGACATGGTGGTGTACACCTGTAATCCCAGTGGCTCAGCAGTCTGAAACAGGAGGATTGCAAGTTCAAAGCCAGCCTCACCAAAAGGAAGGTGCTATGCAACACAGTGAGATCCTGTCTCTAAATAAAAATACAAAAAACAGGGCTGGGAATCTGGCTCAGTGATTGAGTGCCCCTGAGTTCAATCCTTGGTATACCCACCCCCCAAAAAAGAAGAAATAGCAGTTGAAAAATAGCAGAATGCATCTGACATAATTTCCCATGTACATATATGAACACACCATAGTGAATCTCAACATTGTGTACATCCACAAGACTGAGATCCCAACTGGAATAAAATAATTCCATGTTTGTGTAAATATATCAAAATAGATTCTAATGTCATATATAACTAAAAATAATAAAAATATCATGAAAAAATTAAAAAAGAAGAAATAACAGTTGAGATATATACACAATTGAATGTTAGAACACCCAATTTTTTTTTTTTGGTACTGGATATTTAACCACTGAGTACATCCCCAGCCATTTTCATTTTTTATTTTGAGACAAAGTCTCACTCAGTTGATTAGGGCCTCACCAAATTGCTGAGGGTGGCCTCAATATTGTGGCCATCCTGCCTCAGTCCCCCTGAGCTGCTAGAATTACAAACATGAGCCACCACACTCCACCATTTTTTTTAGTAGAGCATTACTGTTATAAATAGTGGTTGGATTCCTTTGAACAAATTCAAACATGTATGGAATTTGATTTGTTCCACTTTAGTCCCTGTTCACCTATTTCCCATCCCCTCTCCCCCTATTCACCTCCTTCTATCCTTCTGATCTTCCCTTCATTCATTATTTTATTTATGTTTGACTGGTATTTTTCACATATACATAAATGTGGAATTTGCTGTGATGTATTTGTATGTGCACATAGCATGCTTTTGTTAAATTCATTTCCCATCCCTCCTCTCTCCCTCTCAATCTCCTTTTTCTACTTCACTGATCTTATCTATATCTCTATGACATCTGATTTCACCCTTCTTTTCCCCTTATTTTGCACTAGTTTCTGCATATTCAACGAAATATTCAAGTTTTCTGAATCGGTCTTGCTTATTTCACTAAGCATGATGTTGATCATTTCCATTCATTTCCCAGAAATTGCCATAATTTCATTCTTTATTATTACTTAGTAAAACTCCATTGTGTATATATATCAATTTTTCTTAATCCATTCTTATGTTGATGGGCATCTGTGGAACACTCAAGTTTATTTTTTCAAAAAGCACTATAGGAATTAATGCAAGAGATAAAAACATATGATGACTTAAGTACCTCACTCCCACCAATATATAGACCTTTTAGACCCACCTCCACCCCTCAAAAACCCAGAAACATTGGAGTATAAATTATATAAATTTAAGTGTCATGTAGACCAAATTGATTTAATAGACATCTACAGAATATTGTATACAACAGCTGCAGAAATTGTTTTCATCAGTGCACTGAACTTTCTTCAAAACACGTTATATTTTAGGCTATAAAGCAAATATTAATAAATATCAAAAAATAAATAATGCTTTGCATCTTATTTGATAATAATGGAATGAAATTAGAACTTAACAAGAAACAAAACTGTAGAAATTATACAAAAACATGTATAAATAAAAATGCATTTTTTTAATATTTTTTTTTAGTTGTTGATAGACCTTTATTTTATTTGTTTTTGTATGTGGTGCTGAGAATCGAGCCCAGTGCCTCACGCATGCGAGGCAAGCGCTCTACCACTGAGCTACAATCCCAGCCCAATAAAAATGCATTTTTGAATGAATAGTGTTTAATTGAAGACATAAGGGAAAAATTTAAAAACTCCTATAATCAAATGTAAGTTGAAATAAAACATACCAGAAACTATGGGGGGCAGCATTTATATGAAGAAGTTTATGGTCATTAGAAAAAGAGAGAAATCTCACATAAATACAAAAAATAGTATTCATCTCAAAGTCTTAGGAAAAGAAGAACCAATCTAACCTTTAATCAGTAGAAGAAAAGAAATAAGAGACATTGGTGGAGAAATAAATGACATAAAGACTAAAAGAACTATACAATGATCAATGAAAGAAATAGTTGGTTCCTTGAGAAGATAAGCAAAATCCACAAATACTTAGCCAAAATAACAGAGGATAGAGAGAGAGAAAGAAGCCAAATAAATAAATTTAGAGGTGAAAGGGACTATGAAAAACATACCATTGGTGTGCGCTGTGGCACACACCTATAATCACAGTGACTCAGGAGGCTGAGGCAGGAGGATTGTGAGTTCAAATCTACCTCAGCAACTTAGTGAAACACGAAGCAACTCAGTGAGAACTTGTCTCCATATAAAATGCAAAAAAAAAAAATGCTGTGGATGTGGCTTAATAGTTGAGTGCCCCTAGGTTCAATCCCCAGTACCAAAAAACAAGCAAACAAACAAAAAGTCAAACAAAAAAAACACAAACAAACACTGAAATTCAGAGGATCTCATTAAAGAATATCTTTAAAACTTATACCAATATATTGGAAAATGTAGAATAAAGGGATAGATTCTGGACACATCATATATATATAAAGTTAACAAAGAGGATATTAACAGTATAAAAGTAATGAGATTAAAGCAGTAATAAAAATCTCCCAACAAATCAAGCCCCGTACTGGACCAATTCACAGGTGAATTTCACCAGACTTTTAAAGAAAAATTAATACCAATGCCCCTCAAACTATTTTATAAAATACAAAGTGAAGAATTTCCTCATACTCATTCTACAAACTAATATTACTCTTCTACCAAAATCCAATAAGGAAACAACAACAACAACAAAAATATTATAGACCAATATCCATTATGAATACACATGCAAAATCCTCAATAAAATACTTGAAAATCAAATGCAACATCACATTACAAACATCATATGCATGACTGGATAGTTTCTTTCCAGGTAAGATTTATTCAATATACAAAAAACAATAAATGTAATATATCATATATAGAATCACACAAAAAGTCATAATGTTAATAGATATAAAAATTATTTTGAAAACAACATTGTTCAATGTAAAAAGTTTGAAAATTTATGCATAGAAAGATAATACTTCAGCATAACAAAGAACATATAGAGAGCAAACCAAAAACCAGCACCATTCTGAACTGGAAAAATGTGAATTTCCTCCAAAATGTGGAACAAAACAAGGTGGCCCATTATAAACATTGTTGTTCAATATTGAAAATTTAGTCATAGTGACTAGGCAAAAAACATTATAACATGAATAAAAAGAGGAAAATAAGAAGTCAAGTTATATCTGTTTGCAGATGACACAATTCTATATGTATAAAAACTAAAGTGTCCACAGATGATATACTGATGTAATTATACACCTAGAAAAACCTAAATATCTACAAAAATCTCTCAGAACTCGCAAATAATTAGGGATACAAAAGCAAAATAAAAATCTGTTAACTTTCCTATATACCAAAAATCAATTCACTGAGAAAGAAATTAAGAAATCAATCTCATTCACAATAGCCTTAAAACTGCCTAGTAAAAAAAAGGTGCACTCATACATTGCTGGTGGGACTGCAAATTGGTGCAACCACTATAGAAGGTAGTACAAAGATTCCTCAGAAAAGTTGAAATGGAACCACCATTTCACAGTTATCCCCCTCCTTGCTACATACCCAAAGGATTTAAAATAAGCATACTACAGTGATGCAGCCACATCAATGTTTTTATGTAGCCAAAATGGATCCAACCTAGATGCCCTTCAACAGATGAATGAATAAAGAAAATGCGGTACATATACACAATGAAATATTGCTTAGCCTTTAAAATGAAATTATGACATTTGCAGGTAAATGGATGGAGCTGGAGAATATCATGCTAAGCAAAATAAGCTAATCATAAGAAACTGAAGGCTGAATATTTTCCCTGATAAGTGGATGCTAATCCATAATGGGAGCGGTGAAGGACTTTGGACTGTGCAGAGGAGACTGAGGGGAGGGGAGGTGGTGTGGGGATGGAAAGGATGGTGGAATGAGATGTACATTATTACCCTATATACATGTATTATTACACTACTAGTGTGACTCTACACCTTGTTCAGCCAGAGGAAGGAGAAGTTGTGCTCTATTTGTGTACAATGTGTCAAAATGCATTCTACTGTCATGTTACAAAACTAGTTAGAACAAATTAAAAAATAAAATTTTAAAAATACCTAGTAATAAACCAATCCAAGGAGATAAAACGTCTATAGATGAAAATGATAAAATTCTGAAGACATAAAAACTGAAGACAAGAATATTTAAAGAAATCCCATGTTCATGGGATGAGAGAATTATTATTGTTAAATGGACATTCTTCCAAAAGTAGCCCACAAATTAAAATGCAATCCCCATTAAAATGTCAGTAATGTTCTTAGCAGAACTAGAAAAATAAGTCTTAGAATTCATATTAAAGCATAAAATATCCATAATTTTCAAAGCAGTCCCTGAGCAAAATTAACAATAGTGGAGGCATTTCAATAGCTATGGTTTGGATATAACGTGTCCCCTAAAAACTCATGTGTGAGACAAGGCAGGGATGTTCAGAGTTGAGATTATAAGCTATAACTTTGTAGGTGGATTAAACTATTTGATTGATTAATAGTTTGCATAGATTAATGGGTGATAGCAGTAGGCAGGTAGAGTATGACTGGAGGAAGTGATTCACTTGGTGCAAGCCCTTGGAGATTTATATTATCCCTGGTTCCTTTCACTCAAGCTCTCTCTGCTTCCTAGCTATCATAAAGTAAGCAAATTTCTTCTAACACATCCTGTGACCATTATGTTCTGCCTCACCTTGGGTCCAGAGCAATAGAATCAGCTGACCATGAAATGAACCTCTGAAGTCATGAGACAAAATAAACTTTCCTCCCCTAAGTTGTTTCCATTGGGCATATTTGACACAGCAAAACAAAACTGATCAACACAATACCTTATTTCAAAAAATAGTATAGAGCCATTGTGGCAAAATACATGTTATTGACATGAAAATAGACATAGAAAATATCAATGGAGTATAATAGAGCAACCGGGAATAGACTCATACATCTATAGCCATTTGATGTTTGACAAAGGAGCCAAAAGCATATGTTGGGGAAAAGAGAGAGCTTATTAATCATATGGTACTGGGCAAATTGGACTCTCATTTGCAGAAGATGAAAATTATATCCCTATCTCTCATACTCTGTAAAAATCAACTCAAAATGAATTAAAAACATTAATTTAAGACCTGAAACTAAACTATTAGAGGAATAAGGAGAAAAAAAAACACTTCAAGATATAGATATAGCCAGGAATGGTGGCACATGCCTGTAATCCCAGTGGCTCAAGAGGCTGAAGCAGGATTGAAAATTCAAAGCCAGCCTTAGCAAAAGCAAGGCACTAAGCAACTCAGTGAGACTCTATCTCTAAATAAAATACAAAATATAGCTGGGGATGTTGCTCAGTGGTTGAGTGCCCTAATACCCACCCCCACAAATAAAGAAACCCAATGAGTCAAGTCTGGGCTTAAAAAAATACAGGTGCAGAAAATTATTTCCTGAATTGTACTCTGATGAACAAGTAATCCAATTAATACTTGGAGAAAATATATGAACAAACAATACTCAAAAGAAATACAAATGGCCAATAATTATATGAAAAAGATGTCTGACAATTTCATTCATCTGAAAAATGCAAATCAAGACTACATTGAGATTCCAGCTCATCATAGTTAGAATGGCTATTTTTAAATGCTGGCAAGGAGGCAGGGGAAAATTAATCCTTGTGTACTGTTGGTTGGAATGTAAATTAATGCAGCCACTATGAAAAAAAGTATGAAAGTTCCTCAGAAAACTAAAAATAGATGTATCACATGTTCTATCTATGCCACTCCTGGGTATATATAAAAAACATATCAGAGTCAGAACACTATAAATACACTTTCATACACGTGTTTATTGCAGCAATATTCACAATATCCACATTATGGAACCAGTATTGATGGCTGTTACGGTTTAGATACAAGATGTCCCCCAAAAGCTTATGTGTAAAATAATACATGAATTTTTAGAGGTGAGAAGATTAGATTAGGAAAGGTATAACTTGATCATTGGATTAATACACTGACATGGATTAACTGGTTGGTAACTGTAAGCAGGTGGGATATGGCTAGAGGAGATAAGTCACTGGAGGCCCTTTGGGGCTTATATTTTGTCACTGGTGAGCAGAGATAGCTCCCTCTGCTTCCTGACACTGCCATGAACTGAGCGCTGTTCCTTCCCTGGACTTTTCCTGCCTCACCTTGGGACCAGAGCTATGGAATCCAGTTGACCATAGACTAAACCTATGAAACCATGAGCCAAAATAAACATTTCATCCTCTACATTGTTTTTGTCAGGACTTATTGTCACATCTATAAAAAAGCTGACTAAAACAATGGCCATCAATGGATAAATGAATAAAGAAAACGTGGTATATATATATATATATGTAATAGAAGAGAATTACTCATTCAGAAAAAGAACAAAATCATGTCAATTTCAGAAAAATTGATAGAACTGGAGATCATAATATTAAATAAAATCAATCATATTCAGAAAGACAAAAGTCACATGTTTTCTTTCATATGTGGTATGTAGAAAGAAAAAAAATGGATGCCAGGAAAATAGAAAAGGAACTATTAGGGAAAAGATAGGAGCCTGATGGAAGGGGAGAAGGGATTTAAGAGGAAAACAGGAAGAGTATATACAACCAAAGTATATTATATGCATGTATGAAATTGTTATAATGAAAGTCATTGTTTTGCACAATTAATATGGACTATTAATCATAATAAAATGGATTCAAACTTTAATGTAAGATTTAAAAATATAAACGTGATAGAGGAACATAAAGGAAATGCTTCAGGACCTGGTATGGGTACAGATATTTTGGAAAAGACTTCAAAATCACAGGAAACAAAAGCAGAGAATAACAAATGGGATTACATCAAACTAAAAAGTTTATGCACAGCAAATGAAACAATGAATGGAGCAAAATGGGAACCAACAAAATGAAGGAAAATATTTGCAACATATATATTGGCAAGTGTTTGACATCCAGTATATATAAGAACTCCAAAACCTCAATAGCAAAAAAAATACTGAATCATAATGGGCAATAAATATTAAATAGAAGAAAAAATGTTCAACATCACTAATCATCAATAAATGAAAATCAAATTCACAATGAGATGTCACCTTATCCCTATAAGAATGACTAATATTAAAACGGCTAGAGATAACAGGTGCTTTTGAAGATGTGGAGAAAAGGGAACTATGGAACATAGTTATGGAATGTAAATTAATATACCTGTTATGGAAAACAGCATGGAATCTCCTCAAAAATTATAAATAGAATCACTATAAGATCTAGCAATCTCATTACCAGATATATCTTAAAATTAAATTAAATCAGTATGTTAAATATATACTTCCATGTTCATTCCAGTGATAGTCACAATAGCAAAAAATAGAAACATATTAAGCATCCACTAGTACATAAAGACCTGTAGTACATATATACAATGAAATACTATTTAACCACAAAAAATTAGATTCAGTCATTTGCAACCACATAGATGGAACAGAAGATCATTATGCTAAGCAAAATAAGTCAAACAAAGAAAGGTAAGTAAAGCATTATCTTATTTATATGTGGAATCTATTTTTTTTTCTCATAGAAATTGAGAGTAGGGTGGTATTTACCAGAACTGGGAAGGGTAGGTGGGAGGCAGTGATAAGAAAATGTTGATTAGTGGGCACTTATAATACAATTTTACTATAGTAAGAAATTCTTGTGGACTGTTGCACAGTAAAGTAAAGAAATACAATGATAATGTACTATATAATATTGTATGTTCCAAAAAGTTGGAGGAAACATTTCTGAATAATTTTACCCCTTAAAAGATAAATGTTTGAGAAGATGGATAATTTCATTTAAATTTAAGCATTACACAACATATTCATGTACTGACCTATTATATGCTACCCATAAATATGTACTAATTATGATTTTGTGTATTAGTCAGAATAAATTTAATTTAAAATTAATAAAAATAAATTAATTTGGAATAAATAATAAGTGCAAAGTAAGTACTATCAAAGGATTAAGAATGGCAAGGTAAAACTAGAAGGTCTAAAAGCCATGAGATTTGAAAATGGAAAATTTTTACAGTGCATTTTTAAAATAGCACATCCCATTTGATAGATACATATTAATGTTTGAATGATAAAAGATAAAAGAAGAAAACATAAATAAAAATGATCTTATTAAGAAAGATCAGAGGAGTACAAGAAGGGTATTGAGGAAGAGGGAAGAGGGATGGAATAAGGGGGGAGCAGTGGAATGATTCTGACCTAACTTTTATATACATATATGAATATACCACAGTGAATCTCATTATTATATGTATTCAAAAAACACTAATTAAAAAAACTTAAAAAATTTTAAGTAAACAGCAGAAAGATTAGTAGAGTAGAGGGAAGTAAATAGGGAAAATGGATAAAGGAAGTTCTGGGAACTGAATAGAGCAAATTATATTCCATGCTTTCATAATTATGTCAAAATGAATCCTAATGTTATGTATAACTAAAAAGAACCAATAAAAATCCTTAACTTTTATTAAATCATTTAACAGTGTCTTCATTAATGTGATTAAATAATTTTCACTTCAAATTCATTTAAAAGAGACAGCTTTTTAGCTTTCCTGGATTTTCCTATGATAAAATTAGTCATGACAAATAAGGTCTCATTTTATTGACAAGTTTTAAATTCTTTTTCTCTTTTGGATGTCATGGTAATAAACAAAGTTAAGCATAAAATACCAACTCCAAAGACACCTATTGTAAGATTAGCAATAAATGTGTTCAATTTTTTTAAATAGCAAATATTTATTTCATATAAAATAATATCAATCTTTCCTAAAAATTTCCTGAAAAGCATTTATGCTCTCATTTTAGGACAGGGAGCATATGTCTAGTTTATGTGAATTCTAAATATATTCTTTTTAAATAAACACATGATAAATATAATAAAATTGAAAATTTTATAAATTCACACAGCCTTGATTTTAAATTATTATTATTATTATTATTATTATTATTATTATTATTATTATCCTTCTTTATGATCTGAATTCTAATGGTTCCATCTTGTGGTAATAATCAGAATAATTTATCTGTATTATGTGCTTTATTTTTTCCTATTTTGTCTATAAAAATTTCTAAAATAAAAGCAGCTGTAAAAAAAGTACAGAAATTTAGTTATTACATATGTGTTTAAGTGTTTAAATATCTTTTCCTGGCCCTAAAGAAATTCATAGGTAGTAAGAAAGAAAGGAAACATAAGCAGACATTCCAATATGCTATGATTAATATGAAAAGATAGATTTGCTCAAGGGGCAGTTGATGCAGAAAGGATCCTGATCCTTATCAACTCTTGGGAAGATCATGTAGAAAATGATACTATTTGCTTTAACTTTGGGGATTTGGATTAGGTGCTGAACTATGGTTACATGTCAGGAGTCAGATGTCTCTTTTGGAGGCAGACTGACAAATTTTCAAAACTGGGATCAGGGACAACAGGATGATGCAAATAGCATGAGTTAAATGTGAGAGCTAGACAGCCATCAGATATTTAGAGATGGTCCCAGAGAAGAGAACTAGGTATAGATAAGCTAAAAAGGAAGTGGTGCCAAAAATTTCTAAAGGCAATAAAGAGCTAGTGAAATGCAAATTGAAAGGAAGACAGAAGGTATACATTTCCAATCCAGATGGTATTATAAGTTCATCCTTTGAGGCACTATTTTGAACCACATATACAGTAATGTTAGATAAAATAGTAAAAACAAAAATATATTCATGTAACAACGGGAAATATTTTCTGTGAATCATAAACAAAAGAGAAATGAGTAAAACTAAACAATTGCCTTCTGCTTTCTGAGCTCAAAATTGGTTAGTACATGAAGGAATTAATCTCCAACATGGTCCTAGGAATTGAAAGTGCTCCATATATGTAACCTCAAGGTAGGGACCCCTATATGGTACATTGTCACTAATAGGAATATAAGGAATGGTTCTGGAAAACAAGGAATAGAACCAGGATTAACCTCACTTATAATGAAGACCCAATATAGTACTTTGTGTTACTGTTCCTGCAAATCTGAGCTCTGTAGGATTAGAAGTCCTGGATCCTACTTTATGTACTTTTGCCTGGGATTGCAGAAATTCTCCCAATGAACTATAACACACAGCTGTGACATGGCTGTTTGAACTACTTGTGTCCAGAGGACCCCAAAATTAACCTATGCGTGTATGATCAACTAATCATCAAAAGGGTGCCAAAATACATAATGGGGAAAATATTTCTTTTTTTTTAAACTTTTTTTAGTTGTAGATGGACACAATGTCTTTCTTTTATTGCTTTGTATGTGGTGCTGAGGATCAAACCCATGGCCTCACACATGCGAGGCAAGTGCTCTACCGCTGAGCTACAATCCCACCCCCGGGAAAATATTTCTTTAACAAATAGTATTCAGAAATGGCATGTACAGAGGTTGGGGATTTAGCTCAGTGGCAGTGTCTGCCTAGCACATTCAAGGACCTGAGTTCAGTCCTCCACGCTGGAAAAAGAAAGTAAAAAAAAAAAAGAAAAAGGAAACAAAAAAGAAATGAGATATACATGAAAAAAAAACAATGAAACTGGACTCTTTATCTTATACCAAACACAAAAATCAACACAAAATGAACCACATATCTAAACATAAGAGCTGAAACTATAATGCTCCAAAGCAGAAATATAAAAGGAAACCTTGGAATTAATCTTGGCAATCATTCCTTTCACATAACACAAAGAGTACAAGAAATAAAAACAAAAACTAACAAGACCACATAAAACTCAAAAACTTCTGTACACAAAAGGAAATAATGAACAGAGTGAAAATTCAACTTATGTAATGGAATAAAATTTATACAAACTAAATATGTGATAAAGTGTTGGTATCCAGAATATATAAAAATTCAAAGAACTCAATAGCTAAAACAACCTGATTTTAAAATGACAGAGGACATAAACTATCATATCTCCAAAAGAGACACACAAATAACCAAGAAGTATATGAAAAGTGACACAATATCTCTAGTTTTGAGGGAAATGAAAATCAAAGCCACAATAAGGTATCACTTTCTATCCTGTTAGAATGGATGCTATAAAAATGAAAGGTAACATGTGTTGGTAAGTATGTGGTGAAATCAGAACATTTTTACAGCGCTGTTTGGAGTATAAAATGGTGCAGCCTCTATGGAAACAGTATGGAGATGTTCAAAAAAGTTAGAAAATAAGACTACCATATAATACAGTAATCCAAATTCTAAGTGTGCTTCGAAAATATTAGAAATCAGGACATTGTATTGGTAAATTATAATTATACATAGTAGTGAGATTCATTAGGCAATACTTGTACATGCACATAATGTAATTTTATCTTATTTTCAAGTACCTTTCCTTTCCCTCTTTATCTTATACCAAACACAAAAATCAACAAAATCAATTCTCCCTTCTCACAATCCACTTGCTCTACTCTACTGATAGAAATCAGTGTCTTTAAAAAATATCTGCCCTCCTCTGCTTATTGCAGCAGTTTTACAGTAGTCAAGAAATGTCCATATGTACATCAATAGATAAAGAAAACATGATATGCAAACACATAATGGAATATTATGATAGCAAAATTTAGATGTCAACTGTATTACAGGATATAAAGAAATCTGGTGAAGTATTATTTCTGGGTTGCATTGTGAAACAGTTTCTGGAAGAAATTGAAATGTGATTTGATGATCTGAGTAGGGGCGATATGTCTTCAATGTAGGTTAACACCATCTTTATCATCTAGATGCCCAGATAGAACAACAAAGCAAAGGAAAGGTGATTTTCTCTTTCTACTAGAGTAGAAACCCTCTTCTTATCCTGTCTTCAGATATCAGAACTACAGCCTTTCTAGTCTTTGGATTAGGAATAATACCAGGAACGCAATGGGTTCTTAGTTCTTTTTCCTTGGATTGTTATACCATCAGCTTTCATGGTTCTGAGGCCTTCACATTTAGACTGATCCAAACTAACAAAATTCTAGGGTCTGCAGCTTACAAAAATCCTGTTCTGGACTTCTCAGTCTCCATCACCATATGAACCTAATTTCCTAATAAATCCTCATTTTACCTATCCATCTAAATAGATATATTTCATTGACTTAGTCTCTCTGCAGAACCCTGACTAAATCAAATATTATCCAGCTTTTTAAAAAAAGAAATTCTTACATATGCTACAGTATATATGAACCTGGAAGACATTGTACTAATTGAAATAAACCAATCACACTTGAACAGATTCTACACGATTCCACCTGTATGAGATATCTAAAACAGTCAAACTCATAGATATAGTACAATGGTGTTTGACAAGGGATAGAGGAGGAAAAAAACAAGACGCAACTACATGTTTTTTCTGAACGATTCATCTTAAAGGCAAATATATTCACCAACTAAATGTGAAAGAATTGAAAAAGATATTCACAGAAACATACACTGAAAGCAAGCAGGTGTTCCTACTCTCATATCCAACAAACCAAAATTCAAGCCAAAATCAATCAGAAGAGACAAAGACTGTCATTTTATACTGGTAAAGGGAATAATCCAACAAGGAGATAAAATAATATTAAAAACTTATGCTCCAAATGTCTGTCATCTACTTATATACAATTAACAGTACCCAACATTATGAGTGAGACAAACCCCAGTACAATAATACTGGGAGATTTTAACACCACTATCACCAGCAGATATGTCATCAAGACAAAAAATCAGTAAAGCCTCTTCAGATATAAAAATACTAGAAAAGAAATGGACCTAACAGACATCTATAAAATAATCCATCCAACTACAACCAAGTTCTTCACTTTCTTCTCAGCTGCTAATAGAACCTTCTAGAAATCAGATCACATTTTGGAATATAAATCAAGTCTCAGTAAATACAAAAAATCAATATAATTCCTTGTACTTATCAGATCACAATTAATTGAAGTTACAAGTAAACTGCAAGAAAACCATGAGGATTACCTAAACCCATGGATATTAAATAATATGATTTTGAATAACCATTCAAATGTATCAGAGAGGAAATTCAGGAAGAAATTAAACTGGAATAAAATGATGATAGATAGACAACATACCTGAATATCTGGGACACCATGAAGGCAGTTCTAAGAGGAAATTTTACAGCTGTGAGTGTGTATGTACATTAATAAAATAAGATCCCAAATAAACAATCTGATGTTGCATCTCAAGGTTCTGGTAAAGAACAACAAACCATTTCCAAAACAAGTGGAAGGCAGGAAATAGTTAAAAGCTGAAATCAATGAAATAGAAAAATTAAAAATAATAAAAAAGACTAAAACAGAGAATTGCTTATTCAGATAGATAAACACAATTGATAAAGCCTTAGCCAATCTAAACCAAAAAAATACTCAAATTAATAAAAAGTATATATTTAGTGTACAATGTAATGTTTTGATATATGAATGTATAGTGAAATGAAATGATTACCACAACAAGCTAATCTATTCATCACTTCATTTTGTGAGAAATAAAGAGAGCACATAATATGAGAATACTTAAGATACACTTAGGAAAGTTCAGATACATAATACAATATTAATAACTATAATCATCATGCTGTCACCTTGACAAATTATATGATCCTATACTTAGAAGTCCCAAAGAACTCCACCAGGGGACTTCTAGCATTGATAAATTCAGCAAAATAGTAGGATCAAAACCAACACAATAAAATCAACAATTACTATGTAAACCGATAATGAATCCACTGCAAAAGAAATCAGGAAAACAATTCCATTTACAGTAACCCCAAAAATATAAATTCCTAGGAATAAATCTAACCAAAGAAGAGTAAGAACTATACAATTAAAATTATAGAACATTGAATAAAGGAATTGAAGAACTTAGAATGTGGAAAGACATCCAATTTTCCTAGAAAGGCAGAATTTACATAATCAAAATTGGTCATATTACCAAAAGCAATCTATTGATTCAATGTAATCCCCATCAAAACACCAATGACATTCTTCAGTAAACTAAAAAACAAAATAATCTGAAAATTCATATGGAAGACCCAGAATAACTAAAGAAGTTTTAAACAAAAAATATAAAAATAAAAAGCAATGCTAGAGGCATCAAAATACCTGATCTCAAATTATACTACAGAGTTGTAGTAAAAATATATAAAAAAATGTTAGCATTAAACAGAAATAAAGAATAATGTAATAGAAGTCACAAAGACAATTGCCAAAAATGCATGTTGGAGAAAAGATAAGCTTTTTCAAAATGGTGCTGAGACATTATTACCACCCACTCCGCCCTCAGCCTGAGTGCTGTTCCTGCTGTACCACTATCACTCTGAGGTCCGGGTTCCTGCTAAGCTAGTGCCACCACTGTTTTGCTCCAGTAGCCATCATGATTATCTACTGGAACTGAGGTATTCTCCAACATTTACAAGATCCAGGAGATAGCAGGTGGGCTGTGCCTGAGGTGAAGGGCAACATGATCAGTACAACAGAGGGTAACATTGATGACTCATTCATTGGTGGAAATGCCTCCACTGAAGGACCCGGGGGCGAAGATACTGAAAGCACAGTAATCACTGATGTTGGTATTGTCATGAAACATCACTTGCAAGAACCAGCTTCATAAAAGAAGTATACAAGCAGTACATCAAAGATTGCATGAAATAAATCAAAGGCAAACTTGAACAGAGACCAGAGGGAGTAAAACTTTTTATAACAGGGTCTGCAGAACAAATTGAGCACATCCTTGCTAATTTCAAAAACTAACAGTTCTTTAATGGTAAAAACATGAATCCAGATGACATGGTTACTCTCCTGGACTATCATGAGGATGATGTGACCCCACATGTGATTTTCTCTAAGGATGGTTTAGAAATGGGAAAATGCTAACAAATTTGGCAGTTATTTTGGATGTATCATCTGTCATTATGACTAGCTGCTTCTTGTCATCCACACACACTAGGACTTAAGACAAATGGAACTGATGTCATATTGAGCACATTTATTTTTAACCATGATTTATTTGGAGTAGAGACATTGTTTTTTAAGAAAACATGTCACATAGGTGGTTTAAAAATAAAGTGTATTTAAACTCAAAAATAATGGTGCTGGGAAAACTGGATATCAACATGTAAAAGAATATGACTACATCCTTATCTCTCATTTGGCACAAAACTCAACTCAAAGTGCATCAAATACCTAGGAATTAAACCAGAAACTTTTTGCAACTGCTACAAGAAAACATAGGGTCAACGCTCCTGCATTTGAATCCTTTAGTAAGACTCAAGAAATAAAATAAGAATAAGAAATAAGAACAATAATGCTCAAGAAATAAAGTTAAGCATTAATGAATGAGATAAAATCAAATTTAAAAAGTTGTACAGAGCAAAGTAAAAAAGAACATGATGAGGGTACTTACAGAATGATATATATATATATATATATATATATATATGTATATACTGTTCATTGAAAGTGCATATAAAGGTGTTTAATATGAAGAATTTAATCTGCTTATAATTTTGGGCAAAGTTAGAAAAATTATGATTGTAACAATTTTTTCTATTTGCCTCAACAAATGTTTTCAGTGAACAGTGTGTACAGCTTCTGAAAATTTGTTTTTTTCTGCTATGTTTGATAACACGTATTAAAATGCAATTTTTGAGAAAAAAAAAAGAATGGTAGAAAAACTTTGCTAGCTAGTCCTCCAAAAAAGGATTGATATGCAGAATACATAAAGAGCAAAAATCTTAACAGAAAAAAATAACAATCTAATACATAAATGGGGAAAATGATCTAAGCCAACAAATACATGAAAAAAAGAAAAGGTTCTACATCCTTAACAATCATGGAAATGCAAAGAAAACTACACTAAAAGTTTCTCTCATTCTAGGTAGAATGGAAAACAAGAATACAAATTACAATAGTTGTTGGTGAGAATGTGGGGAAAATGTATAGTTACACAGTATTAGTAAAACTGCAAATTAGTACAATCACTGTGGAAAGCAATATGGTGGTTCCTCAAAAAACTAGGAATGGGGCCAGGCATGGTGCACTCCTGTAATCCCATTGGCTTGGGAGGCTGAGGAAGGAGGATCACGAGTTCAAAGCCAGCCTCAGCAAAAGCAAGGCACTAAGCAACTCAAAATAGAAAATAGGGCTTGGGATGTGGCACAGTGTTTGAGTACCCCTCAGTTCAATCCCTGATACCCCTCCCCCCAAAAATAAGTAGGAATGGAAATAAATAGGGCCCAGGTATCCCACTCTTTGGTATTAATCTAAAACAAACAAAATCAGCAAACTATAGTGATACATGTGTACCAATATTTATAGCAACACAGATCACACAAGCCAAGATATAGATACAGCCTATATCAGACAAATGGATACGAAACCATGGTATATATACACAATGGAGTTTTAATAAGCCACAAAGAATGAAATTCTGGTATTTGCAAGTAAATAGGTAGAACTGGAGAACATCAAGTTAAATGAAATAAGCCAGACTCAGAAAGTCAAGGATTAAATGTTTTCTTTTATATCTAGAAGCTAGAGAGAGAAATAAAGGAATATTAAAATTAAAGAGTTTCTGACAAAAAGGGATCCCAATAGACTAGAGGATGGGGATTGAGGGAGAGGGAAGTAGGGGGAGCATGAGAAAGTACTGGAGGAAAAAAATCTACCAAAGTTTGCTATGTCCATGTATGAATACACCACAGTGAGTCATATGTATATTTAATTATATATATGTACATATATGTATATATGTATATAAATAAACAACCTTTATTTACAGGTACAGATATGGCATAATGAATCCCACGATTATGAATAATTTATTGCATCAAATGAAAACTTAATGAAAAAAAAACAGTATCAGAAAAACAAGTAAATGGGAAAATGAATTATATAGATATTTTCCAAAAGAAGAAATATAATTGTTCAACAAATATGTTAAAAATTTTAAATATCCCTAGCAAACAGGAAGATGCAAATCAAAACTACACTAAGATTTAATCTCACTCCAGTCAGAATAGCAATTATCAATAATACAAATAACAATAAATACTGGTGGGGATGTGAGAAAAATGTTCACATATACATTGTTAATGGGATTTCAAATTCAAAAAACCACATTTGAAATAAGTATGGAGATTCCTCAAAATACTAGAAATGGAAACAGTGCATGGCCCAACTATCCCGTTCCTTGGCCATTTATTCAAAGAATGGAAATCAGCATACTAGAGAGATACATGCATACCAATGGGTATATCACTGCAATTCACACTATCCACTTATGGAAACAGCCTAGATGCCTGTCAACAGATTAATGGATAAAGAAAATGTGGCATACATACATGATAAAATTTTGCTCAGCCATAAAGAAAAAACTATGTCACTTTGTAAATGAATGGAACTGGAGAACACCATACTAAGTCAAATAAACCAAACAAAGAAAGTCAAGGGTCAAGTATTTCTCTCATGTGTGGAAGCTAAAGAGGAAAATAATTAATAATAAAGGATCTTATAAAAGTAGAACATCAACAGAGAAAAAGTAAGAGATTGAGATGGAGGGAAGAGGGGTTAGAATCAAGAAATAATGGGGACAAAATTCACCAAATTATGTTATATACATGTACATAATTAATTGATATTATTAATTAATTGATAAATAAAACTAACATCACACAAAAGTATATAAAGTATGGCTAAAAAGACTCCACAAGGTGAATGAACTTTCAGAAATAGATTCCTAAAAATTAAGTAAATAAGAGTTCATGTATTCAGAGCAATGCTATATGAACAGTAATAATAATAGAAAAATACATTGAATGCTAATTATGCATTAGAAATCAATTTCCTTGCATATATTATCATAAACCATCCTAAAAAAAGTATTCCAAGAAAAATTACTATTCCTATTTTTGAGACAAATAAACTTAGATTAAGATTACAAAAGACATTATTCAAAATCACAAATCTAATACCTGAGAGAATTTCGATTTGAACTCTAATTTAAATTTATAATCTAAATCTAGATTATATATGATTACAATGCTGAACTGGCACTTAATTAAATCTTTTTTTTTTTTTTTGGTACCAGGGATTGAACTCAGGGGTACTCAACCACTGAGCCACATCCCCAGCCCTATTTTGTGTTTTATGTAGAGACAGGGTCTCACTGAGTTGCTTAGCGCCTCGCCATTGCTGAGGCTGGCTTTGAACTCACGATTCTCCTGTCTCAGCCTCCCTAAGTGCTGGGATTACAGGCTTGTGCCACTGAGCCCGGCTTCTTGATTAAATCTTGATTGACAATTTAATGATGGAGCAAGTGCACAAGGAGAGCACCGATTTATTACTTTGTTGCTTATATATATCCTATATTGACAGGTTTCAGTTTATCTCCTTAAAATAATCAATATGAACATTTAGGCTATAATAACATATTGTTCCATAGACATAAAAAGTATCAAACCTGTCCTGAATCTTTGATCTCTCTTCTGGGCTCTGTTATTTTGTTCTGATTTATACTGCATGCTGCAGTATCACCCTTAACTCTATGTTCCAACTCAACTGAAGTAGCACCTGAACAACATCTTTATTAACAGTTTTACAATAGCAGTTTCATTGGGATATTGAGTACTCCAGAATTAGATACCTATTTAGTGTTTCAAAATATGTAAGCTTGACGTTGGCTCAAGAGAGCTGCTGAATTCACTATGTACATATATGAATACACAACCAATGTAATTCCACATCATGTACAATCAGAAAAATGGGAAGTTATACTCCTTGTATATATAATATGTCAAAATTCATTCTACTGTCATGTATAACTAATAATAAAAATAAATAAAATGTTAAAATGGGCTAGGAATGTAGCTCAATGATAAAACACCCCTGTGTTCAACCCCTTGTGCCAAAAAATATAAATAAATAAATAAATAAAGTAGGTAACAGGTAGTGTTTTTTTTAAATATTATTTTTAGTTGTAGATGGACACCATATCTTTATTTATTCTTACATCATGCTGAGGATCATACTTGCCTCATGCATGTGAGGCAAGCACTCTACCACTGAGCCAAAATCCCAGCCCCAGATAGTGTTTTTAGATAAGGAAATTGAAAATATCACACACATTATAACTATTAATAGGTTATTTACTTGGTGCCCAAAGCCTAAGGTCCTGCTATCTGGTAATATTTATTTCAAATGCTGAAGCAGAGGTCTCTCAGACCTACATCAATACTAATTTTTGACTAGAATACCTCAGGTTTTCCATTGTCCCTATAAATACCTGCCTACTAACTGTTTTATTTTGGATTGGTTTTACGTAAGTTAACACTATTTGGCTTTCACCAGAAATATAGTTCTAGAACAGAGAACTAAAACTGTCCAATAAGAGAGATCTACAACAGAAGAACTACAAGAAAGAGGATACAACTTTAAATAAAAACATACCTCTTTTTGAGATTGAACAGAGTCACATGGAGAAAGACTCAATTGCAGGCTCTTGTGTCGGCGAATGAGAATTTCCTTTACTTGTTCTGCTGTTTCTATTTCTCCTGGAAGGGTATACCTGTTATATGCTGGAGCCTGGTCAAAATTCACAACATAGATATTTCAGAATTAAAGTGCCAACAATATGAAAAAATTTAAACAATTAATTTCTACCTATACATAAGTGAAATTGATATCAACTTCTAAAGTGTGAAAGGTATTAGAATTCTTAAAAGATTAAAAGATTCAAGAAAGCATTGATCTCTTTCATTCTTTATGTATTTCTACTAGGCTAAGACGTAAGGCATATTTCTCCAGCTTAAATCATGAGAAATATCTCTAGTTTAAAAAGTTCATAAATATGTAACTGAAAAAAACTCTACATTTTAAATATACCCACACTATATCAATACATCATACCTTTAGAGATTCTGTATAGTATTTTTGAAATTGTATATACAGCAAAATTTTGATAGCTGGATTAGATTAATTCTAAAAATTAACAATTATTTTATTATCTTTTCATAAAGAAAAAAATGAAAATATGAATTACAAACTAATTAAAAATGAGTTACCTCTAGATGGAAGGAAAAAACAGGGTGGAAGGAGAAAGGGACGAGAGCTATAATTATCTAAATTATCTATTGCTGTATTTTCAACTGCAAAACAAAATCAATATTATATATAATAATAGATCCAAAGCAAAAAAAGACTTGAAAACAAACTGAGTTTAAGCAAATGTGAATTAACAGAGATCACATCTAATCTTTCTTCTGAAACAACCAAAACATGGACAAAGTATAGGAAACAATGGTTTATAAAACAATCCAGCAATTAGGAAAGTGTAAACAGAAAAATGGAAACAGAGGAGGTAAGCCCTACAATCATTCTATCTTACTACTTTGGGAGATTTCCCATGCTGTGATGCAGGAAGTGAAAGCCCCCAGTAAAATGAGTTATTTTACCTTGATGAACAGGTTCATTCATTAAGAGAATATAAGAATATTTAATAAGGTTTATGTGTATAAACAAAGCTTTCAAACATGTAAAGCAAAACCTGAAAGAACTGTAAGTAATAATAAACAAATTAAATAACTTCAGATTTTACAATGCCATCCTCCTCCTCCTCCTCCTCCTTCTCCTCTTTCTTCCTCTCTTCCTCCCTCTCCCTCTTTCTCTGTCTCTGTCTCTGAATATCTCATGCACGGGATAAACAGAAAAACAACAATAGAGAAAACCTGAATTCCACTATTAGTCACATTGACCTAATTGACATATGTAGATCAGTCCATCCAACAAAAGCAGAATACACCTTCCTTAATGGAGTACAAAGAACATTTACCAAGATACATCATATTTTAAGCCATTAATCAAATTCATTAAATTAAAAGTATCCAAGCAACACCTGTATTCTCAGTTGGCAATGGAATTAAATTCCAAACTAACAACATAAAGATTATTACCAAATATTTGGAAACTTAATAGAATACCCTAAATAATCAACAATTCAAGAAATATTTAATAAGGGAAAATATAAATTATTTTGAATCAAATTAAATTTAAAACATAATATACCAAAATTTTTGAGGTTCCATTAAACCATATTTACAGAGAAATTTCTTGCATTAAGCACTTTTAACAGAATAGAATAAAGATTGAAAATGAACCACTGCAGCTTCTGTCTTAAGAAATTAGGAATCAAGTGATCCATTGATATCAAAATACCAGAAAGAAAAAATAAATACCAGCGTGGAAATTAATGAAATTGAAAATAGAAAAATGATAGAGAAAAACCAATAAAAACAAAAACTTGCTCTGTGGGGTCATTAAAATTAATAAACTTTTTATTCAAGCTTACCAAGAATAAGAGGCAGAAGACATGACATTATCTATAAATTATATAGAATGTAACCAATAATAAGGGAATAGCATGAACAACTTTGTGCTGAAAAAAATTACAACTTGACAATTTACATAAAGCTGACAGGAAGGTCTAGTCATTGTAATAAGTCAAAAAAAAGTTTGAAATACAGTTAGAAGATAATACAGTGTTAAAATTGTCTCAGTTCTTTGCAGAGGACATCATCATCTGTATACAATATTTCATGTAATTAAAAATATCCTATTCAGCTGGGCACAGTGGTGCAAGCCTGTAATCCCAGCACTTAGAGAGGCTGAGATAGAAGAATCACAAGTTCAAAGCCAGACTCAGCAATAGTGAGGTGCTAAGCAACTCAGTGAGACTCTGTCTCTACATAAAACACAAAATAGGGCTGGGGATGTGGCTCAGTGGTCGAGTGTCCCTGAGTTCAATCTCCAGTACCAAAAAAAAAAAAAAAAAAAGAAAGATATGCCATATTCATGATTTAAAACTCTATTGTTGAGATATCAGCTCTTTCCAACTGATCTGTATATTTAATGCAATAAAAATGGAAATTCCAGCTGGCTGAGTGATATCAGATAACATGCAACAAAGGCAGTTCAAAGGACATGTACCTCTATAAAGACAGAAAAATCTAGAAAAACTATCCAAATCTACTTTGTAAGAATTTGGGATATTAGTTGCTGGCTCCTTGCCGTCAAGCAAATTATGCATTAATAAAGGGCACATTAAAAATGGTAGCAAAGCTTTGTGGCATTTTTATTTGACCTTGTCCCATGCTTCTTCACAACTCTGTAGTGATGTTAGAGATCAACTGACAGTCTCATGGTGGAACTTGGTCTTATTCCATTTTGTGTTGTTATAAAATACTAGAGACTGAGTTGTTTATATAAAATAGAGGTTTATTTAATTCACAGTTCTGGAAGCCCAAGAGCATGGTGCCAGTTTCCTGACTTTATCAAAACACAGAATAGGACTGAGGTTGTGGCTCAGTTGTAGAGCCCTTGCCTAGCATGTGTGAGGCCCTGGGTTTGATTCTCAGCACCACATATACATAAATAAAATAAAGGTCCATTGACAATTAAAATTTTTTTTAAAAAAAACACAGAAGAAAAGCAGAAAGGGAACTATCTGCATGCAGAAAAGCTTAAGTGTTTGGGGTGGCCTCGCTTTATAAAATCATGATCCTATAAGAACTAACCCATTCCCAGCACTTAGGGAGGCTGAGACAGGAGAATCACGAGTTCAAAGCCAGCCTCAGCAATGGCGAGGCGCTAAGCAACTCAGTGAGACCCTGTCTCTACATAAAACACAAAATAGGGCTGGGGATGTGGCTCAGTGGTCGAGTGTCCCTGAGTTCAATCTCCAGTACCAAAAAAAAAAAAAGTGTGATCAATCCTAAGGATGAATCCCTTTTTAGGCCAATACCCTCATCATCTAATTATCTTCCACTATGCTCTGCCTCTCAAAAATTCCACTACTTCTCAACAATAGCACACTTAGGAACAAGCTTCAAACAAATGAACGTTTGGGGAACATATTCAAACCATATCCAAACAATATTAGACCCTATATCCTTTTTCTGGAGGAAGTAGAAATGACCTTAAACTCTAAGAATTACACTTGCATAGTCTATCCTATCTGAGGTTGTCTTAAAAACTGACAAAATGCTGTTGCCTCTGTATGCCCAAATGAGAATTATACAGAGTACAAAAGTGGCTCTTCAGAGGTGATTCTCAAAATTATTGCAAGGTAAATGAAAAAAAACTCTTCTTTCCTCTGTCAAAAAAATATGGTGGAGGCAAAAATTGAATATATACATCAAAAGTGTAGGAGGGAGAAAAAAACTGAGGAGATAGTTTTTTTTTGAAAGATCAAGTCATTCAAATTGTCCGCATATATTAGAGTATATAGAAAGCCACAGGCATACACAGGGAAGGATGTATGCTCAGAAAAAAAATTAAGAAAACTCTAAGTGCTCACCTTTAGCTGATGTGTACACTTAGCTCCAGAAGAAAGTTAATGCTAAGGCACACTTACTGGGATATCCTAGCCATTAGTGAATCCATTTGAATTCTAGAATTGCATCTTAACTCAAAACTGAAACTTATAGACTGTCAAAAAAAAAGAAAAAAAGAAACTTAAGATACCTTGTTCCCATACCCCCCCTTCCTAGGTCCCTAAATACAAATACAAAACTCTGTTATTATCCAGCCACCTGCACTCAAGGTCAATTCTACCTTGTTGCACTCAAGGTCATTTCCAGTTTGCTCTTGTTCCTTGTTAAAAAAGATATAAAAACCCTATTCAAATAACTCTGGTCACTGCACCACTCTACTGGGCAACCTGGCAGGCTTTCCCTGCTAATAAACTTTGCTTTCTGAGTCTGAGACTTCGAACTGAGGGATTTCTTTGAGCATTCTGGCCTAATATTTTGGTGCTGAAACTCAGGATTTGGGGTGTTTCACCATCGACTCTGCTCTCCCTCTGGGGATCTGAGCTGCTTTAGCGAACCCCTCAATTAGAGTTAAGCACTCAAATTTCTCAGGGGATCTTCTTTTCTCGTAGAAGTGCTTCAGCCATTCATCCAACACTGGCCAATTGGTCCCCAGAAGGACTGTCCACTGGTGAATCTCCCCTCAGGTGTGAAATCTAGTTTATGGATTTCTAGTGCAAGGTCTAGACATCCATGTCGACTACCCCTCTGGGTTCCACTAGGGTCAGTCTAGAAACTCCCAGGGATGGGTGATGACCCTACCTGGGCTGTTTACTCTAATCTCTAATGGGAGCCAGAAACTTCAAGGATGCTTGACTCTCTTCCTCCTTCAGTACTTAGAATCATCATGGGAGTAAGTCCATCCAATATGCCCCACCACAACTCCCCTTTGGATGTTTGTTGACTCACCTTAAGCCTCTCTATTTGGCCTTGAACCTAAAATCAGGAAAACTTATTTTCCTCTGCACCCAAGCAGTGGCCTCAATATTATTTAGACAACGTCTCCAAATGACCACTTAATGGCACTTTCGACCCTGACATTCTTAGGTACTTACATAACTTCCATGAGCCCTCGAGAAATGGAAGAAGATTTCCTACATTCAGGCTTTTTCTTTCTTCTGTTCCAAACCCTCTCTCTGCTCTTCTTCACCTGCTCAACTCCTCCTGGCCACTGAGCCCTCTAAGGATCAATCTCAACCCTATGATCTTGATACCTTCCCAGCTTTTGATCCAGCAAACGAGCCTCCTCCCTATCTATCACCCCCACCTGAAGCCCACATCCACCCTCAGCACCTCCAGCACCCCAAAGACCTCTCAATCTGGATCTTCCTAGCCATCCACATACCTGTTCTCGAGGACAGCCTTCTCCCAATCTTCCCAGCCTGCTTCTGTCCTCCCCTAGGGAGGTGGCTGGGGTCAAGGGGATCTCTTCAGAGTCCATGTCCCTTTCTCCCTGTGAGACTTCTCCCAGATCGAAAAATCCATGGATCATACACCATAGATCCTGATTCTTTCACCAAAAATTACAGTATCTGACACAATCCTAGGATCTCACCTGGCATGATATTTATCTAATCCTGTCCTCCACTCTCTTCCCGGGGAAAGACAGTGAGTCTGGGATGCAGCTAGTATTTTTGCAGATAAAATCTCCTGGACTAAACAAGCCCATTCTCAAGCCCCTTCTTGCCCACCTTAAAACATCCCTATGGACAAAATCAAATCCAATACCACCCACCCTTCGACTTGTCAATACTACTGACTCTAAAGCCCAATATGTTCTTTGACCCAGACACCTTCCTTATCTCCACTAATGTTTCATAATTTTCTACTACCAAACCTGGCCTGATTACCAACCAGGAAAAATAGGGTTAAAAAAGCACTAGGCAGCAATTTCCTGGCCCTGGTCACACAGAAGCTAGCACAGGAATGCAAATGTCAAGCTCAATAGGGGGCCTGAAACTAAAGGGAAAAAAAGTGTCAATTTAACTTTTCCTTTGGCTAGAGAGACACAGGATTCTTTCTCCTCTCTTCCTCTTCCTCTCTTTCCCATTCTCATTCTCTCATGCTGCTTTACTGAAATAATTAACAAGCTATAACCTTTTTCTAGGACTTTTGATTATTTTTTTAAATTTTATATTTTTGAGCTCATAGTTTTGATTCTGCATGCCTAAATTAAAATTTCTGATCAGACCTATTTTATCCAACTGTGGAAGTTTTTATTTTTTTCTCAAGGGTTAACTCTTAATCTAATAGGTTTCAAAAAGCTATAAGTACTTTGCTTGTTTGTTCTGTGTATTGTCTTCTCTACTTGTGTTTGTGTTTCAAAACAAACATATAGAACACTCATAAAGTAAAATTCAATAAATGGATCCAAATAACTTTAATTCACATGATTTAAAGTTCAATTTAAATTGAGTAAACAAATAAATGTAATGATGTCTTTAAAATCACTAACCCACACATTTTTCTTTCCAGATGATCAGACACTGGAAAATGTTGTTTTCTATTAAATGTTTTAAATATAATGTCCATTGCTTCTTCTAGGATTTTCCTTCAACAGAAAAGGATGATTTAAAATATTAAATAGATTTTCATGGGTAACCTAAGTTCCAAATGAATAACATAAATGAAACAAAGATCATAAATGTGGTTTTTCTCTGTTGTCACTCAATGGAAAATGTAAGATTGCTTTGTTTCTGGTCTTCACTAAAAGCAGGATGATTAAGGATTAAAATTCTACTTTCATGTATATTCTAAAAATCTCACAGGATGATAAAATACTGTTGTTTTATTTGAACCAAATGGGACCAGAATTTAGGCCCCTCAAGGCCAATACTCTTAGACTTCTGACTCTAGGAATCATACCAGGAATGAGGGCAAAGAAGCACCTAAGCCAGCTGCAGTGGCTCCCACTCCTCCACCTGCCCTGTATCCTTTACTATCCAAGCTAAGAAAGAAATTTTTATGTACAAGTTTTTCTGTTTTATATGTTCTCACCTGTCAGGACTGATTTTGGTAATCCTTTCTTGTTTATCTTTTTTTCATATCTGTTACTGGCCCTTTCAGATGAGGGCCATATTACACTGATCTTATCAGTAATCTTTTTAAAAATCTTGGCTAAATGTGCCACCTATAGGTATAAACCTGTTTAAGGAAAAGATGTTTCACTGTCACTATCTGACCTTTACATAATTTTCTCAATAATTAGACAATCTTACAGTCAACATTGCTCTGTCAGGGGTAAAATATATGAAAGAGATTCTGTATATACAGATATTTATTCAGTTATATGATAAGGAATCTAAACAGGCAGGCACTAAGTTGAAGGTGCCAAAAGCCACTGCATCTGATGTGCACAGACAGATGGATAGCAGGATACCAGAAGAAAGGGTCTGAAGCTAAAGAGAAAAAAAAGGTTATAAATATAAAAAATTAGAAGGTCAAAGAAATGTTTCTGAATGAGAAAGTATTTTGTCTGATCAAATAATATTCTTGTGCTAAAGTCCAAGATGAAAGAAGACAAAGCTAAGGATATAAAGAAATTGTAAATGTTTTAGTAAGTCACACAAGGTTTGCAGATAGTAAATCTCAAAAAGTTTATGTTTGTTATGGGATTGGTTTTAGTTAGCACAGTCAGTTATTTGAACTTTGGTGCACTGATATGAAACAAAGTCAAATGATTCAAATCCCAGCACTTAGGGAGGCTGAGACAGGAGAATCACGATATGATTACCTCTTATCTAACAAGATAATTTTCTTGTATTTGTATTTGTTAGATCTCATTACTTGGGAGAAATAAGTCTTAATAGGAAATTAGGGTTTCTACTTGTTGTAAAGTCTTAAATGATTAATTCATAATTGGTGAAACAAATAGTTTTCATTTAAATTATAACAATATAGTTGATACCAAAAACACATGACCAGGAACATGTACACATCTGAGAATTATATTTGTCTAAGCCTTGCCTAACTCTTATGTAAAAGTTTATAAAATGAAAGTTTATGTAAGTTTACCGTAAAGATAACCAATAAGTGCTCTCTTTGTACATGGCCATAAAAGGACCATAAAAGGGCCACTCTGTCATTTAAAGTTCTGTCATACCTGTTTACTTTGGCTAAGTCAATTTCTGATAATTAACACTATTTCATAGGTGTATAAGAGATTTTTGTTAACCCATTCTACCAATGATTATTTTTACCATATTCTCTGAATTCTAAATCATAATTTAAAAGTTAAACTTAATTAAATGTAAAGCTTAGGAGAGCACCATGCCATATTTATGTTCTCCAAACTAAAATTATCTGTAACAAAAATCTCACATTTGTGTAAAAATAACAAATTGGGTTGATATTTATTCATGTCATTTAATGTTTTATAGCTGGATAAAGTAACCTGTTTTTAATAAGTTATATATACAATTTTGTGTTATATTTCACACTAAAACTGTAATTTAAATACATTTTTAAGCCAGGCGTAGTGGTGCAAGCCTGTAATCCCAGCACTTAGGGAGGCTAAGACAGGAGAATCACGAGTTCAAAGCCAGCCTCAGCAATGGCGAGGCGCTAAGCAACTCAGTGAGACCTTGTCTCTACATAAAACACAAAATAGGGCTGGGGATGTGGCTCAGGGGTTGAGTGCCCCTGAGTTCAATCTCCACTACCAAAATAAATAAATAAATAAATACATACATACATAAATAAATTTTTAAAAGATAATTGATTTAAAGGTAGTATTGTAAAACATAAAAAAATTGCCACTTATCTACACAAAAGAAAAGCTAAAAGCTCTCAGCCTTTTTTTACTTCATGTTTTAAATATAATGTTATATAGAATTAACTAATATTCATATAGACTTAGAACAATATATACAAACTTCATAAAATTACATTTAAGAAAGAGGCAAATATCACCTTCAGAACTAAAACACTTTACCTAAAATTTGTCAAGAGACCTACCTTAGCTAAGATAAGGCTCTGCCTTCTGTCTTACTACATGTTGCAATGGCTTCAAAATATGCCAGACTTCAGCTCATTTAAAGTTACATTCAAAAGATTGATGTTTGTTATGAAGATTACTGTGATTTCAAAAACAAGGTTATAATGTATAAGGCAGCCAAAAATTCAAGCTAGCTATTACAAAAACTGAACACGTTTTTACTCTTGTTAATTTCATTTTGTATTTCCTTGTAAACTTTATAACTGTTGCCTATTAATATTTCGTAGAGGTACTGCTTCAAGAATACACGACCTGGTTTAATTTAAGATAATAAGGCATCCCCTACAGGACAGACAGGATATAAGGTTAACTTCCAGTACTAATACAGACTCTAATTAAATATAAGGTATAAATAACACTGAACTTAAAGCCCAGTACTCTTCTTACTTTAAGACTGATGAAATTGACTTGCTAGACATTCAACACCAAGTCTTGAAGATTAAGGTTAGAACTAAGGGCCAAGAAAACCAATATTTGGCTCTTGTCCTCTGAGTCAGCCTAAACCCAGGTAATGAGGAAGCTTCTCTAAGGAACTTTGCAATTCTCGGCCACATCACCTCCCCTTCAGGAAAATCAATGAGACTACTGGAAATTGGAAAGCCAATCTGTTAGAAAGAGTAGTCACTGGAGAAAGAGACATCCTTAATGCTTCCAAAGGAAGCCACCTCATCAAGGAGACTCTATCTAGCAAATGACACTAAAAGAGCTAAGAAGCTGCTCTAAAGTTACCCAAGAGTAATCTCTTTGGGAACTCAGCTAACTCTAAACAACCGATAGGAACAAGGTCAACTTGACCAGCTTGGTCTTAAACACCTAGCAAAAACAGGTATAACCAAAATGTAGCCATACCTGGGCATTTTAGAGAAAAAAACAATAATTCTATTAAATAGAACTTAAGATATAGACTTATGTCAGTTACACAACACTGATATCCCCTAATTTCTGAGGTTTTTATCCTTTGCTAAGCTCATGAACTGGCTTTTATACATTAATTTTCCTTATTTCCCAAACTGACATTTATCCCCACAACAAAATCTACCCATTCCAATAGCAATATCACACTAGACATAGGACAGCCCCCAAATCATTCCCTTGCTCTTAGGGCTAAAAACATCCATGAGTTATTTGAACTTTGGGGATCAATACAGGAGCAGCAGTATTAGGAACCTCTATTCACTATACAAATAGTCAGCACAGGTTATTACAGATATCCAACAGGTCACTGATTTGGTGCTGACTTTACAAAATCAATTAGATTACTTGGTGGTTGTGGCCCTCTAAAATCAACAGGCCCTTGACCTTATTCTGACAAAAGAGAGAAGCCTATGTGTCTTCCTCCAGGAAGAATGCTGTTTCTATGTCAATAAGTCTGTCATAGTTAGAGATACAGCAGGAAAACTAAAAAAACTGGCTGCAGAAATAGCTAAAAGAGACCACCCCCTCTGGGGTATGGGGCTACTAGGGTGTTTCTGGCCCTGGGTAGTGCCCCTCTTCAGGCCTTTACTAATTACTCTCTTAGTGCTTCTTATAGTTCCCTGCATTTTCTATGGTATCCAAAATTTCCTGATGAGGAAGATAAAGATATTCACCAATCAAACAGTCAACCAGGGGCTGAGGCTGTGGCTCAGCGGTTGAGCGCTTGCCTCGCATGTGTGGGGCACTGGGTTCAATCCTCAGCACCACATAAAATAAAATAAAGATATTGTGTTCATCTACAACAAAAAACAAAATATTAAAAAAAAACAGTCAACCAGATGGTCCTGGGTAGCTACAAAATATTCCAACCTGAAGGATACCCAGGGGATCAGAGAATGACCAAACCTAGAAACTATAAAAAAGCCCTTAAACCCCATGACCCCCATTCCCTGCCTAGAGACCATTGCCCCTTCCCAGCAAGAAAGGGCTACAGAAGACTGACCTTCATCCTTCTGCCATAATAAATAAAAAAGGAGGGAATTATGTGATATCCTAGACATTAGTGACTCCATTTTAATTCTAGAACTGCATCTTAACCCAAAATCAAAATTCATAGACTGCCCAAAAAAGACAAACTTAGGATACCTTGTTCCCTTACCCCCTCCCACCTGCTCTCAAGGTCAATTCTAACTTGCTGTGCTCTAGGTTATTTCCAGCTTGCTCTTATCTCTTGCTAAAAAAATATAAAAACCCTATTCAAATAACTCTGGCTTCTGCACCACTCTACTGGGCAATCTGGCAGTCTTTCTCTGCTAATAAACTTTGTTTCTGTGCATGAGACTTTGTCTCAAGAGATTTCCTTGAGCACTCTGTCTTAATAATACTTACAAACAACTTGAGTAAACATTTATATAGTGTGCCAACACAAGCCAATCTATAAAGATTGTGGCATTTTTCCCCTCATTTAAATTATTTCCCTGCCTTTTTTGCACTTTCAGCATTGAGTGAAATCTCTGCCTGTACACTAGCTGAACAGGTTAAATACACAGGGATTTTAGAAACTATACATGATAAAGATACCACTTTAAATGTTAATTAGAAGGAGGAGGAGAAGAAAGAGAAGGAGGAGGCAATAGCAGGAATAGCCCCTAGAAAACAACAGCAAAGTTCTAGAGGAAAGGGGAAAATCTTATTTCCAGAATTAATACATTATAATATTTGAAATGTCCAGTTTTAAACAAATTTATGCAAAGAAACAAAGAAGTGTAAGCCATTCACAAAATAAATTAACAGAAACTATTAGAGGAAGCATATATGTTGAATTTAATAGATGCAGATATTATATCAACTGTTTCATATATAGTGAAAGAGATAAAGGAAACTATGGTCAAAGGGATAATGGAAAATGGCAATATGATTTAAAACTAGATAGTATTTTAAGAGTCTGAAATAATAAATGGGAATAAAACAGAGATTCTAAACCTGAAAAACAAAGCTAAAGTGGAAAAAAATATATTGAAAACAAAGATTTTTAATAGCAGGTTTGAGCAGGAAGAGATAAATAAAAGACATGAAAAGAAAGAAATTGAAATTATCAAACTCTAGAGGATAAATGAAAAGAGAATGAAGAATTATGGCAGAGCCTAAAATACCTGTAGGACAATATACAGCACACTCACATATGCATAATGTGAGTCTCAGAAAGGAGAAAAAGAAGTTGAGGAAAAATATTTGAAGAAATGTTAGATAACATATATTTGATAAGATAAACTAATCTACATATCTATAAAACTCAATGGACTCTAAAAAGGAGAAACTCAAAGACATTAGCATTGAAATAGATTATAATCACATTGACAAAGACAAAAATGAGTGAAAGTTGAAAGCAACAAGAGAGCAGTGACTCATCATGTCCAAGTAATCTTCAAATACTCACAGTAAACAAGTTTTGGACTCAGTCTAGATACCAACTAGCAGAAAAATGGATAAAGAAAATGTGGTATATATACAAAATGACATACTATTATTCAGCCATAATAGTGAAATCATGTTATTTGAAGGGAAATGGATGGAACAAGAACTGTCATGTTAGGCAACATAAGGAAAACTCAGAATGACAAATATCATTTTGTTTTAAGTGCGGAATCTAGAATAAATGAAGAAGAAATGAAAATAGAAGGGGACTATTAGGAAAGGTGAAAGGTATAGGGGTTAAAAGAGGGTATTAGGAAATGTGGACATGACTTAGTATGTTATATGCATGTAGGAAACTGTCACACTGAAACTTGTTATTTTATACAATCAATATATTCTAATAATTATAATAAAAAGATCAATAGTCAGTTGATTTCTCATCAGACAACATGGAGGCTAGACTCGATGCTATGACATTTTTAAACTGCTGAAATAAAATAATTAAGGAAGAATTCTACATTATTGCTTAAACTTTGGGCTGAGGTTGTAGCTCAGGGGTAGAGTGATTGCCTAGCACACATGAGGGCACTGGGTTCAACCTTCAGAATCACGTAAAAATAAATCAATAAAATAAAGGTATGAAAAAATGAAGAACTTAAGAAATTCCCAGACAAGCAAAAAACTGAGGGAATACACTAACAATAATCCTGCTTCTTAAGAAAAGCTAAAGATAACACTTACGATGGAAATATAAAAATATTAGGCAGGAATTTGAAGCCATAGAAAAAATAAAGAATTCCAATGAAAGTGAATTATGTAGGCAAATATAAAATAAAATATTTTTATACTTTCAATTTGTAACACTTCTTTTTTCCTATAAGATTTTAAAGAAAAATACATAAGACAATAACTATGAATTAATGTTAATATGCATCATACATTGTACATAGGTAAATACGTAATGTGTGGCCATAAAAACAGAGTAGAGATATATGGGAACAAATATTTCTATGATATTTAAGCTAAATTATTTTTAATTCAAACTAGAATATTAAATATTTATAATGCTACTGGTAAACCTCATTTAATAACTAACAAAATATCCTTTAAAGTGTTTAAAGGAATAAGAGAATAAAATTGGTACCCTACAAAAGAAACATAAAAGAAGGTTGTAAATAAATTAGAAAAAGGTATATAAAGGCATATGAAACACAAATAGCATAATGCCTTTTTTTGAAAAAGTTTCAATGCAAAAGGATTAAGTACTGCAATAAAAAGTCAGAGTAGGAAAAGTGGATAAAAACACATAACCCAGATATATGCTCTCTAATAGCGATTCACTTTGGATTCAAAACAAAGACAGCTTGAGAGCCAGGCACATTGGCACATGCCTGTAATCCCAGTGGCTTGGGAGGCTGAGGCAGGAGTATCATGAGTTCAAATCCATCCTCAGCAACTTAGGGAGACCCTAAGAGAGGGTCAATGAGACACTAACTCTAGATAAAATACAAAATGGGCCAGTGATGTGGCTGAGTGGTAGAGCGCCCCTGGGTTCAATCCCTAGTCTCTCTCCCTCTTTCTCTCTCTCTCTCTCTCTCTCTCTCTCTCTCTCTCTCTCTCTCACACACACACACACACACATACACACACACACAAAGATGGCTTGAAAGTGGAAGAATGGAAACAGATAATTCCATCGAAATAGTCACTAAAAGATAGCTGGAATAGCTATACAAATATTAAAACAAAATGTCATGCAAATAAAAACATATTACCATTGTTAAAATATCAAGTTGGGGCTGGGTTATATAGCTCAGCAGTAGAGTATTTGCTTTGCATGTGTGAGGCACTGGGTTCAGTCCTCAGCACCACATAAAAAATAATAAAATAAAGATATTGTGTCCATCTTTAAAAAAATCTTTAAAAATGTATCAAGTAATCTAGAAGATAAAAAATTATAAATCTTTATGTACCAAACCCGGAAATTCCAAAATATATGAAGCAAATATTGACAGAATTGAAATGAGAAATGATGAGAAATGATAATAATCTCATAATACCAGTTGGATATATTTGTATGCTCTTTTTAACAATGGAATATGTGGACTGAATGTCAGTAATGGAATACAGAACTTGAGCATGAATATGAACCCATTAGACCTAACAGCCATATGTAGAATATTCTCTATAATGCTTATATTGGGCACGAGGAAAATTTTCCAAAATAGACCATATGTTACAAACTAAACATAAAAATGAATTTTAACAGATTGAAATCACACAAAATATCTCCCCTGACCATCATATAATGATATTAACAATAACAGAAAGAAAACTAGAAAATTCACAAAAATATAGAAACTAAACAACTTACTCTTAAAAAAAAACTGAGTTCAAATAAAAAACACAAAATAAATTAGAACATAATTTGAGACAGAGGACAAAAAAACAAAATAACCAAATTTATGGTATGCAATGAAAAGTGTGTTCACAGAATTTGAACTGTATGTGCCTACTTTTAAAAACAAGAATGATCTCCAACAACTTCACACCTTAATTAGCAAAATAAGAGTGAACTAAACACAACTGCAGAAGAACAAAAACAACAAAGATTAACATGGTGACAAATGAATTAGAAAATAGAAAATAATAGAAAAAAAGTATCTAAATTTTGTTCTTAATGGGTAAACCTGAAAATTATTTAGCTAGAGTGACTTATAAAATTATAGAAGATATAATAAACTAACTTTAGAAGTAAAAATGTGGAAAAGTACTAGCACCTATCTTATATTTTTTAAAATTTTTTTCTAGTTGTCAATGGACCTTTATTTTTATATTTGCATGTGGTACTAAGAATTGAACCCAGTGCTTCACACATGCTAGGCAAGCACTCCACCATTGTGCCATGACCCAGCCACAGCACCAATCTTATAGAATGAAAACTGGTTAATAAAAAATACTATGGGTAATTTTACCCAAGTAAATTGAACAACTTAAATAAAATATAAAATTTCCTCAAAAATAAATGAAGGAGGTTTGAGAAGATGGTAAAAGGAAGCTAGGCAGTGATTTCTATCTTCTCACAACATAGAAAGGAGGAAGTGAAGGAAAAATATAATTGAGAATTTGGTAACAAAATAAATGCACTAAGACTCAATATTGTAAAGTCTGAGACCTGGAGAGACTTGAAGATTGGTTACAAGAGTAGAAAATATGTGCAGAGTTCTCTAACCCTGAACCCATCCCAGGGTAGAGGAAGGGGGAAAGTCAACAGAGAGAGAAAGAGGAAGCAGAAAAACTCTTAAAGTCACTCACTTAAAAACATTTGGAAAGGCAGACAAAATTAAAGCATGATGTGAACATCAGTGTTCCTGAAGCAGATCAAACAGTTTAAAACCAAATTGTGAATAGAAAGCTATGTCGGGGTCGGCAGCCATTTTGTGGAATTCTCAGCCCACAAGTCATCCCTTTAAATCAACCTGGCATCTTCCCACTTCCAGAGAGCTGTAAGTTAAACCAGAATGAATATCCTTCCCATGGAAGAGCTCAAGAATCCAACTAGAGAAAACTTCTGGAAGGATAACTAACAGTTGAAAATCAAACATTGCTGAAACTCCCTTCCCCTCACTACAAAAATGTGGAGTCCGATGGAGCAGAACCGTGCAGGAAAATGCACCTAACCCAGCATTCCACTCAGCCTCTATGAAACCCAGGCAGTGGCAGACTGCTCTGTACTGCCTCTGCAGGACCCAGGCAGAGACATAGTTTCAAGGCAGCTTTGTCCCCAAGCAGATAAAGTATATTCATATGGTCTGTTCCAGCCCCAACCACTGATATTTGCTGGAGGCACTGTGGGAAATTGTTAGAGCCCTAAAAAGCCTAGAGGGACTGTCCCCTTAATCACACCCACAGTCTGAGTGGGACCCATACTGGAGCCAATCTACCTGAATATCCAGTGACAGAGGTTCAGGTTCTAGATGGTAAAAGGAGGCGGCAGCAGAAGGCAGCTAAAAGTTGTCTGAGTACCACAGGGAGGTTAAAGTGAAGGTGCCCAGGTTGCTCCATAGCAAAAGAGAAGTCAGTTAAAGTGGAAAGATGCTTCATCCAAGGAAGTAGAGAGCAATTGCTCCCAGCCTGACCCAGGTTCCCAGCCTAACCCATCGTCACAACCGATGAGTGAAACATCAATGTTTGAAAACTATCTGAACCCTAGATTAGTCATAGTTAATAGAGGTAATCAGTGTCCACTGCTCACTGGGACAATAGAAACTAGAACCCAGGTGAACCACTTGAACCACTTGAATTCCTGTACTACAGCAGCCCAAAGAGCACTGTTGGCCAGAAACAACACTTCTACACAACAGAAAAACTGCAGAAAATCCAAAATCATAGGACCTCTGCTTATAGACAGCCACTAGGCTCTACACTACCATGATAAGAATCCTATAGAGGGAAGCAGGCACACAGTGATCCATAACAATTACAGGGACACCCCAGAGCCTGCATTCTGAACTCCTACACACAGTAAAAG
This sequence comes from Xerus rutilus, assembly GCA_028644305.1. Taxonomy (NCBI): domain Eukaryota; kingdom Metazoa; phylum Chordata; class Mammalia; order Rodentia; family Sciuridae; genus Xerus; species Xerus rutilus. Next base: position 63,279,142 of record CM053417.1, read on the forward strand.
CAATCAAGACAAAACACTGCATGCTCCAGCCACAGGCCCCTGAACTGATAAATAAGAACAGGCTGGTGGGAAGTGCTTAGCAATTAGGGAAGTATCTCCTGTGTTCTAGCAACTCTGGAGGGATCCACAGCTAAAGAATGGTGGAAAGGTGCTAAATGTCCCAAACTCTAATGAAACTCAAAGGTTTGAGAACAATTTTCTTCACCTTGGCATGGTTTACTATAAATAACACTAATATCAACTTTGGTCATATATATATTATTCTTTAACCTTCTTTGAAAGTTGTTACCCTAATAGCCAACAGTATACCTTCAACACATTTGAATGCATTTCTTCAAATGGTTTAAGGCATTATTCAGAATCATTCTCTGTTTTACTAGCTCTAGTTTATACTTACTTCTTTTACCCCTTATTTGCCCTATTTCATTATCTTCTACTATTTCTTTTTTTTTTTGAGTTTTATTTTTTTATTTTTTTATTTTTTTAATATTTTATTTTTTTTCCCAAAAGTTGCATTTTAATACATGTTAGCAAACATAACAGAAAAAAACAAATTATCAGAAGCTGTACACACTATTCACTGAAAACATTTGTTGAGGCAAATA
>CM053417.1:63280246-63322019 GCA_028644305.1 Xerus rutilus
CAACCAATCTGGAAAGCAGTATGGAGACTGCTTAAAAAACTCGGAATGGATCCACCGTTTGACCCAGCTATCCCACTCCTTGGCCTATACCCTAAAGACTTAAAAACAGCACACTACAGTAAAGCAGCCACTTCAATGTTTATCTTTTACTATTTCAAATACCCAAAATCCATCTTTTTCTCCTTTCAACATTGGTGTGTATTATCCTTTCCTTTCCTTTCTTCTTTTCTTTTCTTTCTTTCTTCCTTTCTATTTTTCCCAGTCTTTCTTCTCCCCCTTTAACCCTTAGTTAACATTATAGCAATTTTACTGAAATCAATAACTCATTTTTCAACCCATCCCAAAACTTTGCTACAAGTTTATACCTGGATTTGAGGAGCTGTGGAGAACAATATGAGTTAGTTTTTTTTTCATTTTTTATAAATTTGAATAGTAAAAGGCTTGACTCTGAAATGATTGTAATAAGTAGGATTCAGTGGCATCTATCAAAGTTGCACTGATACTGGAATCAACAGAGAACACACATTAAGGTAAAGTATCAATATCTGGAAATTAGTCCAACCCAAGGCTCTTAAAGAAAGAAGCTCAGAAAGTAGTCCCATGATTTAAAAAAAAAAGCAATAATTATCCCAATACATGAGTAGACAAAAAACAACATAAAAAGCCAAGGGAAGAAACCACATCAAACAGGTCTTATATTGTGTTCAATTAAATTAAATTTTTTCAATGAAATAATGTTAGAAAAAATTTCAAATCTAAGAAATTAGATGGAAATTCAAATATGACAGGTATGTAGAAATTCAAATAGACAAAATAAAAGCAGATTTACTCCAAGACAAATTTGTTCCAAGAGGGCTTGGAACACTATATGCCAAGCTCTGGAAGAAAATTTATGGCAACCAAAATTAAGCAAAATTAAGCTCCATAATTGAAGATGAAATAAAACCTTCCACAATAAACAGAAGCCAAAATAAATCATAAGTGAAAAGCCTGCAATACAAAATATTCTCAATGAAATATTTCATGAAGAAAATATGAAAAATAAAAAGAAAAACCAGCACAGGGATGCATTAAACAAAAATAGTCAATTTTAGGAGAGTCAATCAGATGTAAACACTTGAAATATATCAAAATGACATGAAATGAAGAACAACTCTCTATAATAACATTGAATGTAAATGGTCTAAACTCTTCGATCAAAATACATAGGTTGAAAGACTCGATTTAAAAATAAGACCAAACAATATGTTGTTTGCAAGAGACTCACCTCACAGGCAAAGACATTCACAGACTGGGGCTGGGATTATGGCTGAGTGGTAGAGCCTCACATGTGTGAGGCAATGGGTTCAATCCTCAGCACCACATAAAAATAAATAAATAAATAAAATAAAGATACTGTGTCCATCTAAAACCAAAAAAATATATTACAAAAAAGACATTCACAGACTGAAGGTGAAAGAATGGGGAGAGACATAAAATGATAATGGTATGTGCAAACAAGCAAGGATAGCTATTCTCATATCAGACAGTGTATTTCAAGAAAAAAATGAGAAGAAATAAAGAAAATAACTTCATTCTGACTAATGGAGCCATTCAAAACCAAGAAATAATGATTGTAAATATTTATGCCCACCAAAATGGTGCATCTATGTACATAAAACAAACCCTTCTCAATATTAAGAATCAAATACACCATAATAAAATAAACTGGGTTACTTTAACACACATCTCTTACCACTAAATAGATCATCCAGACATAAACTAAGTAAAGATTATGCATGACCAAAAATATGGACCTAGTGGACATCTGGAGAATATTTAAAGCATAAGCAACTGAATTAACATTCCTCTTTTCAGCACATGGAACATTTTCTAAAATACACCATATTTTAGTTTGCAAAGCAAATTTTAGCAAATACAGAAAAATAGAGATAATATTTTGCATTCTATCAGATCATAATGGAATGAAATCAGAAATTTAATGATAAGGTAAAAAACAGAAACCAATCTAACACCTTGAGATTAAATAATACACTTGAATGCTGAATGGATAGCAGAGGAAATCAGAAGAGAAATAAAAAAACTCTTAGAAGTATATGAGAATAGTGATACAATATATCAAAATTTATGCTATAGTATGAAGGCAGTTCTAAGAGGGAAGCACCAAGTTCATACATCAAAAAAATTGAAAGAAACCAAATAAACAATGTATGATTACACCTCATGGACCTAGAAAAAGAAGAACAAACCAAGACCAAAATAAGTAAAAGACAGAAGATAATTAAAACAGAAATAAAAAATAACTGAAATTGACAATTTTAAAAAAATAGAACAGATCAAAGAAACACAGCATTAGTATTTTGATAAACAAGATTGATAAACTCTTAGCCAAATTTACCAAAAGAAAGAGAGATGATTTCCAAATCAAAATATTAGAGAGGCAAATCATAGACCCCACTGAATTCCAGAAGGATCATGAGAAAATATTTTGAAAATTTATACTATAGTGCTATCTTGAAGATATTGAGATATTTCTAGACACATATGACTGACTCAAATTGAACCATGAGGTGATAGAAACAAACAGATCAATATTAATTAATGAAATTGAATCTGCTATCAAAAGCCTTCCAAAAAACAAAAGCCTAGGAATAAATGCATTTTCAGGCAAGTTCTAGCACACATTTAAAGAAATAATATCAACCTTCTTCAAATTATTTGATAAAATAGAAGAGGGAACGCTGACAAACTCATTCTACAAAGCCAGTATCACCTAGATAGACACAAAAACAAGAACAATACAAAGATATATCAAGGAAAGAAAACTTCATGCCAGTATCTTTGAAGAACATAGATGCAAATATTATTAATGAAATATTGGCACACTGCATACAAAAACACATTAAAAAGATAGTGCACCATGATCAAGGGGATTTCATGTCAGGGATGCAAGTTTGGCGTACTGTACACAAATCAATAAATGCAATTTAGTACATAGAGTTAAGAGCAAGAATCACAATAGATACAGAGAAAGTATTTGACATAGTACAATACCCATTCACAATTTAAACAGTAGAGAAAATTTGGATAGAAGGAACTTATTACACCATGATGGAAACAGCAAGAAAACTAGAAGTCTGTAGATATGAGGAACCTGCTGCAATCTCAAAAAACACATAAGTTGCTTCATATAAATGAGAAAAGAAAATCATTATTTAAGATGGAATCTACGTTAGGTGAAGTTACTTTGAATATTGTTGGAATTACAACAGTACATTTAATTACATAAATGTAATTGATAGAGCAACATAATTGTTGAAGAGGACTGACTCTGAGTTTGAAAGACTTCTACTATGGGTAAAATACTATCAAATAGCACTTTATTCTACAGAGAAATCATTTGTGAAAGAAGTTAATTGATGAGCCCAACTCCATTATTGTCTTAATTTAAGAAATTTCCACCACCCCTGCCTTCAGCAACCACAACCCTAATCAATCAGCAAACATCAACATCCGAGGAAAGGGATTCCACCAATAAAACAATAAACACTGAAGGCTCAGATGAATGTTAGCATTATTTACCCATTAAGAGATTTTTCTTAAATTGAGGTACATAATTTTTTTAGATATAAGGTTATTTGATACTTGATAGAATATAGTAATTGTAAGTGTAACACTAACTTTTTATATGCATGAAGAAATGGGATACATTACAATAACAAAATAAAGGAAAAATAAACGATAATGCCAATTGATACATAAAAAGCTTTTGACAAAATCTGGCAACCTTTCATGGTAAAAATACTTGGAAAAAGAATTTTAGAAGGAACTCTCCTTAATCTGATGAAGATTATTTGAGAAAACCTATAAGTAATATAAACTCATTGGTGAAAGCTTAAAGCTTTTTTTTTTTAAACCTGAAGTTAGGAACAAGATGAGAAGGCCTAATTCTACATTGTTATCTAACATAGTTTTAAAAGTTCTACCCAGAAAAAATAGTCAAATAAAAGGCATTCAACCTGGAAAGGAAGAAGTAAAAATATCTCTAGCCACAGATAATATGCTATATATAAAAATTCCCAAATGATTCACAAAAAAGTAACTGGAAATTAAACACATTTAGTAGTTACAGGTACAAGATCAACATACAAAATTTGGTTGTGTTCTTACACATCTGAAAAGAAAATTAAGACAAGCAATAACACCAAAGAGCATAAAATGCCTAGAACTAATTTAACCAAGGATGTGAAAGATTGTATACTAAAATCTATAAAATATTAACAAAATAAATAAGACCTGAATAGATTAAAAAGACATTTGAAGCTCATGTATTAGAAAACAATGTTAAGATAGCAATACTCTACAAAGACATCTACAGTTTCAATTCAATCTTTGTCAAAAATTTGTAACCATTTCATTGCAAAATTGGAAAGGCTGATTTTCCATTTTCATAAAAATTTCAAGGGATACCAAAGATCCTAAAATATAGGAAGTGTTGGAAGACACAACTTCTTTATTTAATGAGGTATTACAAAGCTTCAGCAATCAAATCAATGTGATAGTGGCACAAGGATAGACACATAGAACAATCGTGTAGAAGTGAGCTTTCAGAAACAAAGCATTACATCAATGGCCAATTAAATTTCAACAGGGGTGACAAAACTATTCAATGGATAGCACAACAGTCTTTTCAATAAGCAATGTTGCTAGAAGTGGATGACCCAATGAAAAAGAATAAAATTGTTCTCCCACTTTACCTCTTCAAAAAATGTCAAAACGGCTTGACAACTTAAAATAAAAATGAGAATCATAAAAAACATATAGGTCAATTTTCATGTGTTTCAACTTGACAACTGACTCCTAGACCTGACATCAGAACCATGAACAGCTAAAAAAAATTGCACAAAACTAAACACATTTATGTGTCAAAGGACTTTATAAAAATATGAAAAGTTCACCTATACAATAAGAGAAAACATTTCAAAATTGTGTACATATTGGCCCTGACTTATGTTGGATCAAACAATAGTGTGAGAATGATATGCATTTATTAGAAGCCATATTTAACATTTTGAAATTTGTGTTCTTTTCCTAGGCTAGCTATATGTAGTATCATACTTTCTTGCAATGCTTGGCAACAACAGTTATCCAAAGCTTCCAATCAGTTATACGATTAGAAGGACAAACAATGTCTTCTACAGAGTTGCTAATTTATGATGTTATAATGCTCAGTAGGATAAGACAAATTAAAGGAATTTACAACATGATATTTACAATAAGTTTATCAGAATGTAACCCCGTTGTGAGTTGAGGATCTTTTACATCTGATAAGGATATAGTGTGCAGAATATACAAATAACTCTAATGACTCAACCGCAAAAAGACAAATCTATTCAAAAATGGGCAAAATATTTCAGTAGATATCTCTCCAAGGAAGAAATACAAAAGGGCAATAATCACATGAAAAGGTGCCCAACATAATTAGTCATTAGAAAAGTACAAAACAAAACCAAAGCAAGATATTACTTCACACTCACTAGGGTGGCTATATTTTAGGTAAAGAAAAGAATGAGTGTTGATGAGGATTTTGAGAAATTGAAACTCTCATATATATCTGGTGGGAATATAAAAAGATAAGGCCATTATGGCAAATGGTTTGTCAGCTCCTCAAAAATTTAACATGAAATTACCATATGACCCAACAATTTCACTCTGAGATACATACCCAAAGGAACAGAAATCAGATACTCGAGCAAATGTTTGTCACAAATCTTAATAGCAGCATTATTTACAATGGTGAAAAGGTTGAAACAACCAAAATGTTCATCAATGAATGAATGAATATACAAAATAAGGTATATCAACTCTAAGTAAAACTAAAAAGTGAAACTTTTAGAAGAAATTACAGGAGGAAACATTCATGACCTTGGATAGATGAGGTCTTAAATATACCACCAAAAATATAATCCCTAAAAGAATGCATTGGTAAATTGAATTTCATCATAACTTAAATGCTCTGCTGTTCATAACAAACATTAAAAAAAGATAAAGACATAGACAAAAGAAAATATTTAAGAATCATCTGACAATGAAATTACACACAGAATGCAAAAAAAGGCACTATAAAAACAATCCAACAATATATGGGCTAAAATCTTAAGCAGACACTTCATAAAAATTTGTGCATGGCAAATATATGTAGTAAAATACACTTTCTATTTTAATCATTATGAAAATGTAACTTAAATCAGCAGTGATATACCTAACATAATGCCTATAATAAGAGTTAGAATTTTAGAAGATTGATCGTATCAAGTAATAGCAAGGTTTCAGACTATCTGGAACTCTCACATAATGCTGGTGGAAATGTTACATCGTGACACTCTGGGATCTATTTTGTTTCTACTTTGGAAAACAGTTTGAGAATTTCTTAAAAAAAACTAAACAAATATTCCATATTATTTCACTCTCAGATATTTATCAAGAAAAAACAAAATCTTATATACATACAAATTCTCATATTCAAATGTTTATATAAAACTTATTTGTCATAGCCAACATCTGGAATCAACCCAACTATCCATAAATAAGTGAATGGATAAACATATTTTGGTATATCCATATAACAGAATGCTGTAATAAAAAGGGATGAAGTACTAGTATACTCTACATGTGGTTGAATCACAAAGTGATTATGCTGAGTGAAAGAAACCAGGCAATATACACACATATACAATGTCATTTTATTTACATAAAATTTTAGGATATGCAAATAAACATATAGTGACAAAAGGCAGAATATCTACTTTCATTAGTGTGGATGAAGAAGAGAAGGAAGGATTCCAAAGGGGAACAAAGAAACATTTAGGAGTACTGGACGCTCATTATTCTAGTTAGGGAACAGATATTAGGATGGTGGGAACACAAGCTTCTTTAAGAGAACAATTTTATAAAGTGGGCCCATTGTGTTGATCCCACAAACATTCTTTTCCAAGAAGCAATTTATCTACAGCCCAGCCTGGCCTATGTGAACAGGATATGTCACATTGCTCACCAAACTACCTGTTAAATGTAGGAGAAATGCAAGCCCATGAGAAAGTTGATGGGAGGAAGGCAGGAGATTTTTGTGACCAGATCCTGAAACTCTGGGAGATAAGGATAGTTCCTCCTAACCATAAAATCTATGAGAACGTATGGTTAAAAATCCAATTAGAACCAGTCAGCATGGGCCAAGGTTTCCTAGTGTTACTATGACAGTGGGTACTTGAAAGTCTAATGTCACTCTGCTGTCAGTCAAAAGCCAAGAGGTTTATGTTAGGCCAGTACTCTACCACTGAACTAAATCACCAACCCTATTCTATGCATGCAAAGTATTTAAAAAATATACTCTACTGTCATGTATATCTAAAAAGAACAAATTAAAAATTATTAAAATAAAGGCAAGATTCTCTGGAAACTTCTCTGAGATCCCAATAAAATTAGAATGTACATAGATGATTACACAACCAATATAATTCTACATCATGTACCACCAGAAAAATAAGTTTTACTCCATATATGTAGAATATGTCAAAATACATTATATTATCATATATAACTAAAAAGAACAAATCAAAAAACTTAAAATGGAATGCAGGATAGGCACATTGTCCCAGTCCTCGCTGAGAGGACCCACTGTCTCCCTTGAGAGTACCCCTTCCTCTTTTCCTCTCCCTTCAATAAATTCATTCTTGTTACTGTAAGCAAAGAGTCTAAAATCTTTCTGGACTTGATCTCAAGAATCAGGGTTTGAAGAGCATGTCTTCATGGTGCCTCAGTTTCTCTGAAGGCCCCAGCTCTATACCATCCTCACTGTGGTTTGAGTATTCAAATATATGTATCAATATATGAAATCTTATTAAATTGTATACTTTAATATGTGCAATTTATTGTTTGCCATTTGTACTTCAATAAATCTTTTAAAAATTGACCAAAAGAAGTAATCATAATCTAAGCATTTCTAAGAGGACAAAAACCTTTAACTTTCAGGGAAACCATATATTCATTTCATGACATCACATATATTCTAATAACTAAGCAATTATATTTAAATATTAAATTTCATTCATTAGTCTAATTATAATTAGCAATAGCAGTGTTATTTTAAATATTATATATATACATATATTACATACTTTATACACATTTTTCAGTTGAGGAGAAAAGAGATGTAAATATACAGAGTTAGAGTGAAGTACTGGAATATGTTACGTTAACTGAAAGTACCTGTAAAATCTCAGGAGTTTCCTTCTTCTCTGTATGCATAATTTCTTAGATTTAACTACTAAAACTTTCCAAAAGTAATGCCAAACTAGTCATAATGATGTTCAGGTGATGGTCTAAAAATGTCATTGTCCAACAAAAGTACCCAGAGTCTTGGAGAAATGGCTTGTTTAAAGTCTAAATCAGGAATATATCATATGATCCTTGGGTGTCTTATTATAATAAATAGCCAAAAAGCTATTGAAGACATCTTGGATCATGTTAGAAATCCATTGAGGCCAATTCTGACTAGAACTTACTGGCCAAAGATGAGTTGTTTAATCATCAATAAACTAAAGATTGAAATACATCAAATATACATCAAATGTAAAAAAATATATCAAATATGAAATGTGTATTAATTTATAATGATGCTTAATGCTCTCTAGTAACCTTTGGAGGTTTCTAGTATATCAGCCCAGTACTCTAAAATATATAAATAAAGTAAAAAATTAAAGCCTTTCCTATCAAGAAACAGCTTCAGGATTATCAAATACTTGATGAATAGTACTTCTTCTTTATAGAATTTTAGCTAATAAATGTAGAAGGAATGTTATAAATAGGAAGCTACCATTTTGCAACCTCTGAAGAAATAAATAACCTTGGTAACAGTCATCAAATTTGATTAGATAACTTTATAATGAATGAATCAAGCTTATAACTCTTTTTATAAACATCATTTTTATTTTTTACTTATAGATGGACATGATATCTTTATTTTGTTTACTTATTTTTATGAGGTGCTGAGTATCAAACCCAGTGCCCCACATGTGCAAGGCAAGCACTCTGCTACTGAGCCACAACTCTAACCCAAGTTCATAACTCTTAAACCCAATTTTCAAGTGATGATGATACCCAATTTTGGAGGAAATTACCTGTTTTCTGATTAAATTCTATAAGCAGTAAACATCATTACCTATGAAGTACTCTTAATAAATAATAAATAATTTAACTGGAATCTGTTTGAATATCTAAATCTATAGATTTAATAAGAATCAGAGATTAGAGAAAAATGTCAAATTATACTGCAAGGGCTCATTCAGCCGAACGTATAGACTGAGAAATTCCACAGGATAAATTATCTACTTTGTTCAACAAATAATTGCCTAATTCAAGATGTACAGTGAATCTCTTAGATGTTAAAGGAATCTATCACAACTGTGTGAACTTGTTGAGTCCCAATTCAAATAAAACAAATGTGAAGAGACAGTGAGAAAATAAGGAAAAACTGAACATGTACCGTGTACTGATAATATTAATGAATTATTGTTAATATCGGTATGTGATGATGATATCGGGGTCTTCATTTATCTGTTAGTATACTAAAGTATTTGTGGGTGAAATAATATGTCTGGAATTTGCTTTACATCTACTCCAATATAAAAAGTAATTCAGAGTGGGGAAATAAATAAGCCTGAAATTCCAAATAGCTGTTAATTATTTAATCTCAGTGAAAAATATTTAAGGATTCATTTTATTTTCTACTTTTTATGTGTTCAAAAATAAAAATAATAAATTTGAATGATCTGTTAGGTTCATATCCCCATCTATAATAGAAAACATTCTTGCCTAGTTGTTATTAAAGGTTTATGAAAGTATTTTAAATGTGAAAAACCATTCTGATTGAAAATTAATTTACAAGTCATAAATACTTTTTAAGTCAAAATTAATTTGCAAGTCTCTGGATTCAGACTGCCGGATATAAAATTTTGGTTTTCCTGCTTATTAACTGTACAACCTTGGGAAAGTTATATTGCTTTTCTCAGCACTTTAATGGAAATAATGATGGTATTAATTTTATAGAGGCAAAATGAAATATAGCTAAAATAATTATTTTAAACTGTTAGCACAGTACATGGCACATAAAAATGTCCAATAAAGGTTAATTACCTTTATTAATATTTAGCTACAAGCACCATTTTAAAAGATAAGAAAAGTGTTCAAATCATTTTTTTGCAATTTTTATTTCTTCTAATTAGATATTCATGACAGTACAATGCACTTTGACACATCATACATAAATGGAGTATAACTGCTCATTCTTCTCATTGTATGTGATATAGAATCACACCAGTAGTGTAGTCATGTATGCATATAGGGTAATAATGTCCAATTCATTCTTCTATCTTTTCTACCCCCCACTTCTTCCTCTCCCTTCACTCCCCTCTGCCTAATCCAAAGTAACTCTATTTGTAATATCATAGAATACTGAACCTGTATATGACTGACAGAAATCTTCTGGTACCTTTAGATATTTTGAAGCCCAAATCACCAAAAATATTTAGCTATTCATCTGAGAACAGAAAATACAAAGAATGTCATAGGACCTATTTTCCCTCACTTGGGTAATCTGTTTCTCTATTTTTTCCATCCAGACACTGCCTCTTTCTCCCAACCCATTATTTAAGTTGAAAAAATGGATTAGACAAAGGAGGATGAAGGGAAGGGATGGGAATATAAATAGGAAAGACAATGGAATGAGTCTGATATAAATTTCCTATGTACATATATGAATACCCTACAGTGAATCTCACCATCATGTACATCCACAGGGCCTGGATCCTAATTAGAACAAGAAATGTTGCATGCTTGTATAAATATACCAAAAATTTCTACTGTCATGTATAACAAAAAAGAACCAAAAAATTAAAATGTATAAGATAAAAATAAATAAAACTAGACTTTTAAAAAAATCTGACACTTCAGAATATACACATATTTTTTCAAAATACTTTTAACATTATCATTCATATATTAATGTAAGAAGTAGTATTTATGCTGAGTGTGGTGACACATGCCTGTGTTTCCAGCTAGTTGGAAGGCTGAGGCAGGAGGATCACACGTTTGAGGTTAGTCTCAGCAACCTTGCAAGGCACTAAGAAACTTAGCAAGACCCTTTCTCAAAATAAAAAATATAAAAGGCTGGAGATGTGACTCAGTGGTTAAGAACCCCAGGTTCAATCACTGGTACCAAAACAAACAAAAATGTTATATTTATGACCATGAAATTCAGAAATAAGCTTATTACATTGTAATGGGAAAATAATTTCAATTATGTATGAACTGACAAAAAATTGTACTTATTCATTATTATTAAATGTTTATGTTCCAGCTTTTCTCTCAAGAGCTCAAAGTGTTTTTCATATCCATTCAGCTCTATTTTTTAAGATTTTCCATTACAGAGTACTCCATCATCCACCATACTATTAACACAATATTTTTGACATTTTTGTTGAGTGGCCCTTATATTTGTTTGAATCTAAAGCTACAAAATGCATAGAATCAAAAATCATCTTAACAGAAGCAACCTAAATATTGCAGGTTTAAATCAAATTTTTTCTAACATAAATATAAACTTTGTAATTTCAAAATAAGTGTGTGCTTTACCACTTGCAGACAAGATTTTTTTTCCTGTGAAGAGGGGCAAAAAACAGAATTCTGATGTGCTGTAAAAATTTTCAGATTTCTAAATTATCAAAGAAACATTAACTAATGTTTAATCATGGACATATCAAAACTATTTTTCCATGATCTCTACTTTTTTAAATGTGGAATTTGGCAACTTTCTAGTAACAAAATCTGTTTTAATACTAAAACACCCAGTATTTGTCATTTGCTAAATAGAGTTTACTGTAGAAAATTGTATATTCAAAAAAATGCATTAAGAAAAACATAATGCAGTGTACTTTCAGATAAGTAGAAATTGCTAAAGCACTTTCCCATGAATGACAAATTTTAATATGATTTAAACACTAATTTGTCATTTCATTTACCATGCCTGTTTTCCTGTGACACATACAGGGACAGAGGTTCATTTGGAAGTATAAAAAGAAAAGTTACTAGATTCCATTTGTGTAATTAATAAAGTGATATGTACTAAAAAAATGTCTTACCACTCTCCTGATTTTATAAAGGTTTGTGGTCAATATTTCTTGAATATTAGCCATAACATCCTGATCAGGAGGAGCTAGGGATGAGATTGGCATGGCTGTTTGACGGTTGTGGCTGGAAATAAAATATCTGGATTACTTATGTTCATTCAATACATAAATATACAAATTCAAAAAACACATTCAAAAAGCTAATGTATCAATAAATATGTTTTCCAAAGATATGTTGAAATGGTAATTGAAGACAGGGTGGACAGTGAGGAGCATAGACAAGCCACATTGAAAACCAGAAATTCAATCTTCAATCATAATAAAATCAGATATTAAGATAATTTATTCTTTTGAACATATTTATCACAACATTTAAAGAATACTTACAGTAGATATATGAGCAAAATATTTAAAAAGGCAATTCTTTTTATGTGTGCTAAAATTCTATAATTCAAATAACTGCATACTCTATATACAATGAGATATATAAAATGTTGATAGTATATTCCCCAAAATACCTTTAATAAAGTTGCAGATAACATACCTATTGAGATTTAGTTTAAATAACTTACTCTTAAAGAAAAGAAAATTGCAAGTAAGATAACTATGATGACTGAAACCAAACATCAGAATTGTGCTTTTTTATACTACTATTAAAAATATTTTTTTAGATTTTCTTTTGAGTATGCAAAATTGAATTGAATTTATACTACTTACCACTTTATAATAGTATGTTTATGTTAACCATGCAATTAATGCCTTATTCTCCAAATTCTGGACAATATTATTAAATAAAAGGGAAATTAAATGATTTATATAGTCACTTAAAATAGTTGTAAGAGCCAATCTGCCTAATTTAGGGTTATAATTAATCAGATTTGCTATATACACTTCTCAAATTTATGTTGAGCCTTTGATGTGGTTTTAATTTTATAGATCTGGCTTGATTACGACAAATATTAATGAAGATACCCTTGTAAATACATCCAAAGCCTAATGTACTCAAAGATTTTCAGCAAACAGCATACGATCATTATCCACTTATCTTTCCTTCTCTATAATAGATAGCCCCTCCACATGCAGAAGATCCAGCTGTGATGATTTATAGCAGAAAAGATTTCAGGAGTTTATATGGTGCAGCCCACATTAAAAAGGCAAGTCAAAAACCCAATAAAATTATGTTTTCTTAATTTAAAATCTCTTAAAAGAAAAAAAGTATTTTGTTAATATATTTCAATATCATGTTCTAGCACTTATTTCAGAACTTTCTCTTGAAAAGACCTCTCTTAACTTTAGTCAATTTTTTATAATTCCCAACTGATTCTCATTCATGAATTTAGGATATTTTTGTTCATTTTTACCTTACACAATGTATATTTTCAATTCTTACAGTTTCCTCCCCTAAATATATTTTTCTGGTTACAATATTAGTATATGCATACTAACAAAACTATAGAAAATATAAAGAGTAAAAAAAATCAAATAATCTCACTACCTAGAGAAAACTATGAATAAAACTTGGTATATGCATTTACAGCATTTTTATACCCTGATACAGATAATGACAGAAAAGGTATATATTCTACAAAAAATAATTATATATATGATAATTATATATAATAATACATGATTTTCAAATGGTTTATTCAATTTGACAGTGTACCACAAATATAGGTTCATATCAATATTTATATCTCTTAATCACTAAGAGATGTTTATTGTTCTAGATAATTATTAAATATTAAAGAAAAGCAAAGTTTTAGGCCTTCATTTCTGGATATTGAATAGAAAAATGAGCTATTTGTTGGTTAAATATATTCCTGTAAAATCAAGCATTGATCAGTTGAGAAAGATATATTCAATAATAAATTAGTTGATTTTTATCTTTGTTTAAATATGCAACTGCAGTTACTTTATACTTATTTTTAAACTTATACTTAAAGGAAAAAAATTGTATAATAAATTTAATCAAAAGAATAACCCCTCAAGAAAAGTCTCCTGATGCAGAAAAACATCAAATTTCTACTGAATCAACATATACAATGAATAGAGGAATAGCTTTTTATTACTTTTCATTCTTAGGTTTTCTCTTTTGAGATCTATCTACTCTCTCTTAACAGTTGTCTACAGATCTACAGCCAGGAAATCACCAACTTGTATATTTTTTCTTTATTGATTATCTTCAATAAAAACAAATTAAACACTTAACACTTAATTAAATTCTTAATCAACAAAAGCCTACAAAAATAATTTTACTTAACATCAATCCTTACTTGAAACAAAAATTCAAAGATAATTATCCTTTGGAGATAACCTTTTTTAAAACTTTAAGGTCAAAGTTTCATAGACATAATTTATTCCATTAAGCTCTATTTACTACTCCATGTTCAACAAAGCAGCCAATGGTACTCAACCAAACATCCTCAATTTTATCTTAATTGTTTTTTTTCCCCAAAGAGTAATGCAAGGAAAGGCAAGCTATGTTTTAAAACTAAATACATGGAAGATCTCTGTAATTATTCTGTGATAGCTAGTTAAACAGATTAAACACACACACAATAACACACTAACAAATGTACTTACAGCAAAGACATACTAGATGGTGTGTGTATTAGCTGGCCTGCTTCTGCCAACTCAATGGCATGTTTTCTCTCAAGCTTTTCATAAAGAAGCACAATGCTGGATTTGGGCTGGTCATATTCTCTGAGCAAAATTTTCTGCAAATATCTGCTGTTGAAATATTCCAATCTGTTCATGAAGCAAATAAAATATAAATTCCAGGAATTTAATGTCACTTTTTTAGGAGGTTTACACTTCAGTGAAAAAATCTCAAAACTGTTTTACCAACTCCCTAATCAAAATTTACTTTATTTAAATGTAAGTTTAATATGTGGTAGAAGGAGAAAAAAAATCACAAGAAATTCTAATTTAATTTCAAATATGTGCTTATGAAGAAATTAATTCTTTAGGGTTAACCAAACAGAGTCAATGAGGCCAAGGAAAAGCACAGCATGAAGAAAAAAACAACAAAAAACTTTAGGGGCAAAGACGGAAGTAATATCCAAGCCAGTTCTCCATTTCAGAAACAGATGTGAAAGAGGAGTGTACTTAATACAACTTATTTTCAAAGACAGAGAAAAGGAATGAGACGTATTTTTGAAATGTTTGCTTAAGGAACCTGAGTTTAAACTTACACAGTAAACTCACAAAATGAAAGAAAAATAATTTTAATTCTCAAACTTCATAACACTTGAGCAGAAATGTCCAGCCTTGATGCTAAGCTTAAGAGCTCAACCTCAAATTAGCTTAGTAAGAAAACAGGTGGCAATATTGAGCTCAGAAAATAATGAAAACAAACTGGGCCTGTGGTTGTAGCTCAATGGTAGAGCACTTGCCTAGCATATGCGAGGCAATGGGTTTGAGCCTCAGCACGACATGAAAATAAATAAATAAAGATATTGTATTAATCTAAAACAAAAATATTTTTAAAATAAAACAAACTGTAGAATGTAATGATAGCAACTTTAATTGATAAAAATAATTGGACTCAAATTTTGGGCTAGAAAAAGATGCTATTTTAGGAAAGGTAGATATTTATGTGTAAAACATGAAAAGAAGGGGAAGAAAAATGAAAAGAGATTACCCAAATTTGTGCAACGATGAAATTATCAAAGGCTTTGTAGCTCCTCACAGAAAAAAAAAGAGGCTCATTGCACAAAAACCATATACAGCATATTTAAGGAGAATGTGGAGTAATTAGTTCAAACACTTTATTATTAAAAAAATTGCCATTTCTCTAAGTGTGGTTCTAGATATATCTACTGCAGATTTGTCCAGATCTCTTTCTGAAAATTTCTAAGATCTATACAAAATTGAGTGAATAATACATATATATTATAAAGGTACTTTCAGAGATTCTCATGCATGTTGTGTCTTTAGACTAATTGATCAGGATTCCTTCTCTTCCATTTTGCATCAACTTCAAGTTCAGCCATATAGCCTTTGTTGGGGGGAAGTCAAGCATAAGTATGGATGGAGTATTTTCCCCAGAAGAAAGGAAATGGGGATATGAAAATGATGCTGGGAAAGAAGAGAACAGCCTAAGGGAGGATTTATCCACCTAGACTGAACTGATGAAGGATGGATTCCATGCGCAAAAGAGATGACCACAGCTCTTTAAAAGGTAGTAAGCCATTGATCCAATTGAGTCTTGGATACTACAGGACTGATTGCTGTGGCCAGGCTGGCAGTTTGTATAAATGACCTCCAAGAGGGCACTTCTCTGGCTTCCTCTGACAAGCAGTGTCCAACAGATGCTCCAATGTGGCATAAGAAAAAAAAGCATAAATATGATATAACCACTGCAGACAAAGACTGAACTTTACTTCTCAGATATCACATAAGGCTTCAGAATTTTGCATAATCCATATTCTGATGTATGAATATGGCAGGTAGGTCCTGCAACACAAATGCATGGCTGCCCCTCAGGGGGAACAGGAATAGGAAAATGCTTCTCAGCCTTTCAATGAGCTAACAATTGAGCTTCAATGTGGAGAATAAGAGTCAATTTCTTTGTCTGCTTATCTTGTATATGTCTTGCAAATTTTTCTAAGATATAAAGATTCTGGAGGTCAAGATGAAAATCTGTTCTTCTGAAGTGACAATAGCTAGTAGCTCCAGTCATTAATGGGCAAGAAGTAGAAAAAATATTAACACGATACAAGCTGGATTGTTTCACATAAATGTGTAAATTATACATACATATTTTCAAATTTTGCTTTTGCAAGTGGTTTCATCAGCTTATTTGGTAACCTTCTATGTTATACATGTTCATGTATTTATGCCTTGTAGAAAATCACAAAATAATTTTCCTCTTCTTATAGAAAAAATTTTGCTTATTTTACTTTCATCTCACAGTATGCATGGAGTCTAATAATTATAATCATTTCTGCCCAAGAAAAGGAGGAAATGAAAAGTAAAAAATAGATAATGAAGCAATTTTCAAAGTTGCAGTTTTCAAAGTGAATTTTGCTTTTATTCTTTTTCTTTCCTTCCAAGAAATGCTCCAAGACATGCATTATCTGTCCCTAGGGAAAAATTACCTTTGTGAAATATAGAATATTGATAGGTGGAAAATGTAAAATAATAATGATAAAAATGTAAACAGTAGTCTGGATGGAGAAAGGTACATCTGACAATTTCATTGTTTTTCTACCACCACTATAGATAAGAGGGAGGCAGAGAAACCTCAGAAAGAGGATATACTTGTGATTCTGGAAAGATCATTTCTCTCTTTGAACACCTATCCCAAGAATGTTTCTGTTATTGTGCTATTCATAGAAGTGAAGAAAACCATTGTGAGTTAAATATAAAATACAACTGCATATAAGTTAAAAATATTTGAGGCTGTAGGTGTATCTCAGTTGCACATCCCTTGTCCAGCATGCATGAGTCCCTGGGTTTGATCTCCAGCACTATAGAAATAAAGGGTTTTGCTATATAACTTGTCAGGAAAGGAAAAACAATTAGTGTAAATACTCCTGAATTCATTGTTTGCATCCTTCCCTGTGATAAAAATAAGCATTAAAATTCAATAAGTGCAAAAGATCTATTTTGTTAGATCCTTTGCATTTATAGTTATGGCAAAGAAATCTATTATTTTTAATGGAGTTCACAATAAAATTGTTTTTAAACTTGGAGAGACCAGTATAGTAATTTCTCTTGGTTCTCTTACCTTAGCTTCACTTTATAACTATCTTAGACAGTAACATAAAAATGTACCTACAAATTATCAGTCATCAGTACTTGCATCACATGTTTGTTGCTGAAACAAAATCTGATATTTTACAAAGTTCCAGTCCAGATTTAACATTGAAGCAGGGGATTTTAATATGTATTGCTACAGCAGCAGCACTTAGGAAGAGATCATGATTAAACATAATTCAAATATTTGGGTTAAAATCTAGGAATAGATTCACTGCAAGCATATAATGTCCCTTTATAATTCATTGTCACTCATTTGTTCATTCAACAATATTTACTAGTAGCCCACTGAGTGAAAGGATCTCTTCTAAGTGCTATAGTTACAGAATTTAACAAAATAGACAAAGTCTCCAATCTCACATAACTTGTATTTTAATGGAAGAAAACCACACAAAAATTATGCATTTTATATTAATTATATTATTAAAACCTTTAAACTATTTAATAAACATTTTAAGATACCAGAGATTTATATATTATTCAAAGAATTACAGTACACTGATACAATAGAGAAAAATTGAATGGTGAGGTAAGATGTGTCTAAGGAGGCAAAATTTAAATTAAGACTTGAATAGCAAGAAAACACTGGATATACAAGTATCATATAGTAGAGCATTCCAGGCAGAGGAAATAGTATGCACTGACTTTAAGGTATAAATATACTGAATTCATTGGACAGAAGAATTAGAATGACAATATGTCTGCAGTATGGTAAATGATAGAGAGAATACCATAAGAGAGTGTAAGGAAATTTAGCAGTTTCTTTGAAACTGTACTTAATATTCCTAAGAAAAGGAGATGGCCTGTGAATTTTATGACAAATGGTGTAGTTTTAGAGTGTGTATTTGGTGTCAGTTGTGTACCTTTCTTGGTAAGTAAAAGATAAAGACCTCAGCTTTTTTTTTAAGCTGCCACTTTTATAACATATAGATGAATAAATATCAACATCCAAAAGAACTAAACATAAAGAGAAACTGACTCATTTTGTTTCTTTTTTCAACACAAATACAGATGTAACTTTTGGCAAATTCTCACTTGTCTTTCCAGTAATATTGTCCCCAGTGTCCTGATATATCTTCTATGCCCGCCAGCAAATGATCAAAGAACTGAAACAGAATGAAACATGTATCTAAATATAAAGCATATATGAAAAACTTGAATAATCACTACCAAATAAAAGGATCCATCAAAAGCATCTACAAAATTCTTGACTATATTTGACTTGCTTATTTCATCCTAAAATATTCCTTTTATTTTTGTTCTTTTTAGATATACATGACAGTAGAGTGTATTTGATTACAAACTTTTCTCAGAGTAAATATAAAAAGAAGCATCAATGCTTACATGGGACAATGTTTACAGTATCTATCTCTACTATACTCCTTAGAAATGCTACATTTGAAGTCAAAAGAAGTTCATACCAATTAATACTATATGACAGATTAATTCATCTATCAAGGATCTGGGCTTGGTATTATGAAGGAAACAAGAGAAGCAAAAGGCATGACCCCGGCCTTTGAAGGACATAAAACTAAACTAGAGAGGGAGGCACCACTTAGGTAGAGACCAAGGTCAAAACTGGAATGCCTGTTTGTATAAATGAAACAGGAAAAGGTAAACTTAGGAAAGAAACAGAAAAAAGTGCAGTTAGAGGAGGTGCATTATGAGACTGACCTTGATTAAATGGGGGTATGTATGGAAAAAAGAAATCATACTATGCCCTGTGAAGAGCATGAGAAAATACATGAGAGAAAATAGAGAACTTCAGAAAAGAATCAGAAAAATAGAAGGCTGGATAGATGTAGTCAGGGTTGGGAAAAAGAGAGCAGCTTACAAAGTGTTTTGAATATTAAAATTGGGAGTTTAATTTGATATAACATCTCAAAATTGCATAACGTGAATTTATATATGAAGAAACAACCAATAAATCTAACTTGAGTGGTAGTCTACAAATATATATATTAAAAGTGGCAGTGTCATGAAAGACAATGAAATCCTGAGAAACAACATTAAAAATATTAAAAATATGACAACGAGATACAACTTATGATCCTGGCTCAGGATGAAAATACTATAAAGAGCATTATTGGAACATTTGGAAAAAATTTAATGTAGAATTATATTAGATATCAATATTGTACCAATTTTGACCTTCCTGAATTATGTAAGGTAATTGTGATTATATACTAGAAGGTCATTTTTCTTAGAAAATATTAATATTTGCTGATGTTTTTAGAGGTGAATTGTCAGGACATCTGCAACTTAGTTTTAAATGACTCACCAAATGACAATAATAACATACATATATAAACAAAATGGTAAAGCAAAGGTGGCAAAGATACCAATGAATACTCTGCATTGAACTATCTTAATTCTATAGGCTTAATATTTTTAAAAATAAAATGATGGAAAAACAAAATAAATGAAAGTTTCATTTAGTCTTATAAACTGCTGAAATGAGTTATGTCCTATCAATATAATGTGTATTGTGACATTAAAGTTATTAGCTCATATTTCAGGAATAAGACAATATCAATATAAGTTATCCCTAAATTAACCTAAAATGTCACTCACGTACAATAAAAAGACCAGCAGGTTTCTTTTTACAACTTAAGCAATCAAGTATTAAAATTGAAGAGAAAAATGTAAAGAGTTGTATTAATCATGCTTATACAGTCTTAGACACATGACCATTAACAAAACATACATTTGATAAATAGAAAGTCATCATCTGCTGAAAATGTGTCTCAAAAAATTATGGACTCTGGCCGGTCGCAGTGGTGCAGGCCTATAATCTCAGCAACTGGGGAGCCTGAGTCAGGAGGATCATGAGTTCAAAGTCAGCCTCAGAAACTAAGCAACTCAGCTAGACCCTGTCTCTCAATAACAAAAAAAAAGGGGGGGCTGGGGATGTTGATCAGTGGTTAAGTCCCTCTGGGTTCAATCCCCCGGTACCAAAAAAAAAAAGAAAAGAAAGAAAGAAAAAAATGGACTCTGCCAAATTGATGTTAGAAGCAAGATAAGTCTTAGATTTTTTTCAGTCTTGACAAATTAAAGGGTATCTTGAAATCATTTTTAATATCCTATCTCAGTATTTTTATTGTTATATTTTTATTGGTATATGATATGATAATCAATATATGATAATCAATATTTCTATTCTATTTCTACAAGGAGATAAAAACAGTAAAGTGAAAAAGGGGAATAGAGCGAGGGAGAAGAGGAAGGAGAGAAGTACTGCAGAAGACTGAATTAGAGCAAATTAAGAGTCCATGCTTGGGGTTGGGGTTGTGGCTCAGTGGTAGAGCACTTGCCTACCATGTGTGAGGCACTGGGTTCAATCCTCAGCACCACATGAAAATAAATAAACAAAATAAAGGTATTGTGTCCATCTACAACTAAATATACATATTTTAAAAAAGAGTCCATGCTTATATGATTATGTCAAAATTAACCTCACTATTATGTATATCTATAATGTAGTAATAGAAAAGAAGACAAAAGCTACTAATACAAAGTTTATACTTCTAATTTCTCTGACCATCTCCTGAATTCTCATATAGATATGAAGCATTTTCTTTTCAACTCTGGGCATTTAAGAAGCCCTGTTTCAAAGAGTATATTTTATGTGTTAACTGTTAAAATCTTTAAATTCCTCATACCTCAATGATATAAAAAATTCCACCAAACACAAAAACATCCCCCAAAATTTTCCAATAACATGTAACTTACACAGTTCAGGTTATAAGCAATTGCTCTACAATACCAAATAGAAAGTAAACTAAACTACAGGATTAATTGAGCCTATATTAAGAATCAGTATGATAAAGTAAACAAGAACACTGATAATAACAATTTTAAGTAAGAATATATATATCTTTCATAATTATTCAACCCAGAGGTGTCACTGGACATCATGAAAACCACAATTTTAATTTACTGATTAGGAAGACAAAGTCACAAAGAACTTAAAACTCCCCCAAAATAATACAGGAAGTTATGTAGTAACAGAGCAAAGGTTATAGTTCAGATTCTCCATATTCTCAGTCCATCAAAACTGTTTCTTGACTTTTCAAATTACAGATGAGTACAAAATAATAAATATCAATTTGGGAGTCAGAAAATTATGTCTCTTTTGTTAGGAGGACAATCCAATAATAAAAATATCTTCATATAAGGGTTAGTTTCAGTCAACAAGATCACCTCAATAATATATAAACAGCTTACCCTAATAAGAATTTGTTCACTCACAGTTGGAGATGTCTCTCTTCTTCTTGTCACATCTAATAAGTCAACAAGAGGACGAATGGTCATCCCCTATAAAATGACAAAGAAAAGGGTCACATTCTTTTTGTTAGATAGCAATTAAATATATTCTGTGGATTCAGGGTTTAATAAAATACTTAGTGCAAAACTAATCAGTTAAGCATCAGCTCTGCTTACGCTGTAGCACTACAATGTCTGACATAATAGCTACTTCATGAACCTCACTTGATCTCTGCTCTAAAAAATATTCCTCTTACAAAAGAGGAAAGATAGATTAATTCAGGAGATAAGAACCAAGGGACAAGGGAATATTAGCTCAAAGGGCCTAACTGCAAAAACCTATCCAACAAGAACTTACACCAACAATGCTGACCTAAGATTAGGTATCACAAGATCCTGAATCCAGTCCAGGGCTGGAGTTTTAGCTCAGTGGTAGAGTGCTTGCCTAGCATGTATGAATGTTTTAGT
The DNA here is from genome assembly GCA_028644305.1 of Xerus rutilus. Classification (NCBI taxonomy): domain Eukaryota; kingdom Metazoa; phylum Chordata; class Mammalia; order Rodentia; family Sciuridae; genus Xerus; species Xerus rutilus. Next base: position 63,302,926 of record CM053417.1, read on the forward strand.
CAGCTTTTTCGCTGCTATGACTAAAGAACCCAACCAGCACAAGTGTAGAAGAGAAAAACTTTATTTGAGGGATCACAGTTTCAGAGGTCTTAGTCCATAGAAGGCCAGCTCCATTCCTTGTGGCTAGAGATGAAGCAGAATATCATGGAGGAAGAGTATGGCAGAGATAAGCAGCTCAAATCATGGTGATCAGAAAGCAGAGAGAGAGGTGTCCACTTGCCAGATACAAATATGCCTCAAAGCCACACCCCAATTCTTACCTCCCCCAGCCACACCCTACCACTTCAGTTAAAACCAGTTAATCCTATCAAGAGATCCATTCACTAATTGGTTTAAGACTCTTACAACCCAATCATTTCTCCTCTGAACCTTCTTGCATTGTCTCACACGTGAGCATTTGGGGGACATCTCACATCCAAACCATAACAGTGAAGCACTGAGTCTGATCCTCAGTAACACATAAACAAACAAATAAATAAATAATTGTATTTTATCCATATACAACTAAAAAAAATTGTTTAAAAATACAAGGTCCTGAGTCTCTGGGAAAACAAGATATAAGGGCCACAAAGAAAAAAGTAAGCCAGTTATGGTGATCAAGAGTCATTCTTAGCTAAATTCGTATGTATAAATAAATGTGAATAAATGGACTAGGTTGGTCCAGGAGGTGGAGACAAAAAAAATTCCCCTTACACCCTAATACACCTAAGCTCACAAAAAGAGCTGGGGTCAATCTGCTCTACAATGGCTTGCTCTACAGTCTGAAGTTGTACTTTATTACATTCTCTTTACTCTATTTAGTGATACAACTATGTATGTCTTGTTCAAAACTTTCTCAGCAAGGCCACAAGTATGGAGGAGGACTTTCCACCAGAACATATCTTTGGTGTCATGACTGATCTGCTCTTTCTGAGTAAAAGGTTACTGTGGCTCCCCTCTTATCAGGGCTGAGCCTGAAATATTCACTACTTCACTCACTTCATTCTCTGCATATTTGGTAGTTTGGGAGGTGGCAGACCTCAGATTCTGATTTTCCTGAGGGATTGCTATCACCACATACCACATACTTGGTCCCTGTACTCACTGTCAGACTAATTAGTGCTTCATATGCATGTTTATTAAGGAGGCTCAAAGCATCCCCAGTGAACCAAGAGAATTCTTGGCAACCTACCAATACTTTATGAACGTTCTATTGTCCTTGTAGTGCCCAAGAAGAGAGAGACATCTGGCAAAACACCATAGCAATTTGGAGCATGTATGTTGGTTTGAAGTGAGCATGTGTGGAATACAAATAAAGGCAAAGTCTAAAGCATGTGGAGACCAGAACATAGTACATGAATCAAGTATATGATTTCTGAGTGCACTTTCTAAAGAGTGTAAAAGAATCAGCAAGTAAAAGTAAGAGAAGAGTGAAAAGCTTATGCATGAATGATTATAAGTATAATCACATTTTTGATAGGGAAGGTTAAAAAGAGAGAGAGGACATGTTTGGATAAGAGAGGATTTTGTATACTGAAATGGACTTTGGTCATAAAACAAAATGGCTGGGCTGCCCCAAAATGAGGAAGGACAAATAAGAAGGAAATTAAAAGATTATAGCAAGTCATAGAGTAAAGTCTAAGTCAAAAATTTTGTCAACATTGGAACAGATAGGTTAACCTTTGTACTTCCCTCCCCCCATTACATTGACCATCCACATGATTAACTTGCAGGATATAGTTATTTGGAGTTTATTTCAAATGGCAGCAGGAGAGGCCAAAAAAAGTTTGGTCTTTGTCCTCCTGGGGCTAATTTCTTGCTATGGGAAGTGGCAGTTCTGCCACACATGGTTCCCTGCTCACTAAGGGAATGATTAACTCTTTCCCTGCAAGAGCTTTGTATGAATTTCTGTTATCTAATGTTTTTAGGTCCTGGTAGTGGAAATAGACCAAGACCCTCTACTTTTGACATTGCTGGCTACACAGACACCATTTACGTTTGAGGATGACAATCTCTAATGCTAGTTATCAATTTATTTTCCATTTCTATCTCACTTAGAGATATTATTTACTGAGTCATGGGGTACATGACTGGCATGGTATGAGGAAAAAGTAGCCCAAACACCCTCTCTTCACCAGCTGAGCCATCAGGGCCTCCAGGAAAGACTGAGGGAATTATGAGATAGAGAAAGGGGATAGGTAGCCTAGTTAAATGATTTTAGAACACGAAATAGAAACAACAGTAATAGTGACCACTAGTCTGAACCTCACTTGGGAGACATTTATGGGGATGCTCAGCTTGGTCTCCAACCCAAGAGACATTGAGCTTAACTCAGAGATGACCAGTCACCTGAAGATGCTGTGATCTCTCCCTTCTTTTGACAAATAAGTCAGTTCCCTCTCATTCTCCACTGGGCTGCATCATCAACTGAAGGAAATTTGACCCTGAGATACTCAATAAAAAGGGTCTCATTTTTTTATGACACTGTTTGTCATCAATATCAGCTTGGGAATAAGTAATAATGGCTCCTTAATGGGAACCTTAACACAGACACCCTCCTGCAATTAGATATTTTCCACAAACAGGAAAAGAAATAGGGGAAGTATCATACATTCAGATCTTTTCCCAACTGAAGGAAGATAAACATCCATACCAACAATGCTGACTTGAAACAGAATTTACGGCAGACCTAAAAAGGTTTCCTCCAAGATTGGGAGATGAATCCTCCTCCAGAGAAACCAAAACATACACCTCCCACTTCCACATTACTTCCCAAAGCTCCCACCCTCTATCATGTTCTGCCTTGTCTAACCCTCTATGCCCATGAGAGATAGGAATGGAATTGCCAGGAACTAAGTTGATGAAAGAATGTCACAGCCTCTGGTATGTGGTGATAGCAATATACTTGTAAAAAAGTTGGAAATGATTTAAATCCTTTCAACCATGTGCTGACAGGCCTAGAACTGCCCGTCCACTGAGTAACAACAGATCATCCCCATTGTGAGCCAGGGGTACTATCCATTGGATGGAAGAAAATTCTTGGAAGCTGCCTGCACTGTAGACAAATGGGACAACAGGGAAAGTGAGACTCCAAAGACTGGGCCTCTACTCCGCCTAAGAGAAGGAGGCTTCTGGTAAAAAACATGGAACGTTTGCTGGGCTATGACACAGGGACTGAAAGAGTCCCCCTTTTTCAAGATCTGATAGATATTCCATTTGGCCAGGAGATACTCAATTTTTCTTATGACAGAGCAATTTTTCTTATGATAGTATCCTATTCACAAATACACAAGAGGACTGACAGGACAAAAACTCCATGTGAGGAAAAAATAAATAAAAGCATCTGTAGCTCATAAACAAGTGGCGAGAGTAGGGAGTGGGAAGGAAAAAAATTGCAACCTTTTATGTTAGACTTTGCTGCTCTGGACAAAAGCATTACAAAAATTTATATGCCTACAGTAAGAAAAAGGCACAATAGGAGTCCATGGGTACAACTGACAATGAGATAAAATGTTGCCAACTGCTTTACTCCAAATATAGGTGAGCCCAGAAGCAGGTTTAAATTGATTGTGGAAAAATAGTGTATGGGAGAACATTTCTGGTGTCCTGGGTGAGAGGAGAAAATGTGGCTATAGCAAGAGGAACTAGATTAAGGAGTATATACAACAAAGCATTCAAATATTAACTGCCATACATGAGTATGCTTCTTCCGAGTTCTCTTCAAGGTTATAATAACCTTTCTATTCCATCAGTAATGTGCAGAATTTGAAAAACGGCAGCAACAGATAAAAACTTTCCATTCAAAGACCCCCTTCTTTGCCTATTTTCCCATAAAATGAAGGACAAAAATAATAGCTAGGGATATGTATCCCTGGTCCCTCCCCAGTTTTGTGCCAGCTCAGCTATATGCTTTCACTCACAGTATAATTGAAACTGAAGTCACCACTCTTTCCAAAATGCAAACCAAATATATGCTCTGTTTCAAGACCTGGCTAGATCCATTTACTCACACAGCTACCTCTAATCCAGCTACAGAACTTCTCTTCATGCTTCTCACTAAGGCTCTAGAGATAAAATTCCCTTTCTGTATCAAGCACATTGGAGGAAATAGTGCTCATATAGAACATATCAGCTCTTCACAACGCTGTCACATTTTCAAAGTACCATCTGATGAATGACAAATTGATACTGGGTTCAGACTTGGGTTTTTGATTATGTACCAAAAGCAGATTAGGTGACAGTCAAAGCTATTAAGAATAGGATCATAATCCCTTAGCTTTCTCCACCACTTCTCTCCTTGGCCTCCTATAATATCTTGTGCAATACTCAATACTACCAAAATCACCCTATTTTTTAGCACCAGTCTTCTTGGATCCTAAAACGGACTTTGATCTACTAGATGTTATCACATCCCAGATGACCCTTCTCTTCTATAGGAACAAAAAAGTGACTTTCTATGCTTATAACTATCCCTTTGCTTTCTCCCATAAATGCAGCCACCTTAACATCTCAGAGAGTCAACATCCATACTCAGTAGTGGAAAACTTCTTACCTCTCTACAGGAGGAATTTAAAATACTAGAGAGGGATCTCTTATAAAGAACTTTTATATATCCTTATATGTTAAGTTAAATTCATGTCGTAGAATCTATTTTATTTGTGGGAACAAAGGCTTACCTGCCCTTCCCTCCCCACTAGAGGGGAAGTAAACATTAGAATACGTTTCCCTCAAGACTGATGTGGCCTGGGAAAACACATCACTCCCTCTAACCATGTTTACACACCAAAAAGCAAAAAAGAACCTTGATCTGATTCCATATCCATCACTCCCAGCCTAACCTCTGGGTTGGAGAGGATCAGGAATGGGGAATATTCCTTTAGAAGTTCTCTCAGCTATCACAAAAGATCATAGAAGTAATTCATAAAATTTCAGAAACTATTATAAATACTACAGGTTAAGCACCTCTGGGTTCAATCACCAGTATTAAATAATTAATTAATAACTACAAGAACCGTTGCACTATCTAGTCACAGTTATTCTCCAAAATGGAAGATTCCCCAGTCAACTAACTGTGAGTCAGTATCACACCTGTCTATATTTGCAAGAAGAATACTATTTTTATGTTAATCAGTTTGGTAAGGTACAGCAAAATATTAAAGGGCTAGTGGATAAAGCCCCTAAACTCTTGGGGCAAAACAACCTTTATGCTATCCTGGCTCCTTCCTTTTGGGGGACCACTGTGTTTTTTCCTCCTCTGCCTCTTTCTTGATCTTTGTTTGTTAAAACTCCTATGTTTACTCCAGACTAGGCCATAAACTTTAATCACACTTCAGCAAGTTCACCAGCCTCTCTCACTGATATCTATCATGAACATATTGGCTGTCCTTCTACCCTAGAGGAAATTTAACCCTTAATCTCTACCTACAAAGGACTATAGTCCAGCGGCACCCACTGATGGAAGCAGTATCTCCTCCTTTTATCAAAGTCCCTGGAATTGTCCTGGGTCCCACTGACAGAGAGCAAGAAAGTGAGAGTATATGTCCCAAGACACATCACCCCTTCTCAACAACAACAACAAAAATAGTTAAGAATAGAATGCTGTGACCTGTTTCCCTATAAGATTGTTATCAATGTCCCCAGTTCTTAAGGGGTGTTATTAAGTAGCAGTTAGACATGAGTAGTGGGTCAGGAACCAAAGAACGATCTTAGTGCAGAACAAATCAGTTAATCAACAGCCCTGCCTCAGTGTCACCACAAAGTCTGACAAGATAGCTATTTCATGACTCTTGCCTGATCTCAGTTCTACAAAACATTTCTTTTACAACAGGATAAATATAGATAAACTCAGATGCTAAGAACGAGGTAACAGGGAAATGTCTGCTCAAAAGGGCCTAACTGTTAAAACATCTTAAACAAGACTTTACACCAACAACACTAATCATACTCTGGCCCATGAAAAGCTGTCACAATATTCTGAGTCCCTTGGAAAATAGGATATAAGGCCCTCAAAGAAAAATCAAGCTGATTAGTGACCAAAAGTCATCCCTAGCTGATCAGCATATATAAAGAACTGAATAAAATAGAGTAGGTGGAACTGGGAGGAAAAGATTGTGCAAAACTCTCCTTACCCCTCACTACAGCTTAGCTCACAAAGAGAGTAGAGGTCAATCTCCTTTGGGGCAACCTGATATCTCCCATCTGATGGTGCACTTTCTTACTTTCTCTTTACTAATTAAAGTTATGTTTCATGCTACTTAAAAATGTGTGTCTTTTCTAAATTGTTCCAAAGAAAGACACAAAAACTTAGGACATGAAAACTTTCCAGTGCAATACTTTGATATAAAATTAGTGCTTGAATATATTCTTTATGTGTTTGTGTGTATATTTGCATGGGTAGGCAGGTCCACTATCAATGGATTTTAGAATATTATTTCAAAATTAAGAATAATGATTTTGTATAAAATAATGCCAGAGAGAAAATCAGTGCTTCTTTTCTCACAGAGGTCAATGGGAAATATAAATTGGATATAAAAAAGTAGGCTACTTAATAAAATCTAAACAAGGAAAATCTAACACTTATTTTCAAAATAGAAGTAGTAAAATCAGAGAACTAAGGTGCCACAGGGATTTTCATTTCAATGTCTGCCGATTACTTCAGACACATTATTTTGTTTTCTTTTTCATGCTCCATCAAAAGACACATTATACTCCTATAGACATGCTATTTAAAATTTTTAAGGGGTAATGATAAAAGAAGGAAACACTCTATATTAGTAACCATTCATTATGTGCACCATTATATTCATTATTTATTACATGTTATATTTTCTACTAGATAGTGGGGTCACAGTGGAGAACTAAAGTTGAATAGATTCATAGTGTTATGAAGCTTACAATGTCATTTATTTTCTTGAGGAGAGAGTCATTAGTCAAATAATTACATTAATGAACAAATATTATAAACTAAGATAAATGTTCTAAACAAAATAAAACAACTTTATGACAAAGTAAAACATTTTAAATTGAACAGTAAGAACAATTTCTCTAAGGAAGCTAAAACCTGGAGGATGAATGAAATTAGGTGCACAAATGAGAAAGGACCATTCCAGTCTAAGGGAATGATATTGATAAGGCTCTATGGTAAGAAAAGGCATGGCACATTAGAGAAACAAAAAAATCTGTGTAGTCAGGTTGTAGACAGTGGAGTGGGCAGATGTTACTAACAGGACTGAAAAGATAGGCTGGTTAGTTTTACTAAGTCAAATGAGAAACTATTTAAATGGCTTGACCAGGTTTATGTTTCAAAAACCTCACTCTAGCTATAGTATGAAAATAAGCTTTACAAATGAACCATAAGGGATATGAGAATATTTGAGTTCAATTTTTTTGTATTCCAGAGAAGAGATGGTGATGAATTGTACTGGGGTGATGGCAGAGGAGATACAGAAAATTGGACTTGGTGACCAAATTGACATTCAGAGAAGGGTTATAATAGAGTTGGTGATAAAAAGGGTGATACTAATATATCATGCTTGAGCAAAAGGAAAGAGAACAGTAAAACTAATCTAGATGAGGAAGACAAAGAGCAGGAACTAATTAGACAAGGAAAAAGAAAAGTTCAATTTTGGTCATAAAAGAATTATGATGCTTAAATAATATGCAAGTGATGATATAGAGGCAATTCTTATTATATATGCTAAGACTCTGTGCTGATATTTTACTGGAAATACACATGGGTACATCATATATGCACAGTCTGTAAATGAAGCCTTATGTGAGTATAGATTAGATAATCAGGAAAAAGAAGAGTGAAAAGAGGCATTGTTATGAACACATTCATAACAATGACATTAACTGAACTAACAGCAAGGGTGAGTGATGTTTGCTTCTTCAACTTCCATGTCGAGGATAAAGCAAAAATGAGAATAAGAGAAAAGAAAGAAAATGGAGTGTTAGAAATTTTCCCAAACACCAAGTTTTGTTTTCATTTCTGAAATAAAATGTGGTTGCATTAAAAGTAATAAAGATTGGTATTTGCTCCAGAGACTAAGGAGGGAACAAGGACTTTAAAGAAGAGGTATATAAACCAGTGTCAAATCATGAGGGGAAATATGGGGAAATGGTTGGTAATAGACAATAAAACCCATTGCTTTCAAATGAGCTTGTGTACTACTTAGTCATTTCCAAAGCATTTTGAAAATGCATTCTCATAAAGTTGCTACTTTCATATTAGAAATATGGAAAGAAAAATGTAGTAATTTTCACTAATGTTAAAGTTGAATCTTAGAAACTCAAGGTGTCCTAGCCCTTTATCAGCTCTTTAGCTCCTTTAAATGACAGAAATACCTTACTGTGCCCCAATTTTTTAATATACCAAAAGAACATGTCACCAAAAGGGCTGACTTTCCAATTTGGAACTATAAAATTTTTTTGCAAATGCATGTGAATTACCCAAAATCAGAGGATCATCTTATTCATATGATTTCCATAAGTAATTTAAGGAAATTCTTGCTTTTTAGGTAATATTTGAGTTCTGGTATTCCATTAAATTCGTTCTGACATTTGAAAAATAATAATACAATGGGATAAAAAACTCACAATATTTTAATCATGCTTAATATGGACTAAAAGCCCCCCAATGTAAGTAGATCTTATTAATGACCCAGTCTTTTAAAAGGCTGACTTAATATTTGCATTTTTAAACCAATCTACACTGCTCTCCATCTTCACTTATCTAACAAGTCATGACATTCAGTCTACCAGAAATGGATCAAAATTGATACATATAAATATTAAAATGTCAAACCAACAAGATTTTGACATCTCCTTATACACTCAATATAATGCATTTTATATTCTTATATTCTGTTCATTTGAAAATGTAAACTGCCACTGAAAAACTGTATCAGAATTCCTGTGGACTGACAGGAGCTGCAGAGGGCCCAGATCTGCCCTCAGGAACCTCCATGGTTGTCCAGCCAAAGGGAGACCAGGGACTGCTACCTCTAGCCACTGAGGAGCCCAAATTCAGGGCAAGAGTCACTCCAGAAACACCAGCATGAGGCAGTCCTGCCCAAGGGAGACCTGAGCCCACCTCAATTCCGCTCCAGAGTTCATGTGGACCAGCAGAAGCCTCAGAGGGCCCAAATCCACCCTCAGGAAACTCCACGGGTGTACACCTAAGGGTTGACCAGAGACTGACAGCTACCAGCCACAGAGGAAGGCACACCCAGGATAAGAGTCGCCTGCAGAGATCCCAGCATGAAGAGGCCCCACCCAAGTGTGCTCTGGGCCTGCCTCAGTTCCGCTCCAGAGTTCCTGTGGTCAGGAAAGACAGAAGGCCCAAAATCACACTTAGGGAATGCCAGAGATGCCCAGTTGAAGGCAGACCAGAGCCTGCTAGGCTCCAGCCCCAGGGGAGCTCACACTCACTGTAAGGGTTGCACACAGACTTGCCTGCTTGTGACCCTGCCTAAGTGACACCTGGGCCCCCCTCCATTTCCACTCCAGAGTTCCTGTTCACCAGCAGGAGTGCAAGAGAGGGGAAAAACCGCCCTCAGGGGCCCAGCCAAGGCCACTCCCACTGCCCTCTAGAAGCACGTCCACTACCTCTGCCAACAACTTTAGTGGCAGTAGTGACTCTCTGGGGACACTGGGGGAAGAGAAGTAGCTCCAAAATGAGACACAGGTAATCTGGAGTGTCAATACAAGATTATAGGATAGAAGCCACAATACCTCAGATTGGTATATCAAGAAAGGAAGATACACAATCAACCTGGAAAACCAAGGGAAGAAAGGGCCCAAAATAAACCTGGATACTACTGTAACAGAATCCATTGACAGCACAGTTGTTGAAATGTCAGAGAAAGAACTCAGAATGTACATAATTAAAATGATCAGCGAACTAAAGAGTGACATAACTGAACAATTATAGGAAAAAATTGATCAATCCAACAAAGAAATAAGAGAGCAAATAAAGGCAATCATTGATCATTCTAACAAAGAGATAAGAGAGCAATTACAAGTAGCAAAAGATTATTTTAAGAAAGAGCTAGAGATTGTGAAAAAAAACAATAAGAAATTCTTGAAATGAAGGAAACAATAAACCAAATAAAAATCTCCATAGAAAGCATCACCAGCAGACTAGATCACCTGGAAGACAGAACCTCGAATAATAAAGGTAAGATATACAATCTTGAAAATAAACTTGACAATACAGTGGAGATGGTAAAAATCATGATCAGAACATACAAGAAATATGGGACAGCATCAAAAGACCAAATCTAAGATTTATTGAGATAGAAGAAGGTGCAAAATTTCAAACCAAAGGAATGCACAAACACTTCAATGAAATAATATCAGAAAATTTCCCAAATATAAAAATGAAATGGAAAATCAAATACAAGAGGCTTACAGGACACCAAATGTACAAAATTTCAACAGATCTACACAAAAGAACATTATAATGAAAATGCCCAGCATACAGAATAAGGATAGAATTATAAAGGGCACAAGAGAGAGGAACCAGGTTACATATAAGGGGAGACCAATTTGTATCTCAGCAGATTTTTCAACCCAGACGCTAAAAGCTGGGAGATCAGGGAACAACATATTCAAGCCCTGAAAGACAATGGATGCCACCCAAGAATCCTATATCCAGAAAAATTGATCTTCAGATTTGATGATGAAATAAAAACTTTCCATGATAAAAAAAAAATAGTTAGAAGAATTTACAGTAAGAAAACCTGCACTATACAGCATTCTTGGCAAAATATTCCATGAAGAGGACATAATAAACAACAATGAAAATTTACAAAGAGAGGAACTACACTAAAGGAAAGACCATTCAAAAGAGAAAACAACTCAAGGTAAAAAACAAAAACAAACCAAAATGACCAGAATTACAAATCATGTCTCAGTAAAAACCCTGAATGTAAATGGCACAAATGCACCAATTAAAAGACATAGACTGACAGACTGGATTTTTAAAAAAGACCCAACAATATACCATCTTCAAGAGACTCATATCACAGGAAAAGACATCCACAGACTGAAAGTGAAAGGGTGGGAAAAAACATATCACTCACATGGATCCCACAAACAAGCAGGAGTTTCCATCCTCATGTCAAATAAAGTGGACTTCAAACCAAAGATGGTGAAAAGAGATAAAGAAGTTCATTTCATACTTCTTAAGGGAATCATACATCCACAAGACATAACAATCAAAAATATCTATGCCCCAAATAATGGGGCTTCTACGTATATTAAACAAATCCTTCTCAAATACAAGAATCAAATAGACCACAACACAATAATACTTGGAGACTTTAACACACCTCTCTCACCATTGGATAGATCTGCCAAACAAAAACTGAATAAAGAAACCACAGACCTCAATGAAACTATCAAAAATTTAGAGTTAACAGACATATATATAGTGTTCCATCCATCAATGAGTGAATACACTTTTTTCTCAGCTGCACATGGATCCTTTTCCAAAATAGATCATATGTTATGTCACAAAGCCATTCTAAGCAAATACAAAAAAATAGAGATTCTACCCTGCATCCTATCTGACCATAATGGAATGAAATTACAAATCAATGACAGATTAAAAAACAGAAACTACTCCAACATCTGGAAACTAAATAATATGCTATTGAAAGATGCATGGATAACAGAAGACATGAAGGAAGAGATAGAAAAATTCTTAGAGGCAAATGAAAACTCTGATACAACATATCAAAATCTGTGGGATGCCATGAAGGCTGTGCTAAGAGGGAAGTTCATAGCAATAAACTCATTCATTAGAAGAAGTAAAAGTCAACAGATAAATGAATTCACTCTTCATCTCAAAGCTTTAGAAAAGAAAGAACAAATTATCACCAAAAGAAGTAGAAGACAGGAAATAATCAAAATTAGGGCTAAAATCAATGAAATTGAAACTACAGAAACAAATTGAAAAATTGACAAAACAAAAAGTTGATTCTTTGAAAAAATAAACAAAATTGACAAACTCTTAGCCATCCTAAAGAAAAGGAGGAGGGAGAAAACACAAATTACTAAAATTTGTGATGAAAAAGGAAATATCACAACAGATACTACTGAAATAAAGAGGATAATTAGAACCTGTTTTGAAAATTTATACTCCAGTAAAATAGAAAACCCTGAAGACACCGACAAATTTCTAGAGGCATATGACCTACCCAAACTGAACCAAGAGGACATACACAACTTAAACAGATCAATTTCAAGCAAGGAAATAGAAGATGCCATCAAGAGCCTTCCAACCAAGAAAAGCCCAGGTCCAGATGGATTCTCAGCTGAATTCTAAAAGACCTTCAAAGAAGAACTAATACCAATACTCCTCAAACTATTTAATGAAATAGAAAAGGAGGGAACCCTTCCAAACTCATTGTATGAGGCAAGTATCACCCTGATTCAAAACCAGACAGAGATACATCCAAGAAAGAAAACTTCAGACCAATATCCCTGATGAACATAGATGCAAAAATTCTCAATACAATTCTGTCAAATCGCATACAAAAACGTATCAAAAAAATAGTGCACCATGATCAAGTGGGGTTCATTCCAGGGATGCAAGGTTGGTTCAACATAAGGAAATCAATAAACGTAATACATCACATCAACAGACTTAAAGATAAGAATCATATCATTTTATCAATCGATGCAGAGTAGGCATTTGACAAAATACGACACCCTTTTATGATCAAAACACTAGAAAAATTTGGAATAGTAGGAACATACCTCAACTTTGTAAAAGCTATCTATGCTAAACCCAAGGCCAACATCATCCTAAGTGGAGAAAAAGTGGAATCATTCCCTCTGAATATGGAAACTAGACAAGGATGCCCTCTCTCACCACTGCTATTCAACATAGTCCTTGAAACACTAGCCAGAGCAATTAAACAGACAAAGAAATTAAAGGGATACAAATTGGAAAAAGAGAACTCAATCATTATTTGTGGACTACATGATTCTATACTTAGAAGATCCAAAATATTCTACCAGAAAACATTTAGAATTAATAAATGATTTCAGCAAAGTAGCAGGATATAAAATCAACACCCACAAATCAATTTCATTTCTATACATCAGTGATAAACCCTCTGAAAGAGAAATTAGGAAAACTATCCCATTCACAATAGCCTCAAACAAAATAAAACACTTGAGAATCAATTTAACAAATGAGGTGAAAGACCTCTACAATGCAAACTACAAGACACTGAAGAAAGAAATTGAAGAAGACCTTAGAATATGGAATAATCTGCCATGCTCCTGGATAAGCAGAATCAATATTGTCAAAATGGCCATACTTCCCAAAGCAATATATAGATTCAATGCAATTCCAATTGAAATCCCAACGTCATTCCTTATAGAAATAGAAAAGGCAATCATGAAATTCATTTGGAAGAATAAGAGACCCAGAATAGCCAAAGCAATCCTTAGCAAGAAGAGTGAAGCAGGAGGCATCACAACACCAGACCTCAGATTAAACTACAAAGCTATAGTAAGAAAAATGGCATGGTACTGTCACCAAAATAGATATGAAGATCAATGGTATAGAATAGAAGACACAGAGATGAACTCACTTACATACAGTTACTTATACTAGATAAAGGAGCCAAACACGTACACCGGAGAAAAGACAGCCTCTTCAACAAATGGTGCTGGGAAAACTGGAAATCCATATGCAGCCAAATGAATCGAAAGCCCTATCTCTCACTATGCACAAAATTCAACTCAAAGTGGATCAAGGACCTGGGAATCAGACCAGAGACCCAACGCCTACTAGAAGAAAAAAAAGGTTCAAATCTTCATCATGTCAGATTAGGACCATACTTCTTTAACAAGACTCCTATAGCACAAGAAGTAAAATCAAGAATCAACAAATGGGATGGATTCAAACTAAAAAGCTTCTTCTCAGCAAAAGAAATAACCAATGAAGTGAACAGAGGGCCGGCATTCTGGGAACAAATCTTTGCCACACACACATCCAATAGACCACTCATCTCCTGGATATATAAAGAACTCAAAAAACTTAAGACAAAAAAATCTAAAAACCCAATCAATAAATGGGCCAAAGAGCTGAACACAAACTTCACAGAAGATATACAATCCATCAACAGACATATGAAAAATGTTCAACATCTCTAGCAATCAGAGAAATGCAAATCAAAACTACCCTAAGATTTCATCTCACGCCAGTCAGAATGGCAATTATCAAGAATACAAACAAAAACAAATGTTGGAGAAGTTGTGAGGGAAAAGGCACACTCATACATTGCTGGTGGAACTGCAAATTTGTACAACCAATCTGGAAAGCAGTATGGAGATTTCTTAGAAAACTTGGAATGGAACCACCATTTGAGCCTGCTATCCCACTCCTTGGTCTATACCCAAAAGACTTAAAAACAGCATACTACAGTGATGCAGCCACTTCAATGTTTATAGCAGCTCAATTCACAATAGCTAAACGGTGGAACCAATCTAGATGCCTTTTGATGGATGACTGTATGAAGAAACTGTGGTATATATACACAATGGAATATTACTCAGCAATAAAAGAGAATAAAATTATGGCATTTGCAGGTAAATGGATGGAGTTGAAGAATATCATGCTAAGTGAAGTAAGGCAATCTCAGAAAACCAAATGCCAAATGTACTTGTTGATAAGTGGATGCTGATCCATAATGTGGGTAAGGACATGGGAACAATGGTGCAACTCTGTTCACAGGGGTGTAAGGCGGGAGGGGGCATGGGGACAGTAAAGGTAGTGGAATATGATGGTCAACATAGCCCTAAAAAAAAAAAGAATCTGTTTTCTACAAACTCCCAAGCAGATCGCTCAGTGAAGGTCAAAGTGCAAAGCATATCATTTCTTAATATGTCTTCAAGGAATTTCTCCCACAAGGGCAAAGCAATTGGGAGAAAGACACCAGACATTGATGTTGGAAACTCATGAAACACATAACATGGAAGAACTATGCTTCAGAGGAATTCAGAAAAATATATGTGAATTTGTGTGGCATTGTGGAGATGAGAGACATTCCATAGGATTTTGTAGTTTTGTTTCAGTCTTTTTATTTTAATATTTTTATTCTTATTCTTTATTCCATTTTATTGGTGCATTATAGTTGTACATAATGGTGGGATTCATTGTTATGTATTTGTGCATGCACACAATATAACAATGTAATTTGGCCAAAAAAAAAGAAAGAAAAACTATATCATATATGTACATTTATGCATATAATGTATATATGTACAAATATACATTCCATATATTTGCACATCTGTAGTAACTAGCAAATCTGACTAAATGGAGTATTTTGAGATCAAGATGATGAATATATATGTACGTATATCTACATTACATAGTTCTACTATGATATGCATTGATATCTTATTTCCCACTGCATATAAACCATATTAACTATTTAAACATTTACTTATTTCACAGATGTTCATGCACATTTCATTTTGTCCAGCAATGTATGTAGTGTTGAAAAAAACATATACATGGCTTGCATTCAGGGAATTTATAGTGTAGCAAAGAAGAGAGATATCACAAAGGAGAGGAAAAAATCAAGTAAATATAAGAAGAAAAATAATTTCATGGATGGATGGATAGATAGACAGACACTAGGAAAAGAAAAACCCAGGGTAAAGTGGTACAGAAAAAGGGGAGGTGGGAATTCACTTAGATATGGCGTTCTGAGAAGTTTTCTCTGAGGAGGCAAATTATTACCTAAGGCTTAAAGAATAAGAGAAAACCACACATTCATAGAACTAAGAAAGAGTATAGTGAGTGGAATAATAACATTTCTGATAGTCTCAAGATAGGGGGAAATTTGCTCATGTTTGAAGAAATGAAAGGCTATAAATTACAGTGGAAAAGAGAGAGAATTGACCAAAAGCATGAGGTTTCAGAGGCAGAAATGAGCCATACTGATTCCATCTCATTATATTATTTATGTGTATTTGTCTATGTGTAATATGAGATTTCAAAAATGTTAAGTGATACATTCAGGATATTGGTCATGTATGATATGAAGAGGCAAGAGATAGAATAGGGGAGAATCACTTAAGTTATTATTATACTCCATTTTGAATGTTGATTGGTGGGTTCACAGTTATTCAAAGTATATTAAGAGTGATAGCAGGGCTGGAGTTGTGGCTCAGTGGTAGAGTGCTCACCTAGCACACAGGAAGCACTGGGTTCCATCCTCAGCACCACATAAAAATAAAATATTCTGTCCACTTACAACTAAAGAATAAATATTTTGTAAAAAAGAGTGACAGAAGTAACATGGCAAATAAGAAGAGCATACCCTCATTCCCTAACAGAAACATCAATTTAACGATGGGTAAGGACCAAATCATCCTTATGAGGAGTTCAGAATCCAGTTAAGAAGTTATAATATTTCAAACAAGCACAAAAATGAGAACAATCACATGGAAATGGGTAAGAAGAACACTTTGTGTCAGCTCCTCTCAAAATTGGCAAAGCTCCACACCAACATCATACTTGATCGAGTAGAAAAATGAATCAGGGGGGCGGTTCCAAGATGGCGGCCTAGTCAGACACTGCAGTCGTCTCTCCAGAGCCAGAGATTGAAGTTTTGGAAATATCATCATTGTACAGCTACCCTCGCAGGAATTTCACTTGCGTGAGTAAGCAGGGCCACCAGGCAGCAGCCAAAGCCACAATCAGTGTAACTTCAGCAGCAAGCCCCGGTGGTGCTCAGCGGGGTGCAGCGGCGGAGCTCACCACCCAGCGGCTCTGGGCTCCAGCCCAGGGCTCGCCCCGGGCTGAAACTACTTCTACACGGGGTTCCTGGCTCCAGCGCCCACCCAACCATGCAGGACTCCTAGCAGTTGCTCCTGTGGACACACAGCCCCAGCCACTAAGCCGCTGCAGAGCCCAAATTCAAGGTAAGAGTCGCTCCAGAGACATCAGCGGAGACAGCCCCACCCAAGGGCAGCCTGGGCCCACCCCAGTTCTGCTCCAGAATTCTTGTTGACCAGCAGGAGCCCCAAAGGACCCTGACCCTCCCTCAGGATCCTCCACGGTTGTCCAGCCAAAGGGAGACCAGGGTCTGCTACTTCTAACAATTGGGGAGGCCAAATTCAGGGCAAAAGTCACTCCAGAGACACCAGTGTGACGCATCCTCGCCCAAGGGCAGCTTGGGTCAGCCCCAGTTTAGCTCCAGAGTTCCTGGGATCCAGCAGGAGCTACAGAGGGCCCAGATCCACCCTCAGGAAACTCCACGGGTGTCCAACTAAGGATTGTCCAGAGTCTTATTGCTACCAGCCACAGAGGAAGGCACACCCAGGGAAGAGTGGCCTCCAGAGACCCCAGCGTGAAGAGGCCCCACCCTAGTGCGCTCTGGGCCCGCCTCAGTTCCGCTCCAGAGTTCCTGTGGTCAGGAAAGACAGAAGGCCCAAAACCACCCTTAGGGAAAGCCAGAGTGCCCAGTTGAAGGCAGACCAGAGCCTGCTAGCCTCTAGTCCCAGGGGAGCCCACACTCACTGTAAGGGTCGCACACAGACTCTCCAGCTTGTGACCCTGCCTAAGTGAGACCTGAGCCCACCTATAGTTCTGCTCCAGAGTTCCTGCTCACCAGCAGGAGTGCAAGACAGGGGCAAAACAGCCCTCAGGGGCCGCCTCTGGAGCACAGCTAAAGCCACTCCCACTGCCCTCTAGAGGTAGTCCACTACTTCCGCCACAAACTTTAGTGACAACAGTGCCCGTCTGGGGACACTGGGAAAACAGAAGTAGCTCCAAAGTGAGACACAGGTAATCCAGAGTGTCAATACAAGATTATAGGATAGAAGCCACAATACCTCAGATTGCTATTTCAAGAAAGGAAGATACAAATCAACATGAAAAAACAAGGGAAGAAAGTGGCCCAAATAAACCTGGATACCACTGTAATAGAATCCATTGACAGCACAGTAAATGAAATGTCAGAGAAAGAAATCAGAATATACATAATTAAAATGATCAGCGAACTAAAGAATGACATAAGTGAACAGGCAAAAATTGATCAATTCAACAAGGAAATAGGAGAGCAAATAAAGGCAACCATAGATCATTCTAACAAAGAGATAAGAGAGCAATTACAAGTAGCAAAAGATTAAGAAAGAGCTAGAGATCGTGAAAAAAAACCAATCAGAAATTCTTGAAATGAAGGAAACAATTAACCAAATAAAAAACTCAATAGAAAGCATCACCAGCAGACTAGATCACCTGGAAGACAGAACCTCAGATAATAAAGATAAAATATACAATCTTGAAAATAAATTTGATCATGCAGTGAAGATGGTAAAAAATCATGAATAGAACATACAAGAAATATGAGACAGCATCAAAAGACCAAATCTAAGATTTATTGTCATAGAAGAAGGAGAATTTCAAACCAAAGGAATGCACAATCTCTTCAATGAAATAATATCAGGAAATTTTGCAAATATGAAAAATGAAACAGGAAATCAAATACAAGAGTATTTACATGTAGCCCAATGGTATAGAATAGAAGACACAGAGATGAACCCACTTACATACAGTTACCTATACTAGACAAAGGAGCCAAACACCTACACTGGAGAAAAGACAGCCTCTTCAACAAATGGTGCTAGGAAAACTGGAAATCCATATGCAGCAAATTGAAACTAAACCCTTATCTCTCACCATGCACAAAATTCAACTCAAAATGGATCAAGGACCTGGGAGTCAGACCAGAGACCCAACGCCTAATAGAAGAAAAAATAGGCCCAAATCTTCACCATGTCGGATTAGGACCATACTTCCTTAACAAGACTCCTATAGCACAAGAAGTAAAATCAAGAATCAACAAATGGGATGGATTCAATCTAAAAAGCTTCTTCTCAGCAAAAGAAATAATCAATGAAGTGAACAGAGAGCCAACATCCTGGGAACAAATCTTTGCCACACACACATCTGATAGAGCACTAATCTCCAGGATATATAAAGAACTCAAAAAACTTATCACCAAAAAAACTAACAACCCAATCAATAAATGGGCCAAAGAGCTAAACACAAACTTCACAGAAGAAGACATACAATC
>CM053417.1:63322519-63386613 GCA_028644305.1 Xerus rutilus
GTAACAATTTTTTTCTATTTGCCTCAACAAATGTTTTCAGTGAATAGTGTGTACAGCTTCTGATAATTTGTTTTTTTCTGTTATGTTTGCCAACATGTATTAAAATGCAACTTTTGGGAAAAAAATAAAATAATTTAAAAAAAAAGAATAAAACATATCAGCTCCTAAAAAAAAAAAAAAGAAATACAAAGGATCATTAAAGATTATTGTAAACAACTATACACCAAAAAATGGCAACCTAGAAAAATGGACAAGTTCCTGGACACATTCACTTTATCAAAATTGAATCAAGAGGAAAGAAAACCTGAGCAAACCAATAACAACATATTAGAAATAGTGTTCACCATGATCAAGCAGGATTTATCCTAGGGATGAAAGAATGATTCAGCATATGTAAATCAATAAACATGATATACTACATCATCAGAATGAAGAATAAAAAGCATATGCTCAAGGGAAGGGAGTATGAGGGTAGGAAGTATAATAGAATGAATTGGAGATTATAACCCTAAGTGTATACATAATTACATGACTGCTGTAATCTTACATTATATACAACCAGAAGAATGATAAGTCATACTCTGTTTATGTATGATGTATCAAAATGCATTCCACTGTCATGTATAAGTAATTAGAACAAATACAATATTTTTTATAAAACATACAGCCATCTCAATAGATACAAAACACACAGCTTATAATGTTCATCATATCTTCATAATGAAATCACTGAACAAATTAGGCATACTGCTGATATCTTACTAAATGAAGAAAAAATGAAGTTGTTAAAGATTGTGACCAAAAAAAAAGGATGTCCACCTTCATCGCTTTTATTGAATGCAGTGGCAGAAGTCCTAGGCTGACAATGAGGCATGAGAAAGAAATTGAGAGGATATAAGTTGGAAAAGAAATCAAATTGTCACTGTTTAGAGATTATGTGATCCTACATATAGAAAACCCCAACAACCCCACTGAAATAATAACTATTAGAACTAATAAATGAATTCATCAATTTTACATGATACAAAATCAATATACAAAAATGGTAGTGTTGCTATATATCAATAGCAAATTATCTGAAATAGAAATCAGTAAAGCAATCTCATGTAAAATAGCTACAAAATATACTATTTAGAAATGAAATTAAGCAGAAGTGAAAGTTGTCCATAATGAATATTATAAGACATTAATGAATGAAATTGAAGAGAACACAAAAAAGACATCCTGTGTTCATTGATTGGAGTAATTAATATTGAAATTATATACATATTACCCAAAATGAACTGCAGATTTAATGCAATTCTATAAAAATACCATTTGCATTCTTCACAAAACTAGAAACAAGAATTTCAAAATTTTTATGTTATTTCAATAAACATTATGTAGTCAAAGCCATCCTGAGGAAAAGATTAAGCAGGAGGAATTACACTACTTGAGTTCAAAATATACTACAAAGCTGTAGTCATCAAAATTGCATGATATTGAAATACGTATAGATACATAGACCAACAAAACAGAATAATAATCCAGATGTAATCTACAATGAATTAATTTTCCTCAAAGTTTCTAAGGACAGGCATAGAACAATGATAATCTTTTCAACAAATGGTGCTGGAAAAATTTGATATCCACAATGAAAAGAATAAAACTATACACTTATATCTCACTATTTACCTAAATCAACAGAAAAGCAATTGAATATTTAAGTGTAAGATCAGAAACTGGAAACCACTAGAAGAAAACAGAAGGGAAACCCTTCAGGGCATTGGAATTCACTAAGATTTTTAGGATAAGACCTTCAAAACACAAGAAAAAATAGCAAAATTACACAAATTGGATTAGTTCAAACTAAAAATCTCAGCACAACAAAGATAACACTTAACAGAGTGAAGAGACAAACAATAGAATGAAGAAAAAAATTTCAACCAGGAAGGAGTTGACACCTAGATTATATAAGGAGGTCCCAAAACTCAATACTGAAAACCCCAATAACAATTTAAAATGGGAAACAAATCTAAATAGATATTTTCCAAAGCGGGACATTTAAATGGGCAATGGATATATAAAAAGGCACTCAACATCACTAATCAGAGAAATTCAAATCAAAACAGAATTGAAATCTCACTCTGATTAGCTATTTTCATAAAGTCTAAAGGCAACAAGTGCTATTGAGGATGTGAAGAAAAGGGTTTGTGGAAATGGAAGTTGATAAAGCTATTATGGAAAATATTATGGAGGTTCTTCAATTAATTAAAAATTAATTAACATGAAATCCAACAATTCTACTAGTGAATACACTTCCAAAGGTAATGAAATGTACTTGAAGAGACATCTGCATCTCCATGGTAATTGCTGTATGATTTATAATAGCCAAGAAGAGGAAATACCCAAAGTATCTCTTCATAGATGAACAGATAAAGAAAATGTGGTACATATATATGATGGAATTCTATTTGGTCATAAACAAGATGAAATTTGCAACAACACGGATGGAACCAGAGATAATTATATTAACTGAAATAATCCAGACACAGAAAGGTGCTACACGATCTCAGACATATGTGAAATCTGTAACTATTTATATGAGGGATGTTTAGTTCAGTGGTAGAGCAGTTTCCTACCATGCATGAGAACTAGGATTCAATCATCAACGCCTTAACATACATACATACATACATAAATAATATTTCATAGCAGCTTAGAGTAGAATGGTAATTACCAGAGGTTGGAGAGAATAGGAGGGTTTGATTGATTGAAAAAATTTGGTCAATGAGTACTATTTTAGTTCACTAAGAGTAAGACGTTCTATTGTGCTATTGGACAAGTAGGGTGACTATAGATAAAAATAATGTACTTTTTATTTTACAAAGCTGTAAGAAAAAAATTTGAAGGTTTTTACCATAAACAAATCCTAAATGTTTGAGAAAACATATATGTCTAACTTGATTTAAACATTATACAATGTATGTATGTATTGAAACCTAACTTGTTATTCCACTAATATATATAAATATATAATTGATATAAAATTATTGTTTTTATGTACCAACTAAAGCACAAACTTAAGAAAAATTAAAGGGAAATCTACTAAACTCAGATTTCCTGACTTGTCTTACCCCTAACACACATACATATACATATACACACAGAGAAATATCCACCATCATTATTCTAGTAAAAAAAAAACATTTGCCAGATAATCATATATAATACCATTTATCAAGTGAATATATTTTTAGACATTTTTTCTAAAAGTCGTTCGACTAACTTTGCAGTACTAAAACTTATTAAACTAGAATTTAAGACAAATGGTCATGTACATAGGACAAAGGGTAATTTAAGAGAAAAATTTTCTTCAAATTAAAATGCTAAAATATTTTATTTATATCCCTGTCTGCTCTCAACTTCAACCTTACCATTTTAAGTAGCTAAAATATAATGTACAGTATACATTGTAAAGTTATTGGTTGTCAGCCACTTGAACAAATGCTGTATCATTCTCTTCCCCTATTGACTTAAAATACATTTCCTCTTAGAGTCTGTAAAAGTCCAGTTTTAGTTATGGTAGAAGCTATTACACATATTTTAATTGTCTCTATTAAATCTAAAATACCTCATTTGAAGGTCCTAATAGAGAATGTTGGTGTCTTTTTTTTTTAATCTGAGTGGAAGACTTCAAATTGCATTACTTTAATAGTTTGTTTACCTGCACAAAAACAGTAAAAAGGATAACAACTGTGGTTGCTGCAATGAAGAGCTTCTTTCTGGAAAACTCCGGGAGCAGGAAAACAAGGGAGAAGCAGATTGCTCCCCTAAGTCCTCCATAGGCTATAATAAATTGGTCCTTTCTGGTGACTGTATTCATATGACATTTGCTCACGAAGAAAGTCAACACAAGAACTCCTAAATATTTCAACAAAAAGATGAGAGGAGCTAATTAATCAACAGAAAAAATGTTACAAATATGGGACTTGTGATCAACAATTTAAAAACTTTAATTAAGCTACTTAAAGATTTATTTCATAAAATTATGTTCAAGGAGTTTAAATAGATGGATTTTGTTTTGATTTTTTTTTTTTGATCATTCTCAGTTTTCTAGAATGTAAGCATTACAATTGCTTTCCTTGGGCCCACAATAATTCTCTTGGATACTCAGCAAAAGCAATCTCCACAAACACAATGTAACATTTCTATCCAGTTTTATAAATACTATGGAGCTGATAAAGCTAATGAACTAAAAGCTAAAGAATGTGACCTGTGCAATAATCCCATATAGTTCAAGGCTTTCAATAAAGGTGGTCTTTAACATCCGCCTAGGGTCCAGGATTCTGAGACCTCAGCTAAAGATTTTAGTTACTCACACTTGATTATCATCTCAAAATGTAACCTTAGCCAAGATAAAAGTATTAGGGCATGTGCCAATTCAATTAGAGACACCAGTGAAATCGTTGTCCCACAGATCACATCCCTAGTGATGTTATATACTACTATACTTGAGTTAGATTTCACTCCTTTTCCCTCTCCTTTCAATATGCAGTACATCTTGAACATTTTTATGTAAGTAGATTTATCAAATGATTCATTTCAAGACCAGAAAAAAATACAAGTTCCCTTGATGGGAGTACTGAAAATAGGGATTATTTCATGCAAATATTTAACAATTCATTACATTAATGCTTAGCATTGGAGTTGATTCTGACATTATTATACAAGCATAGGATATAATTTAATCCAATTCAGTCCCCAAAACTTCCTCTAACTCTCCCTTCCTCCCACTCCCTGTTTTTGGAAAGTAGGGATTCTTATCCAAAATTTGAGCTGAAATAATTTGTTGAACACACAGTTTTGACTAAATTGATTTAGATTAAAATATCTCAGATTCTATGCTTTTGAATATAACAATTTAAGGTGTCATGGGGTTGTTTTGTAACCCTGTGCACATGATCAAAATTTATCTATTTCTATTTTTAAAAACATTTTAATTAATTTTAAATATTTTACATGGTGAAATGAAAATATAGTCAAGCCATTAGCACCAGTATAATTAAAATAAAGGCTCAATTCTCTCAAAAGTACAGGTCTTTACATTTTTAAAAATTTTTTTAAATTCTTTTTAGCTCTTTTAATTCACTATTTTTTACTACAAAAGAACATGGAGCTCTTAGAGAAAGATTAAAATATGCAAAGAAAAGACTTAATACCCATAATCTCACCCATTCTAAGAAAACAATTGTGAATAGTTTGGAATAAAACTTTCCAAATCCACATGATTATGTATATATTGTTATTTTTCTAGTAGTTTGTTTTAACCACCCCCCTATTGTTGAACACTTAAATATTCCAATAAATGACTAAACCTATGTAGTGATATGCACAATCATTCTTATTCTGTATTGAAATTGTAAGAACTCAAATCTAGTGACACTATAATCATTGTGAACCAAATTACAATTTTAGCTAAGCGGACAAGTAATCTAGCATACTTTCAGTCAAACTACAGTAAGTCAACTTAGGTATATTTCTTCAACTAATCAAATATTGACAGAATCCTGGTGTTTTAGTTTTGTTTTTTACTGATCCTATATAGATTCCCAAACCAAAAAGAATTAAGAATATTCTGATGTACCAAGTACTAAAACTTTTAATTCAATGGACTTGAAAAAATACCATTTAATATAGCTAATGTATAAAAGGAAAAGATAGCATGGCCTACAGCTTACCTCTTCCATTCATTTCTAGGCACAGCATTTAATCAAATTGTGATGCCAGGCTTATGTAATTACAGATTCCTCACTGCCTATGTTGTAATAGGCATTTCTTTACATGTCTCCTCATACTAGATGCAGTGTTTTTCTATATAGTATAGTTTAGAAATAAAACAATATTGGAAACTAGGTCTGTTCTTCTGAATTTTCACAGAAATCAGTATATACAAATCTATAGAAATACTGACTTTCTTCTCTACTTTTAGCTTTTGCTAAGTGTTTAGAACAAAACATTCTCACTTATCCTTGGCATTGTTTTCTTACCTGTGAGCTTTTGTCATAGCATCTACAAAGTAGATCTTTTAAATCTGATTTTAGCTTAAAAGATGTTTAGATTTTTTTAAAGACCATTTTAAAACCCCAGTGAGATTTTCCAATGGGTTAGACTAAGCAATAGATAGCCTTCTATGAACCTGTATGCCATTCACCTGATAATTTCACTATTAATGTCCAACCTACACACATTTTAGTGGATAATAAAGCATACCCTGACCTCCCTCTTTATTCATCCTTGAAACCCTAAGCAGTTTTATCAATGTGCCTCTCAGTATTGTTAAAGTAGGTTTCATAGCCTCCAACAAAAAGTCTACAATGATTC
Source organism: Xerus rutilus (assembly GCA_028644305.1). NCBI lineage: Eukaryota > Metazoa > Chordata > Mammalia > Rodentia > Sciuridae > Xerus > Xerus rutilus. The sequence goes on from CM053417.1 coordinate 63,328,883, forward strand.
TGTTCTTTTGTGGAGGCAGAGACACAAATGTCAAGAAAAGATGATAAAGTATAAACCGAATTCCTATGAAGACTATAAACCATTAAATTAAAGAGAAATCTCAAGCCAGGCGCGTGTCACAAACCTGTAATCCCAGCACTCAGGGAGGCTGAGACAGGAGAAGCTTGAGTTCAAAGCCAGCCTCAGCAATGGTGAGGCACTAAGCAACTCAATGAGACCCTGTCTCTACATGAAACACAAAATAGGGCTAGGGATGTGGCTCAGTGGTTGAGTGTCCCTGAGTTCAATCCCCAGTACCAAAAAAAAAAAAAAAAAAAAGAGAGAGAAATCTCAGTTTAACTAGCAATGAAGGTGTGATGTTTTTAGAACGAAAAATATACTATACATGCATATTTTGCTTCAGTACAAATGGTATTTTTTTACTATAAGGGGTGAATTGAGAGGAGTTTAGTTGCACACAACAGTAATTTATATAGCAGGTAGCCTCTGCTAGAGTTTTAGTAAAAGATAAACAATGTATATATTTCCCTGGTAGATTAAGCATTCTCAAGCCACAGCCAGTACTTCAACAGCACTGATTAGAGTGAGGCTGGTACATGTAAACACTAAGGAAGAAAAGAATCATTAAAATCTTCTCAACTTTCATCCTAGCAATAGCAGTAGCATTGGGTACAAATTCTTAGTAGTATTTCCTGGAGCATTTGTATTTTGTTATATTATTCCATTTTATAATATTATTATTACTAATAATATTCAACTTTGCTACTGAAGCTGCAGCAATGGTTAGTAGTAGTAAAAACTAACATTTACTGAGAGCTTTTGATATAACTGGCTCTGTGCTAACCTCTTCGACTAGATTAGCTCATGTAATTCTTATAGTAACTGGCAGAAGTTGGCAGTATCAACACCACTCTCAATTTAAAGTTGAAGAAGCTAAGGCCTAGAATGATTTCATAAATTTGTCAAAGCCACAAAGCTCAAGGGTGAAGCTACAATTTGAATTCAGGTGGTCTATTTTCATAGCTTGTCCCCTAATATTGCTATTAAATACTTCCTACATAACTGGAAATATATAATAGTCTGCCTGCAGAACTATAGAAAATAAGCATTTTTAAATTTTTGATTCTATGCTTCTAAAACAATCCAAAGTTTTGTCAGCATAGTTTTATGTAAATAATAACATTCACCATACCTAATGCTCTCCAAATAAGACAGAAAAAGACAGTGAAACAAATGTAAGGCCAATTCCATTCATGGTTATTTCCAATGGTAGAAACACCAAGGAAGATGAAGATAAGAGTGTCACTAACACTGCTCCACATCTTCATAAAATACTTGATAGTAGTATGGGACTTCTGAGAAATGTTAGCTTCCACATAGCGTTTCATGCTCATAGCACAGGTGATAATTCTAAAGAAGGAAAAATAATGTGTGAAAGTAGCACTTACATTTAACTATAAGGAAAAGTGATCGTATGGACATTATTGATGAATCAGGGTTTCTGTTACTCAAAGTGCCTTACTGTGTTACAGAATATGAAAAACATGCCAGTTTCCAAAATGTATACAATAAAATTTCTAAGACTATCAAATATTTAGCTTTCAAAATAAGTGACAATTTCCATATCCTATTGTGTGCTGAGAACAAGTTGCCTGCTTTATCATCTTTAATATTATCTAATCTCTCCTCCTTAAATAAGGTTACACTGACAGATTCTAATCATTAACTGGCAGTAAATCACTAAGTAGTCAATGCTAAGAATAAAAACGTTATCCTTATAGATTCTAAAGTTCTACAGTGTTATTAATAAAAATAATATTCTGTGATCAGGGACGTTTTGACTATTTTATTCTATCCACCATATTTTCAAAATTATGCTTTTATCCTCCTTTTTAGTAAGCTTTTCCAGTCTTCTTCAAGAGTATTTCAATATACCTTTCCATTAATCAAAATGGATTCATTCCTCCAAGATTTTCTTCCTATTCTTCATCATTGAGGGGGGAGATATTTGGATAAAAACTTAAGAAAGAGCAGCAAAGGACACGGGTAGAGAGAACATTGTACACAAAATGAACAACAACCTGTTAGTTCCCCATATTAAATTATTTTAAAATAATTCTTTACTGAAAGTATGGCAAAGAATGATAGTCATTCACATAGCTTTGTAGATACCAGAAGCTACAGTAAAGACAGACGTTCTGCCACCTATAGTAGAACTTTTTTTTAAAATGTAGAAATCCCAGAAAATGACTCACATTAAAAGCCAGAAAGGTCATAATGTCAAAGGAGAAATCTGGGGATCAGACTAACTAACCTATAGGTCATCTGTAGATTTGCCCAGGGCCAGCCAACAACTAAATCTTGTAATATGACACTGGAGCATAGAAACATAGGTTCTTAACCTTGAGTTTGGACTAATCTAACTTTGAAATGTACTCTGGGAATGAAAAGAAGATTACCCTATATAAAACCAAAAATAGTAGGTAAAGCAGAGATCTGCAAAGAACTGGGTTTAAGTTTCAGCCCTACTAAAACCCACACTCACAAAGGGGAAAGGCTCGGATTCAATCCCTAGGAACAAATCAAGACACTTCCCCTCCAGTTTTTTAATAACAGGAGTAATTTACTGACAGTTTTCCTTAAAGATAATGCAGGTTCTCTGGTATTGCTCCACTCAAATTAAACCCATGAAATACATTTAGAGTCTAATTGACTTAAGGTTATTAATGATTTTAAAATGCAATTCAACAAGCTTACATCAAATTTTTGACCTACATATACCTATGTATATACAATTATATCTAATATTTCTTCAGTGCTTCATTTTTATGAGTATGCATCCTAAGTGTTTTATCTATTTTTTCTCAAATTCTTATTGCAACCATTATAAAACATGCTTATCGTCATCATGCTAGCAACAAGTGATTCATAAAGATTAAATAACATGCTTAAGACAATAAGCTGCAGAGTTGTCTCCAGATCTGCCTCTACACCCCATGCATTTAACCCCCTGGATATATATTTCAAAATACACACAAGGTCTTTATTTTGTGAATTTTGTTTAATGCTTTTCAAGAGTGGCACAATCAACCAACATGTTATTTTACTTTATAATTTCTTGAAAGTTACGTGTCTTGAGAATTACAGTTCCTACCTTACTTGCTTCAATCCAATATAAATCCTCCCACTACTTCTTTTAAAGAAACATTGGTAGCAAGTGGTGGCCTGTAATCCCAGTGACCTGGAGGCTGAGGTAAGATGATCACAAGTACAAAGCCAGTACTGGGACCTAAACAGACACTCAGCAAATTAGCTAATATGAAAAATAAGAAAAGACTGGGGATGTAGTTAAGTGGTAAAGCATCATGTGTTCAACTCCCAGTACCACCAAAAAAATTGGTGGCTATTCCACTCTGGAAACAAGAAAAGGAAGAGAAGAACATAACAAATTTTTCTGGTGTTTCCCTTCTTTTTTCTTCACGTCAAATCAAAAAAGAAACATTTTCTGGTGATTATTTCAATTTTTGAAGGCATTATTTCAAAGTATTTCTTATACTTAAAATTTAAAAATTAATTATATATAATATATATAACACAGACTAATATATAATACATATATTAATATATATAATATATATATTATATATATGATCACCACTATAATATACACATATATAATATATAATATATCTATAGTTTTATCTGTAAAATTATATTTTATCTCTAGTCAGCTTAGTAATAAAGAACTCTTTCTCCTGCCATTTTTACATAATGCTGCTTCTTTATTCTCTAAACAGTTTGGAATTTCTTCCAGAAACTGAAAGATTTCATTTTGATATCCAATGTTTCAGGATATAATTGTCACATATTCTTAATTGGACTATTTTCATTTTACTCTCAGCTAATAAAGTAGATAATCTTTTTAAAATACTTTTTAAATAAGTATTTTATTTTATTTTATTTATTTTTTTTGCTGTGCTAAGGATCAAACCCAGTGCCTTGCACATACTAAACAAGCACTCAGCCACTGAGCTACAGCCCCAGAACAAAGTAGATAATCTTAATCAATTATTAAACAGTATTTTAAAAATGTGATAGCCAACTATAGTCAACTATCTGTTCTCAATTTATTACAGATTTGTTTGCTTTAAGTTGTAGTTCCATGTGCAAATTTTGAAGGTGAAAACTGAGTTCCTGTTAAATTTGTCTCATGAACCACATTTTTTATTTGTCAAGTGAAACTTTATCTATTTTTATATTTTAACATTCCTATGTGATAAAAATATCTAAAAATTATGTAGGTACCAAAAACTTTGTCAAATGCCAATCAATGCCAAGATAATACAGGTCCTTATTATTTTTACTGTTAAATAATCTTTTTATTGGTTATTTTTAGCTATACATAACATTAGAATTCAATTTGATTATTATTTGATTATAATCAAATAATAGAAATATAGAAACCCAGAATATAATTTGCTCTAATTCATTCCCTAGTACTTCCCATTTTCCTCCCCTCCTCCCTCTCCCTGTTTCCTTCCCTCTCCTCTACTGATCTTTCTACCATTTACCCATAGTTGTTTTTTTAAATTAATTTCTTGTGGATGGACATGATGGTGAGATTCACTGTGGCGTATTCATATATGTACATAGGAACGTTAGGTCAGATTCATTCCACTGTTCTTTCCTTATCCCATCAATCCTCTTTCCCCCTCAATCCTCTTCCTCTATTTCACTGATCTTTCTTCTATTTCATGGAATCACCCTTTACTTTTTCCTTCTTTTTTCTTATTAAATAATACCTTCTAATAAATAGCATTTGATGACTTGATAATTATATTCAATTACTTGTTTTCCTGCTTGTTTCCATGCAGGTTTTATTCTCATTTTCTATTACAGAAAAAAATTAAAACAGTTCAGCGTCTAAAAATATTCTCTTCCTTGGGGCAATTTCTGATTGTTTGAATAAATGGTATAATGAAATACTCAGCAAGCAAGTTTAACATTGATCATCTGTTGAAATTCCTGAAATACTATATTTCTGAGCAGATAATAAGTAGAAAATATTTGTGTTCAGCTTTGGGTGTCTTAAAGAAGTTAACCAATTAAAATATTACCAAGACTATATTATTGCCATAATAAATGAACTGTGATTGCATACTCACACCTATTCTTAGGCAATTTCCAATTGCATCAGTTTAATACTTCTTGAGAAATATGGTGATTGTGTGGTGCCCCCCTCCATGGTGTGATTCTTCCATGGTGTGAATCACTTTATGATCAATGGTGACATGACATCATCACCATGACAGTATATACATCAAGCTGAAATATAATTTGCATGTATGCTGATTATTTCAAAGATTAGTTATATTTTTCATTCTATTCTGTTTTGCACACCTTCAATTGCCAGATTAAATATGAATGAAGTACCCATGGTTTTGTGCTCCCCCTCTTAAGTCATTTATAATTCATTTTTAAAATGCCCCCCAGAAAAAGGATTAAGAGAGGTGAAGAAGGAAAATCAATCGAGCAAATCAGAAATATAAATTGACAAAGGGGAGAGAGATAGGGAAGGGGACATGGGGCAGGAAAGATGGTGGAATGAGATGAACACCAATGCCCTAGGTACATGTATGATTACAATATGATGTAACTCTACATTGTGTACAATCAGAGAAATGAAAAGTTGTGCCCCATTTGTGTACAATGAATCAAAATGCATTCTGCTGTCATATATACCTAATTAGAATAAATAAAATTTATAAAGAAATATAATTGGATTGTTTCTTTTAGCCAGGGAAACAACAGTTAATGAAAGAAAATACATTACTAACAAAACACTTGAAACTGCTAATATTTGAATGCCAAATATATTCCAATTACTTTTTATACATTATTACATGAAATCTTCACAATAACTTCATAATGATACATGAACTGCAAAAACATTAACTGTTCTAGTACAGAACAACTAGCATTTTACTCAGCCATTGTTTGAGCCTAGTTTTGACTGACTTCAGAGTTTGTGGTCTTTGTATTGTATAATTTAATTTCATTAAAATAGACAAAAATTTCCCTAAATAGATACACATATTTTTCAATTTTTTAAAAAGGTCTTGTCTGGTGTGGTGTCACACAACTGTAATTTCAGCAGCTTGGGAGGCTGAAGCAGGAGGATAGCAAGCTCACTCAGCAACTTAGTGTGACCTTGTCTCAAACAAATAAAAAAATAAAATTAAAAAAAAAAAACCTGGCTCCGGATGTGACTCAGTGGTAAAGTGACTCTGGGTGCAATTCTTGGTACCACAAAAAATAAATTTAAAATTCTTAATATCCTTCTAACAAAGATATGCTACATTAAGCATCCCAGAAGAAAGATCAAAGTGCTAAACACAACAAAATTTATGGTGAAATATTAGACACAAAATTTTCCTTGTATACTTTGATTTGTATATTCTGCACACTTAAGATTTTCCTTTGCACAATAAACTTTATTGGTACAACAGTAAATTGATATAAAATCCAGTTGTAACTATTTACTTTTCTGGATAATAGCTACAAATAGAATCCATAATTTGAAACACCTAATCAAAAAAGGTCTCATAACTCCAGAGTTCCTGCGGACCAGCAGGAGCTGCAAAGGGCCCAAAACCACCCTCAGGAAACTCCATAGGTGTCCAGCCAGAGAAAGACCTGAGACTACTAGCAGCTAGCCACAGGAGAGCCCACACTCAGGGTAAGAGTCTCAGCAGAGTCCCCAGCGTGAGGAGGCCCCACACAAGTGAGGCCTAGGCCCACCCCAGTTCTGCTCCAGAGTTCCTGCAGACCCTCTGGAGCCCCAGAGGGCCCAAATCCACCCTCAGGAAACTCCATGGGTGTCCAGCCAAAGGGAGACCAGAGACTGATATCTACCACCCACAGAGGAAAGCATACCCTGGGTAAGAATCTCCCACAGAGAACCTGTGAGAGATGGCCCCACCCAAGTGCGGCCTGGGCCTGCCCTGGTTCTGCTCAAGAGTTCCTCCGGACATGTGAGAGAGAAGGCCCAAAACCACTTTTAGAATTAATAAATGATTTCAGCAAAGTAGCAGGATATAAAATCAACACCCAGAAATCAATTGCATTTCTATACATCAGTGATAAACCCTCTGAAAGAGAAATTAGGAAAACTATCCCATTCACAATAGCCTTAAAAAAATAAAACACTTGGGAATCAATTTAACAAAAGAGGTGAAAGACCTCTACAATGCAAACTACAAGACACTGAAGAAAGAAATTGAAGAAGACCTTAGAAGATGGAATAATCTCCCATGCTCCTGGATAGGCAGAATCAATATTTCAAAATGGCCATAGTACCCAAAGTGCTATATAGATTCAATGCAATTCCAATTAAAATCCCAATGTCACTTTTTATAGAAATAGAAAAGGCAATGATGAAATTCATTTGGAAGAATAAGAGACTCAGAATAGCCAAAGCAATCCTTAGCAAGAAGAATGAAGCAGGAGGCATCACAATACCAGATCTTAAACTTTACTACAAAGCTATAGTAACAAAACAGCATGGTACTGGCACCAAAAAAGACATGTAGACCAATGGTATAGAATAAAAGACACAGAGACAAACTCACTTACATACAGTTACCTTATACTAGATAAAGGAGTCAAACACGTACACTGGAGAAAAGATAGCATCTTCAACAAATGGTGCTAGGAAAACTGGAAATCCACATGCAGCAAAATGAAACTAAACTCCTATCTCTCACCATGCACAAAATTCAACTCAAAGTGAATCAAGGACCTAGGAATCAGACCAGAGACCCAACGCCTAATAGAAGAAAAACTAGGTCCAAATCTTCATCATGTCGGATTAGGACCATATTTCCTTAACAAGACTCCTATTGCACAAGAAGTAAAATCAAGAATCAATAAATGGAATGGATTCAAACTTAAAAACTTTTCAGCAAAAGAAATAACCAATGAAGTGAACAGAGAGCTGACATTCTGGGAACAAATCTTTGCCACACACACATCTGATAGAGCACTAATCTCCAGGATATACAAAGAACTCAAAAACTTAACACTAATAATTAAAAAAAAACAACCAATCAATAAATGGGCCAAGGAGCTGAACAGAAACTTCACAGAAGAAGGAATACAATCGACCAACAGACATATGAAAAAATGTTCAATACCTCTAGCAATTAGAGAAATGCAAATCAAAATTACCCTAAGATTTTATCTCACGCCAGTCTTAATGGCAATTATCAAGAATACAAACAACAATAAGTGTTGGCAAAGTTGTGGGGGGAAAGGCACGCTCATACATTTCTGGTGGAACTGCAAATTGGTGCAGCCAATCTGGAAAGCAGTATGGAGATTCCTTAGAAAACTTGGAATGGAACCACCATTTGACCCAGCTATTGTACTCCTGGGTCTATACCCAGAAGACTTAAAAACAGCATACTACACTGACACAGCCACTTCAATGTTTATAGCAGCTCAATTCACAATAGCTAATCTGTGGAACCAAACTAGATGCCCTTCGTTGGATGAATGGATAAAGAAACTGTGGTATATATATACAATGGAATAGTACTCAGCAATAAGAAAGAATAAAATCATGGCATTTGCAGGTAAATGGATGGAGTTGGAGAATATCGTGCTAAGTGAAGTAAGCCAATCTCAGAAAACCAAATGTTGAATGTACTCGTTGATAAGTGGATGCTGATCCATAATGTGGGAAAGGACATGGCAATAATGGAGGAACTCTGTTCACAGGGGTGTAAGGGGGGAGGGGGCACGGGGACAGCAACGATGGTGGAATATGATGGACATCATAGCCCTAGCTTCATGTATGACCACATGTATATTGTGATTCTATATCACATACAACCAGAGAAATGAAAAGTTGCGCTCCATCTGTGTACAATGAATCAAATTGCACTCTGATATCATGTAAACCTAAATAGAACATATAAATAAATTAAATATGGAAAAAAAAAAGGTCTCCTTGTCAATCACTGATAATCAGGTATGGTCATAAAGTTCTCCCTCAAAGCAAATTATGTCTTCCTGAGTAAATAAAATTTGGCTTCTAGTACTACTGTACTTTCCATGCTCTAATTTGGCAATAATTCTCATCTACTTCACAAAGTTTCCTATCCTTTCCCCTCTGCTATCACTGAACATTTGCCATTTATAACATGGAAATTATATTCATCAAATTCAAACTCTTGTTTACCCCTTTTCATTTGTATTCTTTGTTTATTCAGTATGGAATTTGAAAATTTTATTTCAGTAATTTTTTTAAAAAGTAGATTATTCTTATATTTTAAATTAAAGCCACTTAAAAATCAAAATATTACAGTATAGAATTTTTATATATTATAATTAGGATTTTAAAGAAACTGGGAAATGATCTGTTTTCTTTTAAGACGATTTATTAGATCATGAATCTACACCTTTTATGTATTTCACTATTACTACATAATGCTGATGTATGAACGAGCTTTCATAGTTAAAAAAGGGGTTGCACTGCAGCACTTTTTTATGTATCACCAAGAACTATAACTTTAGATAGTAGCCATTTAATCAAGCTACAAGATAATTTTTCTACCAGTCTCCAAAATACTCTTCAAGTCTACTTTTCCCTGTGGGGAACAAATAAGATAAATAATATCAATAATGAATGAAATAATAGATAAATAAAATGTATCTTCAATAAATATTTTGAGTATCTATAATAAGTGAGTTAATGAATAAAAAAAGGTTATTATTACTGTCCTACAGGAGTTCACAATCCTGGGAATTGGAGATTTATAATAATGTGCTTACCCATGCAAAAGATTAAAGAATACTAATGCTTAATATTCACTTACTGAAGGATTAAATGAATAACTAGTTACAAATTTCTGTAAATGCCTAAAGTAGCTAATATGAAGTAGAAATCTAATGACATTGAAGATTAAAATATATTGTTATGAAAAGCAAGAGGAACAGAAAGAAAAGTCTACAGCCTCTAGCTCTTCGATGTTGAGGGAATCATGAAGCCAACATCCCTTTTACCTTTTCTACCTATCCACATTTTCCTTTCCCTGTAATTTTCAAGCCCCACCCCCTTCTCAACATGCACTCTGTCCCAAATTCAGACATTAAGGTAGTTAAATGACCTTAGTTGTTATAGGCATTGTTTCATATCCTCCTTTGTTTTCAACCTATAATTTCATGTAATCATGTTTTTGCCACATAGGTAAATTTTTAAATCTCTGAAAGAAGCATCTTGTTTTAAAATTTTCTTATATCATATCTCCTTTAAAAGTGAGAATAATCCTAAGCATCTAGTAGAAGTTCAAAAAATGTGTTTGTTGTTTGAATTAAAGTGTATTTTGGAATGAGTTAAAAACAATTGACTGAAATCCATTCTAATCTCAGTTAATTCCAGTCAATATGGCTGTCTATACTATGGTCCAAATAGATTCCTAATGACAGAATTAAAAAAAAATGAAGCTAAGTGAGAAAATCAGAGTATGCCTTTGGAAAGCATCTTTGAAATACTAATTAAAACAGCTATGCCTTAAAGGTTCCTCTTTGTACATTAATAACCAATCAATATTGTTTTTTAGGTTTCTATAATGGAAAGTTAAGGGAAATGTCTTTATGATGTTTTCATAATGATGTTAAAATTAAAAAATAACAGAAATTAACTCATGCAAGGGAAACATGCAAAATTTATTAAATGAAATATTAATTCATATGGACTATGCAAATAACATCTTTTTTAGTATATCAAAAATAAAATACATAATAACCTTCTTCAACAAATCTGCTATAATTCCTACAGCAGTTAATTATATTTAACTTTTAAGTATAATTTTATATTGTATTTGTTAGGATTCCATATTTTGATAAGGCACGTAATACTAATACTTTTATTAAAATGGCATAGGTTTTAGTCTCAAAAAGACAATTTAAGAAAGAAAGAATGGTTGAATGTGAACATACTTAACATTACTGAACTGTATAGTTAAAATGACTTAGATGGTACAATTTGTTACATGATTTTTGCAGCAACTAAATTACAAAAATAATAGATGGCTATTTATACCACATTGCTCTACTCTCAGACTCTTTTTTTTTAAATATTTTTTTTAGTTGTAGATGGACACAATGTTTTTATTTTATTGCTTTGTATGTGGTGCTGAGGATTGAACCCAAGGCCTCACACATGTGAGGCAAGTGCTCTACCACTGAGCTACAGTCCCAGCCCCTACTCAGACTCTTTAAAAGTGACTTTCTTTTGTGTTGAAATGACTTTGTTATGTTCCTGGGTGAAAAAAATCAACTATATAAATATCTGCACATTCTTCTGGGCATGCATTTCATCATCTGATAAAATAAGGGAGTTGTGTTAAATGATCTACAAGTTTCCTTTCAACTATTACATTTGTACTAATTTTGTACCTCTGATTTAGGTTTTGAAGAAGAGTAAATAAGAGTAAATAAGATTAAAGGGCATATCTTGGACAAGCACCAGGTTAATATCAGCACACAACCAAAATCAGACAATGGGCTTAATGTATATTCAGTATGCCATTACATTAAAGATGAAGGCAGCAACTGATTATTTACATATAAATTATTGCACAAGTTTGAAAAAAAGAAGGAACTGGGAATTCCTGTGCTTCTATATTAATTAAGTTTAATGTACAGATAAAAAGTCTTTGGGCCAATATAAATATATATATATATATATATATATATATATATTATTCACATTTAATTTTAACCAGATTGCTATTACACATAACCTGAGAGTTGAGAGGGGGAAAGAGTTCATCTGAAAATCTTTAAACCCAAACAAAGCCAAATAAAAGTAGTGGTTGTATTGGGTTACAAATCATATATGATTCATAAGCACCTTAATCCACCAGTTAAAAAATAAATGTACTAGTCAAAAATAAACTTTGCCTAATAAAAATCTTATAATAATCCGAGTGTTTTTCATCATGAAGAGAAAAAATAAAATCACCGGTCTCGGGAGCTCAGGAGACCATAAAGGTCTTTGCATAGACAAATCACTCAACTGGAGAGAGACCTCTGTGATGCAGTACTTTATGGAAATATATTTGTGTTTCCATTGCCTTAAGGAAACGAAAGGAGGAAGAGAAGGAAAGGAGAGGTACTAGGGAATGAAATTGACTAAATTATATTACCCTATTGTGTGTATGTATGAATACATAACAACAAATCTCACTATTGTGTATAAATATAATGCACCAGTTCTAGAAAAGGAGCACCAAAAAAGTGAACAGTGCCATGCTGCTCTGAAATTGATAAGTCTTCTCTTCTCTTTTGTAATGGATTTTTCACCAAGTTTCTTTGATGCTATATAAATATATAGAAAAATTACTGAAAAGATTTTTAACAAAATATTACTTATGGTTTTATCTTTATGTTTATAAATGATATGTTTTAAAAACTCAATTTTCTGAATATTTTGAAATGAGCATGTATAAGTAACATATAAAAACATGAAAATTCTTTTCAGTTATTTAGTACAACCCATATATATTTGTCAGCATTGTAGATAGACTTAGCATCCTGAAAGCCTAAAACAAAGAGAAAATCTGGGAGGCAGAAATGAGTAAAATTTCTGTTCATTACATTGAGTAGAATACAAGTATCACATATTATTATAGGTAGAAAGGAAACAGAAAATAATAATATATTAATTGAGCTATCATAAAAGGTAAGATACTATGAAAAATTCTTTATATCTCATTTGATAAAACAAGGTCACACAGCTAATAAATATTAAAGCTGTGACATAAAACCTGTTTAATTTCAAGTTCTATGATCTTAATCACTACCCTAATACTAGCATTCCTGCATTTTGTTCTTAGTTTAAAAAATAAGTTCATCATATTTAAAATAAATACATTATAATGTGTAATATTCTATTCTATCAAACACAAATCAAACATAAATTTTTGTGCAATGGTTGTTTCATTTATAGGAATATACTCTTGAATTCTCTTACTTGAATATATCCAGACTTATCCAACTTATCCAGTTATTGTTTATGGAACTCGATCTCAAGAATACATACTTACATGCATAATGATGCATAAACTGCAGTCAAATCAGTTGACTACAAACACAAGTAATAATTATAATTTATTTATTGCACAAAACAATACAGGGTCTTGGTCCTCAGCCACACTTCGGTTTTCTAATGAATTAGATATGAGAAGTCTTAAAATCATATATTTATTAAAGAGATGCATTTCAAAGTCTATTATTTAGAATGTGAAAATGTCAATGTTATGAATGATGATTGTACTTCCAGATACAAAACCTATTTAACTCAAAACATACCTAATAAGTCGAGCCAGAATAAGCTATACATCCTTGCAACTAGAGGTCTTGTAGTGCTGGATGTAGAAGTTTTGCCTTTGGTTTTATTAAATGAAAGACTAGACTGGAGCAAAATTACAACATCAAATGTTTTTACATTATCAACCAACTTCATCTCCTCTAGCTGTATCATTTGTCTCTTTGTATCACGCAAATTCAAGATCAATTTGGAAATGCAAGATGACTATTAAACATTTTCCCTTGGATTACACTTGAATAATTGGCTCTAACTGTAAAGATATATGTAGTTAGTCTAATAAATTCACTTTTAAAGACTTCTGCAATCCTTTCCTATCAGTCTAAGAAAGTTGAAGAATTACTTGAAAATTTTCATTATTATTATTATCATTATTATTATTATTATAGTTTGGTGGATTGAACCAAGTGATGCTTAACCAATGAGACATATCTCTGGTCCTTTTTATTTATTTATCTTTTATTTTGAGACTGGGTCTCATTAAGTATCTTAGGATTTCACTAAGTTGATGAAACTGGCCTCAAATTTGGAATCCTTCTGCCTCAGCCTCCTGAGTCCCTGGGATTACCACAGCATGTCACCACATCAGGCTTTCATTAATTCATTTTTATTGAACTTTTCTTCCCTGAGGCATTTCAGCAATAGATTTCAAGAAAACTAAAGAGTTAACCACCTAAGACCAATAAAATTATAACAATTACAAATTCTTTTTGAGTGACAACTTTTATGAAAAGTATTTTTGCAGGTAATAACTACTCATAATTTACTGAGTTCCCTTAGGAAATTATAACCTTGAAAATAATTTTATAAAATCAAGAATTACCACTTTATGTAACCTCCTTCCACCATTCTTCTTGCTCAAATAACTTATTCTTCAACCAACTCAAATGTTTGTGAATTCTGCTTCACTCTGAATTTATTTGCAACTATAATGTGACATTTATAATATCTGTCCTGTTTCATAGTTACTGATATAAATGTTTCTCCCACCACAAAAAATCTCTAGTATTCCTTGAGCACCATCTCTATAGTAGGCATTATCATATCACTTTATGGACATTAATTTTCACTCTTCAGAGCAACTTCATCAGATAGGCATTGATATTTACACCCATTTTACAAATCAGAGAGATTAAATAACTTGCCTAAAATGTGAACAACAATCAGAGCAGGGATTTGCTCTTGCATCACTCCCACTACAGAACTTAATGATTTAAGAAATGCACTATAATTTGCCACCTACCACCCACTCTTCCTCCACTGCATTCACACAGGTCTCAGCCTTATTCATTTCTGTATGACCAACTTCAGATATGGTGCCTCATATATTCTAAAAACTGCCTATATTCAGGTGTTAAATGACTATTTATAAAGTTCATTTTGGTCTATATAATAGACTCAAATTATCTGTAATAAAAGATCAGTTTCTGTTAATAACAATAAGAATTAGTAGAAAATGGAATAAAAATGAGACCTACAAAATACAAGTCCCTATTGATTATTATGTTTAGGAGAATATTGGACACTATAAAAGTTTTCAGCTTCTATAGTACCCAACAGCTGATAGACCAGCAGAGTTCCATGAGCCACATTTTAAATATCATTGACCTTGTAGTGCTAGATGTAGAAGTTTTGCCTTTGGTTTTATTAAATTAAAGACTAGCCTGGAGCAAATGAAGCATTTCACACTGCTAAAATTCATTTTATTAGGTTATTAAAGTCTCTTTTTGCAAAAGTTACAGCATGGCAAAAACTCTCTAGATCATTCACAGGGGAAGACATAGAATCCAAATAAGATTTCAAAAAAATAAAAATCTTAAACATCTTCTCATAATAGAATTAGCTTTTATTTTCATGTGCTAGCTTAATTTATCATTTTTTTCTTGATGGAAGATTCTCAGAAGACTTTGAGACTAGACACTGAATTTTAACTAAAGTCGAAATATTGATTTGCCATAGGAGTAAAAGAGTTTCTTAGTAATTAAATTCCAAAATGAAAGGTTGTGTCTGACATTGACTCATTACAGTTCTTTAGAAAATTCATAGTAACTTCTTCCTTAAGTAGAGGTTACTTAAGAATGTATTCTACTCACTTCCTAGATGTATTTCTCTACAGAGAAAGCTGTGTATGATTCATAGAAGCATGATTAATACAAGTAACTCATTTTACAGAAGTAGTCTCATGATGTCTTATCTAAAATTCCCCTAGTCATTCATGTACTCTTTTATAATCTTTCAAAAAGTGAGAATTGAGAGCCCACAGAGTTTAAGTTGCTACAGATCTTGCTTCCTGTATTATTCTCAGTAAAAATGTAGTGGTTCTTTCCTGAAAACTGTTGTTGGCATTGTGATTCCAGAATTGAGCAAGCTAGGTGGACCGCAGAAGCTTTGCTGAAGACTCATCCAGCAGAGCCTACTCTAGTCTTGGAAAATTTGAATTACAAAGGGACTTTGGGGAGCAGGAACAGCTATGTCATGGGAGAAGCTTTTACTGGGGAGCAGAGGCAGACTACCTGTTTGTTCATTGATTAAGTATACAAGTATCTTTTCAGCTAGTCTAAAGGACTGTAAGATGGATAGGTTTCATCAATTTCAAAGGAAAAAATAAAATATTTCATATTCTATGATTCTGCTGATATCTTTAAGAAACACGCTCAAACTTGCCATGTCTATCATTAAAATTCAATATGTGCTATAGCTAAAATTACTAATTTCACTTATTTTGAACAAGGACTTCACTTAAATTTAAGTCTGGTATTTCAGGTTTGAAACTAGTATAGAACTAGTTATAGTATAGAACTATCTGGAAGTTTCAGGTAATGGTGATAACAGTTGGCAGGTAAAGCCATCTTTATGTTGGTGGGATAGAAGACAAATTCCTTCCAAAAGTGAAAGAGCTCTTAGCTCCGCAGACATAGCATTCCACCATTTCAGCTAAGAAAGTAGAACATCTAGCAGATTTCTACAGTTAGAAAGCTAAGCAATATTATGATAAATTATAGGAATGATATAATATTGGATGTTTTATGCTGCTTTATATAACTTTGGATAAAGCATTATCATATTGTAATATAGATGAATTATGAAATTTACCAACCAATGTAGTTCAAACTCATCATAAACCTCCTAAGCTGGACTATTCTTAAATTCTAGTGCTTTAGATCTGTTGTTCACTTTAAATGCACAATAATAGCTTCATAGTGTATTTTTGATCTTACAAAAATACTGCTTGTCACTACACAGAACAACTTTCTGAATCCTAACGTTCTATAGGAACCACTGTCTTCCATAATTTATACATATTTCTTTTGGTCAAAGAAATAAAATAAGAATATAAAAAGAATATCCTTTTGGGCCAGTGGTGTAGCTCTGCGGGAGAGTACTTACTTCACATGCATGAGGTCTTGGAATCCATCCCCAGAACCACAAAATTTTAAAACAGGAATTAATTTTGAATATTTTAGCTACAATAACAAATTCAGTTTTCAATACAGTTGAATATAAAATATTTCAGTTTTATATTCAGTTGAATATAAAATATTGTTCTAAATTTCTGAATAGAAATTACAAGCTTATTTTCTTTAGACACAATAATCATTTATCTAAAGATGCTTATGAAGACACAATATGAGAAGTTGCCTCCTGCTTTCTGCACTATAATTTTGATATAATATTATTTGCAGAGCCAATGAATGGTGTACTTCATTAATTATAAATAGAAATGATAACAGAAAAGAATAAATGTCAACCTAACATTAAATAACAATGCCTACTATTTTCTGAAAGTCTCAAAAACAATGTTAGACATCAGAGCTGTCTGACCAAACCACACGTAATTAACCAACATTGTTCTCCTACCTATGCTATTAGGCAGCAATAGCAAAATACCAGTTTTCTGAATAAAACACAGACCAATTTGAAACCTGGGAAAGCAAATTCATATTTTCAAGCTTTAAAAAAGGTAACAAAGTATAATTGTGATAAAAAGCATATTTTCAAATTTCTGAATGGAAATCTAGCCTTGATTGTTAATGTCAAAAAAGTATGAATATGAAGACATGTATTTAATACAACAATATAACTTTTCATGGAATAAAAACAAAAATTTTTAACTAAATTTTAAATATATCAATTAATGGTGCTGATTGGTAAAATTTTTTATCAAAAAATGTCCAAATTAGAAGGTAAGTTGATATAATAAAATTTGTTTTAAATATCAATATCTGTGGACTTATTGACTTCAGAAGCAATGCATTATTGAAAAGGAAGAAAATTAGTTCCAAATGGATGCAATATACCACTGTTAAAAGCAATCATCATTAGGAATGGATACTTTGTAGCATTAGGCTGAAAATAGTGTTCAACCTCAAAAATCTCCTAATAGACTTTTAATTACTTTTTATAGAATATACTTTCTTTTTGTTTCCACCTTCAACATACACACACAAAAATCAATGATGATATTGACCATTCTGAGAACCAATAATCCTCTAAGTAGGAACTGATTCGTATGCAACTCATTTCTGAAAAAGCAATCAGTTCTTGAATGAGTGCAGGTGTTTCATGCTTCTTTTTCAAATTATTAGAGAGTGGAATAAAATAGAAGGAAGAGAAATCTTCCCCAAAGTAACATCATATCTATGATTGCTTTGTTCTTAACACAGTGATCCAATCAACAAGTAACTTCACAATGACAAAAAATATTTTTTATATTTAAATAGCACTGTTAATATATTATTTTATATTTATTACAATGATACCATAAAATAGATATTACTATTCACATTTAGCAGATGAAAAAACTAAAGCTCAGGAAGCTAAGGAGAAGCTTTTCTGTTTCCAACACATAGAAAAATTATTTTTTAAACATATTTTATTTATTAAATCTATGAATTGACTGTTACTTAAATTATTTTATTGAAATTATGCATTAATATTATTATATTTAATTGTTTGTTTAAATATTATCATTATCTATATGCTATGGTCTGTAGGTAACCAAAATACATCAGTGCTCAATTTCTTCAGCCTACCTAATTTTCAAATTAATACAATGTCTAGGAAAATGTTTTTCTTAAATATTTTAAATCATGTTTGTGCTGTTCTTTTTCAACTACACTCAAAGTAATTACAGATTAGGTAATACAGAGACTAATACATAAACATAGTTTGCTTATTTTTAAAACAGATGTTAATAAAACTTTTAAATAAAAATTCACCTAAAATCTGATGCTAAAATTATCTAAATAAAAATTTAAATTATTTAATGGATTCTATAAAAATATCTCCATAGAAAATAAGGATAGATCTTCTTTCCATTATCTTTTATAGTAAAAATAAACAAGATCATTATTTTATAGCCCCAAAGGATAGTTGTAATCATAACCTAAAATAAAGATTCTACATTTAAGGAAGTTAATCTTCAGGAGATTTCAAAGTAAGCAAGTAGATTTGGCAACATTGTTTTTCCTAGGATTGATTCTTTCAAGACTCAGCAGAAACCTGCTAACAATATCCATATTGCAAATTTTTGAGAAAGTCTAGGGGCTCAAAAGAAGTAAGCCACTTTAAAAATACCATTTTAAAAGCTCTTAACAATGCCCTGGATTCGAATTAAATTTAAACTGCTTCATTCAATTCCATACATTCTTGGCTATTTTTACCTGTCTTTCTTAAAGGGTAATGGCAGACAATAAAACAAAAGACAATTGAAAGCCCAAACTACATCTCTTAATTTAAGGTACAATCACCCAGGTCCATGATAGAATCCTTACTTTCAATTTAGAACATTTTCATCTAAAACCAACTAATTCAAGTCACAGTACCATGACATTTATTATTCACAGTAAATCCTTTTAGACCCTAGAGTAACCTAGAGGCATTAGTTCTTTGGAAATTAATTTAAATCAATCTTTTCAATTTTTTCTATCTAAGCTTCTGGAAAACCAGCAACATTTTATTTAAGTATTTCATTACTTTTTTTCTAATATTGTAAATGGGATGGTCTGTCTAAACCCTAATGCAAAAGCATTTATATGCTAATAATGTTGATTTTAGGATTTGAGCATTCAGCCTTTGCAAGTTAACTATTAAACACACAGGATTATCATCACTGGTTAATGCCAGTGATGGGTAATGGAAAAACAGCATACATTGTATGCTTTACAAAAGAAGTAATCAAAAAAATCTTTTTGCAGAAAGTTCACCTATACCAGAACAGTCAAACTTACTTAAGTGATATGCTATCTAATTACATCCAGGACCGCTATGCTCAGGCACATCCATCTGTTAGGGAAATGATTCAGCCCTTCAAAGACAGAAAGTTGGCTCAGGTACCTCCATGTCCATAAAATGAGGGATTCATTTTGGTTTTCTAGTCCACTATTTCGATATAGATAAAGTAGTTGAGGTGTAGCAATTCAACCTCTGGAAGGAGCCCATAAACTTGGTCCCAAATAAACTTGCAGTACTGTGACTAAGTGACTGTATTAGAGGTAACAGGAAGTTCTAGAAGAGAATAAAGGGAGGATACTATTCCTATTCCTATATCTAGGAAATGCAATTTTCTGGATTTCTGGTAGAGAAAGAGTCAATCCATATATATATATATATATATATATATATATATATATATATATATATATATATCAAAGACTTATCCAGATACTTACGCCACAATCCCTGAGAGATGGAACATTTCTGCTGTCAGGTAGGAGAGGTAACTATATAAAAAGACAAAAAGGGGTTCAATGACCCGGATAGTCTTTGTAAAACGTGTGGTAAAGGCAGCAAACATGCCAAACAGTACTCCAATGAAAACTCCTCCTATTCCAACCAAAAAGAATTTTCCTATTGCAGCCAAAATATCCACGAGTTTGATAGATGGCATTTCATTGAAAGACTTGAACAGCTTATACAGTACCTGCATAAAAAAAGATGATGGCAAATGTGTCAATCAAATAAGTCCCAAATTCTACCCTATTCGCCCTTCTAACTTGTGAGTTACACAACTTTGAAGTTCTATAACTCCTAATGCCACTCAACATAATTCTTTAGCAGGCTTCCTCATATCAATATTTCTACAGATCACAGATCACCATTGAACCATACATGATTTTGTTTGAATTTTGTTTTGATGTGCTGTGAAGATACCTTTCATGACTAAGATGTTCTTAATTGATATGACTAAAAAGATCATGGCCTCCCGAAGATTTATCTCACTTTTAAACTAATGAACTAATAGAAGATTAATATAGTGTCAAGGAAGCCTTATCACTTGGTAAAACATATTAGTGACTGTTAAAGTATATTCTCTAAATTTATACGCTTACTTCTACACTTAATTTTCTCAATTATAGCCTAAACTAGAAATTTAATTCTAAATTTCAGGGGTAAACTTAATGAAACTTAATTCATTACCCAGAAATCCCATGCCTGAAATACTTACAACAGTAACAGCATCATTAAGGAGGGATTCTCCAAATACCAATATATGAAGCTTTTCATTCACGTGTATTTCTTCAAATACAGAGAGAACAGCCACAGGATCTACAGCAGCAATCAAACTACCAAACCAAAGGTTATGAAGCAATGACACATCTTGAAGATTAAAGTACTTCACTTGACATAAGCCATAGAGAGAAAGACCAATTCCAAATGCATTCCACATGGTTCCAACTACAGCATACATGAGAATGGTTCCTATGTTCTCAAAAAAGGGCCGACTGGGCATGAAATACCCTGCCTCAAGGACTATTGGTGGAAGTAAGTACATAAAAAATATCTCACTGTCCATTATTGGTGGAGATTGATCATTTAAACTATAAATTAGTCCTCCCATGATGAGACCTACAAATATCAAGAGGCAGCTTTCAGGTACAACAGTGGGCATTTTATTATAGACATGAAATCCTGGAAAAGAGAGAACAGATATGAGTATTACAACATCATCATTTTCAATCACCTCCATATGTCAGTCATACTTCTAGGTAATTAGCTTGATTATTTCAGGAAAATAGCTTCTCAGTCATTTCACATTTTTTTTCATTTTAATAATGACTAAAATGTGCAGAGACATGGACAAAGCATTTGTCTCTATAAAGGAAATATATTTACTAATAGAACAGTAGCATTCACTGTTAACAAGAAGACAATAGTTCAGTGTCCACCAGATCATTTTCAAATGTGCGTGCATATTTTAAAATAGACACAAAACTTATTATCAACCAGATATGCTCTTCTATTCCTCTCACAATCACAGTGATATACATCAATAGCCTAATTATATATAGCTGAGAACCATAATTCTAATGTCTTTTTTGCATGATAAGAGCTGAAAAGATCTTTAGTACTCACAGCTAATTGATTGATAAAGACTTATAGCTAATTATTTATAAGGAAACTCAGTCCAGAGGATTAGCGTGAGTTTTCATGATTACATAGAGAATGTATGTGACAAAGCTGGGATAACAACACAGCCAGGTGCCCTGACTCCTAGCCAAGTGGTCAGTTGGAAAGTTTGACAAACTTAAGTTTATATTACTTTATGCATTGGGTAATCAAAAATGCAATCTTTATCAAGATTGTTTCTCTTGTTTTCTCTCTGAGAAGCCCATGAGTCTTTTATCCCATGTGAGAAATACAGCCACAACTAGTAGCCTAAATGGTAGAAGTTTTATCCTGTATTTATCCTGTATTCTTTTAACTTTGTCCTATATTATATACCATATCTTCAAGTGCTACCTTATCTTAAACCTACAGATAATGATTCTAGTTATTTTGAACTTCCTGTGCTACAGAATGACTTTCAAGGTGATCTGGGTTATCCATACCCTTACTTGTTATCCTAGTAACTATCTGAAATCCTTTCCTAATATATCAACTAATTCATTTGGCTGCAAATTTCTTATTTCTTGAGGCTAATTTTTACATTTATCCCTTATCAAAGTGCTGGCAAATAGAAATAGCTGAACAAATACTTGTCAAATAAGCAATAAATGCACATTTAGAAAAGAAATTTGGCTCCTGAGCTATATTTTATTTCTCAATGGTTACATAACATGCTTTCATATGTATTCTTCCATTTGATTTTCTAATCACATCAAAACAATAGGGTACATACTGTTATTCCAATTTTATAATTTTAAAAATGAGGCACAAAAATATCTCATCAAATCAATGCACTCATATTGATTGCTTACCATGCACTGGGCACTGGTACCTAAATTTGCAAAAAATAAGAATAATAAATATAGCAAGAATATATTGTCAAAAATGTAGGAATAAAGTTACCTCAAAGTAATCTGTTCTTACCATTATGCCATGCTGCTTCGCTCTATTCTCTACAGAACAATTTTTTCCTCTATGTATTGAGATAATTGGACAGTTCTTCAGAATAAATATGAAGTCTTAGTTCTATAGCCCACGAGCCCAACATAGTATTTCACACATCAAATATGCTCAGAAAATATTTGGTGAATGAATGAATTAATGCTAACAATGGAATTTTTTGTTTATATTCTCTTACTAAACTTAAGGCACAAATTGTCTGCAATGGTACAATACAATCCTATTCAAACAACTGTACATGTGTTACATAACAGAGAACGGGAGCTAATTTTGCTAAAAGCACTGACTCTTCATTTGGGCCTATAAATGTCCAGTGAGTACCTAAAAGCAGAGTAACACTTGGCATTTCTCCCTTTATTCTGTACCTGTCTTCAGATTCCTGCTGGACTCTGTACATAGGCATGTTAATCATTTAAAGAGGGCTCATCTAAACATTGGTAATGAATGGTTTATCAGCCCTAAGTTTACCTATCCTATCCATCCCTTTTCAAGACTGAGGATACCAAGGTGAAAGATATTTTCAAGATTTGCAGGCACATTCCACTCTCAGCTTTGCAGGCGCCCTGGATTGGTACCTATAAGTATCCAGTCATTGCCCTACATCTTCTAAGAGCAGAGCCTTCCAAACAGCTCACCATATGATAAGACTACACACATGAGCAGGAGTGATCATCTCATGGGAGCCAAAGTTTCCTCATCCAGGATCGCATGTCTCATAGGTAAATATCATAAGAAGCAAAGGGAGATTGCCACCTCAGGTAATAAGTACTTCACCAGAGCAATTTCACAAAACCAGATCAGAGATAATCATCAATCAGACCACAGTTTCGCCAAGACTGCTTAATTATACATATCTTTCATTCCCACCTGACTTAATTCTACCTCTATTTAAACCTAAAGTTCTTGTGAATATTCTGAAGACAATGCTAGAATCCTTAATCTCACTTTGCCTTCCCAATAGGGCCATACTGATTGAAGTTCCTTTCCTGCTTTTCACCAGTAGTTTAACCATTTGGTGTTGGGAGAAAAGGATGAGACCTGATTCATTAGGACCCCCAGAGTCAGGCACTAATTTTTAGGTAGTAAATTTGCCATATGATCCTCATATTAATATTTAATTATACATTTTTGCTATCATTATACCTAGTACTACAAAATATAAAATAGAGGACCTTAACTATTCACATATGATAATTATTACCACCCAAGATAACATGTATATCTTATCAAGAAGGCAGAAGATGAGCATTCTAGTACTGATTTATGAATGTGGCAAGTTTTCTTCTCTCCCTGGCCTTCAGATATACTATCCATAAAAGAGAATGAATGAAAATATGGGGCTTGGATGAGAATGACCTCTAATCATGCTGTGAGTCTATGGATCTTGTGCATATCATAATCAATCAATACATTTTGATAATGCTGAAATTATGTTTATAAAGTAGCTTAAACATTGTAATGCTAAAAGTTATGTATTTGGGAACTATTAAAATCATTTTAAGATAACAAAATTCTGTAGTGTGCCATTTTTGCCTGGCATTGTTTTTAATTCTGAGCCTATAAAAAGTAACACTTAATAATACATACTTTGAACTTTTAAAGGGCTCATAATTTTAATATCACCAAGGTAAAAGCCAGATAGATTATTAATGAACATAAAAGAAACAACTGAACTTCCATTGGGAAGTTTATAATACTAGCAATTCAGGGTGTTCCTCTAGTCTAAATAGTTTTTAAAAATGTTCTTCTGTTTTATTTGCTAGGTTTATCTTTTGTGTTTGCTCCCTAAAATGCTGAATGAGAGCAACAAGGAATTTCTTTTTTAAAGGAGATAAACTAACTGGCAAATATAACAAGCTTCCTATGAGTGGAGGGAAAGGCTACATAAAGACTCAAGCCAGATAGTATCTAGAATCAAACTAATTACATTTACTTGTTCTTCCTTTTAGTGTTATACCTTCCACATATCCCTTGAACAATTGCAACCCTCTGCATTCTACACTGGGCTGGGCCTATTCCCACCTTCAGCTTGGAGACCACCACCAGCATCTGGATATAATCACTCTCAAGTGGGGATTTATCTATAAAGAAAAGGTCATGGTGACAGGCAGCAAGGAGCAAATGTTCCAGCTTGCTTTTCTCTACTATCTTAAGCAAAGGGCACCTTTCTTAGCATCCAGAAAAGCCCAAAGAGTCCCTATTAGAAAACTTTATGGGAAAGCCTTGGGCAATACTTCACTTACCTATTTTTGCCAGAGAGGCTAACATAATCCAAAGTGTGATCTCAAAAGGGACCTGCACATGCTGGTAATCCAGGGAGAAGAGGAGTGTGTGAGACGGCACCACTGAGCCATTATCCTGTGTTTCTTCTGGCCTCCAGCTACCATTGTCTGTCTGCAGGTCCCGGTGGTGCTGCATACTATTCGCGAAGGTTCCTAGAAGCTGGGAGCAGAGCTGCCCCAGCAGCAGATGCAAGAGCCCTAGCCCACAGGCCATCAACAACAACTCTGCAAGCTATGCTTGCTAGAGTAGTTTAATATTATCTCCAGCCTCTCCTCCTCTAAAATGTGGTTTAATGTCTCTAACTCTTTGACCTGAGGGCTAGCACTTATTAGATCAGTGAACACTACAGCAGCTCCCTGGAGTCCCTGCAGATAAATGATAGGTTGCAATACCCTGGAATGAGATTAGAGCCAGGAGCCAGCAAAGGGAGGGTGCTGCGGAAAATCATTGATTGACATGGAAAAAGATTTTAACTTCAGTCCTAACTCTCAACTAAGGAAAAATCCTGGAACTAGATTCTGGCTACTTATAAATCTGTTTTCTTACCATGAGATTTCTTTATTCCCTGTATATCTGGAAAAAGTATTCAAGAGGAACTCCTATACCTCTTGAGGTCTGTCAACGGGTCTGCACACAAGAAATCTAACTAAGGTGTTTTGGGCAAGAAAAAACTATAAGTAGCTTGGCTTGCTTTAACAGAGAGAATGGAAGGATTGAAAAATATATAACAGCTGCTCCTAAAAATTCTAGGAAAAAGCATTTTCTTTATTCTAAGTATATGGCATAGTAGTTCAGAACAGGGGAAACATTATTATTTTACTGTAATTCCTGTAATCCATGTGATGTTTGTTGATAGAGATTTCAAGGAAGACCAAGAAATTTCTGCTCCCACTTCCAACTCATGGGTATTATGCTCCTTTAATTTTCTTATCAAATTATTCATGTTTGATTATGGCCAGCGTGAACTGGTTTTATGAATATAAAACTTAGTGATATTTAACCAGTGAGGCTGACCTCTTGAATAGTTGCAATTCCTGTATTATCATGACCTTTCCATTTTCCCAGATTTATAGAGATATAACTGATGAATAAAAATCACATATATTTAAGGTGTATACTATGTGATGTTTTGATATTTCTATAGTCTGGAATAATTTCCATAATCAAGCTAATTAACATATTCATACACAGATATGCATACATGTAAATACTATGGCATGCTGACAGATGATGGACGACTTTGCTTACTACTATTGCACCTTTTACTACATCTTTGTATTTATCTTACATTATTATAAATTATTTTATTGATTTATCTGTTCCCTATAAATATATTTCTAGCTTCTAAAATTAAACAAACCAGATCATTTGCTTAATGTAAGGGCATTTTTAATTAAAGCAATGCTTTCTGGAAGTACTCGATGAAAAATAAAAACACAAGAATTTGTCATGGGTATACTTTGAGAGTTATGTATGTGCTTTGAGAATTATGGCAATAAAAATACATGTGATACCAAGAAATTTATGTGTTCTTGTTTTCTATGTGATCAGAACACTGCTAAATTACATGGTAAATATGGGGAAGTATTTTCTTAACTTTTTTTGATTTTTTAAAAAAAATAAAATTTACCTTCACAGAGAAAGTTAAAGATGGAGACAGAGAAGGCAGGGGGAGGATTGAGGGGGAAGAGAGGAAGGAAAAAGGATGGAAGGAAGGAAAGGAGGGAGGGAGAAAGAACCAAAGTATGTAAATCAATATTTCATAAAATGAATGCCTTGGTGTTAACAACATGCTTGACTATTCACAGAGAACATGGGTAATTAAAATATGGGAGCCTTAGGCTACTACATAAATCAATGACCCAATTTTTTCTTAGCTGCCTAAATACCATCCAGCCTAACAGCTGATGATAAATCAATGACCCATTTTTCATCAAAGAGGGAAAAATTTGGAGACAGACTCACCAATGCATATGGTTTTGATTTGTCCATAGGAAGTCTTTCTTGAAAAATAGTCTAGTTTTTAAAAGTGAGGCATTTTTTTGAAACCTAAGAACTTAATAGTATATTCCCTATAAACTTTTCAATTTGCAATTTCACTTACCATTAACCCATGATCCAAATTTAGCTATTCACTTTAGTTTTAGAACAGGCTGCTAATTTGAAACTGACCACTATTCTTGGTAATTATATTCTGTTTCCTTTAGACCAAATTCTGGAGTAATCACATTAGGCATGGTATATTCAATATTCATGTACCTTGTTGTCTATGTCTACCTTTTAAGCCAGAATCATATAATGTTATCATTTTAGGGTCTGTGGAAATCCATTCATGCATGATTAGAAAAATATCTCTCCATTCCTTGTTTTTATAGATGTATAACTTACATTTAATAAACGCACAGTTTTTAAGTCCTCAGTCTGATGAGATTTTTTACAATTATATGAACCTTTGTAGCTACCAACAAAAAGTAAAAATAGAACCTTTCTCTCATACTTCTTTTTAAACTATTCCTCACTAACCCCCAGGCAACTACTGTTCTGATTGTTTGCAACATAGATTGTTTTTTCCAATTCATGAACTTCATATAAAGTGAATCACACAGTATGTACTCCTTTGTCTAGCTTCTTTTATTCAGCATAATATCTATAGAAATTATCCATATATTTATGTGTACCACTAGTTTTATCCTTTATAGCTGAGATGGATTCCATTATGTGCATATACAACAATTTGTTCATACATTCCCAGGATGATGGATATTTTAGTTGTTACTGGTTTAGGGTTATTCTGTAAAAGGCTGCTATGAAGGTTGTTGATATTGTGTATGCATGCATTATTTCATTTTTGAAATTTTTATGCTTTATTGTGATATAATTTTTATAACAAAATTGCACATATTTAACATGTATATTTTGATGAGTATGGATATATATGCATATATCCATGATATCATCACAATTAAGGTACTAAAATTACCCATCACTTTGAAAAGTTTTCTTATATTCTTGTGTGTGTGTGTTTATATTTGTGTATGTGCTTGCATTTGTGTGTGTGTGTGGACCATGACAACACTTAAAATGAAAAGCTCAGTATTAACATACTTATTAGAGAATAATATCATATTGTTAATTTTATGTAGTACATTGTAAAGGATATCTCTATAATCTTACATAATTGAAACATACCCATTGTGCAACAACTCAACATAATCTTCTTGCCCAAATGCCTAGAAACTACCATTCAATTTTTTGCTTATATGGCTATTTAAAATGCCATATATAAGTAGAATATTGCAATATTTGGTCTTTGTTACAAAAATATTTTATTTAGCATAATGTCTTCTGGGTGCATCCATGTAACCACAAATGATATTATTTGATGAAAAACAATATTCCACTGTACATATATATCACATTTTCTTTTTTAAAAAATTATAATTGGGGCTAAGGCTGTGGCTCAGTGGTAGAGCACTTGCCTAGCATGTGTGAGGCACTGGATTCGATCCTCAGGACCATATATAAATAAATAAAAAATAAAGGTCCATCAACAACTACCAAATGTTTAAAAAACTATAATTAATATATATTAATTGTACCAATTAATTGGTTTTACTGTGCCATTCCATACATGCATATATTGAGCTTTGATCATGTCTACCATCTTTTCTTCTACCTCACCCTCAAGCACCCTCCCAACCTCTAATAGTCCTTCATCTACTTTTAGTGCATCCTTTTGTTTTGCTTTGATTTTAGTTTCTACATGTGAAAGAAACCTGTGATTTCTGTGTCTGGCTTACTTTGCTGAACATGAGACTTCCACTTACATCCAATTTTTGGCAAATAACAGGATTTCATTTTTCTGATGACTGAATTAGTGTACTATTCTGTGTATATACCATATTTTCTTTATCCACTATCTGTCTGTGTGCACCTATGCTGATTCCATACCTTCACTGCATATACCATGGTGTGTGTATATATATATATATATATATCTATATATATATATATATACACATACATACACACATATATATATATGTATACACATATATATATGTATACATATATATATGTATACACACATATATATATGTATACACACACACATATATATATATATATATATATTGTCTCTTTGGTATCATATAGTTAGATCACACAGTTGTTCTACTTTTAGTTTTTAAGAATTTCCATACTGTTTTCCATAACAACTATATTAATTTACATTTCCAGCACTAATGTGTAAGGGTTCCTTTTTTTGATTCACATTTGCACTTGCAATTTTTAATACCCTTTCTAACTGGGATAAAGTTTTGATTTGCATTTCCCTGATAAGAAGATAGTGAGCATTTTTATATATATTGGTAATTTGTAATTTTACATTTTTGAAGTGTCTATTTAGATTATCCATTTATTAATTGAATAATTTTTTTATGTGGTTAAGTCTTTTAGTCTTATATATTCTGAATTTTAATCCTTTATCCAGCAAACATATAGTTTTTTCCACCATTCTGTACATTGTCTCTTCATTCTGTTGATTGTCTCCTTTTTTGTAGAAGCTTTCTAATGTGCTTTAATCCAAATTCACAATTTTTCTTAAAGCTTTTGCTAGGTATAATAATTATACATAATACTGGGATTTGAAGTTATATGTTTGAACATAACAAGATTTGATCAATTTAATTCCTGAGTACCTACCTTTGATCTTCTTCCAGTACTCTCCTGGTGTCCCTTCTATTTTCATGAGAATGCTTTTTCCTTCTTTTTTCTAGCTTTCACATATGAGAGAAAACATAAAACCCTTGACTGTCTGGGTCTGTCTTATTTCACTTAATATTTTACTGATTAGGTTACTGCAAATGACATAATTTCTTTCATCTTTATGACTGAATAAAATTCCATTTTTTTTGGTACTGGAGATTGAACTCAGGGGCACTCCACCACTGAGCCACATCCCCAGCCCTATTTTGTGTTTTATGTAGAGAAAGGGTCTCACTGAGTTGCTTAGTGCCTTGCCATTGCTGAGGCTGGCTTTGAACTCGTGATTCTCCTGTCTCAGCCTCCCTAAGTGCTGAGAAAATTCCATTTTATATATACACCACATTTCTTTCATTTATTGTGTTCCATAACTTGGTTATTCTAATTTGTGCTGCCATAATCATGGATATACATACATTTTTTATAGAATGTGTTTTTCCATTTATTTTGGGACAATATCAAGGAGTGGTATAGCTGAATCACTTGTTTGTTCCATTCTTAGATTTTGAGGAATCTCCATACTGATTTCCATCCTAGTTGTACAAATTTACATTCCCACCAATGGTGTATAAGACTTCCTTACTGTTCACGTTCTACTCAGATTTTCTCTTTCTCTTGTCTATTACTTCTGGATAAAATTACAAATAAAGTATTGAATAGGAGCAGTGAGAATGAAATCCTGGTCTTGTTTCAGATTTTAGAGGAAATGCTTTCAATTTTTCCCCTCTTGGTATTATGTTATTTAGGGGTTTACCACCTATATCATTTATGATGTTGACATAGGATCCTTCTACATCTATTTCCATCAGTGTTTTATTTTTATTAGTGTGTTATAGTCATACATAATATTGGGATTTATTTGGACATAACTATAGAAGCATAGAATACTATTCGCTACAATTTAGACATCCTCTTTGTCACCCTTCCTCCCTCCACCATTCCCTTTCTTCTACTCTGCTGAATTTTTTTCTATTTATAGTTTATTTTTAAATTATGGATATATATAAAAGTAAAATTCACTGTTGTATATTCATAGCTATCTAAGAAAGTTTCATCAGATTCATTTCACCACTCATTCTTTTTCCCATCTCTCTCCCCTACCCCTCAATTCTCTTCCTCTACTCTATTCATATCTCACCTTTTTCACAGGATCCTCCCACACCCACTCCCCACTTTTTTTCCTTATAATCCTTGGTTTGTTCTAGATTCCACATATGAGAGAAAACATCCAACTCTTTACTTTTGGGGCTTTGCTTATTTTACTTAGCATGATAGTCTCCAGTTTCATTCATTTACCAGCAAATACCATAATTCTATTCCTCTTTATGGATGAGTAAAACTTGATTGTATATATACACCATGTATTGTTTATCTGCTCATCAGTGTTTTTAATATGAATGGGTACTGAATTTTGTTGAAGACTATTCTGCTTTTATTTAAATGATTATGTGATTGTTTTCCTTAATTCTATCTATCAGATATGTTATGTTTACTGATTTACATATAATTGAACCAGCCTTGCATCACTGGAATGATGATCATGTTGTATGATCTTTTCAATGTGTTGTCAAATTCAGTTTTCAAATACTTTATTAACAATTTTTGCATCTATGTTCGAGAACAGTTGTCCCTAATATTCATTTTTAATTTTTAAAATTTATTTATTTATTATAATTATGTATATATGACAGCAGAATGCATTTTGATTCAGTATACATATGCAGCACAATTTTTCATTTCTCTGGTTGTACACAATGTAGTGTTGCACCATATGTGCAGTCATACATGTACCTAGGGTAATGATGTCCATCTCATTTGACCATCTTTCCTGCCCCGATACCCCTCTCTTCACCTCCCTCCCCTTTGCCCAGAGTTCTTCCATTGTTCCCATGCCCCCCCCCCCGCACCATTATGAATCAGTATCCACTTATCAGAAAGAACATTTGGCCTTTGGTTTTTTTGGGGATTGGCTTACTTCACTTAGCATGATATTCTCCAACTCCATCCATTTACCTGCAATTGCCATGATATTATTCTCTTTTAATGCTGAGCAACATTCCATTGTGTACATATACCACAGTTTCTTTATCCATTCATCTATTGAAGGGCATCTAGGTTGGTTCCACAGTTTAGCTATTGTGAATTGAGCTACTATAAATATTGATGTGGCTGTGTCACTATAGTATGCTGATTTTAAGTCCTTTGTGTATAGAATGAAGAATGGGATAGCTCAGAGACCCTGCACCTAATAGAGGAAAAAGTAGAGACCATTAGCATTCATTGTTATCACAGAGAGGTGTTGATTACTTTCTGCCATTTTGATTGATTTCCAGTGTTGTATTTGATCCAAATTCTCATTTAATTATTTACTATTCTAAAATGTTTATAATTTACTGTGTTCCCCTTATAGGATTTTAATTATTGTTTGCATTTTTGGCTTAGCAATCATGAATTTCTCATTCCTCAATTTATGTTATCTTTGAATGTTTTATTATTATATCTTCTTTCATTTGGAAGAATAGCTTTGCTGGATATAACAACTTGGGGCAGTCATTTTCTTTCAGGGTTTGAAACAATTTGTACCAAGTACTCCTGGACTTTAGCATTTCTCCTGAGAAATCTAATATTATTTTCATCTGATGTTTTCCTCCAAATATAGTCCATCATTTCTCACTTTCTTTAAAAATCTTTCAATCTGTAATTTTGGGATTTTTTATTATAATGTGTATTTTAATCATCTTTGCATCAGTGTGACCAAAAGATGCAACATGAACAACTTAAAAGAGGAAATGTTTATTTTTGCTCATGGTTTGAGGAACTTCAGACCATAGCCAGCTGGCTCCCTAACTCTTATTCCAAGTTGAGGCAGAACTACATGGCAGAAGGGCATGGCAGAAGAAAGCAGCTCAGCACATGGCAACGAGGAAGTAGAAAAGGAGCTCTGCTCACCAAGGACAAAATATAAACCCCAAAGGCGTACTCCAAGTAACATACCTATTCTAGCCACATCCTTCCTGCCTACAGTTACTGACAAGTTAATCCATATCAGTGGATTGAGCCACTGATTTATTGGCACCTCTACTAATTTAATGATTTCTTCTCTTAAAATTCTTACATTGTGTTGCATGTAAGCTTTGGAGAAACACATCATAACTAAATAATAACAATGTGTCATAGAGAGATTCTCTTCAGGTCTTTTCTATTTGGGGTTCTAAATGCCTCTATTTTCTGTATATCCTTCTCATTCCCAAGGTTTGGAATATTTTCTGTTATTCTTTCACTGAGTAGATTATCAATGTTATCAGCATATATTTCTGCTCCTTCTTCTATGTCTATGAGAAGATTGTCATTCAATACTCTAACAATATTCACTTTTTATCTTAAAGAATGTCTGAATGTTTAAGGCCAGCCACCTTGTCTTCAAGTTTTCAGATCCTGTCTTCCACTTTGTCTAATCTATTGCATAGATTTCCAACAGATTTTTTCATTTCATTTATTGAAACTTTTATTTGCAAGATTTATATTTGGTTCTTTTTCAAAATTCCCATCTCTTTAATAAAATACTCCTCCTTATCCTGTATTTTCTCCAATAGTTCATTCCTTAGATTTTTTTTCATTCACTAATTATTTTAATGATCAACTTTTTAAATTACTTGTCAAGGACTTTGTACATTTTGTTATCTGTAGATTCAAGTACAAATATTTGGAGGTGTTATGTTGGTATTTCATTGTCTTTTTGAAAGATCTTGTTTGCACACTCTTGTAATGGAGTCCTCTTCTATTATGCAAATGTCTTTCAGTGATCAGTTTTCACTTTATAATCTTCCCTAAGTTGATAGTATATCTTGGTCTCAAAATATCAAATTTCCACAATCAATGTACTATGTTCAACCACAATTACCAACTGAGAAAAGAGAGTAATTGCCATTAACAAAGATAACTAAAATTTAAAAAATATCTATTCATCCATAGAAGGACACCTAGATTGGTTCCATAGCTTGGCTATTATGAATTGAACTGCAATAAACATTGATGTGGCTGTGTCACTGTAGCATGCTGATTTTAAGTCCTTTGGGCATAGACTGAGGAATGGAATAACTGGATCAAATGGTGGTTCCACTCCATGTTTTTGAAGGAATCTCCATACTTCTATCCATAATAGTTGCATCAATTTGCAGTCCCATCAGCAATGTATGACAGCACCTTTCTCTCCACATACTTGCCAACATTTATTGTCACTTTTATTCTCTAAAATTGCCATTCTGACTGGATTGAGATGGAATCAGTGTAGTTTTAGTTTGCATTTCTCTAACTGCTAGAGATGTTGAACATTTTTCATATATTTTCAAGAACATTCAGCACCAATTTATGTTAAAAACACCGATGAACAGATAAACAATACATGATATACACAATGGAATATTACTCAGCCATAAAGAAGTATAAAATTATGGCATTTGCCAGTAAATGGATGAAACTGGAGAATGTCATGCTGAGTGAAATAAGTTGATCCCAAAAAACTGAAGGCTGAATGTTCTATCTGATATGTGGATGCTAACCCACAGCAAGGGAGAGTGAGAAGGAGAATAGAAATCCATTAAATTAGACAAAGGGAAACAAAAGGAATGGAGGTGGGAAGGGAATAGGAAGAACAGCAGAATTAATCAGACAAAACTTCCCTAGCACTGTATTTGAATACCTGACCAGGGCCACTGCACATCATGTACAATCACAAGAATAGCATCCTAGTTAGAATAAGTTATACTTCATGCATGTATAATATGGCAAAATACTTTCTACTGTCATGTGTACCTAAAATGAACAAATAAAAAATAAAGAAATAAAATAAAACTAAAAATAATTTTTAAAGGTTAATTATACATCAACCTATATTTTAAAACTTATTACTAATGATCTCTACAACTGTATAATGAGTGAAAAAAAACTGGTAAATATAATACAGAATAGGATAAAGTTTAAGTATTAAGTATAGTATTAATATAGTATATTTGATGATAAGTTGTGGGAGAAGGAATTGAGACAGAATATATAATGAGAAAAAAAGATAAAGGAGAAGAGAGGGAGATAAAGATGAGAAAGAAAGATATAGATATACTTACTTTAAAGTTTAAAGAAAGGATCCAATTAATTGACAAACTACACCAAATTAGAACTCTGAAAAGTCATATAATGAGGGAAGACTCTAGAGTACACTTTGCATAGAGCAGGTAGTGCAAATATCAAAAAAAAAGAAACAAAGAAACAAAGAAAAAGATTTAGAACGATGTGCGGAGGAAAAGAACAACTGCTCTAGAGCCCCCATCAACAAAGGGGTGGCTATCCTTCTGTCCAGAGACAACAGCCAAGACCAGGAAGAGCATCCCCGAGGTCCCTGCAGGCCCAGTTACACCAGAAGTGAGGTATTGGTAACCTGTACAAACACTACAAGATTATAGGGTAGAAAATGTAAAACCTCAGATCAGCACTGCTATTGAAGAAGACACATGAACAACATGAAAAAACAAAGGAAAAAAATGCCCTAATGAAACCAAAATGCTACAACAATAGAATCAATTAATAGCATAGGAGATGAAATGTTAGAGAAGGAGTTCAGAATGTACACAATTAAAATGATCTGTGAAACACAGAATAATGTAAGATAGTGATTACAGGAAAAAATTGATCAATCCAACAAAGAGATTAGAGAGCAAATACAGACACCAGTTGATCACTCCAACAAAGAGATAAGAGAGCAAATACAGGGAGCAAAAGATTATTTCAATAAAGAGATAGAGACTCTGAAAAAAAACCAAGCAGAAATCCTTGAAATTAAGGAAACAATAAACCAAATAAAAAATTCAATAGAGGACTGAGGCTGTAGCTCAGTGGTAGAGTGGTTTCCTTGTACATGTGGGGCACTGGGTCCAATCCTCAGCACCACATATAAATAAATAAAGATATTTATTTATAACTAAAAATGTATTTATCTACAACTAAAAAAGTATTTTAAAAAAATTCAATAGAAACGATCACCAACAGACTAGATAACTTGGAAGATGGAACCTCAGACAATGAATTCAAAATATATAATCTTGAAAATAAAGTTGACCACATAATGAAGATGGTAAGAAACCATGAACAGAACATTCAAGAATTATAGGATAACGTGAAAATACCAAATGTAAGAGTTATTGGGATAGAGGAAGCTATAGAGATACAAACCAAAGGAATGCACAGTTGCTTCAATGACATAATATCAGAAAATTTCCCAAACATGAAGAATGAATGGGAAAATCAAATACAAGAGGCCTACAGGACACCAGATGTACAAAACTGCAACAGATCCACACCAAGGCACATTATAATGAAAATGCCTAACATACACATAAGAACAGAATTTTAAATGCTACAAGAGAGAAGGTTCAGATTACATACAGGGGAAACCAATTCAGATTTCAGCAGATTTCTCAACACAGACCCTCAAAGCCAGGATATCCTGGAACAAAATATACCAAGCTCTGAAAGAAAATGGGTACCAACCAAGAATCTTTGTTGTTGTTTTTGTTTTGGTACTGGAGATTGAACTCAGGGGCACTCAACCACTGAGCCACATCCACAGCCTTATTTTGTGTTTTATGTAGAGACAGAGTCTCACTGAGTTGCTTAGTGCCTCGCCATTGCTGAGGCTGGCTTTGAACTCGCGATTCTCCTGTCTCAGCCTCCCTAAGTCAACTAAGAATCTTATATCCAGCAAAATTAAGCTTCAGATTTGATGATGAAATAAACCTTCCATGATAAACAAAATTGAAAACAATTTACCGCCAAAAAGCCTACACTAGAGAGTGTTCTTAGCAAAATATTCCATGAGGAGGAAATGAAAAACAACAATAAAAATTGGCAAAGGGAGGAACTACACTAAAGGAAAAGCCAATCAAACGAGAAACCAAGTCATGTTAAAAACCAAAAATAAACTAAAATGAGCTGGAATACATACAATGTTTCAATAATAACCCTGAACCTTAATGACCTAAACTCATCAGTTAAAAGACATAGACTGGCAGATTGGATTTTAAAAAGACTCAAATTGTAGATCTCACACTGCTGTTGGCTCAGGGCTATGCCTACAATGGAGAAAAGGACTGTGTTAGGAACATCCACTGGACATAAAAATTGGTTATTGTGCTATCCAATGAATTTCTCATCATTATTCCTCTATATTTGTGTAAGTAAGGCAATTATTTTTCTCTATTCTTTCAAATTTTTTCTTTGTTTTTAGTTTTCTGTAATTTGGATATGAGATGGTTAGATATTACTTTATTTATTCACATATTTATATTTGGTACTTATCCTACTTGATATTCTCTCAAAATCTGTGTTGTTTTTTATTTCATCTTAGTTTTTAGAAAAATTTCAAATATTTTTAGTCAAATATTTTTTTCTGCTCTGTTTTCCTTTCTTCTTTTTGTATTCTAATTATGAATGATTTATTACTTAATATTGTCCCATGGTTCTTGGGTTGCTTTTATTTCCTTTGCATTTTTGGTTGGAGAAATCTATAATTAACTTATCATCAAAACAATGGTTTCTTTCTTTGGCCATAATTTAATTGATGGCATCAGAAGGCATTCTTTCTTTCTATTTCAGCATGTTTGATTTCTAGAATTTTGTTTTGATTCTTAAAGTTCTATTTTCCCTAAGAGAGTTTATAAGTTTTTGCATGCTGTATAATTTTTTCCCATTAGAGTATTTAATATATTAATCACAATTACTTTAGTTTTTTTTAACTTTGCAATTCAAACATGCATGATATGTTTGAGTCTGATTTTTATCTTCAAACTACATTTTAGCAGGTTATCTGGCCTGTCTTGTAATTTTTTGATGAAAGCCAGACATGTTTTATTGAATGATAAAAATGAGGTAAATAGGCCACTGATAGGAGTATTTATTTTATCTGGTGAGGACTTGTCTGGTGTTTAATGTTTGCTTGCAGCTAAAGACAACAGAAATTTTAAATTTTCATCCAGTACTTTCTTTTATCTCACTGTTTGAGTCTTCTTAAACACTATTTCAGGGAGAAAGAATCTGTGTATTACAACTCTTTCAGGTGTAATTGATTGTTATTATACCAGATCCTTGCTGTTTTACAGGTCAGATATGGGACAAAGGAGGTTTATTTTTTTTTTCCTAATCTTATCCAGTCTTTAAGTGGGTCTATGTCTGAGGACTATGACTTTCACAAGTATTTCAACAATGTGTACCACCCCCATGGGCACCCTTACTCTCTTCTCTGACTGCAGCATTCACAATAGTTTTCTTTGAAACTTTGTCCTTAATTGACTTTGTTTTTAATTCACAATCTAATCCTATCAGAGACAAGAGGCCTTTCTGGAATCTTTAGTGGGTAACTGGTGGGGTATCTGGAAGGAAAACTGTTGAACTGTGAGAGTAAGCCTATAGGACCCTAAGGTTTCCTTAGTCTCAAATTAGCCCATATTCTGTCTCCAGCCATTCTTCAAGATTATATACACTAGTTGACTGCTCTAGCCGTACATTTGTGAGTCCAAGAAATGTAATTTGACTTTCAGATATTTTTGTTACTATAAGGATATGATTGATGACTTTTGATTACTTAACATATCAGAGATAAAATATGAAGTCAGTTTCTCAACTTTAAAACAATGCTTAAAAGCTTGTTTAATTTTATTCATTCTTTCCATTTCTGTGTTCTTTTTTTCATCTCTGATATTTTTCATTTTATCATTCATTTTATTTGAGAAAATCTTTTGTTGAATACAGAAAACCAATGTGATTAATTCTATTTCATGTTTTTAATCTTATTCCTACATCTTCTGTATACTGTTTTCAATTTCTTTATATAATTTGTATGATTTTACATAAAATATAAATAAATAAATATAAAAAATAAATTTAACGAAAGAAAGAGAAAAAAAAGTTTTGGTTTACTTCTTGTTGAAGTTTTTAAAATGGAGACATTTTCCCAGGTTCTCCTATAATTTTCTCCTGCTATGGGGATATTTGTGTGCCACAATTTTCATGTTGATTTTTTATTCTCAGCTCTGACACAAAATGGCCAATCTTTTTAGGGGAGACCAAATGCTGAGTTCTGCTTCCCCCCTTTTTTTTTACCAGGAAGCAAGTATCGGGGGTGTTGACCATTTTGGAGCATAATTTTCCTTCAATATGGCTGTGTTCTTTCAATCAGGCATTGTGCAACTTTAGCAGGCATGGATGGCCAACCCTGTTACTTGAGCAGCCCATGGACTGATCCTGATGGCACCATGAACTTTATTTGATAACTTTAGTTTATGTGCTTGGGAAAGGTGTGTGGGAAGTGCTCAGGTTATGTAAGCACACCTTCATAATTTTCTTGGCATAAAGACCTTGGTGGAGCCCACAGAAGGACTTACATCTGATATGATGTAAGAAATTATTTTTCAAAACATTCTCTAATGATCTTTTGAATTTGAGTGGACTCTCTTTTAATGACTTATTGGTCATCTCTACTTTTATTTTTCGAATCTTTCTTTCTTTTTGTTAGCTTAGCCAAAGTTCTGTTAATTTTTTAAGATCTTTTGAAAGAAATATTGTTGTTTTATTGATTATTTTAATCTGTTTCTTTGACAGAAGGATGTTATAGGTTACTATTTTCCACCCAACACTGAACTGTTCTTGTTCTGTTGCCTATTGGCCTTATTATCACAGCGTTAATACTGCCAATTTTAAAAGAGAGTGTCCTTTACTCTTTTCCAGTCTGCAGACTCAGTGACTGGAAACGTTGGCCCCCATCAGCACCCAGAGATTTCCTCATATCTGTGCCAAAGTCTCACTTGTGTAAATAGATTGACTCATAGCTTGGGCACTCACTGCTTCAGTGAAAAGAAAAGACAAGTGGCAACTGAATCCTGGGTATTCAAAAAGAAAATGTGTCCAAAACAAGACTAAAAAAAAAAAAACTAAAAATAGAGTAAAAAATAAAAAGTAAGGGGTAACTGCAGGAATTTTTAATCTTCCACTCAATCGTAACAGTCTTTTTAAGCTGATACCAATTTCTCACTTTGATTAAATGTTGCAAATTATCAGAACTCTTTTAATCTCATTACTTAATATTTACCTATTTAGGTTTGATATACACTCTTGGTTTAATTTTATGTAGGTCATGTGAATCTAGTAATTTATTCATTTTGTCTTGGTTTTCCAATTTATTGGCATAAAATTTTTCAAAACATTCCCTAATGATCTTTTGAATTTGAGTGGACTCTCTTTTAATGACTTATTGGTCATCTCTACTTTTATTTTTTGAATCTTTCTTTCTTTTTGTTAGCTTAGCCAAAGTTCTGTTAATTTTCTAAGATCTTTTCAAAGAAATATTGTTGTTTTATTGATTATTTTAATCTGTTTCTTTGATCCTTCTAATGATTTTGAGTTTGCTTTGCCATTGCTTTTTTAAGAACTTGAGATGCATTATTTGGTTATTTATCTGAGTTCTTTTTATTTATTATTGCTGTAGGACCCTATTGTTACATACTTTCCTGTTAATCTACTTCTGTCATATCCCACACTTTGGGTATGTAGTGTTTCCATTTTCATTTGATTCAAGAATTTTTTTTTTTACTTTCCCGTCTGATATCTTCAATGACACACTTTTTAAAATAGTGTAATATTCAATATCTATGTGTTTGTATAGTTTCTGAAGATTCTTTTCCTGTTGATTTCTACTTTCATTCCATTGTGATCTGATATGATGTAAGAAATTATTTTAATTTATTTTATTTGTTTTTTTAAGTATTTATTTTTTAGTTGTAGGTGGACACAATATCTTTTATTTTATTTTTATGTGGTGCTGAGGATCGAACCCAGTGCCTCCTGTGTGCTAGGTGAGCACGCTACCACTGCGCCATAACCCCAGCCCCAAATTTATTTATTTGTTAAGACTTATTTTTAGCCTAATTTAGGATCTGTTTTGGAGAAACTTCCATGTGCTGATGTAAAAAAATATGTATTTTGCAGATATTTAATGGAATATCTGTTAGGACCATTAGATCTATAGTATAACTTAGCATTGATTTTTCTTTGTTAATTTTTGGTTTTTGGTCTGGATAATTCATCTGTTGTTAAGAGTGGGTTATTGGAGTCACCTACTATTTGTGTACTGAGTCCAATCTCACCCTTTATGTCTAGTAGTATTTGTTTTACAAAATTCAGTGCACTGATATTTGGTTAATATACATTTATATTTTTTCATTTCTTGTGGTATTGTTTTTTCAGTCTGGAAATAACAATTGACTTGCTTCTCTGTTCCTCTGTGTCATAGACTCCCTCCATCACCAACCATATTATATTAGAATTACTCCATTCTTATGTCTGTACCACCTATTTCTATTTACCACTAAGACCAGAACTAAACTGGAAGTGCTTAGCATTACATGCCCAGTGCTTAGCAGGAAGAAAAAGGTAAAAAATCAAAAGACAACTTTTGGTTATATACATATAGAATGAACTTGAATTATTATATCATTATTATCCCATTTTTTCATCTGTTTCCTCCAGTCATGCACCAAATCCTTGATTGTAGGAAAGCAGTGTTAATCCTCATGTCTAAAGCATATAGTTCTATACTCACTATATAGCAGATTCTCAATTAGTTTTGAACTAAACACAAAACCTCATTTTTGAAGAGGAGGAAATAAAGGTTAATAGAGTTTTATTAATTCATATAGTTATTAAACTAGGTAGATTCCAGGTCTCTTGATCAATACTCCATTGTTCTATTTTCACGAAGTCTCTCTTATTTTGATTCTTTAGCCTTTAATACAAAGTTAAAGTGACAACCATATTTTATAAATGTATACTATATAAATTTTAATAATGTAGGTTATAAAATTAAATATTTTGACCTGCATTTTTTACAATGGTGGGAACAATCTAACAATTACACTTTTAAGTAATTACTTATAAGGAAATCAGAATACAGAGTGGTGTAGCCACTATGAAAAATAGTATGGCAATTCTCAAAAAACTAGAAATAGAATTACCATATGATCTGGCAATCCCACTTTTGGGTATATATCCAAAGGAAATGAAATCATCATGTCAAAGAGTTAACTCTACTCCAATATTTATTTGGTCACTATTCACAATAGCCAAAATACAGAAATAATTCAAATGTCCATTGGCATATGGATATCTAAAAAATGTTATACAGATAAGAATGGGGGAAGTAGATGGCAGAATAGAGGTACCCAGCAATTGTCTGCTCCTGCATAATATAGAAAAAAAGCAACAGGTTTCTAACTGCTTGAAGAAATCAGGGGTTGTGTGTGACCACTAGAAATTGACAGCAAAGAAATGAAACCTGTTGAAATCCAGAGAAAACAAAGCCAGAGAAGTGGCTCCAGCACCTAGGGTTAGGCACTTCAGTCAGGAAAAAGGAATTCTGCTGTCAAAGGGAGAAAACATGAAGAAAAAGAGTGACAGCAGGAAGCAAAAAGCTATGCTCTGAACTGCCAGGCATGATAGAGCACACTTATAATCCCAGCAGCTCAGGAAGTTGAAGCAGGTGGATCACAAGTTCAAAGCCAGCTGCAGCAATTTAGTGAGGCCCTAAGCAACTTAGTGAAACCCCGTCTCAAAATAAAAAAGAAAGAGGACAGAGAATGTGGCTCACTTATTAAGCTTCCTCTGGGTTCAATCTCCAATACAAAAAAAAAAAAAAAGTTATGCCTTGCAGACATTGCAGACAAAAAGAGATTAAATAATAAGTGACCTGGAGTCTGTACAACAAAATTTTTATAGAAAATAAATTTTATTGCATATCCTAACAAACTCTCAGAGTGCTATAAAAAGGAGTCTTCTTGAGAAGGGTCTTATTATCTGAAAATATACTGCTCTGAGAGACAGAAAATCTAACATAACCTATGGACAGCCCAACACATGGAATAGGTAGGAAGTAGCCATAAAAGACACTCTTAAATTGGGAAAGTGTCTCTGACAGAAATTTGCAGCTGACAGTTTTATGCCATGGGGATGGTGATCTGTAACAGAAAAGGAAGCAGAGAGAAAACCTAAAATATGACAGTTTTTTTTTTTTAAATCTAGAGAGTGACCAGAAAGATAATGGAATCTGTCTGAAGGTGTCACTTAATGTTAGAGTTCTTGAGTAGGATGCAGAAGATCCTGGAAATGACACTTTTGGCTTGGGGAACTGAAAGGTAATTAAGTCCAATCCTAAGACTATGATTCCACTATCAATCCCTCCTTAGTGAAACCTGGTGCTGAGACCCCTGCCTCAATGTGAAATCTCAAAAATTAAGCCACTGAATTGTATTGGATCAGAGACTTAACTGCTTCTACCACCCTTCCTCCAAACTCAAGTGGCAAACCAGGGAGCAAGACCCCACCAACCAGGAAATAAACAGCTTAGAAAAGCTGGTCAAGTCTCTGAGAGCATAATGCCAGGACCACCATGGTAAGACCCAGTACTGAATAGAAATTAAAGGTCTTATACACAGGCCAGAGCTCACAGTCAGTATCTCTAGACCTGCCGGGCCATTAGGCAAATACCTGCTTGCCAATGGGATAGATTCAAATTTGGGGTTCCATTGTTGTCAGCTTTGGAATGAGACTTAGACATAGATCCCACAATCCTGAAACTACACATGTCCCTACAGATATGACCACAGGTACAATGCAGCTTAGTATAAGCCTTGTTTGCCAAAGGTCTGTCTTTGCCATTCATTCCCCACTTATATGCAATATAACTATAACCAAGATAATGGTCAAGGATGGAGCTCTAGAACT
The DNA here is from genome assembly GCA_028644305.1 of Xerus rutilus. Classification (NCBI taxonomy): domain Eukaryota; kingdom Metazoa; phylum Chordata; class Mammalia; order Rodentia; family Sciuridae; genus Xerus; species Xerus rutilus. Next base: position 63,372,492 of record CM053417.1, read on the forward strand.
TTCCTGGTACCAGGGAGAAACCATTATGCCAGTGAAACAGTTTTATCATTTAATCTATATCATCACCAGCTATAGTGTAGGCCTATGTATGCCCTAAAGGCTGTACAGGTTCCTAGGGCTGTGAGACTCAGGTGTGACCCAGTTTGATGACAGCCTAGGAGGCCAAGAGATTGCCTTCACAAACACTACACCAATATCAGGCAGCACAAAGTGGAACAAGACCCCATTAACTAGGGGTAGAACAAAAAGTTTAGGATTTCACTATAAAAGTTAATAATGAGCTGCTGAAACTTAACACTGAGAAGATCCTAATGATCCCCATCCTAAAGCTCAACTGCAGATGGAGCCTCTGAAAGAGATCTCAGGCCAACAAAGAGAGGTAACTTCAATCTGTTGGACTTTTATTCCTTTCAGTATCACCTATGGCTTAGTGCCGTGGTCTTGGGTCACTAGTCCAGCTCAGAATTAAGCAGACCATAGCAATGTGGACTTTGGATCTATCTCAGTGCTTCACTGATTTCATAAGGCTATGGGCTCAGATATGACAGTTTGACTGCATTGTTGGCCACAGATGTGACATACAAACTTGAGACTAGTAACGGTAATTCTCCATCTATGGTAATTCTCCCCAGAGGCAAGCAAAATCCTACAGTGCTTGATATTTTTGAGTTGTCTGGATCTGCCTTGGTCCCAGGAAGAGACCTGTGAGTACAGGACAGACTATTCTTTTCGTATATTTTTCTGTTTCATTCTATAAAACACACTAACCATAAACCTATGTATGGAATGCCCTCTAGTGATAAAAGAATGGCAAAACACCAACAACCGACTCCCAGCAAACTTGGACCTTGGCATCATCCAGTGCTGAAAAAATAGAAATGATTACAGATTTAAAATAGGCAACCAGCTTAAATTTTTGGAAAGACACACACACACACACACACACACACACACAAAACAGACGAAAACAACCAGTATGCATACCTGATCCATCAATACCATTCCAACAAGCATCAAGAGCTTTCAGAAAATCATGACCTCAATACTCAGAATAAGGTGCCAGAAATGAGACAGAAAGTAATCAACTTAAGAAATCATTGATATAGAATTTAAAACAGCCTTGTTAAAGAAACTGAATGAGCTTGAAGAAAACTGAGAAAATATTCAATATGCTATTTGAGAAACAACAAAAAAGGAAACCACTAAAAAATTGACACAAAATTCTTGAGCTGAAAAATATGCTAAGTAAAATTAAAACATGATCAAATGTATCATTAGCAAGATATATCAAACAAAAGAATAGGATTCCTAAATTCAAAGACAGACTATTTGAAAACACACTATCCAAGGTAGGGGGGTAGACAAAGAATAAAAAGGAAAAAGAAAGCTCACAGAAAACTTGGGACAATATGAAAATTTATGGAGTTTTAAGAGTGACTTGAGAATCCCAATGGAGTAGAATATTATTATTTTCAATACATGACCATGAAATATCTTTCCACTTTTTTGTGTTCTGTTCAATTTCTTTCTTCAGTGTTTCATAATACTCATTGTAGATACCATTCACACTTTTGTTCAAATTTATACCTAGATATTGTGTAGCTACTATAAATTGTGTTGCTTTCTTAATTTCTATTTCAGATATTTTTTTATTTTCATATAGCAACAGTATTACTTTTTGTATGTTGATTTCCTATCCTGAAACTTTATTGAATCATTTATTAATAGTATTCTGATGAATTTTGGTTTTTTATTTATATAACATAATGCTATACTATTTGACAATTCAAATAGTTCTTTTAAAATTTGGATGTGCTTAATTCTCTTACCTGATCACTCTGGCTAGGACTTCCATAATTATGTTTAATAAAAATGGTAATAGTGAACATTCTTGTCTTATTCTATATCTTGTAAAGAAAATTTCAACTTTTCCCCAATAAATATAAAGTTATCTGTTTGCATGTAAAAATGGCCTTTACTATTTTGCAGCACATTCTTTCTATATCTAATTTGTTCATTATTTTTTTCATGAAGGAATGTTGAATTATATCAAATGGCTTTTCTGCATGTATTGAGATGATCATATGGCTTTTGTACTTCATTCTGTTGATTTGATGTATCATGTTCACAGCTTTATATGCTTTATTTATGATGAACTATCCTTGCATCTCTGGTATGCATTCCAATTGATCATGGTGAATAATTTTTTAATGTATTTGTGTATTCACTTTGCTAGTATTTTGTTGAGGATTTTTGCATCTGTGTTCATCAAGGATATTGGACTGTCATTTTCTCTTTTTTAAATTATTTTTAGTTGTAGATGGACAAAATACCTTTATTTTATTTATTTATTGTTATGTGGTACTGAGGAGTAAACCCAGTGCCTAACACATGCGGCAGTGCTCTACCACTGAGCCACAACCCCAATCCCTGTCATTTTCTTTTGAGTGTGTGATTTTTTTGTTTTGGTATCAGGGCGATATTTGCCCAATACAATGTGTTTGTAAGAGTTCCTTCTTCTAGTTTTTGAAGTAACTTTAGGAGAATTTTTATTATTTCTGCTTTAAATTTTTAAAAATTGAGCTGTTAAATCATCTGGTCATGAGTTTTTCCTTGAAAGGAGACATTTTATTAGTTAGTCAATGTCAGTTCTTCTTATCAGTGTGTTAGAATTTTATGTTTCTTCAGAATTAAATCTTGGTAAGATCATTACCTTGTTTATTGCAGCACTATAGTCAATAGCCAAGAAATTGAAACATCTTAAGTGTCCATCAACTGATGAATGGATAAATAAAATGTGGTTCATGTACCAAATGGAATATTCCTCAGTCATGTATAATGAATTCAATCCTTTCACTAACAACAGCCTATATGTAACTGGAGATCACCATGCTAAGTGAAATCATTCAGGCACAGAAATATCTAAAAATATTTACCTCATAGAAGTTGAGAGTAGAATAGTGGTTACCAGATGTTGGGGAAAGGAGAGGTTGAGGAGGAATGAGGAAAGGTTGACAAATGGGTAGAACATTATAGAACAACAGAACCAAGACAATTTGGGGTACTATTACATATTATAGTGACTACATATGATGACTATGGACTACATATTTCAGAAAGCCAGAAAAAAATATTTTGAAAGTTTTTGCCACAAAGAATTGTAAATGAGGAGATGAAGGTTTCACTTGACTTCAACATTTCATAGTATATACATGTTTCAAACACTACATGGTACCCTATCTACATGTAAAATTTGTTTTTATTATTCATTTAAAAGTTTTTAGAAAATTAAAAATTATAAAGTGTTGAAAACTATGCAAGGCAAATTGCTTTGAAAATATAAAGAAATATAGCAATATATCAGATTTTTTAACATCTTAAAAAAGAAAAAAAAACTATAATATATAGTGTTTGAAGTGACACTGATGTCAGGAGACCTGAAATGTCATTATTCTCTGGATAGAATGCATGTTTATGGGAACTGATATCTGGAATTCTGATCCAGTTTCATCTGGCTTGGCTCCATAAGTTCCATAGATGAATTTTATGGTTATTTCCTTAGTCCCCAGGTAATACGTTGAAACACTCAACAGCTGGCAGAAATCTTACACTGCTTTCTCTTCCAATAAGAAAGCCATACAATGACTGATGGTTGTATTTGAATGCTGGAGGCTGTAATATATCACAGTTGGAAATCCCATTTTTACTCATTTATCAAGAGATTGAAAGGGCACAGTTTTAAAGACTTGGTGCAGTAACAGTAGGTATTTTATGCTGCTCGCAGTTGCTACTGGGGAAGCTGAGGTGGGAGGATCACTTGAGTCCAGGAGTTCTGAGCTATAGGACACTATGCCCACCTGGTGTCAGTACTAAGTTTGGCTTCACTATGGTGACCTCCTGGGAGCAAGGGTCTACCAGGTTGCCTAAAGAGGGGTAAACTGGCCCAGGTCAGACACTGAGCAAGTCAAAACTCCCATGCTGACCAGAGGATGTTTTATTTGCTTCCTATTCATTCATTTTGTGACAAAGTCGCTAGGGTTTGGGGGCTATACAAAGAAACAACAAACTTGATGCAAAACAAATGACATAAGAAGTGTTTTAGTCATATATATCAATAGCCCAGGAGGGAAAGATACATGTCATGCATGGTCACAACAGTATAGCACTTGGGAAAAGAGATGAACAACAGAACTGTGGGAAGCAGGCTTTACAGTTTCAAGAAAGTGAAGTGGTCCTCAGTTCCATAAGAGGATGAGATTACTTTGCTTGAACATTTCTGCGGGTTGGTTAAGAACTAAAACTTAAAAATCAGCAGTAAACAATCACTGTGCCTGGTACCCTTGAGAAGAAGAGTGGTATGGCTAGGATACTGTTAGGGTTTAGATATGAGATTTCCCCCAAAAACTCATTGAAAGAATTTTCAGATGAAATGAGCTACAGAACTTGTTTGCCCAGCTGGATTTTGGTCTTGCTTTGGTCCCATCTCTTCTTTTTTTAAATATATTTTTAAAAAATGTTTCTTTTTTGTTGTCAATGGACTTTGCTTATATGTGGTGCTGAGAATTGAACTCAGTGCCTCACTCTTGCTAGGCAAACACTCAAACACTGAGCCACAACCCCAGACCCCATCTCTTCTTTTTATGCCCCCTTTTCTTCCATTAGGAATGGAAATGTTTATCTGTGCCATTATACATTGGATATATGTAACTTGCTTTTTCTTTATTTTATTTCTTTTTTTTAATGTGGTGTTGAAGATTGAACCCAGGGTCTCACGCATGCAAGGCAAGCACTCTGCCGCTGAGCTACAATCCCAGCCCTGTAATTTGCTTTTGATCTTTACAAGGGGAAACATTCATGACTTTGCCTCATTTCTAAGATGAGATTTTTAACTTGAGTAATGCTGGGGCTGGCAATACTATGGTAACTCTTGAAAATGGACTAAATGCAATTTTTTAGAAAAATGTTTTTTAGTTATACATGGACACAGTGTCTTTATTTTGTTTACTTATTTTTATGTTGTGCTGAGGATTGAACCTAGTGCCTCACATGCACGAGGCAAGCACTCTGCCACTGAGGCACAAGCTCAGACCCTAAATGCATTTATTTTTGTGTGAGATAGGCATCAGTTTTGGGTGCTAGGGGCAGAATATTACGGTTTGAATATGAGATGCCCCAAGAAAGTCTTTTGGAATGGAAATATTTATTTTGTGCAATTATAAATTGTGACTGTTGTTTTTTACTTTCACATCTGAGTTTTCCTTGAGTCTCAGACATAAACTTGGACTTTGAGGCGATGTTGGATCTGTTAAAACGATGGGGACCCTTGGAAATATACCGAGTGTATTTTTCATTGTGACATGGGCATTTTGGGGGCTAGGTGTGGAATGTTATCATTTAGATATGATGTGTCCCCCAAAAGCTCATGTGTGAGAAAACCTAAGAATTTTCAGTGGTGAAATGATTACAGCAGAAGAAGCGTAACCTAATCAGTGGATTAATCCACTGATATAATTTAACTAGGTGGTAATTATAGGCAAGTATTGTGTGACTGGAGGATGTAGACACTGAGGAATGACTGAGATTTATATTTTTGTCCTTGATAAAGGGAACTCACTCTCTGCATTCTGATTTTCATGTTCTGATCTGCTTCCCTCTACCATGCCCTTCCATCATGATGTTCTTCCTCAACTTGGGCCCAGAACTATGGAGTGGGCTGACCATGGATTAAACCTCTGAAACCATGAACCAAAACATACTTTTCCTCCTCTATGCATTCTTGTCAAGTCTTTTGGTCATAGTGACACAAAGCTGACTAAAACAGAGACCTTATCCCTACAGGTAGAATAGGGAGAGGAACTTTGCATTTAGGTCTTTTGTAGAGTTGTAACAGCAAGGGCAGTAGCATGTCCATTAACCTCTTCACACATTATCTTTTGTAGTGATTTTAGGTAGCTATCTCATTATAAATTTAATACAAGGAAAGAGGGAAAGAGAAATTGTCATTTGCTCCAGGAAATTAAACTGGATTAAGTTATCCCCCTTTGTGCCACATAGCACACTATATATGCCTCTATTGCTGAAATTAATTTTCCATATGAATATTATCTGTTTTCTTAATTGTTCATCATTCTACACTGTGAAAATTTTCAGAGTAATAACTAATATTCATGTACATATCTCCACTCCCTTGCATAGTGCCTGGCATATAGTAATTGTATATATTTATTTAAACAAATCGCTAAATTACTTACCTCTGCAAACTTAATTTTCTACCCTCACCTTCAATACACACTGTACTCCATATTGGTAAACTACTTACTGTTTTCTAGACTTTTGTGCCTCTTTGCCCTTTCATTTGCAATGTACATGTTTTACAAAATGGGCTAGGTTTCAATAGCTTTACCCAGTCATCCCTCTGGTGAATTTCTACTCATCCTACTCATTTTGATAGAACATGAGTGATTAAGTGTGTGGGTTATGGAATCAGATGCCCTGGCATTTGAATCTCATCTCCAACACTTTAAAACCATATGATTTTAGGTAAGATATATAACCTCACAGTAGTTGTTTTCAGATCAACAAAATGTTAACCATGAGAGTATCTTTCTCATATGGTTGCTGAAGTTATTAAAAGAGACAATGCTATAAAACACTTGAAAGCAGTGCATATGAAATAGTAAATGTTCATTTCATATGTCATTATTGATATTGTTACCCTTTAAATCTGAACTAAAGTTTATAAATTTCTTTGACTGAGCTAACATCATCATGTATGGTCAAAAAATACCCTAAATGCTGGGTTTTATGGATCTCTATGTCCTTCTTCATTTTAACCTTCATATTGCTTCAGTGTTTGCTTACCAACCCTAACACTGCTGACTTCTGTAAGAACAAGGAACTTTTGTAGAACAAAGACAGTTGCTTATAACTGGGGCAGATTTTGCCTCAAGAGTGACATTTCACAATGTCTAGAGACATTTTGACTGCTAGAATTTTGGGAAGTGATGCTACTGGCATCTAGAATGGAGAAGCCATAGTGCTACTAAACATCATGAAATTCACAAGACAGCCCTCCACAACAGAATTATCCCACCCAAAATGTCATTAGTGCTGAGGCTAAGGAACACACCATTTTTAGTGTGGTTTTTGAATTTTTCATTTCTTGGTTAACATATTCCCCTTGTGTTACACTCTTAATATTAGTTTGTCTCTAAATGTTAATTAATTTTTTTGGTACTGAGGATTGAACTCAGGGGTACTCAACCACATCCCCAGCCTTATTTTCTATTTTATTTAGAGACAGAGTCTCACTGAGTTGCTTAGCACCTCCCTTTTGCTGAGGCTGGCTTTGAACTCACTATACCCAGCTGAATGTGAATTAATTACTATCTATAAGGCATGCTTTTTTGTTTGCCCTTCAAGAAGAGGGTACTTACTCTCCCACAATTCAGAGCTTGTTACTAATATTGCCTTAGTCTCCAATGGCACACAAGCCATTATTTTTACTCTTTCATACTAAATCTCTCAACCTTAGGAATTTATAACATTTGGTATATAGTACATTCTCATCATTATGTGATAGCCATCTAATAGTTTCTTGGAAACGCTATCATATTCAATCAGAAGTTGGGGAACTGGTGTTTTAGGTTGCATTTCTTGTTAGTTACCACCATCCTTCCAAAAGTTTTAAATGTCCATTTGTATTTCCATTTAACACTCTATCTTCTGAGCTATTTTTCTTCTATTACCTTCATAATCTGCAGCTTTAAAATCATCTATTTCTGAGGTCACACTCTGAGCCATGTTATCATCTACTTCAATTACATCTCTGATATATGACACACAAATATTACATCAGCTCTCTCTTAATACAACTCTCTCTTGGAATTACTGCTCATATACTTGATGTTGACTTTATTTGAGACTACTAATTATTTGAACTTCAATTTTATCCAACTTTATTAGGCCTCTCTTACTTTTAATTCTTGACAATTAACTTTGCCATCCTCTCATTTAGGCAACTTTTTCACCAATGTCCTCAACTCCCAAATCCTCTTGTCCTTTAACCCTGATTGCTTAGAAATCAACTTTAGGGCTAAGGTTGTGGCTCAGTGGCAGAGCACATGTCTCGTAGTGTGAGGCACTGGGTTTGATCCTCAGCACAACATAAAAATAAATAAACAAAATAAAGACACTGTGTCCATGTATAACTAAAAACTATTTTAAAAAACATATCAAATCATTTAGATCATTGTTAAAAATCCTTTGTTCGTGCCTAATACATGAACGCCAAAATACTGCTCAGAAAATTCAACAATTCTGCCAGATAGGATGGTGCAAGTCTCAGCAACTTAGCAACACTCTGTCTCAAAATAAAAGCTAAAAGAGATCTCTGGATGTAGTTCAGTAGTAAAGCATCCTTGAGTTCAAATTCCCAGTTCAAAAAAATCAAATATTCTGAAGATCAGTGAGACACTTTTAGTTTACAGATAAAATTGAGTCATCCATATACTTATTAATTCATTTGCCTTTAGTTTATTCTATCTCCCAAATCTTTCAAAAAATATTTGAACGATCTTACTTTCCAATTAACTTATAATTTTAAGTAAATTAGGTATGATATCACACAGTGATCAGTTCCTTATTTTTCTGTGTACAAACCTATTCATATTTAAAATCATATTTCCCTCCTTATGTGTAGTGTTAGAAATTCAGTCTTCTTTTTGGCTATTTCAGAATATTTTTTTTACTCACCAATTGATTCAATCACACCTGACATTTTAGGCATGTTTTTAGCACTTACTATAATTGATCATCCCGCTACTATGTCTGCAGTTTCTTCCTATATGCCTTTTCTGTAGCTTACACACATGCATAGATCTTTACCATTCTATGAAAAAGCCCTCCACTCTCAACTGAATCCTATAGCACCTTTTCTGCAGGTACATCCTTCCCTCTGTTCTTCCCTTTACATGCCATTTGAATGGCATGTATAACACAGTATATATATGGAAAAAATAATTAAGTATATTTTGCTGGACATCAAATTGGCTATATTATTATTATTATTATTAATGTAACTAAATTTTTATATTTTCTTTCAAAAAACTAAGGGCAATGTCATATCAACATGACTGATAATTTGTTTATTTTAGTCAATTGATTGAGCCACTATAGTGCTTTAATTTATGTCCTGTAACTTTCTGGCTCCTACTATTTCCTTTTTATTGAAATTGCTCATAACACCTTCATTGCCTTACTCAATGAACACCGTTCAGTATTGTTCTTTCCTCTGCAACAGCATTTCACATTGTAGATAATTTCTTTCTTCATTAAGAGAACATTATACACTCTTCTTAGTTTCTGTGATACTACTTCAATCTCTGCAGTCAAGTTTTCTTAGATTTTTTTTCACTTTCCCCCATCCAATCCTTAACTGACACTATTCCCTAGGATTCTGTTCTCATGTATATGGTTCCACACAAAAGGATTTCTCATGCATTATCATCCTCTCTCGTGGCTTTAACCACATCTACTATTTTCTTAATTTCAAATCCCAAAATCAAAGATCCAGATCTTCTTATAATAGTTCCCTCTTGGAGAATTCTATTTGGACATACCACAGACAACTCAAGCATATAAATTATAAGATTACCAAAGTAAGTGCTTTTCTAACTATAGCTATTGTCTTTAGTCCTTAGTATAGAAATAGAACCTGGCACATAACATGTATTCAACATATTTGCAAGGAAATTATGTAATAGCTCTTTTTGCATAACCTTATATACTTTTTTATCCAACTAGACTGTACACTCCTTTATATTACATTCTCTCATTTATCTCTGAATTCCCAGTGTTTACTTTTTCAAAATACAAAGATATACAATAAATTCATGCTAAATTATGCATAATTTTTTAGTTATATATTTCCAAAACTCAGTAACTTAAAATCAACTGTTGGCAGAACTGTTTCATAGAACCAGATAGTAAATAGTTTAGGCTTTGCATGAAGATGATCTTTGACTCAACTCTGTCATTGTCATGTAAACCAATCACAGAAAAGAAAAAGAATACACATGTTCCAACAAAACTTTATATAAACAAGCCATATTTGGCCCTGGAGCAACAGTTTGCTGTTTAACCTTTGGTTTAACCCACCAGTTTATTTTATTTGTGATTTTGTGTGTTAGGAATTAAGGAAATAAATAATTATTATAATTTCTGCCATAGAAGTGTTTCTTATTTCGATATTCTTGCTACTGTTCAATTAATTTTCATCCTCATGCATGGAAACCCTATTCTGAGCAGGAGCAACTCTATATTTGTCAATGAATAAGGCTAAGAATAACCTGTGCACATAGCAGTAGAATATTTGGATAGGAGTTTTACTCCTTATAGCAAAAATTGTGGAGAAAGGTGTTAGGAAATATCACTATTCTTAACTTTCCTATAAAGACAATCATAACAAAAATTAAGTGTTTTGTTTGATGTAGTGGTTATGAGAGTTTCCATCAAGCAGCTGTATGGTTTTGGAAAAATTAGGTGACCTCCAGAAACTTCAGTAATTCCATCTATAAAAGAAGGAGTAATATTAATGTGCAGCTGCTTAATATGATCATTGAGAAAGAAATGCATGTAGACCATTACAGGAAGGAAATAGTAGGCATTTGTAAATAATAGTTTAAATGACAAATTACTATAATGACAGATTACTTTTATTATAGGAAAAATTGCCATCCAGTAAGCACCTTAGTATTAGGGAAACCATAAACCATTAAGTAACTTTTTAATGTTCACTGTTATGAAGAATTCTTGTTTTGAGTTTCATTTATAATAAAAATAGAGAATAATCAAATATATATAAAATAATATAATATATATAGATCTCTCTCTCTAAAATAGCAAAAGTTCTGGCTGAGTTTTTATTGTCTTATTCTACAAAAATGAAAAAAAATATTTTGGGGCTACAAAATATCAGGTATAATTTTCAAAATCATAATATATTTTAATCTCTTGCATTTTAAAAAAATCTCATGCTGTTTTATTATTCCAAATTTCAAAATAAACTATCACTACTGAAACCAAATTAGAACAGTGAGTAATGTGTAGAGGTGCTTAGATAAACTTGCACATGCATATTGGGAACTTTGTGCCAAATTTCCTTGTGATAATTCTTCTTTTATCTGTGAATATGTGAATTTGGAAAAGTAGCATTAAGGAGGCAAGGTAAACAAAGTGTTAGGTGTTTTTAGAGTCATAAAAAATTTGCATAGAAATAACAAGAGACCAGAATGGAGTGTGGTTTTTCGTTATTTCTACAATTTATGTTATGATAATTCTTGCATGCTTGCCAAATATCTGCTAAAAGATACAGAAAGGGGCTGCTGTTGTAGCTCAGTGGTAGAGCACTTGCCTAGCATGTGGGAAGCACTGGGTTTGATCCTCAGCATCACATAAAAATAAATAAAATATAGGTATCATATCCATCTGCAAGTAAAAATTTTTAAATGACACAAAATGTTCACATTTCTGTTCTTCAATTTATAAAAGAAGTGGACAATGAGTGTAGTTTAGTGGTAGATTGATTGTATAAGGGCCTGGGTTTAATCTCCAGAACTGCAATAAAATATAAATATAAAATAGAAGAGTTGTAGTTAGATATTATTCAATATTTTGGAGCAAAAAAGGTGGATTAATTTAAAGAGGAAGAGCTATGGCCAAATTGTATTCAAGACTCTTGGCTTCAGAAAACTTTCTAAAATCACCACTCCTAATGGTGGGACTCACAAATCAATTTAACAGGTGGGAACAAAGAATTCACCATGAGAAGACTAAGAAATCCAATTTAGAGAATCTGATTACTCTGACAGATTATGGTGAGCAGGAAATGAAGGGATTTTGCTAAAAATTGGTGCCTCTGTGTTAGTGTTTTCAGTGTTTTATTATTCTATGAAAATAATGCATTAATTAGATTCTTAGAGAGAAGGTGGGGAATCTCTCTTAATTTTTGACCAAAAAATTTTATGAAACAAGTGATAATTTTGAATGCCCCTTTTTAATTTATATCTCCACACTCATAAAAATTGATATTGCTTCCTATTTGGTCTCCTTCACCTCATCCCACACATAAAATAATGACCATAATCTACAAGTCAAGATAATGCATTTGGGGGCCAGGATATAATAGCAGATCTGCACCTTCATGTCTTATAGACTTCACAAAAATAACTTAGAATTTATGATCATCAGTTTCATATACAATGAAAATTGTGATAATAGTACAACCTTAAAGTATTAAATGAGATGAAACAGTGTAAATATTCCATAAATGGTGGCAATTATGGTGTCATTTTAAGAGTATAACCCTTCTCTGCTAACAGATCTAAAGACAAAATTGTGTTATGAAAAGCAGGGAACACATCTGTAGTTTCAACATGATGGTTGATGAAAGCATTTAAACAAACAAAACTGGTGAAAATAAGTCATATATTAAACTTTGTCCTGATTCATATTCAGGGAAGGGAAGCCTCCCCTTCACAGGGGTAAAAATGAAAAATGTCAGGACAAATTTTATCAATGCATATACTAGCAATCCTAGCAATTGCAAAGTTTTAAAGTTTTAAAATTGCCTAAGCAGATAAGAAACCTGAAATCTGCATTATAGCCTGGCTTTGGGAAGATAATTCACTTTATCTCTCAGCAAACCTCCAAGCTGCTGTAGTCAGGAGCCATCTTGAGAATGGACCAATTGTCTTAATTTGGACTGCACTAAGGGTCATAAACTCCCACATAATCCCTTCTCTGGAACCCCACAGACATTCCGCTGCAGTGGTTATTTGGGTAGTTGCCTCACAAATCAAGCTTGGCTCAGAAGAATGACTCTGAATCAAAAAAAAAAAATCAGCTGGGAAGGCTACACTGTAGGGAGTAGGTATTGTAATACACAGGAACAGAAGGCAGTAACCTAAATAACTAAGGAACTGGGGAGCTTGCCATCTGAGATCAGGGGTGTAGGCAGCTCCATGTGATTTCATATAGATGTCAGCAGTTAAAACAATTGCCACGCATTTCCCACCATACCTCTCCCAGAGCTGTGCTCAGCACCTGCCACTAACAAGCCAGAGAAGAAACTCTGTGATTCCACAAAGGGATGTTATGGTGGTCACAAAACATGGCATAGTCAGCTGTCACCCTGCTCTCCAGGGTCCACAACCTGCCTGTTGCTAACAAAGTAGGGATGAACTCCATGGTGCCACTACTCCTGTACCTACAGGTACATTCTGGAGGTAGAGATCCTTTCAATTAGCATAGCCAATATCAATAGTACCTGAGGAAATGCCTGTCAGTTGATAAGAGTACAGCACCACTAATATAAAAATAACCATATTCAGTGAACACCACACACTCTCCTGTCTACCACCCACACCTTCCTGAACTGCTAGAGTGTCCCCTCTCTTGCAGGACCTGTAGAGACCGTAGGTGTCTCTGACTCTGACATGATATGCACTGTGCCCAAACTCACTAATCGCAAACAGCCATAGGGAGTTTGCACTATGGTGTTCAGCAGGAAATAAATTTAAATTTGCATAGCAAACTGATAATGCAAGACACATCTTCAGGAGAAAAGAGTTCACTAAGAAGGCCATCACATAAAAGTGGTACAGCTATCCATTCCCCAGATGCACAAATATAAACATGGAAATATAAGAAATATGAAAAAGCAAAGTACTATGCCACTTTCTAAAGAATATAACTCCCCAGTAACTGATTACAAATATATTGAGGTGGAAAAAATACCTGATACAGAATCCAAAAGAATGACTTTTAGAAAGGTGAATGAAATCTAAGACAATGCATAGAAACAGTTAAATGAAATGAAGAAGACAATGAGGCCAGCATTGAGAAACTCAACAGAGACAGATTTTGAAAAAAGAGCCTGTAATCCCAGCACTTAGGGAGGCTGAGACATGAGAATAGCCATTTCAAAGCCAGCTTCAGCAATGGCGAAGCGCTAAGCAACTCAGTGAGACCCTGTCTCTACATAAAACACAAAATAGGGCTGGGGATGTGGCTCAGTGGTCGAGTGCCCCTGAGTTCAATTTCCTGTATAAAAAAGGGAAGG
>CM053417.1:63386713-63616413 GCA_028644305.1 Xerus rutilus
AAGAACATAGAGCTTGAGTATAAGGCTTTTAAAATATCACATTTGGGCAGAAATAAAAAATGAGAAAGGATGAAGAGAGCATTAAAATTTCTGGGACATTGCTAATAGAAAAAATGCATCATTGGCATACCTGAGGAGGAAGTAATAATGGTGAAGGACCTAGAACACCTACTCAAAAATAATAGTACAAAACTTCCCTAATATTGGGAAAGACATGAACATCCAAGAACAAGAGGCATGTGGGGGCCCAAATAGACATGACCAGAAATAACTCTGAACAAGACATATTATACTAAAACTCTCAGAATTATAGAACAAAGAAAAATTTTAAATTCTTCAACTAGAGAAGTGCTAAGTCACATAAAAAGTAAACATCATTAAACTAACAGCATATTTCTCAGAAGAAACCATACAGACAAAGAAGGTCTGGAATGGTATGTTTCAAGTCCAGAAAGATAATAACTGACAACTAAGATTACCATACCCAGCAAGTCCATACTTTCAGAATCACATAGGATATAAAGACCTTCCAAGATTAAGAAAAAGAGAATTCATGACCCTCAGATCAGACTTGTGAAAGATGCTTAATGGATTCATACATGCAGAAGGGAAAAAGTATAACATCATCATGATAGCTTGAGAAAGTACAAAATCCTTCTAAAAGAGTAGAAACAAAAATGAGAGATAAAGAAGCATCAAACATTACCAATACAATAAACCATCAAATCACAAAGAGAAGAAAAGCATTCAAAACAACTAGAAGAAAATAAAAAAAAAAATATGGCAGGCACAGGCCCATACCTCTCAATAATAACTCTGAATGAAAATGACATTAATTCTTCTGCTAATAGACACAAAGTGAGCCGGGCATGGTGTCACATGCCTGTAATCGCAGAGGCTCTGGAAGACGAGGCAAGAGAACTGCAAGTTCAAAGCCAGCCTCAGCAATTTAGGCCCTAAGCAACACAGCAAGACCCTGTCTCTCAATAAAAGAGAAAAAGGGCTGAATGCCCCTGAGTTCAATCCTTGCTACCAAAAAAAAAAATTAGAATGAACTGGCTGAATTAAGACCCAATAACATACTGACTACAAGAAATTAACTTCACCAGGAAAGACACACATGGACTTAAAGTGAAATGATGGAAAATGATATAACCCAAGCAAAACATTCTGAAAGCAAGCAGGACAAAATAGACTAAACAAACAAACAAACAAACAAACAAAAAGAAAACAGGAGTGAGAAGGTGCTATTCCAAAAAAGAAAAGGAAAAGTGGGTGCACAGATTCACTCAACCCTGAACATGGGAAGTAAATCCTTCACCTTTAGATTTTTTCCTGTCCTCATGACTGCTGTGTTTGCATACTGATCTGGAATGATGAAAAGGCACCTGTGTTTGGTATCAGTATGAGACAAGGAGACAATTTTTCCAACCACTCAGAAATTCAAGAGTTTTGATTGGAAATTTGAGCACACACAGAGATAATGAAAAACCAGACAAAAAGCAAAGACTGTGGTGGCTGAAATGAATAAGAAATTTGTGATTTGACCCACAATCCTCCAGCACAATCTTCTGCAGGTCTAGTTTGGTGATGTTTCATTGGCAAGCCACAACTATAAGACCTAATGGCAGTCCATGTCAAAGAAGTGTGTGTGTGTGTGTGTGTGTGTGTATATATATATATATATAATTTTTTTTGGTACTGGAGATCGAACTCAGGGGCACTTGACTACTGAGCCACATCCTCAGCCCTATTTTGTGTTTTATGTAGAGACAGGGTCTCACTGAGTTGCTTAGCACCTCACCATTGCTGAGGCTGGCTTTGAACTCGGGATTCTCCTGTCTCAGCCTCCCTAAATGCTGGGATTACAGGCTTGCGCCACCGCACCTGGCTAAAGAAGTGTATATTTTTAACAATTCCTTTTCCTATATACTACCCCTTCAAACCAGCTAAGTTTGCATTTACAAGAAATTATTATCCAAATATTCACAGAAATGACAGCATTTATCTTGATATTCTAAGATCACAAATGCCCCCTGCTTTAACTTTTTTTTAAATATTTTTAGTCTTAGATGGGCACAATACCTTTATTTTATTTATTTTTATGTGGTGCTGAGGATCGAACCCAGTGCCTCACACGTACTAGGCAAGTGCTCTACCACTGAGCTACAGCCTCAGCCCCTGCTTTAACTTTTTCTAAAGTTCTTCTATCCATTTGTTCACTGCTATGTGATCCAAACCCAGACGACTCTTTAGTCCAGAGATTGCATGGATCTATAAAATAAATATACAGGTACAACGGAATATCTCAGGAAAGGACTTTGAAGCATGCCACATGATGCTAACTTAAAGTCAAAATAATTTGCATTATAGTGGAATAAACTTTAAATTACTGTTCTTTTGTATTTTCTTATCCATCTGCTCCCCTATCAGACCTCATCTCTAACTTTATATTTTGTTTACCTCCCTCCATTTATTCAATTCTCATCTGAGAAGACATAAATTCTTCAAGATTTGTTTAATAACTGCTTTTAGAAATTGTAAAGTAGTTAAAAGTGAACAGTTGCCCAATATTTTGACTCTTAAGAAAAATGGAGCCTCTGTATTATGTTGCCAATGCATTCACTCTAGCTTGGTTATGAGACTAAACCATTCCACACTAGTCTAACATTGTTAAGAATTCATCTGCAAAGGAGGGAGATGGATGCTCAAATCAAATGGATGTCATATCAAAAGAAGCAGCATTATTAGCCGGGCGCGGTGCTGCATGCTTATAGTCCCAGCAACTCGAGAGACTGAGACAGGAGGATCGTGAGTTCAAAGCCAGCCTCAGCAATGGCGAGGCACTAAGCAACTCAGGGAGACCCTGTCTCTACATAAAACACAAAATAGGGCTGGGGATGTGGCTCAGTGGTCGAGTACCCCTGATGTTTAATTACCAGTACCAAAAAAAATGTTACATTATTCTAGCAGCATCCATTTTTGTTTAAGTTTTCTGTTAGAGATTTGAGGTTACTGTAAGGCCAGATGACCAAAAGGCAGCGAATTAAAACTGCTGGGCAAGGCTTTATTGGAAATACACGCTCTCGGGCTGAACTCCCTTGTCCATCAGAGTATGTCCTGGAGAATGGCACAAGTGGTCCGCGGTAAAGAAAATTTAAAGGGCCCGGTCAGGAAGGATAGGGCTTAAGGCAGGAATGAAGGGGCTATGAGATAGGAAGAGGAGCTATCTAGAGTCCTGTGTCCCCTGGGATTTGTCAGGGGATCCTGCCAAGGTCAGAGTCCTTCCCGGATGAGTCCGGAAAAGTCCACCGATTGGTAGGAGGTGCCATTACTGCTTACATATCAGCGTCTGGTAGCCTGTCCCTTTGCGCATGTGAGCTGCTTGATGCTTCATTCCCCACAGCTGCTCCAAACCGACACCCTACACCCGCCGCAGCTGTGTGGAATCCACCACGCTGCATGACCTGTGTCTCCTGCTGCCACGTGGAACTCCCCACGTTGTATGCTCTGCATATGCCTTGTGCGAGATCTCTAGCTTACCTAACAGTTACATGATATATTTATGCTCATAACTAATGTAGATGGAAAATTGGTGTTGAATTTATAGTATAAGCATAGAATACAATGTGATGTATTTTATACATGTCAATAAAGGAATGACCTGTTTTTATTTTACAGAAAATGGAAATTGGAAATCAAGCACCCTTTGTATTCCAAAGTAAGGACTCAAAACATTTTGTGATTTTTCATTTAAATTGTTTTAATTTGGAGTTATTGGTTAATCTATTTTTCAATATACTCTTTAATGTAACCTTTAATAAAAAATGGAAGTTGTCAATGGATAAGTGATTAACTAATAGCTCTACTACTAAAAAATTTAGTTTTCTTCAATAAAGTTGCATGAACAAAAACAATAGTAATAAGAGACAAAGACTGTCACTATATAATTATAACCATGTGCCATGATGCATTCCTGTAATGATAGATTCCTGACCCAGCGGGGAAGTATCATGAGTTCAGAAGTATCATGAGTTCAAAGCCAGCCTCAACAACTTAGCAAGGCGATAAGCAACTCAGTGAGACCCTGTCTCTAAATAAAATACAAAAAAAAAAAAAGGTCTGGGGATGTGGCTCAGTGGTTAAGTGCCCCTGAATTCAATCCCTGATACCAAAAAAAGCCACTATATAATTATGAAGGAATCAATGTATCAAAATATAATTATATTATTATATACTATATAATGTTATATTATTTTATATAATATATACTATATTATTATAATATAATAATTATAAATATATGTAAAATGTATAAATTACAAATATGACTAATGTCAGAGCACTCAATTTTATAAAACAAACACTACCTGATCCAAAAGGAGAAATAAACTCCAATGCAATAATAGTGGATGATTTCAATACCCCATTCTCACCAAAAGAATAGATCATCCTGACACAACATCAGCAAATACACATCAGTTAAATTACACTATAGATTAAATGATCTTAATGGACTTTTATAGAACATCCTATCCAACAGTGGTATAAAAAACATTCTTTCCATCAACATATAGAATGTTCTCTAGAATAGACCATATTATAGGCCACAACACAAGTTTCAACATATTTTAAAAGCTCAGATTCTACCCTGAATATTCCCTGATAATGGTGGAATGAAACTAGATATTAACAGTAAGAGATTCTGTAGAAATTACACAAACACATGCAGACTGCCACACTTTTGAACAAACAGTGGATAATTGAAAAAGTTAGAAGAGAAACTAAAAAATTCCTTAAAACAATTAATACTGGAAACACAACATACCCAAACATGTGATGTAATGAAAGCAGTAGTAAGACAGAAGTTTATAGCAATACATACATCAAAAAAGGCATAAGATTTCAAATAAATGACCTAATTGTGCATCTCAAAATCTTAGCAAAGCTAGAGCAAACTAAACTCTAAATTAGTAAAAGGAACATAATAATGAGGATTAGAGAAAAATGAAATAGAGCATAAAGGAACAATGCACGGGATCAATTTTTTTAAAATCAGTTATTTAGAAGACAAGCAAAATGGAAAAAAACTTTAGCTAGACTAACCCCCAAAACAACATGGAGAATTAAGATCCACATAAATAAAATCTGAAATGAAAAGGAGACACTGAAACTGGATGACCAAAAATTTAAAAAGTTTCTCCTCAAGAAAGAAAACAATTAAGAGTGTGAAGACAGAGACTATAGAACAGGAAAACTTCTTTGCAATATACTCTTCTGATAGGATTAATATCCAGAATATATGTATATGTGTGTGTGTATCAAAAAATTTTAACACCAAAAAATAAAATAACCCAGTTAATGAATGGGCAAATGAACTAAGCAGATATTTCTCCAAAGAAATACAAATGGCCAGCAAATACATTTTTGAAAATGTTAATCTGAAACAATCAGGGAAAGGCAAATCAGAACTACACTGAGATTTCATCTCACTCCAGTTAGAATACCAATCATACAGAATACAAATAATAATAAATCCTGAGATGATTTTGAGGAAAAAGTACATTTGTACACTGTTGTTTGGATTGCAAATTAGTGCAAGTGCCAAGGAAATCAATGTGGATGACCCTCCAAAGTCTAGAAATGGAATCACTGTATGACCCAGCTATTTCATTCCTTGATATTTATACACAAGAAATAATATTGAGACTGAGGATACAGCTCAGTTGGTAGAGTGCTTGCCTTGCATGCACAAGGTCCTCAGTTCAATCCCCAGCGCCACTGCAAAAAAAAAGAAAGAAAGATAGATAGATAGATAGATAGATAGATTAGCATACTATAGATATACATGCATTTCAAGATATAAAGATATATAGCAATACAATTCACAATAGTGAAATTATGGAACCAGTTCACTTGTTTATCAACAGATTAACAGATAAAAAATGGTGTATATATATACTCAATGGAATATAAGGAAGAATGAGATTATAGCATTTGCTGACAAATGGATGGAACTGGAGAACTTCATGCTAAGTGCAAATAAACCAGACTCAGAAAGGCAAGGATTGAATGTTTTCTCTCATATGTGAAAGTCAAAGAGAAAAAAATGAATAAAAGAGGGACCTCATGAAAATTCAAGGCAGAATATTTGAGTATCAATAAATAAAAATAGAAAAATAATAGAGAAAATCAATAAATCCAACTGTTCAACCATTAAAAAGAGTGCAGTAGTACCTGGCTAAAATCCCAGGGACTCCAGAGACTCAGGAAAGAGGACTTCAAATTTGAGGCTAGTCTCAGCAATCTAGTGAAACCCTGACACAAAACAAAAAAATAAATACAAAGGGCTAGGGATGTAGTTCCGTTGCACACTGAGTTCAATCTACAGTACTGAAAAAAATGCATTTTTAAATCAAATATGACCAAAATTTAGCTGCATTAACAGAGAAAAGAATCATGACACAAATTATTAAAATTAGAAATAAGAGAGGAAAAGGGATGACATTACTACTGAATCTATATAATTAAGAATGGTTATAAGACAACGCTATGAAGAACTGTATGCCAACAAATTGATATGTGTGAGTCAGAGTAATTTGACACAGAAAACAAATAATGTAAGCAGATGGGAAACTACAAAGTATATGATCTCTATTTGCTTATTACAGGATAGTTCATATAGAAAAATCCTAAGGAAGTCACTGAAAATTAATTGCAACAACAAATAGTTTTCACAATATTGCAGGATACAAAATCAGTATTTGAAAAATTGTGTCCCATGCAATAACAATGAATAATCTGAAAGTAAAATTAAGAAATTCCATACATAATAACATGAGAAATAATAAAATAATTTACAATTTGTCTAACAGAAGAATTTTTAATCTCCCACTTGAAAATTTAAAAAAATTTGGAAGAGCCGGGCACGGTGGCTCAAGCCTGTAATCCCAGCACTTAGGGAGGCTGAGACAGGAGAATCGCGAGTTCAAAGCCAGCCTCAGCAACGGCGAGGCACTAAGCAACTCAGTGAGATCCTGTCTCTACATAAAATACAAAATAGGTCTGGGGATGTGGCTCAGTGGTTGAGTGCCCCTGAGTTCAATCCTCAGTACCAAAAAACAAAAAAAAATTTGGAAGAAATTAAAGACCTAAATAAATGGAAAGAAATCCCTAGTTCCCTGGTTCCCTGGTTCACATTGCTAATGTGGCAACATTTCATAAATTAAATAACAATATATCAAAAATACTCTTTGGTTTTTTGTTGTTGTGTTGTAGAAATTGACAAGATTATCCTTACATTAATAGGGAAAGAGAAAGGGCTTAGAATAGCAGAAAGAATCTTGATAAAGAAGAAAAATTTGAA
The DNA here is from genome assembly GCA_028644305.1 of Xerus rutilus. Lineage (NCBI taxonomy): Eukaryota > Metazoa > Chordata > Mammalia > Rodentia > Sciuridae > Xerus > Xerus rutilus. Next base: position 63,394,080 of record CM053417.1, read on the forward strand.
GAACTCAATCTGTGTGATTTTTAAAACTTGTTACGAAACTAAATCAATCAAGACCATGTAATACTGGCATGAAGACACACATGTAGATAAAAATAATGGAATTAGGAGTCTAAGAATAAAACTATTGTGGTTATGGTACATTAATTTTCTATAAGTGTGCCAGAACAATTTAATGGGGAATAATAGTCATTTTAGCAAATTTTTCTCTAACAGCTAAATAGCCACATGCAGGAGAATGAAGTTGGACATCTAACTTATACCATAAGCAAACAAACAAAAATACTTGAAATGTATCATAGTCCATTTCTATTGTACCTACACTAATGGGTATAAAATGATACCTTATTGTGGTTTGATTTACATTTCCCGGATAACTTATTGATGTTGACCATCTTTTTATGCACTTATCCTTTGTACATCTTCCTTATAAAACAAAACTAAAATTGTTTGCCCCTTTTGAAATTGAGAATTTTGTCTTTTTTTTGTTGAGTGGTAATAGTTTTTATATATTCTAGACACTAAACATTTAACAGATAATTATTTGTAAATATTTTACCTTATTCTATAGGCTGTCTTTTTACTTTTTTAATTATGTTCTCTTATGCACATTTTATTTAATTTTTTTTTTGGTACTAGAGATTGAACTCAGAGGCACTCAACCACTGAGCCACATCCCCAGCCCTATTTTGTGTTTTATGTAGAGACAGGGTCTCACTGAGTTGCTTAGCGCCCCGCTGTTGCTGAGGCTGGCTTTGAACTCGCGATTCTCCTGTCTCGGCCTCCCTAAGTGCTGGGATTATAGGCTTGTGCCACCGCGCCTGGCTACATTTTACTTAATTGTAATGAAGTTCAGTTTATATAGGTTTCTCTTTGGTTGTTTGTGCTTTGAGTCATACCTAAGAAGGCTTTTCATAATCCGTTGTCACAATTACACAAATGTTTCCTTTTAGTTGGTTTTTATATTTTTAGTTTCTGTTTAGGTCTATGGTCCTTTATGAGCAAGTTTTTGGTTTGTTTGTTTCTTTATGGTGTATGTTATGTTTCCAACTTCATTCTTTTGTATGTGGATATCCAGTTGTGTGAAGGTGCACAAGGTAGGGTTTGGGGGAAGTATAGATGTGGCAAATAAAAGACAGATGTAATTGAAGCCATCTCAGCAGGTGCCAACACTGAGGGGAAACATTAGCCAAGGAGAGATGTATTTCCATGCTTTAGTGAATGCTGGTATGTGTAGAAACAAATGGTTAAGTGCCTTCCCTAAATACTATACTACTTGAGCAGATGTAAATATCTATACTACCCCAGGGGGTGTGGACAAAATTAGGACAAATTCTTAATAAACTAAATTGAACTCTGAAATAACTGAGAAAAGCTAAAAGTGAAGTGCACTTCCCCAGAATTAACAGCAATTTTCTGTCACTAGATGGAAACAAGGCTGAAGATTTACATGAGATTTGGTTATTTAAAAAATGATTTTTTGTAATACTTGAATAAAGGTTTGGGGAAGTCATAGTCACTGCATAAATTCCTCTAACATAATAGAAAAAATAATCCAAAGAAACTTTAATAAATTTAAGTGTTTAATCAGACTATTCATATTTCCCCTTTTCATGAATGATCTTCCAGTCCATTGTGCAAGTATTGTTTCCAATTAACAGAATCCAGAGTGAAAAAAAGCCTTCAGAAAAGGAGTGGTTCCATGAATGCTTCTTAACTGTACCTATTCTCCTCTTCAACATCTCCAGACACATGGAAATTCATAATTCAGAGTAAAACTTAGAACTAATAAATGAATTCCACAAAGCAGCAGGATATAAAATCAATATCCATAAATTAAATGCATTTCTGTACAACAGTGACGAATCCTTTGAAAGAGAAACTAGGAAAACAACCACATTTACAATAGGCTCAAAAAAAACAAAATAGTTGGGAATCAACTTAACAAAAGAGGTGAAAGACCTCTACAGTGAAAACTACAGAATGCTAAAGAAAGAAATTAAAGACCTTAAAAAATGAAAAAATCTCTCTTGTTCTTGGATAAGCAGAATTATTGTCAAAATGACCATATTACCAAAAGCACCATACAGATTTAATGAAATTCTAATCAAAATCCCAATGACATTCCTCATAGAAATTTAAAAAACAATCATGAAATTCATCTGGAAAAATAAGAGACCCAGAATAGCCAAAGTAATTCTTAGCAAGAAGTGTGAAGCAGGAGGCATCACAATACCAGACCTTAAACTGTACTGCAGAGCAATAGTAACAAGAACAGCATGGTATTGGCATCAAAATGGACATATAAACCAATGGTACAGAATTGAGGACAGAGACAAATTCACATAAATACAGTTATCTTATACTAGACAAAGGCATTAAAAACATATACTGGAGAAAAAATAGCCTCTTCAACAAATGGTGTTGGGAAAACTGGAACTCCATATACAGCAAAATGAAACTAAACCCCTATCACTCACCATGCACAAAACTCAACTCAAAGTGAATCAAGGACCTAGGAATCAGAACAGAGACTGCACCTAATAGAAGAAAATGTAGGCCCAAATCTACATCATGTAGGATTAGGCCCATTTCCTTAACAAGACTCCTATAGCACAAGAAATAAAATCAAGAATCAATAAATGGGATGGATTCAAACTGAAAAGTTTCTTCTCAGCAAAAGTAACAATCAATAATGTGAAGAGAGAATCTACAGAATGGGAGAAAATCTTTATGACATGTACCTCAGATAAAGCACTAATCTCCAGGATATATAAAGAACTGAAAAAACTTAACACCAAAAAAACAAACAGCCCTATCAATAAATGGGCCAAAGAGCTGAACAGACACTTCTCAGAAGAAGATATACAATCAATCAATAGACATATGAAAAAATGTTCAACATTCTCTAGTAACTAGAGAAATGCAAATCAAAACTACCCTAAGATTTCATCCCACTCCAGTTAGAATGACAGTTATCAAGAATACAAACAACAAGTGTTGGCAGGGAAGTAGGGAAAAAGACACACTCATACATTGCTGGTAGAACTGCAAATTGGTGCAACCAATATAGAAAGCAGTATGAAGGGTCCTTTAAAAACTTGGAATAGAACCACCATTTGACCCAGGCATCCCACCCCTCGGTCTATACCCAAAGTACTTAAAAACAGCATTCTACAGTGATACAGCCACATTGATGTTTATAGCAGCATAGTTCATGATAGCTAAATTCTGGAACCAACCTAGATGCCCTTCAATAGATAAATGGATAAAGAAACTGTGGTGTATATACATAATGGAATATTACTCAGCATTAAAAGAGAATAAAATCATGGCATTTGCAGGTAAATGGATGGAGTTGGAGAATATCATGCTAAGTGAAGTAAGCAAATCCCCAAAAACCAAAGGCCAAATGTTTTCTCTGATAAGTGGGTGCTGATTCATAATGGTGGTGGGGTGGGGAGCATGTGAGAAATGTAGGAATATTGGATAGGGCAAAACTGAGTGAGAGGAAGGGAGGGGGCATGTGAGTAGGGAAGATGGTGGAATGAAATGGACATCATTACTCTAGGTACATGCATGAAGACAGGAATGGTGTGACTTGACATTTTGTACAACCAGAGAAATGAAAGATTTTGCTCCATATGTATACTATGAATTGATATACATTCTGCTATTTTAAAAACTAACAAATAAATAAATAAATTTTAAAAAGTAAAATTTATTCTTTTTTGGGCTGTTGTCTTGACATTTTAAAAATATTTTTGAATTTATTATTTTTAATTTTTAATTCATTAATCAATTTTATTAATATTATTTTTCAATATTAGTTTTAATTTTTTTAATTTTATTTTTGCATCAGGGATTGACCTCAGGGGCACTTCACCACTGACTACATCCCCAACCCTTTAGATTTTTTACTTAGAAACAAGGTCTTCCTAGGTTTATTAACTTATCACTAAGTTGCTGCAGCTGGCTTTAAACTTGCAATCCTCCTGCCTCCACCTCCTCATTCACTAAGATTATAAACATGCATCACCATGCCTTGGCTTAAATTTATTTTTACCTGATAATAATCATGAAAATTACACGTATCTAAGGGGTACCATGCTATTTATATATATATATACACACACACACACACACACACACACAAATATATATATACACATATAATATATGGTATAATTAGATAAAATGTATCTATCTCCTCAAATATTTAGTATTTCTTTATGCTAAAAACTTTCAAAACCCTTTCTTTTTAGCATGTACTCTGTATGCATTATTGTTATCTGTAGTCAACATAAAATTCAATAGTTCATCAGAACATATTTTTCTTATCTAATTGTAATATAGGACCCATTGAGCAATTTTTTTTCACCACTTTCTGACTACTTTCCCTGGCCCCTCTGGTAACCACCATTCTATTCTCAACATTTAACAGTATTGAGATTTAATTCATGGTTGCTCTACCACTGAGTTTATACCTGCCACCCTTTTTGTTTAAATTGCCATTTATTTTTATATTTATTCCTATTTTTATTTGTTTGTTTTGGTAATATGTATCAAACCTTGGGCCTTGTGCATGCTAGTTAACTGCTCTACAATTGAGCTCTGCCCTAGCCCTGCATATATTCTTTTAAAAAATGTCTGTTTTGATCTATTGCCAGGTTTTTAATGGAGTTATTTGTTTTTATTGGTATTTTGAAGTTCCTTATATATTCTGAATATGCACCCTTGTCACATGTATAATTGGAAATATTTTCCCTCTCCTATAGCTTATTTATGCACTCTGGTGATTGTTCTGAGATTTATAGAAATATTTTACTATAATATGATATTTTACATGATAGAAATGTAACAGTATTATAAAGGTAAGAACAAAAAATAACAAGAGAAAATATACTAATAAGCAAACTCTACATTAACACTTATTTCCTCTTCTTATTTAATTTTTGATACCTATTTTACATTTTTCTACACTGCATATCTTTTACCATAGTTATGTAATTACTATTATTTTTAATTGTTTGTGGTGTTTTAGTCTTCACACTCAAGATATGAATGGTTACACATCATGCTTAGAATATAAAAATTTTCTGACTTTGTATAATTAGTCTTACTAGTCAGTTTCATTCTTTCCCATGTTTTCTTACTCATTAATGTTCCTTCCTTTCAGTTCAAGGCACTCCTTTTAACATTTCTTATAGGACAGATGTGGGGAGATACATTCTCTCAACTTTTGCTTATTCAGGAATGTCTTTTTCATTCTTTCACTTCTAAAAGATGGTTAGGTATAGTAATCTTGGTGAACAGGTTTGTTTTGTTTTTTTTTTTCTCTTCTGCATTGTGAAAATGTCTTACTGGCCACAGGCTAGTAAAGTTTCTGCAGAGAAGTGTGCTGTCTGGTAAATTGTGACACCTCTTTGTACTATTTGCTTTTTTTTCTCCTGAAGCCTTAAACATCTTCTTTTTACCTTTGAAGCTTGATTATAAGACTTCTTGGGGTAAACTTAGGTAAGTTAAATCTGAATGGTGACCTTTGGCCTTTCTCTTTCTTCTTCGAGTTTGGGAATTTTTTTATTATTATTTCTTTGAATAAACTTTTTACCCACATGGCATTTTCAAATCTCTTTAAGCTCCAATAGCCTTAATATTTACTCTTTTAATATTTTCCCAAGGAGTCTCGTAAGCATTCTTCATTACTCTTCATTCATTTTTTCCTCTAAGAATATACTTTCCAATAGCATGTATTCTAGCTCACTATTTCTTCTGTTGCATCTATCTTGCTTTTGATACCTTCTAGTATTTTTTTAATTTCAATAGGTATATTTTCAGCACATACATTTGGTTTCTTTAAAATTTCTTCCATGTCTTTTTAAATTTTCTCTATTAGAATATTAAGCCATTTCTTTGTTTTCTTCAGGCCCATTGAATTCCCTAAAATGGCTGTTTTAAATTACTGTCCAGTCAGTTTCTGTCACCTTATTTTGAGTACTAGGTGAGCTCACTATGGTTTCCTAAAAGTTTTGATGCTTGTTGGTATTCAATTTTGTGCTCTTATTGGTGCATTAGGTATTTATTCCAGTCTTCATAATCTGGCTTTATTAGTGCCTGTTTTTCCAGGAATTCTAAGTGTGTTGCTTATCTTCTCTGGGCCTGTAGTTCCTTCTACCATATAAACACTGGATGATACCCAGGTTCAAATTTACAGTAGTCTGTTTGTTTTGTGCTGACTATTTCTGTACTAGTGGACAAAACACCCAGGTTTTTTTTCCCCCAGTACACTATTCTTATGTTGTTCAGAAAGAATCAGGAGAGTACCTAGAAAATGTAGTTCATTCCGTCAATCCTATATCCCTGAGGCTGGGATAGGCCCTGATACCTTATTAACAGGAACCAGACTCTGTTCAGGTATTGTGGATTCTATCCAGCTCTGGGAAGACTCGCTATGGATGAATCAAGCTCTTATTCCACCAGTGTCCCCAAGATGTGTCACATTCTGATCCCACAGCCCACAAAACCAGCACAATACTGATATTGTACCAACTTCGACACTGCTATGGGATGTTCATTGCTGAGCTGGATTCATGGCCCAAGACTTTTGCAATAAGCCCCAGATTATGCTATAACAAAGGTCTGATAGACTGAGGCTATGTGGCTTCCTGTGGCACCAGATCTCTTCCAGATACTCCACCCAAGGCAGACCTGACAATGGGGGTTGTTAGGATCTGTACAGTGTGAGCATTCATCTGTTCAGCACTAAGTTCCAGGGTAAAGTCATGTCTTATCTCCAGTGAATGGGATCTTGCACCATGCTGTACTACCCAGTGTTGAGGTAGTACTGGTGAAGACTGTCCTTTGGTTATCCAGTCTGATGCTAGGTTGAGTCATGTTGAGGCTCAGAGATACAAGCACCTGCACTGTTCTGGGGTGCATAAAAGCTCATATCACAACTGCTGATGATGGAGGCTATAACCCAAATCTGTCCCACTGGAATGCTCTGAGTCTCTAAATGATCCCAGGGCAATTGTACAGTACCATCTTTGAGTATTGGCCTGGAAACAGCTGTGCTGTCTGAGGTTGTGGAATGGGTGTTGTAGATATGCACTTGGCTACTGAGGCTGGTGTTGTGCTGATTTGCATCTCAGTCTCACAAGCACCTACACAATATCTGGAGAAGGACAGGCAGGTCCCAGGCTTACTCCAAGACTGCAAATGGTGCAGAATAAAACTCGAGTTTGTCTTAGACCAGAGATGATACTGGTGTTCTGAGTCCTCTTCCCCCAGGGGTAAAGATCAAACACTAGAAAAATGCTTAGGCAAGAACAAAAAATTGTATTTAAAGGAAAGAAAAGAGAGAGACAGAGACAGAGACTCTTCCCCAGAGCAGGAGGATCAAGTCGGTGCCCAGGGGAGTGGGAGTGTCCTGCCTCTTTGTAGATTTTAGATTTTCTTTGTTCTCATGCTCTTTCCTCCCATCCTTCCTACCAGACCAAAAGGTGAAGTGATTCAAGGGCTAAACAAAGCTACGCAAGGGAACAGGTAGGAAAGGAGCTGCCCAGGGAGTATTCATTAATAACTCTTTGCTGAGAGGAACAAGTCCCTGGAGACAGGTAACCTTGGCAACAGGCTGGAGGAGGGGAAAGTGCTCTGGAGGTTATTAGCATTTTATTTCCTCTGAATCAGCCCCCATTTTCCTGATCCAATAATTCATTATCTACACTGACTGTCCTTTTGCCTTTGGCCTCATTACCAGCATACAATTCTCCACCAGCTACCAGTAATATTCTAGAAATTCTATCTGCGAACTCTGGCCTGTATATGAGGCCTTCAGATTCTACCTAGTGCTAAATCTCACTGCAGTGGAGCTAACACCCAGACAAGGCACTGTGCTATCCTTCATGTTCTGCTTTCCAGAAGTTGGAGTCTGGGTAACCTTCTCTGGTGGACTGAGCTTGAACAAAGGTAGTGGAAGCAGTCATGTGCCTGGCCAAATGCAGTTTCATTTTGTTAATGTGCAGGTATTAACTTGATAGTAAGAGTTTGGGGGTTTTGCCCAGCACTGGTTAAACCATGATGGACTTGGTACTGGGTTTTAATTCTAAGGTCTGGACTTAAATCTATTTCCTTTTCCCAAGTGGGAGATAACTCACACCACACTGGGCTGCTTGGCATTTGGTGGGAGTATCAAAGGAAAGCGGGGAACTGAAACTCTAAACCTCCAATGAAAAAAAAATTAAAGTCAGACACCAAAAGTCAAACAAAAGAATTTAAAAATTTTTTTTTTGGTTGTAGATGAACACAATATTTTTATTTTACATATTTATTTTTATGTGGTGCTGATGATCAAACTCAGTGACTCACGTATGCGAGGCAAGCTCTCTAACAGTGAGCCACAATCCCAGCCCTAAGAACTTTATTATAAATAAAAGTGAGGTGAAAGTAAAGTGAAAGCAACATGAGGCTTAAGCAGAGAGCACTCTTAATAGAATAGGTCTGAGCAGAGAACAACAAAGAGGACAATGCTTTCTCCAAATTTATTACTCATTTATGGTTGACTTGAAAATTAGGGCTTTCCTTCATCAACCTGCACCAATCAGATGTTCAACTCCTCCTTTATGTTGGGTGGTGGAGTTTTTTTTTACCTGAGTTCATCCTCTCTGGAACTCTCATGGTGGCCATCCTATTTAGTGGGGCTTCATCTAAAAGTCAACCCCATGTTAATGTGGCACTGGGGTCAATAGCTAGTCAGAAGGTACCTTAGTGCACTTGCACCTACCAAAGGAAACTTCCTTCCCAGACATATGGAGACACTTATAGCTATAATTCCTAATTTTACATAAACATCAGAAGACCCTGTCAAGAGTTAGTGTTGAAACTGGGGTGCAAAGAAAGGACCATTGATTCCAATTTTAAATCAAATTAAGCAAGCTTATTTGGGCACACAAATTAGCTGTACAGCTGCTGTCCCCTTCAAAAAGTGAGGGCAGCAGCCTTGTCCAGGAGCAGGGAGGTTTCATAATGCAGATAATTACAAAGGTAGGTATCTTAGGAATTTACAACTGACAGGGTTCTGGCAAATGCAATACAGAAGTAGATAGCAAATCAATGATTTACATGGCTAACATCTTTAGATAACGGAGTAAGCTCAGGTTCCAGCATGGGGGTGCCCTGAGATTTTAAGGAGGGCAGTTACCTAATCAAAGTCAAACATGATGCAAGCAAGTAAAACAAAAATAAACCTTTTACAACCTCATGTTGAGATGGCCTTTTAATCTTAAAATAGAATTAGACTGGATTCATCATTAGTCCCATTAATCCTTTTCTCTTGATGTGATTTCCAACTAGCTCCCTTGCTTTTGTTTATTTTCTACAGATTAACTGCCATGATTTGATTTCTTTTTTTTTAATATCTTTATTTTATTTTATTTATGTGGTGCTGAGGATTGAACCCAGTGTCTCACGCATGTGAGGCAAGTGCTCTACCACTGAGCCACAATCCCAGCCCCCCATGATTTGATTTCTTGTCCACTCTTAATATAGTTTAAAAAATGACCCTAAAGTAATTTTAAAAACTCTTTGTGACCTCATTAATGAACCCAGCCTACTTCTATCTTAAGATAGAAAGTCCATTTCGACAAGAGGTCATAAAGGTTTATTTTTTGTTTTACTTGCTTGCATCATGTTTGGCTTTGATTAGGTAACTGCCCTCCTTAAAATCTCAGGGCGCCCCCATGCTGGAACCTGAGCTTACTCCGTTATCTAAAGATGTTAGCCATGTAAATCATTGATTTGCTATCTACTTCTGTATTGCACTTGCCAGAACCCGGTCAGTTGTAAATTCCTAAGATACCTACCTTTGTAATTATCTGTATTATGAAACCTCCCTGCTCCTGGACAAGGCTGCTGCCCTCACTTTTTGAAGGGGACAGCAGCTGTACAGCTAATTTGTGTGCCCAAATAAGCTTGCTTAATTTGATTTAAAATTGAAGTCGGTGGTTCTTTCTTTGAGTCCTGGATCCAACACTTATCATCCATTTCATAGTTCCTTGCTAGCTACTACCTAACAGGAGGGGTAACATGAACATTTTCTTCCTTCCTAATCCCTTCAGTATTACACTTCATTTTATCACACTAAAAGCAGAAACTATTTTTATCTCATGTGATTTCCTTTAAAGGTAGTTTGGTGTGTGAATAGTTGTTCAACTTTTTGTAACTGTGGAAAAACAAGCCCTGAAGGATTTTACTCAGCTGCCATCTTGCTCCACCTTCTGGAATATTTTTATTGATCCAAAATCTATTTATAAAGCTTGCAAATTGGTCTTAATTTATTCTGGTCACTTTAATTTATATATTCATTTGATAAATATGTGATGGACACCCTGCTAGATACAGAAGTTGCAACAGAAAAAAAAGGCAGGCAGTATAGTGGGAAAGACAGACATTAAACATGATTTAAGCACACTGACCTTTCCCTGGCTTCAACAAAGTCATTAGTTTATAAAGGAATTTAGGAGAAAGTCAATGTTACAAACCACTTTGCTACAAGTAGTGACTATTTTGCAAGATAGGTATTGAAATAGTTGTGAATTTTTTTAAAAAATATATTTTAGTTGTTTTTGGACCTTTATTTATTTATTTGTATGCAGTGCTGAGAATTGAACCCAGTGCCTCACACATGCTAGGCAGGTGCTCTACCACTGAGCTACAACTCCAGCCCAGTTGTGGAATTTAAGGTAGATTGAGAGAAAAATGAAAACAGCAGGTGGCTCTTGGATAAAGGCCAGTTAATGGACTAGAAGTTAAATAACAAGTATGGTAGTAGTGTTTGAGTAAGGACTCTGTCAAACTAGAATACTGTTCTTGAAAACAGGACATTTGATGAGAGTTAGAAAATTGGGGGCAGTAAGCATTTTAGTAGTGTCATTTCTGCAGTTACTACTGTAGCTTGATCTGTCATCCTCATTTCTAACTGTTATAACAGAATGCTTGTGTGCCTCCAAGAGTTATTCTTGATGTTTTAATCCATAGTGTGGTAGTATTTGTAGGTGGGTCCTTTGGGTGATAACTATGTTAATATAAGATAAAATGTGCATGGTTACTGTGGTGGGATTAGTGTCTTTACAGGAAGAGGAAGAAACAGGAGCTCCTTCTACCATCTGAGGATAGAGTAAAACAGTGGTTATAATCAAAAAGAGGGCTTTCACTGCCACAGCCCGTGTTCTAGATGGCAACACTGCTTGACAAAGTCCAGTGGGCTCATATGGATATTAGGCTAAAGTATTTACTCCTTATTTTGTTTTTGCTTGGAATGATTGTTGGTGGGATAATAGAGATAATTATACTAATGAATGTTTTCTTGCTAACCCTGAAGAAAAAAACAGTCTTGCCCAATTCTATGCAGAAGTTACCTCAGTCTGGAGTTAATGATTATATCACTCAGGAGCACAAAAGTCTCAGTCTCCTATTATGCCTTCCAGTCTTTTCCCAGGAAAGATAGAAAATCCCAAAAGTACATCTAGAAAACCCCCTTTTCAGAAGCCCCCATAATGTGTGTGACTTCATGAAAACATCTGCTCCTCCTAGGGAAAATATATTCCCGAGCCCATTCAACAGGAAATGTAGGCAGCTGATGTGGCAATTGCAGCAGCAGGAATTGTGGGCAACAAATCCTCCTACTGTACACAAGCCGAAAGCTATAGCTTTGGTACAGCCAAAACCTGAAAAAGAGTCCTGGCCCCGGTGGGTTCCTCCTACCAGACATTCAGGATCATATATAATCTTTGAGATGGGAAAGGGAGTTACATGGCAGGTACCCAGATGAATAGTTACTACTCCAGAACCACCTCCTACAGTCACACAGCCTCCTTTACCTTGGACAGGAGCCTATATATATGGGGAAAGATGGGTTTCATGTACAAAACTTTATCACTCTGGAAAAGAATCAAGAGACCTAGATGTTTACCTAGGGAAGTAGAGTTAAAACTATGGAAGCAATGATTTGAGCAGAACTTAAGTAATGGTAATTTGGGAAGATTTTATACTAGAAATAATATATGTAGATGATAGCATAGAAGATGTGATTTTAGCCACATAGAATATCTACATAGGAACTTTCTTATTCATTTATAGAAGAAGTAGAAACTTAAGAGTCTGGTAAAAACCACAAACTACAGTCTCACACCTAGTAGATTATTAGTTTTGCCTAGTTATTACGAATTAGTACATATTAGCCTCAATGGTTACTCTTAGAAAATTAAGGTAATGGGTTTAAGGGGATAGATGAGACTTTAACAATTTTAAGGTAGACATTAAGATAGGTTAAGAAAAAAATATAAATGTAAAAAACCTCTAGATGAAAGGTAATAGATTAACATTTTGCTAGGTTTATTTTTTAGCTTATTAAGTGTGTTTTTCTATTTTAAGTGGGCCAAAATCTGTCATATGTAATTGTTAAATATAGAACATATGTTTTATGTATTTCCTTATTGTGGGATCTTATGGAATAACATCTTGTATAATTAATAATGTATTCATTTATGATGATCTAATGATTTTAATGAAAATAGTCTATGAGAAAAACAAAGTTTGTTGAACATTTTATGGATATAAATAAAGCCCTGCCACTGAGCAAATTCAGATGCAGGTTGCACCACATCTGGTCTCTGTGTTTCATTCCCCGTCCCCTCACCGACACCACTCATCCCACCTCAGGACCTGACACCCTGTGGAGGCTGGACCCCCACATTTCACTAATAGCTGAATCTGATGAAACTTTGATCATAGACCTCTAGCCTCTAGAACTATAAGAATATAAGTGCCTATTGTTTTAGCCACTCAGTCTGTGGTATGTTATTATAGCAGAACCAGCAGACTAAGACTCCAAATTACAATCTGTCTTCTGTTCTACAGTGAAAATTATACATTCAAATATGATTTTTCACCATTGAATTAAATGTTATTTCAGGTAAATCACTTATCAAATGTTGTCAGGCACATAATAAGCATTCTATAGATGTTAAATATTATTATTATCATCATCACCATCATCATCATCATCTTTATTCTAGACTCAAGACCATAGAGCCAAAAGAACCATAGAGTTTTTGAAATTTCTCCACTTCTCCCCTCAGCCTTCCAAACAAGCCTGCCCCCCAGCCCACCCCCTGCATTAGCCATGGCCTGCTGCTAACCAGCGAGTACAGTGTAGGTCAGATCCTGCTGCTATGCCAGCCCACATTGGCTGCCCCATGGGATTGTCAGTCATATGCAAATAGAGGCAGGGCAACATAAAACCACATGAATAACATATTTATATTTGCATAGACCATATAGTTAGCTTAAAAAGTAAACACACTCTCACATCCCACACACATATACATATATATGTATATTGCATATATAATATATTCATATATATTAATATATATTTAATGTCTATACTTCACGCAATGTTCCCATGAGGTATAAGTAGCATGGGAAATAACCTGATTTTACAGATGGGGAAGTAAATGACTAACAAAAGCTCACATAAGAGTCAAACTATGTAGTGAACTTGAGTCATCTGACCTCAAGTCTTGTATACTTTATTCTCTTCTGTCTCCTTTGATAATAATAGAGCTTAAAAAGGGAACTGGTCTAACCCCATGTTAAGTTAAAATGGAGACCAGAAATTCTAGAATCATTATTCAGAATATTATTATTACTTTATTGATAACTTTGTTATAATGTCCTTATAAAATTCCCTAAGAGAAGACTTTTGCTTGGCTTACTCAGTGTTTTCTGTACCCATTTCTCAGAAGTTTTTTGTTTGTGTGGTTTTTTTTTTTTTTTTGATGTTGTTGTTGTTTTAACTGGGACCTTTATCTGCAGAGAGATTCTGGTGATAAGTTATTCTTTCCAAGCATGAGATCCTAGCATCCTTTTTTTTTCTTTTCTGCCTCAGACACTTCTGTGAGAAGAAAATTCTGCTTTGCTCTCAGAAAAGTACACTATCTTCAATCTTTCATTATAATACTTTGCCACCAAGTCTTACAATATTTTGGATCAAATTCATTAAAATGGCATACATTCTTAGTCATACATAGTACGAAGGTATTAAATATGGGGTGTTTCCCGAGACATCATTTTTTTTACATTATAACTAATTAATGATAAAACTGAAAAATGGTTTCCGTGCGGTGACTAAGCCTATAAAAGACTGTTAAGAGGGCACTTCAAATATCTAATCTCAAGGTGGAAAATTATAAGAGCAATAAGTTTACAAGAAATGTTAATAGTTGAGTGACAAAATAACACAATACATAACTAAAAGTTGACTTTTTAAGAAAGTTAAAAATAAAAATACAATAGAATAACTACTATCCTGACTCAATTATTTATATCATTAGCAGATTGAAAACAACATACTGGAAAGTATGACCTTTAAACATCACTTTTTTTTTTCTTTTAGTATACTTACTCTATGATTTAGCCCAAGTACCATTAATAATGAATGCTCCATATATAATGCCCTCCATTGATAGTCTCAAGGTTAAAGTACAAAGGAATATGCATAATTGAAAAACTAACAATTAAAAAATAACATCTAGCCAAATGACTAAAATCAGGAGTTCCCAGTGTATACTGGCCTAAAACCTGTGGTCATCTCTTATAATTAATTAAAATAGAGTATATTCAAAGATGAAAAACAGTAAATAACATAAATAATCTTTAAAATCACACCTACACTTCAGAATCACACTTTTCAACAAACTCTGGTTTTTCTAATAAATACTACAAGATTGATTCTACAAAGCAAGAATGGATCACCCTGTAACCACCTTATTTTTTAATATTGTTTCTTATAATTTCTCATTTAAATTCTCAAATTGTTCAGGGAAAAATAAATTGTCACAAGTTTTTATACTTGTTTAATGTGTCTTAGTCTTGTCTTCCCACAAAGAATGCAACCTCTATTGGCTAAGGGTACCCCCATGCATCACTTACTTTCCTCTTCCCTATTATTATTCATAGATACAGATGAAAAGGAAAAAATTAAGTGGCCTTCAGCAAGTCACATTTCCATCCTAAATCTGTTCTCTTATATTTACAGTGAAATTGATTATCTAGATCAGAGTTTCAGATCAAATGTTTGTATACAACCTAGATAATTTTTTCCAAGGCCAAATCCTATCTTTAAATTTGGTAAACCTTGGATGAAGACTAAGAAAATTTTTCTGAAATTTTCCTCATGTTGCTTTGAAACAAGTCCCAAGTTGATAAATGGGGTGCAGGATATCCACCACTCTATAAATATGTTATTGCTCTGTAGATCATATGATAATTTCTAGTCGTAGAGATCTTTTAATTGTAGGGATCTTCGTATTTGTTACTTTAGACACTGTTCTCTGTCAGTCAGCTATTGGTTATCACAGTTGGGTCCATTTAGATTTCTAAATGTAACAAAGGATTTTTCTCGTCCTCCTTTGGACATTAGCATTACTGAAATGGGTGATACACACACACACACACACACACACACACACATATGTATATATGATACATATATCAAAAAGCATAATTGGTGGTTAGATTCATTTTAATAGATTTTTTTCCTCCAAGTGAGATTTGACATCCATTACATTTTATCATCTTTTCCAATTTATGTACTCTTTATTGCTCATTTTGATTATTTTCTGACCACTGCATACTCAGCAAAACATAATCAGTGGAAAAATCAACATATTCCACATTGTTATTTATCTTTCAGAAGTTGTTACCTCCCAAATGGAATAAATCTACAAAATATATGGCCCATCAACCTTTATTCTTAATGGCTCTGGGGGTAGAAAATGAGTGACTGCCAACAGTTATGTGACAAATGCCCCTGTGGTGGTTGAAGGCCAGAAGCAACAGTTTATGGCATCACTTGGGAGGAGGATTTTGAAAGCAAAATTTGCCAGTTTACAGAAGTCCACATGACAATTCTAGCATGCATATTCAGTATACAATCTCCTGTAGCTGTTTGTGATGATAGTGATGATGATGATCATGCTATTTTTGTTCCTGAGTGATAAGAAGCATTATGGGTCCATGAAATGACCAGAGTGCTAGCATATGGAAGTATAGTATTTTGATTGATTTAAGAAGAGGCAAACCAACTGGACTGGGCTTCAGAAACCCTAGGTACCAATGCTGGATTAGTCACTCACTAACTGCTTGGGCAAATTATTTTTCTCTCTTTCAGTATCTTGTTTTGTTTTGTTTTGTTTCATCTATAAAATAAGAATGCTGGTTTACACTAATAATTTTATAATGTTATTGCAAAACACTTTTCAGTGGCTGCCTAAATGTGGTAAGAAGAATAGACAGAATCTTTATTATCTCCTCAATCAGAGCAACACTTTCACTATTTTACATAGTGGACTACTGTGTGTGTGTGTGTGTGTGTAAGAAAAGGAAAAAATAGAGATTTAGGATTTGATTTCCTGGTTTTTTTAATGATGAAAAATCCACCTAGCTTGTCCCCATGCGACATTGCACCTATGCTGTTCTACAATATCTCAGATTGGAAAGCAATGATCTTCTAAGAGCCCATGAGAAATACCATCTTATTTTTTCCTCAGAGAAAAAAATATTGTTGCTATTGCTTTTATATACTTGTGAAAGCCCTCTACCTTCATATTCTTGAGACTTAAATCCTAAGCCATTGCCTAAAGAAGGAATACTAGCCACTATCTATAAAAAGACCCTATTGTCTGCCTAAGACTGACTTAAGAGCTAGGCAGATTTGGGGTTGCCGAAGAAGTAGAATGTTGACGAACTCGCCGGAATTCTCTAGGGTTTCTGACTGAATCCTGAGTGCCTTTTTCATGTGATATTCTAATCTCTGCCAATATTAAATTTATTTAGATATCAAACTACTATAGTTGTTGTAGGGACAGATGAGGCAAGACATCAGATAGGAAACAGGAAGGAGGTTTATTTGACTGCAGTCAGTTCACAGGGTACAGCTTTTGCTGTAAATAATTAATTACTGTGAACCTTGAGTTCAGGCAATTTTAGAACTTTATACCCAGCATATAAGTGGAGGGGCTCAGAAGTTCACAGTCTGCAGAAGTTCACACAAAAGCAGCTTTTTCTTTTACTGTTTTGGGCAAGTTAACACTTCAAGAACAGCACCTGAAAACGAAAGAACTTTTTCTCCCTTTTTCCTCCTCTTCTAACTGTTACCATGGAGCCCAAATAGTAATATTTTCTCTTATCTCTGAAATGTAAACATCTCCGTAAAGCTCAGGCCCAAGTCCAGAGGCCTTGTTAAAGGATCTGCCCTTCTTGTTGCACTTTGCATTTACAAACTCACTTCCCACTTTAAAAAACAAAACAAACGGGCTGGGATTGTGGCTCAGTGGCAGACCGCTTGCCTTGCATGCATGAGGCACTGGGTTCGATCCTCAGCACCACATAAAAATAAATAAAGATATTGTGTCCATCTACAACGAAAAAAATTAAAAAAACAAAACAAACAAACAAAAATTTATAAGCCATTATATTGTGACTACACTAGGTAGTCCAAAAATGTTTTTGAAAAACTGGTAAGAGGGCATTCAGCACCTGGAGTGCTGATCTCTTTTAGGCCAGTGGCCAAGCAAGACAGAGCAACAGGAAATAGGAACTTTAACTACATAGAACTCTTTGGTAGAAACACTTTTGATAATAGTCCTGAGATCAATTCTGAAGAAGCTCAATTAGGACTTTCTGTGGAGGAGGGGGTGCCACTACAGAGCTATAGATTTTTTTGTCTGGAAGCTATCATCCTTTCATTGACTCTTCCTCAAAAGTTCCCACCAGCCTTGCTACACCTCAGTACAATAGCATTAACCTTGAAAGTTTCTATTTCTCTAATCCAGCATTTACAAAATGATTTCCCTTTAAGAAGCATTCAGGTTAAATTTCCTCCTCTATCAGAAGTATCATTTTAAATCAGAATGTTATAGACTTCCTCAAGCATTTGGAAAAAACAAAACAATATTGTTTTTTCTTCATAGAATATATCCCTATAAAATACAGAAGTGTCCCTCCCAACAGTAAATGTGAATAGCATGTATGAACTCTCTTCTTTCATTTTGCTTTTGGATGGTCCTGTTGTCAGAAAGAATTTTTTAGAAACATTAATTAGCCAAAAAAATAAGAAAATTTTCTAACACCACAAATTTGAGCATGATTAGTTTGTTAGAATTGCACTGATACTTTATGCAAAAGGTTTAGATTTGTAGAATCTTTTACCACTTACCAACTCTTTTCACCACCCTTAATACTCAAAAAATTCCTGTGTTATAGTTGGGACAAATATTGCAATCATCTCTTCCAAATAAGGATATTGAGAAGCAAAGTATCTTGTCAGACAGTTAGTTAGTGGCTGAGTTGAAACTTTGCTAAAGCATATTTCTTCTCATTCTAAAACCTTTGCTTTTCCCACGTTTCACTGAATGGTTTACTTATGTAGCAGGACTTTAACAATGATGTCTCTACACCTATCACAGGAGAAAAGCTCCACTAGGTTATAAAGTTTATAGATGAATTCATTTTTCTTCCTATTTCTCCTTTAAGGTGATGATTCTCTAAAATGACTTCTTTGGTTACAATCTCCATAATTCTTTTTTTTTTTTTTTTTTTTTTTGGTACCGGGGATTGAACTCAGGGTCACTCAACCACTGAGCCACATCTCCAGCCATATTTTTTTGTGTTTTATGTAGAGACAGGGTCTCACTGAGTTACTTAGCACCTCACTGTTGCTGAGGCTGGCTTTGAAATCACGATCCTCCTGTCTCAGCCTCCCAAAGTGCTGGGATTACAATTGTGAGCCACCACGCCCGGCTACAATCTCCATAATTCTTGGTCTCCTCAGCCCCTTCATTGATTCCTCAATTCTCTCTTCACTGCCTTCATGTTCTGCTCAGTTGCTACCACTCCACCTTCAATATTCCCTCCTTTTAAAACTCACTGTGAAAAATCAGCCGGGAGCGATGGCACATGCCTGTAATCCCAGCATTTTGGGAGGCTGAGGCAGAAGAATCATGGGTTCAAACCAGCCTCAGCAACAACATGGCACTAAGCAACTCAGTGAGATTATGTCTCTAAATAAAACACACAATAGAACTGGGATGTGGCTCAGTACGCCTGAGTTCAATCTCCAGTACCAAAAATAAAAATAACTGTGAAAAAAGCAAAAGTTTGTAAGATAGTATTGTCAGATAAAATACAGAATAAAATTCCCAGTTAAATTTGAAATTTTAGATAAGCATTAAAAATGTTTAGTATTAGTATGTCTCAAATATTGCATGGGGACACATTTTACACTAAAAAGCAATTCCTTGTTTGTTTTTTTTCTGAAATTCAAATTTAACTGGGTTCCTGTATGTTTATTCATCTGGCAGTCCTGGGTTAACAGCACAGGTTCTGATGGATATGGCTTTATTTGAATACTGACTCTGCCTTTGACTATCTTTATGGTTTCAGGTCAATTATTTTTAACTTATCTGAACTTTAATTTCCTCCTGTCTGAAATAAAAATAATAAGATAATTAAATCTAATTTTTAAAAGTTTGAATGAATTAAAGAAGATAATGTGAGCATAGCTCTTAGTAGAGTGCCTACCATAGAACTGATAGTCAAATTCAAAACTATTAGTATCACAGTGTGACAATGACCAATAACCAGCACACTCCATGTTAGGCATATAGCCATTTAGTAGGTAATAAAATAGGTAATACAATCTTTGTTTCCATTGTTAAAGCTCTGTGGTAAAAATTTAGGAACCTTCATATACATAGCATGTCTCTCAGGACATAGACATTTCATAACTAAAGCTTAAGGTCTAACTCCTCAGGGACTGAAGCAGAAAGTATTGGTTCACTATTAAGCCCAAGGAAAATCAGTAGTTTTGTGTCAGAGATTACATAAGAAGCAGGAATAATATATAGTACAATGTTCAAGATATCCAACACTCAAGTTATGATCTTTTCAGATTATTAAGTATCTTGATCACTCAATTTGGTCAATAAATGTCAAGCAATAATTCCATAAGATAGCCTGTGTCTTAAAAAACAAGTGGCCCTAGAGAACCAAAAATCAATAAAGATCCAAAACAAGACAAGAGAGAATTTAGGATGGTGACTAAAAGTAAGGAAGATCCAATAAAAGACTTGAGATTCAAGAATAGACCTTCACTTACTGAAGAAATGTAAGGAAATAGAGGCCCCAGGTCTAGGAATAATAGTATTGTTGGGTGGGCTTTTGGAGCAAAAATCTCAGTACTGAAGTAGATGCAAGCTGAAATTAGAATCAAAATATTTAACTCATAAAGACAAGAATTGTCATAAGTAATATTGGAGCTGGGTCCTAGAAAGCCGTTGTTTGTTTAGTTGTTGGATCACGGGGAGATATAAGGGCCAAGAAGAAGAGGCCAGAGTGGGCAGTGTGGCCTTGATGGGAGGAGTAGCAGCTTCATAATAGTTGGCATGGAAATATTTAAAAATGTTTAGTAACCGCTAAAGCTATACTGAGATATCAACAATAGATAAAATTATGAATACAAGATTCAGATGAGATTATGAAGAGACCAATCAGGCATAACTACCGATATAGATTATTTAGAACTGCATGCCTAAATTTTTCATGGCCTAAAGTTATATAGTGATGATTTACTATTGCTCTCTGATTCTGTATCAGGTATGTTGTAAGTTCAGTAAAAAAGCAGAAACTGGATCAATTTTGTTTAACATCTAGACCTAACCTATCACTTATCAAAGTCCTCAACATGTTATTTGTTCAATGAATGAAAAGCCAGGTAGTTTTTTCTAGTAGGATGAGTATCCCAAAGAAATGCCTCTCTGGAAGATAGAAAGCTCTAAGAACTTATTCTGGTTTTGAAGTTCTGCACCAGATTCAAGCTGGTCTTACAATCATAAACCCTTATATAGAATCTTTATACATTACTTCCTAAGTTTTTCCTAAGGAGAAGACTATAAGGACACTCTACAATAATATAGATTCCTTTCAGTACAGATGAGTTTTTAAGAGAACCATAGAAGTCCCTGGGATCCTGAAATGGTCCCTAAGCTTTTAAAATTCTACTTAAATTCCACTTAGCAGAAATTGGTCCAGTGTACAAATGTCGAGAGAAATAAATTTTAGGGAATAGCTAACCTTTGAACCTTAATCACTGTCAAATAAAACCAACGTCTCTGACAATTTAGATTTCTCATGATTAACTGCCTCTGTTCATTTGAGGAAGCAAAATGCAGAACAATATTGCAGTTTTGTAAGCTACAAGTTTCTCAGCTTTAAATAGAAATAGCAGAAAAATTCAAAGACTTAGCTGCCTATAAAAATAATTCAATATTTTTAAATTTGAGATTAACATACCTTGATTTGGTTCCCATAAGTTTTACAGATATATTATGAAATATAGTTATTTAATGGCTATTTCATATAATTGTTACACTGCTTATTTATAATAAATACTGAATGTCATATTAATAAATACTAAATCAAAACATAATAATGTAAACATTTGGAAAATCTCACAGCAATAGTTGGGAATCAAAAGTCCCAAATTGCCCTTAGGCTTTTTTTTTTTGGTACTGGGAATTGAACTCAGGGACACTCCACCACTGAGCCGCATCACCAGCCCTATTTTGTATTTTATTTAGAGACAGAGTCTCACTGAGTTGCTTAGCACCTCGCAGTTGCTGAAGCTGGCTTTGAACTCATGATCCAACCCTCCTTCCTTAGCCTCTGGAGCCGCTGGGATTACAAGTGTGTGTCACCACACCCAGCTGCCCATAGGCATTTTTAAGAGGACAATTATCTCTATTTAATATATTGAGAAATTTTTTGCCAGTAAGTTTTTTTTTCTTTTTCTTTTTTCTTTCTTTTTCTTTTTTTGGTGCCAGGGATTGAACTCAGGGGTACTCTACCACTGAACCACATCTCCAGCCCTATTTTGTGTTTCATGTAGAGACATAGAGACAAGGTTTCACTGAGTTGCTTAGCACCTTGCCAGTTGCTGAGGCTGGCTTTGAATTCACAATTCTCCTGTCTCAGCCTCCCAAAGTGCTGAGATTACAGGCATGTGCCTCCACGTTCGGCTTTTTCTTTTCTTTTTGCTATTAAATATTTATTTCATGTTTCATGAATTTTCACATATACATAGCCAAAAGGCTAATTTTTCATGCAAATGACTAGTCATGAAAACATTAAATGGCTTTTAGTTTAACTTGTTGATTTCTTTATTTCCTGTATTGACTGAAAACAATTGTACACTTAACTACACAACTAATTTGGTTTATTCCACATAATAATCCTTCATCCAAGTCAATATTATGTAGTAATGCTATATCAACTGAACTTACCTGTTATAAGAAAAATAAATGCATAATGTTTGGAGATAGATTGATATCCCACCTCCATAGCAGAAACTATATACTCTGGTTTTAATAAGATCCAGAGAGTCGCCGAGCACAAAGGCACACACTTGTAATCCCAGCAGCTCAAGAGGCTGAGGCAGGAGGATCACGAGTTCAAAGACAGCTTCAGCAATGTCGAGGCACTAAGCAACTCAGTGAGACTCTGTCTCTAAATAAAATACAAAATAAGGCAGGGAATGTGACTCAGTGGTCAAGTGCCCCTGAGTTCAATCCCTACTACCCCCCAAAAACAAAAGATCCAGAGAGTCACCTTACAGCCTTGCTTGTTCCATGTCAATGGTAGCTCTTGCCTTAAGAACCTCATGGAATTATACTCTGTGTATGCATATTCTGCCAAAATACATTCTACTGTCATGTGTAACTAAAAATCAAAAAGAAAATAAACAAGAACCCCGTAGAAACTGGCTTCTTTTGGAAATTGGTCCAAGAGACAGATCAAGCCTGAAAATTCCAGGAATCCAGTATAGACTCTATTCTTTGAATAGGTTTAAATGTTTCAAGGACTCTTCTGAAAAAAAAAGTTACCTGAGATTTGTTCAAACCATTTCCGGGCCCTACAATAGTTACCTGAAATCCAAAGATGAAATGCAGTTTAAATTGACCCATACAGGCAGGCAGCATCACTGTATTAAGCAACGTTCTTAAGCTCCTGAAATTCTTCTGTGAGGAAATATGGCAATTCTCTTCACTGATGAATCACTAACATTCTCTAATTTTTAGAACCACAAAACTAATATTTTCAACTACTGCAACAGTGAAAAAGAAATAAATCTGTTATTCCAGATATTTCAAATATATTTTTGAAAGATGAAAATGTAGTCATAAATTTGATATCTATAATGAAAAGTAGAAAACCCAAACTATGCTAATGCAAATAATGCAACCTCATGTGTGTATTTCATTAAAACACTGAAGTTAGCAGGTATAACATCAGAATAAAACATAACACCAAACTTGTTATCTTTGCTTATTTAATTCTTACAGTATATTTTATGCCATTTTAATCATTGTATTTTTACACAATAAGCATTTTGATGAGGCTGGAAATAAGTATAGGCAAAAGGAGGATATTTTAAGCCTGAGAAGGTAATTATGCATTTAATTTAGATACTGGCTAAACATGCAGTCTCAACACTATATATGAATACATGCATTTCATAAATCAAATATTAACACATGGCAGTGTACCTAAGAAAATTATTCATACCAGAATTAATTCTTAACTATTTAATACACTTTAGAAAATATAAAGTTTAATATACTCTCATTTTGATAAATCTTTTGCTAAAAGTATGAAAATTTGACAAAGTAGAAGACAATATACACATGACTCTTTTTCAGTATCTGTAGAGTCAGTTTTTTCCAAAACATTTTACCCATTGTCATTTCAGAATCAAACATCTGAATAATTGAAATTGAGGTTGTGTGAAAAGATGATGGGGAAAAGAATGAAGAAGAGAGAGGATAAATCAAAAATACTTATTATTAGATCATAAAAATTTGAAGAGAATGAAAAGAATCTAAGAAACATTTAATGAAAATAATGAGTTATGATGGTATTTAAGTGATACATTATATAAAATATAATCAAAGACAAAAGACATAATTGGAGAGGAATAAGTGGTTACTAATGCAAAAATATTATTGATACATAATGCAGCCATAGCAATACCATAATGGAAATTCATACCATTATATTTTATAAGCAAAGGTGTGTGCTAATCACTTTGCTATTTCTAGGAGAAATGTGAGGTATTAACTGTAGCGTCTTGTTTACCAGTCTGCAGTTAACCATACTGTCCTGTAAGGTTAATTTATTTAATTCATATTTCTAAATTTCAATTCTATCTTGCTTACTTATATTCTAACCCAGGATACTGTGTGCTTTCATTCATCTCATCCATGAAAATGACCAGGAACAACAGAGTGATGTAATAAAGTTGATGTTTATCCCAGGAAAATTCAAAACATAGGTTTAATATAAACAGAACTTGCAAAATCACCATTTTTCTTAAGACTTCTTTCCATTTTTCTTTCAAATGTCAAATTTGATTTTTGTTTAAGGTATTTTAATAGACCCCATACTCCAATTTTATGTGAAAATTATATATATATCATGATATATAAATTATAGTATATATTATGTATGCTTATATATAATATACAACATAAATTATAATATGTAATTTTTCATCTTAAAGGGGAAGTACATTGTCTTCTGTATGTACAAGTTTGTTTTTACAAGTTTCCTTTTCATCATTTGAGATATTACATGCTAGTAGTTTGCAAAATTTTTATATTTCTTTTCATTGCATAGAAGTTCAAATATACCAAGAAACGAAATATGCAATATGTGTGTGTGTATGAATGTGTGTAAAATTTCACTAGGAAATTCTGATTGTCAGTGTAAAAGATCCTGGATGTAAGAAATAAAATGAAGATTTTAAGAAATAAAATGAAAATTTAAGCCTTACTCATATGTCTATAAACCTTTTTGTAGAGAAACAAATGTCCCATTCTGACATAGCTCCTAGTGGCGCTTTCAGTAGCTTAGAGCAATCAAGCACTTCTCATCCCACTTTTGTTGTAATTAAAGTTGAGTAACAGCAAGGTGATTGATTTGGTGTACCAGTGACGATTATATAGATAACACATACATAGCATACAAACTTGAATGTGGCAATCATTAATGATGTCAAAACAGTAAAATAATACACTCATAAAACTTAGTTATTATAGTTATCTCCTACAACTCAGATGTACACTGAGTCATTTTTGAAGCAACATAAAAACCATACCTCAACAGAGATTAAATGTGACACGATAAGCCAGAGAAGACTGTTGTTACTGAAGTCTCTTTAGTTGAACCAATCTACAGTTGATTCCTACTGTAAATGTGTTGCAAGTTCCTTACTTGTCTGATTTGATATTTGTAAGTTAGGGGTGCTAAATTCAGAACTGTTTCCATGGGAAATGTTACGAAGATTACATCGTGCTAAAGAGTGCAGGAGAGCTTCCCGAGCTTTTGATGCTTCTATATTCTGCTCTTGGGAGATTTGAAGACTAATCTGATTTACATTGTTCATTAACAGATTGGAAGCTATAAGATTGGTTATGGAGCGACACCTGGTGAGATTTTCTTCCAAAAATTGTTTGTAGAGTTCATCTACCTTTTTTTCCATATAGCTATTAAGCATAGAATTGGAGAGAGGCTGCTTGTGAAACAACATACTTTTTTCTCGAATTTCATCCCCATTCAATAACTTTGAGGTGGGTGTTTTCTCCAGAGGCTCAATGATAGGAGAATGGCCCAATGAGATATCCACCGAAAGTAAAAGAGGACCATTAGAAACATCATCATGTGTGTGTTCCACAAAGCACCCTGAGTCGTACATGTTACCCACATGATCACCTCCAATCTGTAGATCAGGATAATTCTGGCAAATACTGGTACATGACCAGGATCGGTATAAATCCACTTGTCTTTCATCATGTTGCTCTCTCTTTGGAATGGTCAATGCAATGGACACATTTCCTGAAAGAGGTGTATTTTTGCATTTTACTGCAGATAGCTCATCCACAGATTTTATTTGATTTGTATCATTACTTTGTTCCATTAAACTTCCTTTCATAATTTTTTCTTGATTTTCCCTCTTAAGAGGGGGAAGTGAATTGTCTTCTATATCTAAAAGCTTATTTTTCCAAGTTTCTTTTTCATCATTTGAGGTCTTCTTACATGTTACTGGTTTGTAAAATTTTGTATATTTCTGTTCTTTGTATAGGAGTTCGATTAGGAAGGCTTCTCCAAGCATTTTGTTAAAGAAATTTTCTAAAAGGAAGACTGTAGTTTTCCTATAACATAAAAGAACTCATTAATGCAATGTATATTAAAATGTCAAGTAAGAATTTATCTCCTATGTGAAGAAAAAATGGTTAAGGAAGGCAATGTTTCTCAAAGGATAGAGAATAAAGCCAGGAATAAAGAGACTATAGTTCCAGTTCTACCACTAAACATTTTTCATTGAGTAATTTATTTCTTTCTCACAATGTTCACATCAATGAAAGAGTAACATTACTTTCCCTCTTCACAGGTTCATCATCACGATAATACTTGTGTGTGGTACTGGGGATCAAACGTGGGCTCAAAATGCTAGGCAAGCTAACCAAATCAATCAAGATACTATTATATAGTGCAACACAAATGTTTTAAAAATAAAAATTTAGACAAATGTATAATTATTATATTTAGCTGGTTTTTTAGAATTTAGAATTGACTAAAATGTCTAACCATTTATCTTTCAAGAGTCTACTTAAAATGAAGCCTACTTTCAAAGAATTGGTTTTAGATGTGCTTTTTTTAAAAAAATATTTTTTTAGTTGTAGATGGACACAAATATCTTTATTTATTTTTTTATGTAGTGCTGAGGATCGAACCCAGGGCCTCACACATGCGAGGCAAGCGCTCTTCCACTGGGCCACAGCCCCAGCCCCTAGATGTGCTTTTTTAAAAAATTATTTTTAGTTGTAGATGGACACAATATCTTTATTTTTTTATTTTTATGTGGTGCTGAGGATCGAACCCAGTGCCTCACGAATGCAAGGCAAGCACTTTACCACTGAGCCACAATCCCAACCCTTAGATGTGCTTTTAATTAATATTGTTTGAATCATAACATTGAAAAATTACTATACGTTAAATGTGTATAAGTTGTAGGAAAATATTATTTGAACTCATGCAAACTTTCTGATTTAAAATAGAAATATAATCATTTATTTTTCAATAACATAAGCAAAAATAGGTTTCTCAAATTCACTACCATTCTTTTTTTTCCTTTTTCTTTCCCTTTCTTTCGAATTTTCCCTTTCTGCTTTTGGACTCAAATATTACGGTGATAAGCACTTATTTCAATCTTTTGCATGGTTCTTTAGTGCTATTTGAGGAACTTGTTTTTTCATGTACTTTATAAATGCAAGAAAGGAAAAAGCAGACTTGATTCAAAACACAATTTTCCTTTTTTAAGTCTGCACTGTATACTATAACTATTACCAAGAAATCTACTTTTATTTATACTTAAAAGAGTTTTAGAAGAAAATAAAGAAATTTGAGCCAAAATATATTAGAATTTGGACTTACCTTTTCAAAACGTCAGGGTACCTATAGATTTGATCTTCCAAGGTTCTAACACTCCAAATCCAAAAAGCTAGTTGGTTCTTAGCTTCTACTCACACTTCGTAAAGATAGCTTTAACCACATAAAATGCTTCTGCTTTCCTTTCATAACCTTTGACGGAAACAAAGTAATAGGAAAATGATGTGGGTTGATCACATGTGTGGTATGGTAATGGTCACGTACCAAAAGAGGATCTTGAAAGTATTTATTCAAGTTGGAAATGAAAATGAGAGTGGGAAAATGTTAACACTAGCTTTCTTCAAGTGAGTGAAGATAGAGGCAAGGTAATTTTCATTTTTTAAATGGAAAAAAAAGTAGTACCAGCATATTATGTAGCAATGAATAATTTGAAATAATTCAAGTGACCATTAATAAGAGTATGGTTAAATTATCATACAGCTGAGGAGTGATACTGGCCAAATAATAGTATTATGTCATGTGCATGTATGAATATGTAACAAAAATTCCATCATTATGTACAACTATAATGCACCAATAAAATGTGGAAAGAATAAAAGAAACAAAAATGGTTTGAATGGTATAAAAATCATGATACATCTAGGACATGAAATATTTAACTGCTTTTATTAGTACAGTATAGTTATACATTGTAGTGTATTCATTTTGACACAATACACATATGCATGGAATACAATGTGTTCCATTTCAGACCCCAGTATTTCCTCTTTCTCTCTACTTCTCCCTTGGTTCCCCTTCCTCTACTCTACTGGTCATCCTTCTAATTATTTACAGTTTTTAAATTGGTACTTTATAGATAAAGTGAAAGTCACATGATATATAATCTGGTCAATTTCATTGCACAGTTCCTCCCTTTTCCTGTCCCATCTCCTTCTCCCTTAATATTCTTCTCTACTCCATTTACATCTATTTTATTTTCATGATGCCCCTCTTTTTTTCACTTATTTTGCTCTAACTTCTGCATATGAGAGAAAACATTCAAATCTTCACTTTCTGAGTCTGGCTTATTTCAGTTAGCATGATGTTCTCCAGTCCCATTCCTTTACCAGCAAATACCAAATCTCATTCCTTCTTTCAGCTGAGTAAAATTCCATTTATATTTTCCATTCATATATTCCATATATATCATATTTTCTTCATCCATTCATTTTTTTGACAAGTACTTGTGTTGGTTCCATAATTTGGCTATTGTGAATCGTGTTGCTATAAACATTGATGTGCTTATGTCACCATAGTATGCTAATTTTCATTATCTGGTATGAATATCATGGAGTGGAGAATAATGAGGTTGTATGGTTGTTCCATTACTAATCTTTTGAGGTAGCTCCTATTGCTTTCCAAAGTGGTTGAACCAATTTGCAGTCCCACCAACAATTTATGAGTAAACCTTTCTCTCCATATCCTTGCCAGAATTTATTTGTATTCTTGATGATTGCCATTCTTTCTTTTTTCATTTATTTATTCTAATTAAGTTTACATGACAGCAGAATGCAATTTGATTCGTTGTACACAAATGGAGCACAACTTTTCATTTCTCTGGTTGTAAACAATATAGAGTTACACCACATGTGCAGTCATACGTGAACTTAGGACATTGTTGTACATTGCATTCCACCATCTTCTCTGACCCCATGTCCCATCCCCTCCTGTCCCTCCCCTTTGATCAAAGTTTCTTCATTCTTCCTATGCCCTCTCCCACATTATGGATCAACATCCACTTATCAGAGAGAACACTCAGCCTTTGGTTTTTTAGGATTGGCTTACTTCACTTAGCATGATATCCTCCAACTCCATCCATTTACCTGCAAATGCCATAATTTTTTAAAAATTTTTTTAGTTGTAGATGAACACAATATATTTACTTATTTATTTTTATGTGGTGCTGAGGATTGAACCCAGTGCCTCACACATGCGAGGCAAGCACACTACCACTGAACTACAATCCCAGCCCTGCAAATGCCATAATTTATTCTTTTTTTAAATTTTTTTTAGTTGTTCATGGACATTTTTATTTTATTCACTTATTTATATGTAGTGCTGAGAATCGAATCCAGGGCCTCACACATGCAAGGCAAGTGCTCTGCCCTTGAGCCACAACACCAGCCTCAATATTCCATTGTGTATATAGACCACAGTTTCTTTATCTATTCATCTATAGAAGGGCATCTAGGTTGGTTCCACAGTTTAGCTATTGTGAATTGAGCTGCTATAAACATTGAAGTGGCTGCATCACTGTAGTATGCTGTTTTTAAGTCTTTGGGGTATAGACTGAGGAGTGGGATGCCTGGGTCAAATGGTGGTTTTATTCCAGGTTTTCTAAGGAATATCCATACGGCTTTCCAGATTGGGGGCACCAATTTGCAGTCCTACCAGTAGTGTAGGAGTGTGCCTTTTCTTCCACATCCTTGCCAACACTTGTTGTTGTTTGTATTATTAATAATTGCCATTATGACTGGTGGTAGATTAAATCTTAGAGCAGTTTTGATTTGCATTTCTCTAATGGTTGAATATTTTTTCATATATTTGTTGATTGATCGTATATCTTCTGAGAAGTGTCTGTTGAGCTCCTTAGCTCATTTATTGATTAGGTTGTTTGTGTTTTTGGTGTTACATTTTTTGAGTTCTTTATATATCCTGGAGATCAGTGCTCTATCTGATGTGCATGTGGCAAACTTTGTTCCCAGAATGTAGGCACTCTGTTCACCTCATTGATTGTTTTTTTTGCTGAGAAGAAAAGATAGCCTCTTCAACAAATGGTGCTGGGAAAACTGGAAATCCATATGCAGTAAAATGAAACTAAACCCCTATCTCTCACCATGCACAAAACTCAACTCAAAGTGGATCAAAGACCTAGGAATTAGACCAGAGATTCTGCGCCTAATTGATGATTGCCATTCTAACTTGAATGTGATGAAACCTCAATGTGGTGTTGATTTACATCTGAGAATTTTAATGATTTAATTTAATCATTTTTAATGATTTAGTAAGTATCTATTAAACAATTAATACTGAACAGTTATTCTACATGTTCTACGTACACTACTTAACTTAAAGCAGATACTATTGTCCTCATTTACAGAAAAAAAAAAACAAAAGCAGAGACAAAGGTTATATACTTGCTGAAGGTCATAAAATAGGTAAATAACAGAACTAGGATTAGCACCAAGTAATTGGATTCAGATCTCATGCTATTAATCACTATACTATATTTCCTAGTTATGTGTATAGAATGCACATTGCAGTTGCAGTATGATTCCATCATAAATTGCTTGTGCTATGTCCCAAACACTTCCAAATACTTTACACATGCTAATTTAATCATCATAATATATCTATAAAACATATATTATTATTCCCATTTTACCTATAAGACAACAGGCACAGAGAAGTTAGATAATTTGCCCAATATCAGACAAATGTAAGTGCTAGAGCCTGACATCAAAGCTTTTGTGCTCCCCAGCTGCTTGCCCGCACAGGACCCATTCCCATGCAGGACCCCAGCTGCCACTGCATGTGGACCCCCATCTACCAGAGTGGGGCTCCCCTGGTTGCCTCCATCTTGGAATGCTAAAACCACTGCCATAGTCCCCTTCATGTAGTAGCCTGTACCTGGGGACACTGGACAGAGTCTGGAGACAGCCACCTGCCACAACACTGCATGCCACAGAGCTTCATCGCCGAACACTTTGCCCAGTGCCACTACCCGGCCCGACCTGACACCTCATCTCTGAAAGCAGATGCCTCCATCTTGGGACACCTTTGTCGCCATCTTGGATTATCCTCACTGCTGTCATCGCCATCTTTAGTTGGGGCAATTCCCAGCTTGGAACACCAACTGGGGCCCAGAAGCAATATCAAGGCACTTATAGTTCCCCAATCCCCCCCATCCCCTGCAGCCACTAACCCAGCACAGTGCTTGCAGCTATGTGGCCAGTCCATAGCTTACAAAGCCTGGTCCTGATCCCTACACAAAATAGCTCTCCGTGACAGGTGCACAGGCCCCAGAGCACAGCCCACAAGACTACCAGAGGGAAAGGTTCTTCATTGGAAAGTAGAAAGGCAGGGAGTGAGTGAGATACAGCTTGGGGACTGAATTAGAGACCAGGATTTGTGAGGTTTACAGGGGATATAAGGAGGCAAGACCAAGTGCTCACATCATATGAGTGGGCCCCAAAGGAGATTCATGGGGTGAGTATTGCCACAGGGACTGGCAAGTGCTATACCCTACCTCTAAGACCAACCCACCTACCCTAATGACCCTCACCATCCTGAGGGTGGAGTGACCAGCAAGCAACAGACAACCCCATCCAGTATATGAGAAGGGAAACAGGAAAAATACTGAACTCCAACAGAAACAATTTTTTTTTTACTTTGAGATTTTTTTCTATTATATTTTCTTCTTCTTCTCCCCACCTTTTCCTGCCCTCACATCCCCAACATTTGTGAAACCAAGTATTTTTCATGCATTAGGCTACTGAGAACTGGGATGTCTGATTAGTATATTATAGTCATATTGTATATTCTTTTATCTTCTCTTTTTACATTTTTTACATTTCTTACTTTTCTTAATCTTTATGTTTGTTTGTTTGTTTTGTACTCTATTTTCTTCCTACTTACTTGCTTCCCCAAACATCTTTTTCTCTTTTCTCTCCTGCTACTACCCAACTTCTTTTGATTGCTCTTTCACACTTTCTAAGATCTAATAACTCTATATCCTCATTTCCTAGCTCCCTAACATCTCTTCCTACATCTTACCCTCAGTTCTTTTTGTCCACCATCAGAAACTGTAGACCCTTTTGCAAACCTACTGCTTATATTGCAGAAAATAATTGAACTCACCATTTCTGTATATTGTAACAAAATCTTAAATGTCTTATTAGGAGCTATTTGGTTTAAAGCTGTATATTGAGACAATGTTATCTCCAAATTTATTACTGTATGAAGTTTTCCAGGAGAATTAGGCCCTGTTCAGCAATCTTCACCAATCAGGTGTTCAACTCCTCCTTCATATAAGGCAGTGGAGATTTTGACCTTAGTTGGTCCTCTCTGGAACTGTCATGGTGGCCATCCTATTTAGTGGGGCTTCATTTACAAGTCAATCCCATGTTAACCTTGGCATTGAAGTCAGTAACCTGTCAAAAGTTACCTTAGTGCACCTGCACTCCTAAAGGAATCTTCCTTCCCAGACAAATAGAGACACTTCTGACTGTAATTTCTAGCTTCACACCAACCTCAATGGACCTTGTAAAGAGTTACTCTCATTAATCCTTTAATTTTGACATATTTTCCTTTTAGCCCCATTGCTTTTTTTTAGCTGCTGTTTGTTTTCAACAAATTAACTACCACCCTTTGCTTTCTCTTCCACTTTGAAAGTAGTTTAAAGAAGATTCTAAATTAATTTAAAGAACACTTGTGACCTCGCCATGCATTTCACTATTCACTACTATCTACAACTTAACAATTTGAATGATTAAAAAATAAATTCACACAAATGACAAGAAAAAAAATCTTTGTTTTCTTTATCATGTTTTTCCAAAGCCACAAATGAATCTAGATATAAAGTGCTAAAATAAACTGGGAAGCATAAACAAAATTCTGACATAGTTAATATTTTGGGCTACACTTCTTAATATAGCTTTTGTTTCATAGTATTTTATCCAATTATCAAAAACACACTACGGAGTAGGTTAATTTTAACTTTGTAGGCCATTCCAATCAAATTCTTTATTTTAAGCTGTCAAAGTTATCCTCTTACAAGGAATTTTGCATTAATTGGAGCCAAGGGAATGGTTTACCATGAACTGAGGAAATACATCACAATCTCACACCAGAAAGGTAATAAAAACAATTTAAAATACAGGTTTCCTACTCATATTATCACAAAGGAATATTAAAAGGAAATGGAGAGCTCAAATTCCTCCTACATTATACTCCTTCATTGGTTATATTCTATTTTGGCTTGCTTACCCCTACATCCAGCTGATCCAAGTTGTATGGATGCCCTGTCTTTTAAAGTTCTGCTTTTCACAACTGCCATGATCTTTCCTTCTTGGGTTGCTGCAAGTGCTTCCATTCTTGCCCTTTTCTAATCCAATTAACATGTTAAATTGGTCTGCCTTTCATGAAAAACTGAGAAAATCATCAAAGGCTTCTGATCACCCATGGATTAGTATAAGTAGATATAATTTATGACATGCCTCAATGTGAAAGATGCTCTTACAAAATTTTTACATTTAGTCTTCACAGAAAATCTACAAGTTATGATTATTCAAAATTTTGCACAACAGGAAACAACCTTGAAAATATTATTAAGTAATATAAAAATAATATGAAACCACATTTCAACACAAAATCTGAAAACCTCTACTGATTTGCCCAAGTTACTTCCTCAGCCTCCCTCTATTTCTTTAGTTGCTCCCAAGCTACAAATGCCATTTTGCTTCATGACTTGTCCCTCTACCAAAAATTCCTTTGTTCTTGTAAATTCCCAGCAGAGTATACATCTTTCAGGTTGTAGTTCTCAGTTATTCAGGGCTGCCTGCCTTCACCCACCTACTCTGGTTTAGGTTTCTCTATATTTACCTAATTGTATTAGGTTTTACTCTTTGAGTTGCTTGAAGGTAAATGTGGAGGTTTTTGTTTGTTGTTGTTGTTGTTCACTGATGTGTTCTGAAGTAGTATGCAAAGCTTCTAGCAATTATGATCATCAATAATAAGTATTATCGATTTCTGAACTACTATTTAAACGGTGTGCCAAATACTTTTACATACTTAATTCATTTGATCCTGACAAGGATGCTAGTAGGTAGGTATGACCATACTCGTTTTAACCACAGAGATACTGATACTCAATAAAGAAATAATTTGCCCAAAATCCATAGTTATTAAGTGGGAGAACCACAGAATATGAATTTGCCTAACTTGAAAGCTAGGGCTGAGAGGTTCTTTGGTCCTTCACTCTTTAGTTCCATTATCTACCCACTTTTGGGAACACCTCCCCCAGCAAATATCACTACATTGCACTACTGAAAAAGATTAACCGGAAAATAAATTCTGGAAAATGAGTTAACAATATATTGAAGAGGACACCAACGTTTAAGCAAAAGGTCTTCTTTTTACACAAGGGGAAATAAGAAATGCTAGGAGAGGCAGGGAATTTTGCACCCGGTATTACACAAACTAAAAGTTTGACTCCCAGAAGGAAAGGGCAGGAAGTAAAGCAAGTCCTCAAGCAGGACGCGGGACAGGAGAGAAAAAAGAGGAACTTCCCTGTGCAAAAATATAACAATGTTGCTATGGTGGTCACCTCCCGATGAGTACCGTTTTTTCTTTCCCTGAAAACTCAAGCAATACAAGTTTTATTTATTTATTTTTCACACATCACATTGCATTTGTAATATTTTCTGCCTCGTGTGACTCCGTACTTACTACACAGCTGTGGTTGCCAACAGGAAAGTTCACGCTTGCTCGCCAGGCCTCCCTTTCCAAGCAGGGTGGAGGGAAAATGGGCAGCATGCTGGGCTGGAGAATGCATTTTATACTTCCCGCTCCTCCCCTCCTGGGCCTCCCAGAAGAGGAGATAAAAGAGGACTTAGTGTTTATCACCCCTGGGAGTCCAGCACCCCTCCCCCCAGGCCATTGGGGGATTCCGCTCTCCCGTCACCAGGAACCAGCTTTCCTCAGAATGGGCGCTAGCCTGCGCCACAGGGGCGCTTGTTTTTCAGCCAATCCGAGCGCAGGGGCTACTGGCCCCTAGCAACCCACAAGGAGGAGGCCAGTACTGGGTGTTCGGACTTCAGAAAGCCAAGCAGAGTGAAGTAGTGTTGAAGTAGTTAACCTGGTATTGCTTCTGCAAAGTAGCCTGAGTGGAAACAATGAGTTCCATTAAAGTCTATTACACCAGCGTGTCAGGCTCTAGGGAGGTGAGTAGGAAGAAAAAGGCCTCAGCGCCAGGGCGGGAGGGGGAAAGCCCTTGAGTGAACACATTCTAGTTGTGAACTTCAAAAGTTTGCTGATACTTTACCATAGCCTTTCTGCCTTTCTTCTTCAACTCCATGCTCTGTAGGCTTTGGGAGGTGGGCGGTGCTCAGCAGAACAGAAATGTGATTAACTCTGTCATACAGGGTGTGCTCTAAGAACTGATTGATATGGGAAGTTACTGGTATCTTGAACTCAACCACCTTAAGAGTCTTCAATAATTTTGCCTGCATTTCACATGGTAGAAATAAAGAATCCTGTTTAGGATGGGAGAGGGAAAATGACAGTGTATGAATGCCCAAAATCCTCAGAGAAGTGAACCAAAAAGGGACAAACTCTTAATTTTTTTTCTTTTGATACTGGGTATTGAACTCAGGGGTGTTTCACCACTGAGCTACATCCCCAGTATTTTTATTTAAAAAAAAAATTGAGGCAGAGTCTCACTAAGTTGCTGTGGGTCTCACTAAATTGCTGAGACCTCGAATTTGTGACCTTGTGCGTTAGCTTCCCCAGTCGCTAGTAATACAGGTTGCACCACTACACTCTGCCAAATTGTCGATTTTTTATTGGTTCTTTTTAGTTATAAATATTAGTAGAGTTCCTTTTAATATAATTCTACAAGCATGTAATATAACATTCAAATTAGAAACCCAGTCTTGTGGATGTATAAGATGGTGAGATCCACTGTGGTATATTTATATATGTAGGTAGGAAAGTTATGTCAGATTCATTACACTGTCTTCACTTAAAAACTGTCAATTTCTAATAAGTAGGTGTATTTACATAAATCAGATATTTCTTAGATGAATTGAAATTTAAATGACTTATTTTTACCAGAATGTAGGAAATATTATAGAACAGTACTGTGCAACAGAAATATAATGAAAGCCATATATGCAACTTGAAATTTTAGTAGCCATTTAAAAAAATGAGATTAACCATATTAACTTAATATGGTTAACACAAAATATCCAAATGTCATTATTGCAACATATAATCAATATAAGAAAGGCAAATATTATATTCTTTTTTATATTGTCTTCAAATTCTATTATGTATTGTGCATATACTACATATAGTACATCTCATTTTTGAGTAGCCACATTTCATTCCACGATAGTCACATGTGACTAGTGGATATTACATTAGGCAGCACAATTATAGAAGTACCAATATATGGCTGAGAACCTCCTTCTACAAAATTTTAGAGAAAAATGAAAACTGAAGGATTTGGAATCAATTATAAATGGTAGGCAGAGCTTCACCACACTCCTGCTGTGTGTTAAACACCATATCTGCAGGAGGAATGAGATTTGATTCAGTCTTGAAAGAGGAGGCTGCTTTTGCCTAAAGTCTGGTCAGGTAGATTAGTATTTTTGCCTGTGTACTAAGGCACAACAATAACAATAAGCAGATTTATTGACAATACTTGTGGGCAAATTTACTAGGTTTTTCTTTTTAGCATTGTGATTAATGTTATTGAGTTTAGTAGTAACAGTCTGTAAGAGGGAATGATTTGGAGTAAGAACCACAATGAATGCAGTAGATCTTCCACTGAATGTTCCGTGACATACTATAGATGACAATCATCTGGAGGGTTTGTTAAAACTGATTGCTCCTAGGACTCACCCCCAGAAATTCTGACACTGTAGATTTGCGGTGAACTAATGCTGATGCTGCTGGTCTGTGAATCACACACAGAATAGCACTGCTCTAGGCAAACCTATTCTAATGGGTTCCTCTGAAAAAGTTTGGAAAATTACTATAAAAATGTGACTCCTATCTCATGTAACATGATTTTGCAATTTTAAAAACTAATGAGCCTTAGAAAGTAGAAATGCTGCATTTTACAATTTCAGAATTTTCTCCACTATCCATTGGATATAGGCCCAGTTTTCTAAGCATGGCAGGATTACCATTTCAAGTCATCAAACAAAAAGCTTACTGACATGCACTTTCATTGAAGTCCCACTTGAATAAGCTGGGTTTGTATTTGTTAGATTGCTTTCACATGTTTTCTTATTCTAGCATTAGAGATTTTACTTGACAAAATTGACCAAATTTGCCACAAGAAAATGTAATAACCTTAACATTTACCTAAGATTTATGCTGTATTTTTTTTTAAATATGGCTTTAAGAAGTTTAAAAAATAACCAACTCTTGGGGCTCGGGTGGTGGCTCAGTGGTAGAATGCTTGCCTAGCATGTGTGAGGCATTGGGTTCGATTCTAGCACTGCATATAAATAAATTAATTAAAAGTCAATTGGCAGCTAAAATACTTTAAAAAATAACCAACTCTTGAAATTTTACCTTAGCCATAGTATATTTTTTAAGAAAAAGGACAATAGGAGAAATATAGGCTATTAGCAGATGGTACAAATTTAATAGTTCATATGGAAGGACACAGTAAGAAGTGGCCACCTTAATCCACTCACTCACCTGTAAATAGTAAGCCCTTCATGTATTTATTTTTTCATCTTCTGGATTATCTCTCTGATTTTGTGTCTGTGATTTATACCTTATACTATGTTTTCCTCAATTTTAAAAATGTGGTATCATGTCCATTTCCTACCCAGAACTGCCATAGATACCAGCATAAATTAAAACATGAATGAGTGCAAAAGCCTGCCTCAACTATTAGCAGAATGTTTTTATGGCTTTAAATACAGTAGGAAATCTATCTGGTATATATTTCAATCCATAAGAGACATTCAACCCCCACTGACACTATAATTTTCTTATATACGGTAGACAATTGAACAATTCTCAGAGGCTGGGAGGTGTTGGGAGAACAGAGAGCAGTCTTACCCC
This sequence comes from Xerus rutilus, assembly GCA_028644305.1. Classification (NCBI taxonomy): domain Eukaryota; kingdom Metazoa; phylum Chordata; class Mammalia; order Rodentia; family Sciuridae; genus Xerus; species Xerus rutilus. The sequence goes on from CM053417.1 coordinate 63,432,489, forward strand.
TACAGTTGAAAATCTGCAATTCAACTTTTGATTCCACCAAGGCACCTTACTAATAAATGGTTGACTAGTACATGTTTTAAATATTATATATTATATATGTTGAAACTTCATGAGAACCAAGAAAGATCACTTTTTAATGAAAAGTGCAATTAACTGAAGAGAGGAAATGCACATGCAGAGATGATTAGCATCACACAGTCAGCCTCACCTTACATTTTAAAGCAGATACTGCAAACACAGGAGCTCATTGAAATAGGAACAGTAGATGACTACAAAATTACTGTAGTTGTACAGAATATATTGTGGCTAATTTTATGTAGTTATGATTTAATACTGCATTTTTACAGTGTTTACACTTCTGGCACTGGTGAATGATGCCCTGCACAGTCTGTTTCATATTACACACACACACATATACGTATACACATATATTAAATATTTATATGACATATGTACACACACATACAAACATATAAACTTCATGAGAACAACACTTAACTTTGTTTCAAAATACTTTACAAGAAGAAAACTTAACTTGTTTTACAAACAGGCTTTGTACTATTATTCTATAACATAATGGACAAGGCAGGTTTAAACAAAAATGTTGGGACCAATTGATTGACTTGATTATCATCTTTCTTCCTATATTTCTTTCTAGGTAAAGCAGAGACAAGATGAAGTTATCAGAATTTTAGATGCCTACAAAGTACAGTATGAATTAATAGATATTTCTATCAGTTTGAAAGTACTTCAAGAAATGAGGATGAAGGTTTCCACACCTAAGGCTCTGCCACCTCAAATATTCAATGGCCAAGAATATTGTGGAGTAAGAGTGAATATTCATTTTTATTCTAGTTTCATTTCATATCTTAAAGTCATATACAAAGGGAAAAAGTATATGTATGAGGTAAGAGGGTCAGATTTCCCCATCTGTAGAATAACTTAATCATGTTCCTGGAAGCAAGGCAATTTTTATTTTATGAGGAAAAATTATTATAAAAGTAAAATATAGCTGGGCATGGTAGCACATGCCTATAATCTCAGCAAATGGCTAAGAAATATATGAAAATTGTTCAGCATTATTATTAATCAGGGGAATGCATATCAAAACAACACTGGTACTTATCTCACTCAGTCAGAATGGTAATCATCAAGAAATAAAAATAAAATAACAGCTGGGTGGGTGGCTCACACCTGTAATCCCAGCAACTCAGGAGACTGAGGCAGGAGAATCACAAGTTCGAGGCAGCTTCAGGAACTTGGTGAGGCCCTAAAGCAACTTAGTGAGAACTTGTCTCAAAATTTAAAAAAAAGAGCTGGGGCTGTTACTCAGTGGTTAAGCAACCCTGTGTTCAATCACCAGTACCACCAAAAGAAAGAAAGAAAATATATCATGCTGTTTGTTTGAAGATAATCAGTATTATCATCATACATCATAATATGAAATAAATTGTATTCTGGAGAATTTTTTCATCTAACATGACTAGCAGAGATTTGCAAAAGCCTAGGTAGACTTAACCTGGACACTTGAGTTTAATGAGCTAAAACTGAGAATTATTATCACTGATGTTACAAGTTAATTTTGTTTTTTTTGTTTTATTTTTAGGATTTTGAAATGTTCCACAAGGCAAAGGAAAACAAAGAGATTCTGAAATTCCTGAAGATGGAATGAATGGGCATTTATGCTATAAGAGATGTTTACTGAGATGGTTCTACATATACTTCTATATACATCAGTTACTTCCAATTTAAATAATACATCCATTTAATTAATAACTTTAATACATGGATTCTTACCATTTCAAGGATGCATTAAAATAATTTCTTTGTTACTCTGTGAACATTTTATTTAATTGGAAGAAAAAAGTTATCTATTAACATGAAATTTTAAAGGTCACTAGTATTTATTCATTTATAAGTATAAAGTAGCCTTTTAGTACAATTTTCAATTTGCTTTCAAATTTATTTTTCAAATATTAATCAGTACAATTAGCAAAAGATTACAGACTGTACTGATGTGATTTTTTAAATAAAAAGGATAGAAAAAAACCCACCATGTCCTATTCCAAGTCTTCCTAAAAATAAAATAGAGGAAATAGGAATTTATGTACTTAAAAATATCTTCAAGCGATTTTTTTTTGCATTGGGGATTGAACCCAGGGGCATCTTGTCACTGAGCTACATCTCCAGATATTTTTATTTATTTGTCTTTATTTTTAGACAAGATCTTGCCAAGTTGCTGAGGTTGGCCTCCAACTTGCAATCCTTCTGCTTTAGCCTACTGATTCACTGGGACTACAGGCTTGCACATTCATGCCTACCAGGTGAATTTTTTACACACTAAAATCTGGTACCAATACTAAAAACAATTTTAGGTCACCTCCCCTTTGCCACCTCTGCTATAAAATGGTAGTCTTTTTTTGCAAATATGTTTCTCCTCAAGTGGTTCCTCTCTTGTTGACAACCCAAACAATACCCTCAAGACCCAACTGAGAAACTTAAGAGTCATCCTTAATATCACTCATGCCCTCATACCATCAACCCTTAGGTGAGCTGGTCTTAATATTTCAGTTACCTTCCACTTTTCCAGCTGTCCAGTCATTGTTTTTATTCATATCCTTATAACTCTTGCCCACATCCTTTCAATATCTTAATTAATTATTTCCACTTTTATTATTAAAATGTCTGCATTCCACACTACTATTTTGTGCTTTAATCTTTGGAAAAAATTGGAACCAACTAAGGAATAAAAATATATAATATCTAGATCCCACCCTTAGTAATTCCAATGGGCAAATAAGTAGCATTAGAATGATCTTTCTAAAACATAAGCTCAATTGAGTCTACATAGTCTGCAACACAAAGTTTATCACTCTGTGGTGTAGGAAAACCATATTCCTCACAAACATCTGGAGTGCTTATTAAATATTCACATTACTGAATTTGTTCTCAGACTTCTAAATTGTGGCAAATATGTTTGAATTTTAAACAAACAGCTTCAGGGTGATACTCAAGATCCACAATTTTGAGAAATGCTGATTTAAAGGGTGAAACCTAAACTCCATATTTGTTCTTTCAAAGAGGCATCTATTGACCATTCTATCCCACCTCTCAGTTACAGCAACCCTCCCTGATTAACCCTACTAAACTCTTTGAAATCATCAGTTGTACATTTTCTTGCATTTTATCCACATAGTCCTTGTATCTTCCTGCCATCTGCTTGACAATAATTACTGATCTTTCAGATACAACTCCCCTATGATATCTTCCTTCCTAATATAACTCCATTTTTCTTTATGACACAGTTGTTACCAATTACCTACTGCTATCAACAGCACTAGGAACAGTTTAGAACTATAGACTCCCTTCAAAGTAGTAATAGCCAACTCTTGAACATTCACTATGCAACAGGCACTATTCTATTCTAAAAGGTTTGTATGAGTTAATCTCAGTTAATCTTCAAAATTTTATGGGATAGGTACAATTTACTACGATCTCCATTCTATGAATGAGGAAAATGAGTTCATAATTAGAAATTTGCATAAGACTACATAGCTAATAAGTGATAACATCAGAATTTGAACTTATTACATTAAGTATGAGGCCCTAACTAGGCAGAGGGTAGGAGGATCTGAAAGGAAAGAAAGCAACAATAAAATGAGTCAGTAGTGAGGTTTCCTAAAAAAGAAATTCCAGTTTAGCCCTTCCTATGGTCACAATTTCCATTGTGATGGGAGAATTGAGTCCTATAAAATGAAAGGTAGTTGTAGGTAAACCAGGAATAGAAAGGACTGCTACCTCTTGTCTCCAAAGTCTCCAGGATATTGGAACTTAAACCAGCCTCACAGAGCCCTACACCTCCATTATGAGTGAGAGAGCATCCCCAAATTTCTATTGCCTCCTTTGGCAATAAATGAAGACTACTCAGATGAGAAAGATTAAAGCCTATTATTCAGAGCTTGCTATTATAGCAAAGAAATCAGCCACCCTCATTTATATTTTGAAGAAACTTAAAGATAGGCAGAGGATTGGGAAGACTATGAAGAAATCAAAGGGAGCACTTTATACCTTGGTTGAAGGCTGTTGGCTGGAGGAAGCTAAAGTTAAACTAACTTGAAGTGGAAACTCCCATGTCATTGGTTAGGGGGAACATATTTGGCTTCTCCTTTTGAAGAGAGAAATTAGGGAAGTATCATTTATGAATCAAGTCCTAAATGTTTCGCGTTCATTGTTACACAGCTTGTGGTTGGCCCTGGATGGTCTGCTACAGAGGCTATGGTTTAGCTTCATGGTTTGGTTTGTACAGCTTTTGAGACAGCTCTATTTTTACATAAGAATTAGCAATTGTCTGCCTGTATATTCAGTCCTTCCATTTCCAGAGAGGTACAAAAGTGTCTCGTTGTGAACTGGAATATACAGTACCTTGCAGGTTCAGGAAATTAATAGTGAGGAATAATTGTGAAACAGGTAACCAGTAAGTAGAGGGATATAGACATAATAATCACAATTTAAAATTTGTTTCTCTCTTAAAATAGAGAAAATACATACCATATGAAAAGTGCCGCACCCTTAGCATTATATTCTCCCAGTCTTCAGGTATAGACTTAGAAAATTGAGGATTGTTAATTAAGAAGAAAACATCAGATTGTTACTTAGCATAATAACATTTGCTGGAGCTCCCAATAGGATCTTTGATATGGGTAGTTCACAATATCTACTAATTTTTCAGGTATAACAACCTTATAGCCATCAATGGTGAAGAAAAGATCCTGTAGTTGATCCCCCACAAAATATGTTTAGATCTTCATCCCTGTAACCTATGTATATTACTTTATGAGGAAAAGAGTCTTTGAAGATATAATTAAGAATTTTGAGATAAAGCAATCATCCTGAATTGTACAGGTGAGCTATAAATCCGATGACAAGTATCCTTATGAGGGTGAGATAGATGGACATTAGAGAGAAAAGACAGCACTATGATCATGGAGAAAAAGACTAAATTGATGTGGTCACTAGCCAAAGACTGCCTGGAAACTAAAATAGGCAAAGAATGTATTTTTCCCTAGTGGTCTGCTGATGGTTGCAAACACCCTGATTTTGAACTTCTGCCCTCCAAACCTGTGTTTGGAGTCATAGAATAAATGTCTGTTATCTTAAGACACTCAGTCTGGGGTATGAGATTTATGGAAAATTTTATGAGATTTATAGAAAATTATTATATTCCCACAATGTAATTTCTGAAAATAAAGAAAGGAATAAAAATACCTGGGATAATGGATGAGGCAAAGAAGGAAGAGGTTATCCTTTAGACTACTAAGGGATGGACACTGGACTATTCCTAAGATCACAATATGGATGAGAAAGCTAATAGAGTAGACCAAGGGTTACTTCCACATCCCAAGTATCTTTTATAAACTGTGCAATGCAAAAATTGTGAAAAGACAGTTACACAATGGAATTAAGTCTTACATTTTTTGCTTCTGTCTCAAACAAAATACAAATGAGAGTTCATCAAACGTAAAGAAATGATGATTAGTAAGAAGAAAACATAGGAAGTTATAAAACTCACTGGTAAGAATAACTATATGCAAAGATTCAGAATGCTCTAATTTCCAAGGCATGGTGCATAAGGCATTCACTTCTCTAGTATGAAAACTAAAAACAAAACAATTAAAAATAAGAACTGTGTTAATGTGTTAAGAGATATGTAATATAGAATGATAAAAACTGGGGCATCAAAAATCCAAAATGTGGTGAGAATTGGAGTGCAAGTGTACAATTTTCTTACTTGTACACTTTTTGGGGGCTACGAGGGATTGAACTCAGGGTACTCAACAACTGAGCCATATCCCCAGCCCTATTTTGTATTTTATTTAGAGACAGGGTCTCACTAAGTTGCTTAGTGCCTCGCCATTGCTGATGCTGGCTTTGACGTTGCAATTCTCCAGTCCTAGCCTCCCAAGCTGCTGGGATTACAGGTGCCTGGCTCTTATTGGTACATTTTTTCTCTTTTTTTATTTGTTACCATTCTTATATTTATGATTCTGTTTAGTTACCATCATAATTTTTTATAATTGAAAAATGTTTTTATAAGCCTCATGGTAATCCCAAAGCAAAAATCTATGATACAAACCAAAAATAATAAAGAATCAAAATAATCTAGTAGAGGGAATCAATTAATCAAAATAAGACTAAGAGAGAGAGAAAAGAACTAAAGACAGAACATTACACACATTACAAAATGGATACAGTAACACCTTATCTATCAATAATTAACAGTATGAATAATTAACTTAAATATATATTTTCTAGAAGTTGTAGAATGAATGAATGGATTAAACAAAACATGTGACTGCTTACATGAAACTCAGCACATCAATAAGGACACAGAGAGATTGAAAATGAAGTGATGAAATAAGATATTCCATGCAAATGGAATGAAAAATAAAGCAGGTGTAGTTATGCTTATATTAGATAAAATAGACTTTAAATAAAAAGCAGCAAAAAGAAACAAGGTCATTACCTATTGATAAAGGGGGCAATCCTGCAAGAGGAAATAACAATACTGAATACATATGCACCTAATATTAGATCACGCAAATATATAAAGAAAACATTAATAGAACTAAAAAGCCTGCGATTCAATAAGACTTAGGAACTTTACATTCACTTTTTAGCAGTAGACAAATCATCCAGATAGAAAATTGAAAAAGAAACAGCAGAGTTAAATTGCACCCTAGTTAAAATGAACCTAACAGGCATCTATAGCACATTCTGACAGCTGCCAAATTCAAATTATTCTCATCAGCACATGAGTCATTCTCCACAAAAGATCTTATGATAGGCAACAAAACAAGTCTCAACATTTTTTAAATGAAGACATGTCAAATATCTTTTCTGACCACAATGAAGAAAAATGAGAAACCAATAATGAGAAAAATGTTTTGAAACTATAAAAACATGTAAATTAAACAAGATACTTTTAAAAAATATTTTAGTTGCCCATGGACTTTTATTTGTTTCTCTGCAGTGCTGAGAATTGAACCCAGTGCCTCATACATGCTAGGCAAGCTCATTACCAATGAGCCATAACCCCAGCCACAACAACATATTCTTGAATAACTGATGGATTGAGGAAGAAATCAAGAAGGAAATTTAAAACTTCATTGAAACAAAAAAAAAAAAATAGAAGCCTAACTTACCAAATCTTGCTTTTTTTTTTTTTTTTTTTTTTTTTTTTTTTTTTGTGGTACTGGGGATTGAACTCAGGGGCACTTGACCACTGAGCCATATTCCCAGCCTTATTTTGTATTTTATTTAGAGACAGAGTTTCACTAAGTTGTTCAGTGCCTCACTTTTGCTGAGGCTGGCTTTGAACTTGCAATCCTCCAGTCTCAGCCTCTGGAGTTGTTGGAATTATAGGTGTGCAACTCTGCTCCCAGCTTCCAATTACCAAATCTTATAGAATGGGGGCAAAGGAAATACGAAGCAGGGAGCACACAGGAATCAACATATACATTTTTAAAAAGCAGAAAGACTTCAAACAACCTATCACTGCTTCTCAAGTAATGAGACCAGTAAGAACAAATAAATCAGAATTAGTAAAAGGAAAAAACAATAAACATCAGAGTAGAAATAAATGAAATGGAAACTAAAATACATAAAAGATTCAAAGCAGAGCTACTTCCTCAAAAAGATAAAATATACACTTAGCATTTAACTAGAATAAGAAAAAAACAAAGGACTCAAATAAACCAATTCAGAGATGAAAAGGGAAATATTATGAATGATTATAAAAATTGTTAATGATTGTTATAAACAACTATATGGCAACAAACTGGATAACCTAGAAAAATGAAGAAATTCCTGGACTCAAACACTACAAGGTTGAATTATGAAGAAATAAAAGCCTGTAGAGACTAACAATATATAATGAGAAGGATTCGGTGACAAATGGTCTCCTGTTAGAGATATGTCCAGGACCAAATGGCTTTGCTTCTAAATTCTAACATAAAAAAGACTGATACATATTCTTAATTTTTTTCCAAAAATTGGAGAGGAAAAAACTTCTAAACTCATTCAACAAGGCCAGCATGACCTTAATACCAAAATCACAAAAAGACAAAATGACAAAAGAAAACTACAAACAAATATAATTGATGAACATAGATTTAAAAATCATCAATAAAATATTGGCAATGCAAACCAAACAGCGCATATAAAATATTATTTACTATGATCAAGTGGAATTCATTCCAGGAATGCAAGGAAGGTTCATCAGACACAAGTCAATGAATGATATACCACATCAGCCTAAGGACAACAAATATGAACATCTCAATAGATGCACAAAAGTCAATTGATAAAATTGAATATCCTTTCGTGATAAAAATTCTGAACAAATTAGTTGTAGAACGAAACTATCTCAGTATAATAAAGAAAATTTTTGATAAACCCATAGTTAACATTATACTCAATGAGGAAATCCTGAAAGCTTTCTCTCAAGAAATGGAACAAGACAGAAATGCCCTGTTCACTACTTTCAGTTGACGTAGTTCTGAAAGTTCTAGGTAGAGTAATTAACCTAGACAAAGGGATAACAAGTATCCAAACTAGGAGAGAAAAAAAGAAGCCAAATTGTCACTGTTTGCAGATGACATGATCTTATAGAAGAAGCCACAAAAATCCCACCAGAAAAACTATTAGAACTAAAAAATGAAGTCAGCAATTTTGCACAATACAAAATCAGCATACTTTCAGTAGCATTTATATATGCTAAAAGTGAGTCATCTGAAACAGATATCAGAAATCAATCCCATTTACAACACCTCCAAAAGAAGTAAATAGTAAAACATTTGGGAAAAATTTAATCAAAGAAGTAAAATATATGTACAATGAAAACTATGAAACTTGGATGAAAGAAATTGAAAAGATAAAAACATTTGGAAAGACATTTCATGTTCATGTATTGGAAGAATTAATGTTAATAAAATGCTCAATCATACTCAAAGCAATCAATAGATTCAATGAACTCCCAAACAAAATTCCAATGATGTTTTTCACAGTACTAGAAAAAAATTAAAATTTGTATAGAAACACAGAAACCCTGAACAGCTAAAGTCATGTTAAGCAAACAGTATAAAGTAGGAAACATTACGTTATCTGCCAAAATATATTGCTATGAAACTGTAGTAAACAAAACAGCATGATATTGGAATACAAACAGACAAACTGAACAACAGAACAGAACAGAAAGCCTAGAAGTAAACTCACATATCTACAGCCAAATGATTTTTGGTAAGGTGCTAGGAACACACAATGACATTCTCTTCAATAGATGGTGCTGGCAAAAGTTGGTATCTATATGCAGAAAAATGAAACTAGACCCCGATATATCCACAATTGCAAAAATTACTTCAAAATGGATTAAAAAGAGTTACACATAAGACTTGAAATTAGGGAACTCCTAGAAGAAAAAAAAAGGAAAATGTTTCAGACAATGAAATAGGCAAGGATTGTTTTGGAAAAGATGCTGAAATCACTTGAAGTAAGAGCAAACACAGAAAAACAGGGTTATCATCCAACTAAAAAGTTTTTTGACAGCAAGGGAAACAAATACCCTCAGAATGGAAAAATTATTTGCAATGTATGTATCTGCAAATATTTGATATCCAAAATATATCAGGAACTGCAAAAACTTGGTCATATGTACAAAAAAATCTGATTAAAAATGTACAATAGACCTAAACATGCATTCTCATAATAGCATAAAAATGGTCAGTAGATGAAAACATTCTCAGCATCACTACTCATCAGAAAAATACAAACCCAAACCAAAATGAAATTATTACCTCACCCCAGTGAAAATAGCTATTATCAAAATGACTAAGGATAACAAGTGCTGGCAAGGATGTGCGGAAAGGGAAACCTTTGCAGTCTGTTGGTGGGAATGTAAATTATTAAATTTATTATGGAAAACAGTGTGGAGGTTCCCCAAAAATATAAAAAATAGAACTTCCATGTGACCCAGCAGTCCCACTAGGGGTATATATACAAAGGAAATTAAATCAGTATGTTGAAGAGACCTCTTCATAACTTTATTTATTGGAACACTATGCTCAATAGCCAGTAAATGGCAACAACCTAAAGGTCCGTCAATGTGTAAATGTGGTACATATACACAAAAAGATATTATCCAGTTATAAAGAAGAAGGAATTAGCAACAATGTAGATGGAACTGGGAAAATATTGTGTTAAGGTGAAACAAGGCAATGACATAAAGACAAGTATCACTTATATGTGGTATGCAAAATGTTGACCTCAGAGTTGATAACAGAATGGACTGGGAAGAATGTATGGGAAGGGAAGTAAGTGGAGACATTGATCAAAGAGTATTAAGTTGTAGTTAGCAGTAAGAAGTTCTCTTGTGGTTTTGTACAGTACTGTTTCTATAGATGATTGATAATATAAACCATGTATTTTTTAAAAACTAGAAAAAAGTATTTGGCAAGATTTTATCATAAAGAAATGAGGACAAGCTGGGCACGATGGCTCACTCTTGTAATCCCAGCACTTCTGGAGGATGAGACAGGAGAATCGCGAGTTCAAAGCCAACCTCAGCAACAGTGAGGCACTAAGCAACTCAGTGAGACCCTGTCTCTATATAAAAACACAAAATAGGGCTGGAGATGTGGCTCAGTGGTGGAGTACCTACCCCTGAGTTCAATCCCTGGTACCAAAAAAAAAAAAAAAAAAAGAAATGAGTACATAAATATTTTTATCCTGATTTAACCATTATTCAATGCATATATGTAACAAAACATTGCATGGTACCCCATAAATGTATGAATTTTGTTTTTATGTATTATTCTAAAATATAAAAAAATAAACAACTAAGAAACAAAGCCAGATGCAGTGGCACATGCTTGTAATTCCAGCCACTTGGGATGCTGATGCAGGACGATTACAAGTCGAAGGCCAGCCTGGGCAACTTAGCAAGACTATTTTAAAAAAATGTTCTGGGCATTGTGGCAGACACTTGAAATCATAGGGACTTGAGGAGACTGAGACAGTCTTACTATGGCCCTGTATAACTTAGTAAGGCCTTGTATCAAAATAAAAATAAAAAAGATCTGGGGATGTAGCTCAATGGTAATGTGAACCTGGGTTCATTCCCTAGCACCAAACAAATAAATAAATGCACATGGGGAGACATGTATATAAATGTACATATAGATATTGATGAAGATAGGAATGCATATATGTTTATGCATATTTACTTGGTCATGATTGAAAATTCTATTCTCACTAGAGATTACGACAGAAAACTTGAAAGCTAATATTCTTTTAAAAAAATTTTTTAGTTGTAGATGGACAGAATAACTTTGTTTTTATGTCCTGCTGAGGATTGAACCCAGTGCCTCACACATGTGAGGCAAGCGCTCTACCACTGAGCCACAACCCCAGCTTCTGAAAGCTAATATTCTAATGGGTTGAAGAAAATTATTCAAATCTAATTTTAGGACTTCTTTATTTCCTTATATACTGCGTGTTGCATGGGGAATGACTGATGAAACATTTGGGACTTAAATTGTTCTGTCTCCCTCTTTTCAATAAAGGTATGTAATACTGAGGTTAGACTTTATTGCAGAGTTTTGAAAGAATGTAAGTAGTATGTGTAACAAATCCAATGAAGAATTACTCTAATTGGAATATTCCAAAGGATAGGTACAACATATTTTCATAATCTGACCCTACTTATACAAAAACTCTCCTATAGGAGCATTTGTCTGATTTAATTTTCCAATAAGAATCCTAATTAAGTACATTAAAAGATGAGTCACTAATTTCATTTATATTAAAAGATTAGCTGTTAATTTCAGATATATATGAAATACACATAAAATTTATGTTTGTGTATTTTATATATATGTATATATATATTCATCAAGTCCATTGGCTTAATTTGAGAGGAAATTAAAACATGTCTGAGTCTTTATGTTTAAAGTTAAGATGTTATGAGATGGAAAAATACATTTTAAATAGTGAATACATAATAACAATTAGTTCCTTAGCTAGAAATATTTGTTCCTCAAGTGCAGTTGCTTTCAAACTCTATTTAGTGGTCCCTAGAGTTACTTGGTATATGTAATCAAAAAAGCTCCACTTCCATGTTTTTATGGTTTAGATTATGAGGTGTCTCCCAAAAGCTTATGAGTGAGATAATGCAAGAAAAGTTCAGAGGTGAAATGATTGTGTTGGGAGAGCCTAAACCTAATAAGTGCATTAATTCACTCATAGGGATTAATGGGGCCTGTAGGCAGGTGGGGTGTGACTAGAAGGGATAGGTCACTGGGGGTATGCCTTTAAGAAATATATTTTGTCCTTGGTAGGCGGGGCTCTTTCTGCTTCCTTGTTGCCATGACCTAAGCTTTTTTCCTTCACCATGCAGTTCTGTCTCACCTCTGGCACAAAGCAATGGAGTTGGGCCTCTCTCTATTGAGACCTCTGAAACTGGAGCACAAATAAACTTTCCCTCCTCTAAAATTGTTCTTGTCAAGTCTTTTGGTCACAGTGGCAAAAAAAGCTCACTAAAACTCACGTCTTCCGTAACAGCCTTCTCCATATCTTTTGAAGAAATAAATTCATTTTAGAACCAATCAGGGGTTTGAGTTGTAGCTCAGTGGTAGAGCATGTGCCTAGCACATGTGAGGCATGTGGTGCAATCCTTAGCACCACATAAAAATAAATAAAATAAAGGTTTAAAAAAACACAGTTAGGTTTAAAAATCACCACCTATGGTTGTTTCAGAACCTGAGGCTCAGTCTTGAAAACGGAAGTGGATATTAAAAACAACAACTAATGAGTACACTATAATTTTCCTGTTACTTCACAAAATTATCTATTTCAGAAAGTCCTTAAAAGAGTATAGTACAAATAGCACTGGAACGAGTCAACCTTTAACTTACTATTGCTTTGCAAGTTAGCAGATTTTTGTTCTAGAGTAAATTATTTGATTTTTCTGGATTTGTTTTCTTTGTTGGTAATATAAAGTCAGTCTAGATTAAAGTATACTAGTAATTTATTCAAGGTTTAGTTCTTATGCCAAATCTGATCATTGATATGGCCTTCTTAAAGCAAGGTGTTTAAGATTCTGAAGTTTAATTGGAACAATGAGCATGCTTCTTTAGCAATATCTGCCACAGACAGCATAATGGATACTATAAGCTTTATTTTACATCCCTGTGCTAAATAATCTCAAAATATTTTCACATTCTACATAATGTGATATACTTTTTTTAAAAAATGAATTGTACATCAAATAAAATGTAAAGCGTATGAATAAATATTAAAATGCAGTAAGTTTCCAAGTAAAGAAACTGACAATCAAATGACATGGATGGAGAAGAGAGAGATATTAACCAGTGGAGCACAGAATTTTTAGGGCAGTAAGACTGTAGTATGATACTGTAATGGTAGATAAGTAATATTATACATTCATCAAAATCCATATAACTGTATACCACAGAGTTAAACAATGTAAACTATTGATGCAAGTTTAATAATTTATCAATATCATCCCATCATTCATAATAAATGACATTAATGAAAGATATTTAGTAATAGGGTAAATGAAGGAGGGAAGGACACTGTGAATTGTTTTTTCCAAATTAATTTTTCTGTAAACCTCAAACTACTCTGAAAAATTATGTATTAACAAATTTGGAAAAGGGAAAAACACCAACATGGACTAATTACCACAAAGCAGACTGTCAAATAATAGCAGTGAATACAGTTCCATAGCTGAATAAACATATATTAAGGACTTGCCTATTTTTCCAGCTTCTAGCATATGTATGCTAATCCCACACTCTGTACCTTACCCATATTGAAATAGCCATAATTTATTTAGTGTTCCATAATATGTCTTACATTCAAGTCCGGAAATACAATGTCACATTCTCCTTGATTCGTTACCTGGTCTTTATGTCATAGTTTATATATCATTTACTTATACAGAAATACTGCCTGACCAATTCCTATATCCAACAACATATAATGAAGTAATCCATTAGGTCCTATCTTAACACCATTAAATTACCATATTGTATTACAGAGGCCTAGCAATTTGTCCATCATCTCCCACAGAACTATTCATTTCTTATTCTTATCCCCTAACAAAGTACCTACTACAATGTATGCAATTTAAAATTATAGGTTGAATGAATAATTAATTAAAATTAATATTCACAGAAGCACATTAAAACTTTAGACATAAAATATAGAGGATAAAAGTTTTTAACTGAGCTCCTTGATGATATACAATATATTTTTCCTTTTTTATATCTAGTTTGTGCATAGCATGGCAGCAGATTCATTGTAGAAAACAACAACAAAAATGATAACCAAGATTTGGAAGATCCATTTACAGTAGAGATCAATGTATGGAACTGTTACTCACTATACTGGGTGTTAATTTTCCTATCTTCACTCCAAGCTGATTATCATAAATTTAATGTGCATATACTTTTCCCCAATATTTCCACTTAACATTTTACACTTATAAATTGTTAAAACCATATGTGTTCTATATGTATTAACAAATACTTCACTTGACATTTTCCCCTGAGCTAATAAGTAAACACAAGAATAAAAATGCTTTGAGTCAAGAGCCAGATTAAAATCGGTCTTGCTAAATATTTGAGGTAAAATCTGTACCTCCTCTGCTTTGTTTTCCTAAATAATTTACATCACAGTATTTGCCTCAAACTTCTTTTTAAAAATACAGTTTCTTTTGCCATAGTAAAAGCAACATTCAGTAAAACTAGGATCTAATATTTAAATTTAAGTGTTTGAGCCTCCAAATTTTACATAGTCAATTTTTTTCAGGAACATTTAGGTGTTACAAATGGTCACATAAATATGGCCTAGGAGTACAAAAGAAAACTTAACTTTTTTTGGTGGGAGGGTACCAGAGACTGAACTCAGGGGCACTCAACCACTGAGTCACATCCCCAGCCCTATTTTGTGTTTTATTTAGAGACAGGGTCTCTCTGAGTTGCTTAGCGCCTCGCCATTGCTGAGGCTGGCTTTGAACTCGTGATTCTCCTGTCTCAGCCTCCCAAAGTGCTGGGATTACAGGCGTGCACCACCATGCCTGGCTGAAAGCTTAACTTTAATCCAATGGTAATAAGTCACAAAAGCATATTTTAGAGTTACTACAGCTTAGATAAATGCCACTTCCCAGGTGTGTGAATTTGGGAAACCTACATAACTTTTGCGGAGAAGGTGGCAGCCTTGGAATCCAGAAAAAAGTTGAGGTTATAGCCTCCATTCTCAGGGAAGTCTGAAGACAGAATTTCTTCTTCCTCAAAGTGTTCCAGCCTTTTTACACTTAAGCCTTTCAGTAGATTGATGGGGTCTGTCCACCTTTATGGAAGATACTCTGTCTTGCTCAGTTTACTGATTTAAATATCAATCAGCTCTTAAAAGTACATTCATAGGAGCATTTGAGCTGATGTCTGGTCAAACTACTGGGCATGATAACATACCCTACTAAATATGTAAAAGTATCCATTACACCTACTCTTTAGAGCTATTGTGAAGATTAAATGAAATTATTTAGGCAATATCCATAGCAGAGTGTCCAGAGTACAAGCACAGGCCTTCACCATGCCTAAGCACAATCTCAAAATTAGTAGGAATTACATGAAAAAAATGGAGATGCACTATATATATGCTCTGGAGTCACTATACTTTACTGAAAAGTTGAGGAAAGAAAACAAAGTTGCTAAAAATAGGTGCCTATTACTGTTTTTTTCTGTTATATTACTACCTTCCCTTACAGTACTCCCATATTAATACAAATTAACTTAAGATTTTAAAAAATCTGTCAGTTGTGAAAACTTCTGAATTATGGAGGATGAAAGTAATCATGCTGCATTTTTGTTAATGGTGTAGTGAGAAGGATGGCAGACCTTGCCCCATAGAACAATTTAACTGAAGAAAAGTTAAAAATTATTTAAAAAGTAAGTTCAAGATTTTGGAAGTTGTTCTAAGGGCACATAACAGTATTGAGGGAAGGAAATGAAACAGATGGTAACCAAAATCCAAAATAAGAAATAAAAAGAACTGAAATGGTAAATAAGGCTAAAGACGTATTTTTTAATACTCTATATTTGTATTCTCTTTCATAGCTTCTTTAAAAGACAAAATTTTATAGTTATAATGAAAACAATATACTGGTGGATTTAAAATAGATAGATGTAATATGTACATCAATAATATAACAAAAAGGGGGAGATGGAATATACCTATATGGAGATCAAGTTTCTTATCTCAGTGGAACTAATTTAGTATGGATCTTAAGGCAATTTTGATAATTTTGATAAAATTAAAATGCATATTATAAGAACTAGGGTTGTGGTTTTAGCTCAGTGGTGGAGTGCTTGCTTAGCATGTGTGAGGCACTGGGTTTGAGTCTCAGCACTGCATATAAATAAATAAATAGGTTAAATAAAGATCAACTGACAATTAAAAATATTTTTAAAATAGCATATTTTAAGAACTAGACATAAAACTCAAAGTAGATCAAGGACTTAGGACTTAGACCAGAGATCTTGAACCTAATAGAAGAAAAAATAGGCCCAAATCTTCATCATGTTGGCTTAGGACCTGACTTCCTTGGCAAGACTCCTAAAGCACAAGAAATAAAATCAAGAATCAATAAATGGAATGGATTCAAACTAAGCTTCTTCTCAGCAAAAGAAACAATCGATAACATGAAGAGAGAACCTATAGAATGTGAGAAAATCTTTATGACATGCACCTCAGATAAACCACTAAGAACTCAAAGAACTTAACACAAAAAACAAAAACTAATCAATAAATGGGCTAAGGAGTTGAACAGACAGTTCTCAGAAGACATACAATTGTTCAACAAATATATAAAAAAAGTTTAATATCTCTAGCAATTAGAGAAATGCAAATCAAAACTCTCTAAGATTTCATCTCACTCCAGTCAGAATGGCAATTATCAGGAATACAAACAACAATAAGTGTAAACGAGGATGTGGGGGAAAAGGTACACTCATTCATTACTGGTGGAACTGCAAATTGGTGCAACCAATCTGGAAAGTAGTATGGAGTTTCCTTAGAAAACTTGGAATGGAATTATCATTTGACCCACCTATCCCACTCCTTGGTCTGTACCCAAAGTACTTAAAATCAGCCTATTATAGTGACACAGCCATATCAATGTTTACAGCAGCTCAATTCACAATAGCTAAACTGTGGAATCAATCTAGATGTCCTTCAAAAGATGAATGGATAAAGAAACTGTGGTATATATACACAATGGCATAATACTCAGCAATAAAAGAGAATAAAATTATGGCATTTGGAGGGCTGAGATTGTAGCTCAGTGGTAGAGTGCTTGCCTTGCATGTGTGAGGCACTGGGTTCAATCCTCAATACCACATAAAAATAAATAAAGATATTGTGTCCATCTATAACTAAAAAAAATTTAAAAATATGGCATTTGCAGGTAAATGGATGGAGCTGGAGAATATCATACTAAGTGAAGTAAGCCAATCCCAAAAAACCAAAGGCCAAATGTTCTCTTTGATAAGTGGATGCTGACCTACAAAGGGAGATGGGACATGAGAAGAATGGAGAAATTTTGGTTAAAGGGGATGAAGGGAAGTAGAAGAGACATGGGGGCAGGAATGATGGTGGAATGAGATGGATTTCAATGCCCTAGGTACATGCATGACTGCACATATGGTGTGACTCTATATTGTGTACAACCAGATAAATGAAAAGTTGTGCTCTACCTGTGTACAATGAATCAAAATGCATTCTGCTGTCATGTGTACCTAAATAGAATAAATAAATTTAAAAAAATGCAATTAGAAACAAACAATAGAAGGAAAATTGGGAAATTCCCAAATGGTGGAAATTTTAAAACATACTGCTAACCAAATGTCAAAGAAAGAGTACAAAGAAAAAAAATGGAAAATATTTGCATATAAACAAAAATGAAGAAACAACATGCCAAAATTCATAGGATATAGTTTAAGCAGGGGTTAGAGAAAATTTTATAGCTATAATACTTTAAATAAACAAATAGATCAGAAAATTAACCCCTGGCTTCAAGCAACTAAAAGAATGAACTAAATCCAAGCAAGATGAAAGTTAAAGTGTAAATTAATACAATGAAAAATAGAAATGCAATACAGAAAATGAAGAAGATAGTTATTTGAAAGATCAATCAAAATGACAAATATTTAGACAGACTGACCCAGGAGAAAAGAAAGAATATCAAATTACTAAAATCAGGAATGAAAAAGGGGGCATCACTATTGACTGTATAAAAATAAGTATGATTAATAAAGGAATGGGATGAATAACTGTATTAGAACAGATTAATAAACAAGGAATCAAAACTCATTAAGAAGAAATAGAATAAACAAGACTATAACATAAAAAGATGCTGAATTAGTAACCCAGTGACTTTCCCATAGAGAAAAAACAAGGATAAAAATCATTTTCTAGTAAATTCTACAAAGCATTTAAATAATTCTTTAAAAAAGCTTCCCCAAAATGAAGAGGAAGACAAAGTTCACATCAGATTCCGTGAGGCTAATATTACCCTGATAGTAGAACTACACAGACATCACAAAAAATGACAAATATCTCTTATAAATATGAGCACAAACATCTTGAAAAATAATACTAGTAAACCAAATCCATGAAATATATAAAAGGAATTATGCACTATGGCCAGTGGGACTTAATCCAGTAATACAATTTTAACACAACATATTAAAATGATTAACACAATTAACTATACAATAAAAAAAATGTAAAACATGATTATTTCTATAAATGCAGAAAAAATATGACAAAATTCAATATCCTTTCAATTAAATATACTAGAAACTAACCCAAAACTAACATTTTATTTAATAGCAAAGGATTGAATGCTTTCTTATTAAATGAAGACCAAGACAAGAATTTCTGTTCAAGAAACTCTTTTTCAACACTGTACTGGAGGTTTTATCCAGGTCAATTAGGCAAGAAGTTGGGTGTGGTGGCACATGCGGAGGCAGGAGGATACCAAGTTCAAAGCCAGCCTCAGAAATGTGGTGACCTTCTAAGCAATTTAGCAAGCCTCTGTCTCAAAATAAAACAATAAAAATGGCAGTTGATACGGTTGAGCGCAAAAGTGCTTCTGAGTTCAATCCCCAGTGCCAAAGAGATTAGGCAAGAAAAATAACATGTGAATAATCTGAAAATGGAATTATGAAATTACTCCTATTTATAATAGCATAAAAAAGAATAAAATGTTTAAGAATAAACAACAAAAGTGCAAAGTATGTACTCTGAAACAAAAAACCCTATTGCTGAATGCAATGTAAAAAGAATCAAAGAGAAAGGAGATATCAAGTAGCTGGGATTATAGGCAGGTATCACTGCACCTGACCATCCCATACTTTTAGACAGGAAGACTTAATATTGTTTCCCAAACTGAACTCAAGATTCAGTGAAATCTCTATCAAAACTTTTGCAAGCAAGCCTATAATCTCAGACATTTGTGAGGCTGAGGCAAAGGACCACAGGCTTGAGCTGATCTGGGCAACTTTATCAGACTCTGTCTCAAAATAAATTAAAAATAAAAATTAAAAATAAAAAGGTCTGGGTATGTAGCCCAAGGGAAGAATACTCACCTAACATGCATAAAGCCTGGGATTCCATTTCAGAACTATAAAAGAAAAAAAAATTCAGATATTGACAAGCTGTGCCTATGATTCACATGAACGTGCAAGGGACACCCATAGAGGGGAAAAAATTGAAAGGCAGTAACAAAGTTGGAAGACTCATGACTCACTCTCCAGTTTCAAAACATAACACACAACTAGACACCAAAACTGTGTGGTGCTGTCATATTGATAACTGAAATACAATTGGGTTTTCAGAAATAACCCTAACATGCAATTATTTATAATAGCGAAATAACAAAATCAACCAAAGTGTTCAGCAATGAATGAATGGATAAAGAGAATATAGTATGTATATACATACCATGTAATACCATTCAACTTTAAAAAGAAGGAAATTCTATCATTTGCAAAAATATGGATAGAGCATATTAAACTAAGTGAAATAAGTCAGACACAGAAAGATATATAATGTACATTCTCGCTATATATGAGATCTAATGCAATCAAACTTGTTGAAGCACAGAGTAGAATGATAGTTACCAAGGGCTGGGAGGTGAAGAGAGTGGAGATACAATGGTCAAAATGTACAAAGTTATATTTAGGCGGAATAAGTGATAAGTTTTTAAGGTGATGGATATGCTAACTGGCTTGATTAATTCACACCACACTGTATAAACATAACATTACTTTATACCCCTAAATTATATATGAACATAATTTGTTGAAAATAAATATACCCTTACATTTATGGTTATCTGATTTTTGACAAATGTGCCAGGAAAATTCAATAGGGATAAAATGGTACTTTTAGTAAATGGTGCTTATATGATTGGATATTCACATGCAAAAGAATAAACTTGAATCTTTACCCTATACCATACATAAAATGTAACTCAAAATAGATTACCTATATAAATATATAAGACAAAATTTTAAAACTATCAGAGGAAAATTTGGAGTAAATATTCATGACCTCGAATTATGCAATTCTTTTCTTAGCTATGACAGCAAAAACATAATGAACAATAGAAAGACAAATTAACTGTCAAAATTAAAAACTTTGGTAATTCAAAGAACTTTAAGAAAATGAAGACAAATCAGACTATAAGAACATATTTTCAAATCACATGTATGATGACAGAGTAGTAATGAAACTATATAAGGAACTGTTACAATTCAATAATAAAAAGACAAAATTCAATTCAAAATGGACAAAGTGTTTGGAAAGACATTTCTCCTAACAAGATATAGAGATGGCCATAGTCACATCAAAACGATGCATCACATATTTAGATATCAGAAAAAATGTAAGTCACACTACAATGAGATAAATTACAGTCACTAGAATGGGTATAATTAAAAAGATTAAAAAAACAAGCATTGCAAGAATTAAGATAAATCACCCAAACAGTGCTAGTGGTATGCAAAATAGTAAAGCCACTTTGAAGAAGTTTGAAAGTTACTCAAATTCTTAAACAAAGAACAACCTTAAGACCCACTCCTACTACATACTCAAAAGAATTTAAAACAGTTGTTCAAACAAAAATTGTACACTGGTATTCACAGTAGCATTAGCAGTTATAATTAAAAAGTGGAAACAACCCAAATATCCAACAAATAATTTCAGGAGAAACAAAAGTTTGATTCTATATAGATAGAATTCTATATAGATGGAATATTGTTGGACAATAAAAAAGAATTAAGTACTGACACATTATACAACATGGATGAAACTAACCTATGTGGTAACTGGAGGATAACAATCAGCAAAGATCAGGTATTATATGATTCCATTTATACAACATGTTCATAATAGTAAATCCATACAAACAAAAACTAAGTTAATGGTTGCATAGGGCTAAGAGAGTGGGGGGATAAGGAGTGAGAGCTAGTGGGTATGAAATTTGTTGGGTAATGAAATGTTCTACAGGGTGTTGATGGTTGCACAATTCTCTAAATATACTAAAAACCACTGAATTGTACATTTTAAGTGGGTGGCTTTTATAGTATATTAATTATATCACAATTAAGATGTTTAAAAGGTAATCATGGTTAAATAATGATTTTATTAACAGAAGGGTTATTCTTTACGTAAGAATTCAAAATTATGTTTGCTAAATAAAGGGGATGACTGATAAAATTCAGGGACAGGAGTGGTGGGATGGAGGCAGAAGACAAGAAGATTCAAATTAATCAAACGTGGATGTCTCTTAATTTTATTTGATTCTTCAAAAGAAAAAGTGTACTTGTTTTACAGAGCAAAAGATTAATTTCACCCTTCCTATATTTTTAACATCTATGATTTTGTGTAATAAAATACATGTGAACTCTCAATTTTACCTTTTGCTGAATGGATATAATACGTAAAATGAAACCTAGCTTCTCCAAAATTCTCTGAATTTAGACTTCCCAAGCTAGTAATTAACAATCTTTGTATTAAAATACTCTTTCCCCCTACACTCAGATTTCCAAAGAAGTCTTGATATTTAACAATACAATCAACAACCAATTTGCATTGTTTGGTGAAAATGGAAACTTTCCTGAAGGTCAGATATTCTAAAGACCAAATCAGCTCTAAAATACAAAACTGACAAATTTGTAGATATGATTTACAAATATAAATATACCAAACGTAAAATAAAATGTAACAAGGATTACCTTTCCCAGGTAAATACTATAAAAACTCTTTATAGAATCTACCTTAATATTCAGAATTTCATTTGCTTTTCTTGTATCTGCCAGACATACATCTCTCAGCTGACAAAAGAGTTCCATTTAGGAAGACTCAATTCAACCTTTTACTTTTAATCCACAGAAATGTTAATTATAGGTTACTGCTAATAGATATGAGCACCTCAAAATACATCTCTTTTTGAATAATTATTGTTTCTGACAGTGTTAAATTTCTTGATACAAAATTAAAGGTAAAAATATCTATGAAGAACCTTCCAAATATCAGTTGCAGTATTTAATAAAGCTTAGGAAAGACAGGCTAACTTTTAGGACTTCCCAAAATCGATCATAAAGCACCCTGCTTTCTAGAGATCTATGTAACTTCTTTGTAAATAATAACGGAATAGTTTGACTCGAGTGTATATTCCCGAATTCAGGGCAATAAAAATAAAACTTAAAAAACGCATTCAAATTGTATTCTTTCCATTATTTTCTCTTTTATTCCCTTTCCAACCCTCTCAAAAAGATATTACTCATCTAAAATCAAATTACATTAAGTAAAATTTATATTAGAAACTCCAGGAACACAGAAATGATGTTTCTAAAAGTAGTGAATTTATTTGAAAGCAACACATTGTTTGAATGTCAGTCAACAAAGCCATGTCTTCTTATATGTTGATTTTTGCAAAGAGTACAGACCTGCAAACAACAGATATGATAAAGTAGTTTAAAGTAAGAGGTGATGTACAATGTGCGTATCTTCTTGGTAAGTGATTTAGGCCATGTTTCTTGTCTAATTTTTTAGAAGTTTTTAAAAATGTTTTAAAAGTTGCTGTTTCTTTGATACTTGTATTTTTTGATAGAACCTTAGGAAAAATCTCTCTACTTAGATTAATGTATTCATACAATATATGCCTAAATTGAAACATAAAAGTCATAAATCAAGAGATAGTGACATTCATGATAAAAAGTTTTGTTGAAGGGAGTAAAATCACTAATTTTTTTTTTATCAAAAACCCAATCAAATCTTGGCAATAAGTACCAACATATTTTATAATAGTTAATTAAGTGTCTGAGCTCTTTGTAAGAGGATGCCATTTTAAATTTACTTCACATCCCACTACCATGACAAACACATAAACATTTCACTGAGGAAAGCAACTTAGAAACATGGTTCCATAACTGTGTAGTTCAAGAAGAAGCTTGTCAACTAAACGCAGTTATAGTTTTCTTGTTTGGCTTTGATTTTGTGGGAAGCCATCTATTCTGATCCCATAATATGCAATGAAAGTCTACATTTATAAACTTGGAAAACTTGTGGTTCAGTACATAGAAGTTTCTTCTACAAAAGAATGGGAATGTTTTAATTGCCACAGGAAATTACAATGTTTAACATATCACAAACATTACCTGTAAGTACTTTTAATCAAAATAAAATCACATTAAAAAGGTAGAAATTCTTGTTCACAAAACTCAATGAGGCAATTTGGGAACAAGAGACAGATTCTCTCATTTTAAAATTCCTCAATGTTAAGCTTTAGATATCCTTAACCTGCAATACAAAATATTTTAGAAAGAAGTGTGTTTTCATTGTAAAAATCACTGAAGTACATAAATGTCTTGGCAAAATAAAATACTATTCCATGATATCTACTTCAAAATTTATGTTCGTCTCCCATTCTCCTCACCATAATGTTCACATTTTAATTATGCTTTCATTTTGATTTTTTGCATGCAAGAACACCAACTAAACTATTTATTTCAACATTAAGCCTATTTCTTTTGAAGCCAAGATTTTTTTTTTTTTAATAAATGCAATGGAGACTCATTTTTCAAGGTGCTTAAGGCAGAATGCTTAAGGTTCATGCTTGCTGCTTTGCCTGGGCTTCCGCTTCCTGAAATGAGAAACAAACAAAACAGATATGTTTGAACATAAAGTGATATCCATGTGTATTTTGGTTAGACTACTAAGGATACTCAAAAACACAGTAATTACTCTGAAAAATGATTACTTTAAAAATTACTAATAGAAAAAATATAAAATGGAAATTGCTCTCTGAAAATACATAATAAGAAACTGTCTAATCATTACTACTGGTTTGGAAAAAGTCCATAACAGTAAGTGACTTACAGTTTATAACTGATATTTTATTTAAGAAGAGTCAGTTAGTTCTTTTTTTGTTGATTTTTCACAAAAGCTGAGTTTTCAAAAAATTTAACTGAAGTGTTGTTAGTTAAGTTTTGTTTAATTAAGGATTAAATTACTTAGAAAATGTAGTTATCCAATCAAATACTGTGACTTTTATGTTTCAGGAGAGTAGGCAGGAAAAGAGACCAGGTTGTCTTCCTCCTCCTCTGGACAGTGAGTACTCTAGCAAAAGGAACTCTAAACAAAACTATATAAATGTTCTGGCTCTTAATAAAAAATAAATTTCAAGGTTTTTGAAATAAAAATGTGTGGAAAGAGTAGCTTTTGCAAAAGCAACATCAGTCTTAGGTTGTAGAAATCAAGTATACCAGACAGCAATCCTCAAACATCTGTCACTAATTGGGTATGTGTTGATCTAAGGTGGAAATAGGAGCAGCTGAATATTCCAAAATGAACCTATGATACTAGGTCCAAAAGAAGGGGGAAAAGCAAAAAGAAATGATGGATTTTTACATCTATCTCGAAAAAAAGCAAAACAGAAGAAGAAACGTCACCATACATCATTCTTAATACATCTTTAACAAAACAGATAAATAAAATACACTACTGATCACTTTCTAAAATGTCTAGTCAGAATGAAGGAAGGAGCCAGGCGTGGTGGTGCTGGCCTGTAATCCCAGCACTTTTGGGAGGCTGGGACAGGAGAATCACGAGTTCAAAGCCAGCCTCAGCAAAAGCGAAGAGCTAAGCAACTCAGTGAGACCCTGTCTCTACAAAAAAGACAAAAAATAGGTCTGGGGATGTGGCTCAGTGGTCCAGTACCCCTGAGTTCAATCCCCAGTACCAAAAAAAAAAAAAGAAAAAGAAAAAGAAAAAAAAAGAATGAGGGAAGGGAAGTTTCTAACTTCAAAAACACTATGTTTTGTATTCACATTATGCACCTTGTTTCAATTTATAAAATAAGTTTCAATAATTTACCATCAGAAAACCAATTTTATACCAAGATTCATCAAATGCCTAAAATATATAGTATGGAGCAATCGTATAATAATGTATATCCTAATGTAAAGTCTTCCTATGAGCATGCAACACCTCTGAGTAACCAGTATTTTGAAACCAGGTTAGTTTCTTAAAGTTATACCATATCAATTTTGGTTATAATTTGTCATAAATTCCACAGCTCTTCAATTTTACTTCTTAATAAAATAGTACAAGAACAAACATCCAAAACAAAAGCCAAATAAAATTTCTTTGCTATTTGTCTTTGGAATAAATCATAAACTAAAATATTTATTTTTCTACTTATGTTTTATTGAACAAATATGTAAATTGATCTAAATTTTATTATTCCTTAAAAGCAAATAGTTAATATTTATGGAATCACGAGTCAACTAATCAACCAGCAAACATTACAAACAAGAATATGGGGTGCACTCTCCCCTATTCCTAATGTAAACATCAGATCATAAAGGCACTGGTTTTGAGTAAGGTAATCCTGGATGCAAATTCTCATTCTGATACTCAATTATGTATCCATGGACAAATTTAATGATCTGAGTTCTATTTTTCTCCTCTGTAAAACTGCATTAGTTCTTAGGGATAATATAAGGATAGAATGAGGTGTTTTTGAAGTGTAGCTCAATGTTCACCCCATTGCAAGCATCCATTCCTCCTTTCCCCTCTATTTTTTTCCCTAGTAATTAAATTCTAGCCCACAGCTAGCATTATCTTTCTTGGAGATGCAGTAAGAATATGATGAATTCAGTGGAAAAAGGATTGCTTCAAATCTCACAGCAGAGGCAAGACTCCATGGTCTCTCTCTAGAGCATGATGACACAATGAAAGGTAATGAGAACATTTCTCTATCAAGCACTCTCTATTCCCTCAACACACTGGTAAACATGCTTTTCCAAGGGAGTCTTTTTCTCTTCAACACAGATATCACTAGGTTTGTTTTTCAAAAAATATCAATTATTTTATTTCATATTTCAAAACCATCACCTCCACTACAAAATAAGAAATTTCAGTGCTAAGAAATGTTCTGAATTAATAAGAGAGTAATTTATAGTATTTATGTAACTTTAAAAAACCTATCAAGTATACAAATGTATGTAAAAATACTTCATCTTCCACAGAAAAATTCCTTGCTTTATGAAAATATTTCCCAGAAAGTGATTAAATATCAAGCTCTCAGGTGCATTATATTTCGAAAATTTTTAAATGTAAAGAGTAATCATACTGGGCTGGGGTTGTGGCTCAGTTGTAGAGCACTTGCCTAGCATATGTGAGGCCCTGGGTTTGATTTTCAGAACCACATATAAATAAATAAAATAGTCCATTGACAACTAAGAAAATATTTAGAAAAGAGTATGTATACTAATTATTTGGAAATAAAGAATGGGAGAAAAGGATGCATATTGTCTATGGTTCCTTTTAATCCCATCTTTTGTCCTATTTGTAGGTTATAAATCTAATTAGAAAATTATACTACAGAAATTATTCTTAGCCGGGCGCGGTGGTGCACACCTGTAATCCCAGCACTTTGGGAGGCTGAGATAGGAGAATCCCAAGTTCAAGGGCAGCCTCAGCAACGGGGAGGTGCTAAGCAACTCAGTGAGACCTTGTCTCTACATAAAACACAAAACAGGGCTGGGGATGTGGCTCAGTGGTCAAGTACCCGAGTGCAATCCCTAGTACCAAAAAAAAAAAAAAAAAGAAAAGAAACTATTCTTGAACTAATTTTAATATAGTTTTTCACAAACTACTCTAGTTTCCTCTTACCTATATGGGATACACTTCAAGACTCCCAGTGGATGCCTGAAACCACAGATAGTACCACACTCCACTATACTATGATTTTTCCTATACAAGCATATCTTTAATAAAGCTTACCTTATAAACTAGGTATAGTAAGAGATTAACATCCATAACTAATAATAGGACAATGATAAAAATATACTATAAAAAATCATATGAATGTAGTCCCTCTCTATACTGACATTGGGAACGTAGTGTATACAGAGTGGATGAATTGGGCACAAGGATGATTCATGTCCTGGTGGGATGGCGTAAGATGGTGAGTGATTTCATAACAGTGCTCTGAGCACCAATTTATGGATTACTTCTGGAATTTTCCAGTACTATTTTCAGACCACAATGAAGCAGATAACTGAAACTAGTAAATGAGACCATAGGTAAAGGGGGACTAATGTGTGTGTGAGTGTGTGTGTGTATATATATATATATATTTTAAATGACAGCATGTGTTCATTGAGTGGATCTAACTAATATTGTTGACCTTATATTTTGGATAGTTAACTTGTTTCCAAAGTTCAAAATATATATAGCACTTTGATTCCGATTTTTATCCATAAAGTTCATTTAGTTGGTGCTATGGTTTAGATCTAGCATGTCCCCCAAAGCTCTTTGGTTAAAGGTTTGATCTCCAATGCAGCAATATACAAAGGGGGGACTTTGGGGAAGTAATTTATTTATGAGGGCTTCTAAACTCATTAATGGATTAATCTACTGATATACTCAAAATAGAATGGATCTTTTAAAGGTGATGGAAACTATATTACAGGAGGTGTGCTTTGGAAGTTTATATTGTGTACCCAGCTCTTTCCTCAATTCTCTATCTCCTTCTTGACTCGCATTAGGTAAGCAGGTCTGCTTTACCACCTGCTCCCCATCATGATGTTCTGCTTCACCAAAGGCACAAAGCAATGGGACCAAGTGCTCACGCACTGAAAACATCTGGAACCATAAGTCAAAATAAATCTATCCTTTACTACGTTGTTTTTCTCAAGTATTAAAATTTTGGTGGTTTAATTTGGTTGTCCCTCCTGTTACACATACGACTTGCTTGCAAAGTTTTAAGTTTATAAATTACATGTTGATTTTTGGTTTTATCCATAAGACTTTTCCCACATTCATTAGACTATATTATCCAATGTGAATTCACTGAAGTATGTTTTAGTCATCTTTTGGTCACTGTGACCAAAAGACCTGACAAGAACAATGCAGAGGAGGAAAACATTAGTTTGGCTGCTGGTATCAGAGATTCAATTCATAGATGGCGCACTCCATAACTTGGGCCCAAGGTGTAGAGAACATCATAACAGAAGGGCATGGCAGAGGAAGGCATGGTAACAGGGAGCAGAGAGAGAAAGAGTTCTGCTTACCAGAGACAAAATATAAACCCTAAAGATTGTACCCTTGCTGCCCCAAGAACCTACTTCCTCCAGCCACACCCTACCCACCTACAGTTACTATCAAGTTAATCCATACTGGTGGACTGAACCACCAATTAGGTAACATCTGTAATCATCTAATGATTTCACATCTGAACATTTCTTGAAATGTCTCATACATGAATTTTCAGGGACACGTCATGATCTAAACAATAAAAGATTATAAACATTTTTGAGGTATTTGATATGTATTTTGCACTTCTGATTTTCTAAATGGCACACACAAAATTTTACTACCACCAGTAATGAATTAGAATATCTGTTTCAATGAACTCTTCTCAGCACAGATTATTATCATTTTGTTTTATTTTTGCTCATTTAATAGATGAAAAAAGCATTTCATTTTACCACATTACTTTTACTTTCAGAATACTTTTCTAATGTGCGCTAAATAGTTGGATTTCCTATTTGGCATACTTTATATCCAGCCAGTTCTTTCTTTTTTTCATATTTAATTAATTTATTTGTTCTATTTAGGCTCACTGTTTTGTTCAATGGAGAGGACTCTGAAAATTGAGCTGAGGAATGGAAAAATGATATTCTGATATAAAATGTATAACTTTTAGTCTTGACAAAACATTGAATATTAACATTCAAAATCTTCCTATCATCAATCCACCCTTTATGTCCATTGTCAATTCTAGACCACCTTTTATTAATCTAATATATTAGTTCCCTTTCTTTCTTTTGTACTGGGGACTGAAGCCAGGGGAGCTTAACCACTGAGACACATTCTCAGCACTTTTTTATATTATTTAGAGATGAGGTCTCACTGAGTTGCTTAGGGCCTTACTACATTACTGAGGCTGGCTGTGATCTTATGATCCTCCTGCCTTATCCTCCTGAGCCACCGGAATTACAGGCATACACCACTCTATCTTGTATCAGCTCCCATTTTTCTAATTCTTCATAATATCCCCTGTTGTTCTCCTTCATTCCTAGTCCCAGATTTAAACAATGATAGAAAAAAAACTTATAACCAAGCTGATTGACACATGAGTTCATCAATTTTAACTTCCACTGGGCCCTTGTTCAGTCATTTCTATATATTTCCCTATCTTCAACAAGAGAATTCTTTCATTCTCTTCAAAATTCTAATGTTGCAAATTTCCTCTCACTCTTAACAGGTTAACTTCTCTTCCTACTTCACACTAAAGTTACAACACTTTCAAATATAAACTTTCCTAATCTTCCCACATATTAAAATTTCTGCTTTTAATCCTCCTCTTCTCATTCCTTCCAATATCAGCAGAGTATCACATGCCCTCTCCTTTCCAAGACTTCCTCCTTGGGTCACTCTCTTTTTTGTTTCATTTCCTAGTCACTATATTGGTAGCTTCAACCCCTCCCCATTCTTACATACACAACCATCTCAATTATGCTAAAATTCTGAAATAATAACATCATCGCTTTCCC
The DNA here is from genome assembly GCA_028644305.1 of Xerus rutilus. Classification (NCBI taxonomy): domain Eukaryota; kingdom Metazoa; phylum Chordata; class Mammalia; order Rodentia; family Sciuridae; genus Xerus; species Xerus rutilus. Next base: position 63,462,704 of record CM053417.1, read on the forward strand.
CAATAGTTTTTGGATACCCAGAGGATGAAGCTGAAACTACCTAGTGTAACAATCATAATCTGGCTCCAATCTACCTAGCCAATCTCACCTTCACTATTTAATATTACCTATTCTGAAGTCATATTGTACTACACTGTGCTCCCTAAACATATTATCATGTGAAACTACACCTCCAATGCAGTGGTTTCTATTGCTGACCCTGTGAATGGTATCTTCGTTATTTTGGAATCTCCAATAGCTAACATACCATTCTCCTCTATGAACACTTCCCCAGTCTCATTAGTAGAAATTTATGATTATTTCTTCTGAACTCCTATGACAATGTTTCATATCAATCTTGGAGAATCATCATATCTTTTTTTTCCTTTCTCTTGCTCTCTTTCTTTTTTGCAATACTGATGATTGAACCTAAGGGTATTCTACTTCTGAGCTATGTCTCCAGCCCTTATTATTATTTTTTTCACTGACGCAGCATTTCACTTAACTTCTGAGACTGGTCTCGAACTTACTATCTCCCTGCATCAGCCTCCCAAGTTACTGGGATTACAGGTATGCACCACCATGCCTGGAATAGTGTGCTTTGAATTGTAATTATTGTAGGCATCCTAGTTACACAATTATTTGCACGCATGTCCCCACTTAGTTATAAATTCTCAGGATGAGATACTATGCTGTATTCTATGTCCATGCTTGACACTCAATGAATGAATGAATGAGAATGTAACAAATTTAACTGAAGAAAAGGAAATTATCTACCATAGAAAACATTATTCTTTTTTATACTTCCTTTTTCTGCACTAAACTCAATGACTTAAGTCTTATTAATTTAATTAAGCCAAAGTGCCTTTTCTTATGACTGAAATTATACAAAGCCTAAAATGTGACATTTTATTCATGGGAAAGAAAGTCTGACAAGGAAACAATTTCACAGTGACACAAAATGCTAATAAAATCATATCTGGTGAAAACACAGACAATAACAAGGAAATGTGCTGAAGTTTAAATAACTCTTTTAACATAAAATCCATTGCTAAGAGCATAATACAGATTGATAGATCAGGGGTTTTACATTTTGATTAAGCTAGTTCATGTAGAGAAGACTCTATTATAAAAGGCAAAGGTCTATTTAGAGTTCATAGCTTTGAGATATTTCATTAGATAGGTAATCTTCTTTGTTTTATTTATTTGGTCTCCCCTGAGAACACTGCCACTTGAAAAATAAATTTGTTTTGACAGGAAAAATATCTCAAATTTAGCCAGCAATTTAGTGAACAGTTTTGTAACTCAAAAGTCTCTTAGTTAACTTCAACAAGTAACTCTATCATTTGCTCTCCCACAAAGACAGTAAATACCACTAAGGAGATTACCATTACAACTAAGACATATTGTTTATGTAGAACTGTGCATGAGAGTTGTAATAATGGGAATTTTAACAATTGCTAATCACTTATTTGTGAATGGGTAATGATGAATTTGGCCTTGGGTATCTCCACAGAGAAGTCATCCCACCTACCATCTACCTTTTACACACACATTTTATAGTGATTGTATATACCTGTCTATCCTACTAAGGCTTCGGTGCATGCAGAACAGGGACTTTTAGTAATGATGCAATGCCTTTGACTCAATCTGTATGCTAAATAAAGGTTATAATCATATTGATTAAAAAAACCTAGCAACAATAAAATGATCTATAAAGTAGGGAAAAATCAAATCATACCTTTGAACCAGGTGGTGCTGTCAAGCCTAAAAAGGCATACACTGCATTATTTTCTCGGGCTTCAAAGAAGGCATCATAGTCCTTGATGAAAAGAAGGCAAGGATAATTAGCAATGTGCAACTAACAAAGGAAAGAAAAGAGATTTATTCATAATAACCTAAGTGGTTGACAGGATCAACTGTCTCCTTGGGGGCAGACAAACTAACTTCCATAATGCTAGAATTCTGGAAGAAATAGTAAAGAGATAGGTTTATCAATCTCTATTCTTTGGGGCAGAAACTGCAGAATGGTTTGCTCCATATCACTTAGAATTTACATCTGCTTGCAGCTTCTTCCACCTCTCTAAGTAGTTAACTATTTGCCAGTAAGAGAATATATCTGGTGGGAGACTGTTGTTCCAGTTCTCCATACTTCTCTTCCATTATTCATTGAGATGAAAATTTTCCTCTGATACTACACTAGACCAAACATTAGCTCTAAATGCCAAAGACCAGAAGAATAGTGAGTCTGTGCTATGTTTTGGGGAAGAGAATAAGATGTTCATGAAATGTGACCAGAAGAGCAACAGAAACACTAAAGAGGATTCTACCTTGAGGATCCAAGAGAAGCCTCATACAACTGAGTTTAGTTAGGCTTCCCATTGTCGTACTATAAACTACCAAACTAAATTCTCCAAAATTAATAAGCAGACTTGCCTAAAGTTGACTTTGACTTATAATCAATAGTAAACATACTTAGAAACTGTCATTGTCTGCATCTGGACAACTGGATATTTAAGCATATAGAAAAAATTCTGGAATTTGGGTGATTTTTTTAATGGTGAAAACAAACCTCATTATTTGCTGATTTCTCTAGAGAGTGGCTCATTAATAGATTACCAATTGTAAAGTTCATTCCAAGTACTTTTTATTTCCTGGTCATTTGGAGGATCTGAGAAATTCAGAACTTCTCAAGCCAATGACAACCTCCAAATGTTTGGACCCTACTCCAAGAAACATCAGAGAATAATTTTCCTCATATTTGAATTTTTTCCAGAAGAGTCAGAATTTCTTAAAAAATGTTTTGTTCAAGTCATTCCTAAGAGAATAAAAAGATGAGTTACATGTGGAAAAATATTTGCAAAGGGCATACATAGAAAAAAAAATATCTAGAATAAAAAAAAACTCACAAATTTGAACAGTAATTAAATAAACAGCCCAATTCAAAGTAAGTGAATTAACTGAACAGACACTTAACAGACTATAGGATGAAAATAAGTACTTGAATGGATGTTCAACTATAAACCATTAAGCAAAATGCAAATCAAACCACATAAATGTTTATAGCAACACAATTTACAATAGCTAAGCTATGGGATAAAGAAAATGTGGTCTATACACACAATGGAGTACTACTTAGCTATAAAGAAGAATGACTTAATGATATTTGCTAGTAAATGGATGAAACTAGAGATTATCATGCTAATTGAAAAAGGCCAGTCCCAAAAAGTCAAATGCTGAATATTTTCTCTGATATGTGGATGCTAATTCAAAATAAGGGGAGGGGTGGGTCACAAAAAGAATAGAAGAAAGATCCATGGAGTAGAAAAGGGGGAATGAAGGGAAGGAAGGAGGAATGAGATAGGGAAAGACAGCGGAATTATTCTGATATAACATTCCTATGTATATATATATGAATATACCACAGTGAATATTACCATAATGTATATCCAAAAGATACTAATTAAAAAAATAACTATAAGGAAATAGCAGAAAGATCAGTAGCAGAGAGGGACAAGAACAAGGGAAGAGGAAGTACTGGTGACTGAATTAGAACAAATTACATTCCGTGCTTTTATAATTGTGTCAAAATAAAGTCTATTGCCATGTATAACTAAGAAAAACTGATAGAAAAATGGATGACAAGGGCTGGGATGTAGCTTAGTGGTATAGTATTTGACTAGCATGAATAAGGCCCTGGGTTTGATACCCAGCACTGGAAGAAAAAAAAAAGGATCCCAAAGCTTACCTTTACAATTCTTCATAAGAGATATTCATATTTTTCATCTTGGCTGCTCAATATAATTATTTTGAAATGTCTATCCTTGTAATATGAAAATAAATCCTACCTGTTTGTGGCAATTATTATGGGTTTTATTTTAACTTTTTTCTTTGGGTAACAGAGATTGAACTCAGGAGCACTCAACCACTGAGCCACATCCCTATTTTGCATTTAGAGACAGGGTCTCAATGAGTTGCTTAGTGCCTCACTGTTGCTGAGGCTGGCTTTGAACTCACGATCCTCCTGTCTCAGCCTCCTGAGCTGCTGGGATTACAGGTGTGAACCACCATGCTTGGCTAACTTTTTAAAATGTAATTACAATGGTTTTGCCTTTCAGATCCAACTATTTTCAAATAGAAATGGCAATGTCTTATCAATTCTTTAATGAAGATTCCAGTGACCTAAAATTAATAACACTACATTTTAGCTACTGTTCTTGCAACAATTGAGGCAGCTCAAGATTTTTTCTCTCCAACTCCTAAGAAACTAATGAAATGTTACCACTGTTTGTTATATGCTAATGAACTATCAAAATGTTTTAAAGCCTTTACATGCCTGTAATCATTTCCATTACAGATATATGTCTGTGGTGGCAAAAATAAAAATAAATCAATTAAAATTATTTAATTGGAAAATAAATTCCAAGAGACACCAGGACATATCTTTGTTTAAAAAAAAATTATAATAGTGATGGGAATATAGCTCAGTGGCAGAGCACTTGCCTAACATGTGTAAGGCCTTTGGTTTGATCCTCAGCACTATAAACAACAAAACAAAAACCCTGACAAAACCAAAACCTTAGAGTGTTACTAAGTATAAGGAATTATCATATGTGAGAATACAAAATGGCTCAGCCAATAAGCAAACATTTTGACAGTTTTATAAATTTAAAATGCAATTACCATATGAGATGGATTCCTTGGAATTTACCTTTGACAAATGAAAATCAGCATTCATAGAAAAATTTCAGGCATGGTGGCACATGTCTATAATCCCAGAGACTCAAGAGGCTGAGACAGGAGGATCACAAGTTCAAAATCAGCCTCAGCAATATAGTGAGGCTCTAAGTGACATAGCAAGACCCTACCTCAAAAGTAAAAACAAAAAGGGCTGGAATGTGGCTCAGTGGTTAAGGACTCCTGGGTTCAATCCCTGGTATCCCTCCCTTCCAACAAAAGGAATGCAAATGTTTAATGCAGCAGTAGTCATAATTGTCAAAATCTAGAACCAGTGACAGTATCTATCCATGTTTAGTGGTTAAATTAACTATGGTAAATTTGTATAATGATATACTAGTCAGTAATATGAAGTAAAAAACTATTAATAAATATAGCAACTTGCATGGATCTCAAATGCATTAAATTGACTGTAAAAGGTCAGACTCAAAAATTTGCACATTGTATGAATCCATTTATTGTGAAGAGTGGTGATTTGATTCATGGCCTCTGATGCTCTCGTGGCTGTGTTGCACTGGGAGCTGTGTAAAAGTGCAGGTCAAGATGGACCAGTTGGTATGGAAATCCTGGCCCCAGGGAGACTATGTGCAAAGGCACTTGAGTTCAGACACCAACTCCCAGGAATAGAGAATTCTGAGAAAAATAAGATGACCCTAATGTCTTGTCAGTCCTGCATCCTTCAGATCGCCTGCTTTGCTGAAACTTTTTTACAAATAGCCTTTTGATAAAACCTATATTATAAATGTTCTGAGCTAGCTCTGGGTCAGTATTCCCCCATTAGGGGTTGACTGAACAATCTGGCTCTACCTTTTAGTCTCTATGCATGTCTATATGTCTTTTCTTCAGCCCCCATTGCCCTTCGTTTGGTCTGGTTTCTGAATTAATGGCCCAGACATGAATCCTTGGCAATTTATGACTTTCACAAAAAGACAAAATTGGGGCTGGGGCTGTAGCTCAGTGGTAGAGCGCTTGCCTAGCATGTGTGAGGCACTGGGTTTGATCTTCAGCACCATGTAAAATAAAAGTATTACGTCCATCTACAACTAAAAACAATATTTAAAAAAGACAAAATTACAGAGAGGGGAATAGATCAGGCGTGAGTGAAGTGGGTAACTTTTATGAAGGGATGACATCAGAGAGTTTGGGGAATAGTTCTGTATCCTGATTGGGACACTGTTTATACAAATCCATTCATGTGTTAAAATTCATAGAAAACTTTAAACCAAAAGTCAACTCTATTAACTGTAATTTAAATATTAATTTAAAATGACACAAGCAATGCATTCATATTTTAGGGACTATAGTAAACATAATTATCTATATACATATATACAACAAAATTACATGACCAAAATAAGTGATTTTGAATGTTTTCAACAGAAATGAATGATAATTGGCTGAGGATAAAGAGATGTATGCCCTGATTTGAATTTGACATAATGTACACATGTATCAAAAATATCATGTTATCCCATAAATGTGTACAAAGTCATGTGTGAATTTTTTTAAAAAAATTAAAATTTAAAAAATGGTGAGGTCAGGACAACATGTTGGCTTATATTGGACTAGATGAACTCTGAAGCCTCTTCCAGTTCCTGAAATTCAATGATCTGCAGAAATTTCAAATATATACAAAATGTATGTTCAAATATATATATATATATATATATATATATATATAAATTTCATTATCCAAGAGAATATTCTAAGTGTCATCACTATCTGTAGACTATGTCTTTGCACCTAGGCCCTCTTACAGTAGCAAATGAAATCTCTACACTACTTTTAGAACTGACAAATGCACTACCAGAGAAAATACTTTGTACAAATTTATTTCTCCATTTTTGTCATATTCCTCATCTAGATGCTCTGAAGTGGCACACAAAAGTCTCTCTACCAAAAAGTGTCTTACTCATATCTATGAGGTAGAAGATTTGGATTGGTGTCTCTAGAAACATTTGTGCCTCAGACATGCTAAACCTGAGGACCTAGCAATGTACACATTTCTTTAAGTTCCTATAACTCATATATATATATATATTTTTTAAACTGGGGATTGAACTCAGAGGTACTCGACCACTGAGCCACATCCCCAGCCCTATTTTGTGTTTTATGTAGAGACAGGGTCTCACTGAGTTGCTTAGCGCCTCACCATTGCTGAGGCTGGATTTGAACTCATGATTATCCTGTCTCAGCCCCCCAAAGTGCTGGAATTACAGGTATGTGCCACCACACAAGGCTTATATATGTTTTTGTACCATGTCATCATATGTATGTGGCTTCATAACCACTATACCTTTTTGGTTTGTGCATTTTTTTCCACACCCTACTCCCAAGAAGCTCCTCAAGAAAAGAATTTATTGTACTTACACTTGTATGTGCCACAGTGCCTAGAATGGCCATAGGCTATGGAAAATGCTCAAATTTATAGGGTACAAGAAAATAAGGATGAAAGCAACTATTCCGTGCTTAATGTGAAGACTGAATGAGATGATATACTTCAAAGTCCAAAACAGAGCAAAAACTCAATGTTTTGCTTTTCTCATTCCTTGTGTGATTTCAATGAACTTACTTAAAATTTTAAGCAAATCCATTAATGATACCAAGACAAGTATTACCAGCTTTAAGCAGAAAAAAGATATTCATCTTTCCAACTAATTTTAATCTAAATAACTAAAGCAGCTAACTTATTTTCAAAGACATCACCACAGACATACCAGAAACAACATAATTGTTCTGACTGAAATTAAAATGAAGAAATGTAAAGCCAACTGTATGTCCAAAGTCTGTATTTTCTGTGAATGATTCAATCATTCACTTCATAGTAGAAGTCATAATATAGTTTCTTAGTATGAATGCAGTGTGCAAATGACTGTATGTGGGAAAAATGACTGCAGATTTGGAGATGAGGGTGAAAGGAACAGTCTAGATTTAAGGTGATCTATTTTGATAAACAATAATTTAAATTGATTTCTTACCCCGCGGTACTGGCTTTCATTGAAAATCTGAGGTGGCAGGGGGTACCCTGTGGCTGGTCGACTATTTTCGGGTACATTTTCTCTCATCCACTTGCGATTCTCTTCATTGGCTGCAATATCTTTTTCTTCAAATCCTATTTTGTTGGCTTCTAAGAAACCAAGCACATCTTGCTGTTTCTTCTTAATCTAGGACACAAAGGACAAGAAACCAAACTTCTCAGCAAATGGCTTTTGTAATTTTTGTTTTTCTAATTTGACAAAAGTTGGTGTTTGTGAGATAGCAGAAATGAATTCAAACATGGACTAAAATGTATGGTTTCACAGAAAATATGGTTTTCCCTTTTTATTTAGTAGTTTTATTGTTGTTTTTGTATTTTTTTTCTTGAGTACCAAAGATTGAACCCAGGGGCACTTAATCACTAAGCCATATCCCCAGCCCACTTTTGTATTTTTTTAAAATCTAGAAACAGTCTTGCTGAGCTGTTCAAGGCCTTCCTAAATTGCTGAGGCTGGCTTTGAACTAGCAATTCTCCTGGCTCAGCCTTCTGAGCTGCTAAGATTACAGGCATGTTCCACTATACCTGGTTTTATTTACTGTCTTGTTAATGATACCTCACAAGTGGGTTTAGCAGTTCCTTTCATCAATTTCATTTTCTTTTTCCCACTGAAAATTCCCATAATTCATAATGCTAAAACAAGTCTAGCTGATACTTATCAATAACTGTAAGAAGGGCAGTTAATTCAAAAGTGTGTGTAGTGGGAAGCTATATTTTCTCATTTTCTACAAGCATTTCCTAGTTTTAGCCCTTGTCAAAAGTCTACCAAAAATGACCTCCGTGTAATTACTGTCTTACCAAGCATCATATACTCATCAGAAATGAATCTTTCCTTGAGAATAATGAAAACCTCAGAGTCATCTAAGTCCCATTTTAATGTGCAGAACAGAAATAAAATAAGAATACATAAGAACTAAGCCTGCCTGTAGACTATTTGGAACATACCTATGCCACTAATTAGCCCAATGTACTGCTAAGATACCTTTCATATTTATCTGTGTTACTTATTTAAATGGATCATACCTAGGAGAGAGCTTTGAAAATTCTTTGATTTTCTTTGAAGATAGTAAAGCCAATTCTTTTTAGTTAGGTTTCTCTTCTGATGTCTATTTCTGGAGAATCTAGATTCACCTATATATGATAGTTTATCCATATTAAAAACCATTACTTAAAATTGCCAAGCCACAGAGAAAAATCAGTAAGCAAGTTTCTTCATGGAGTCACACAAAAGATACATAAAATAGAAACATCAAAAATTAAATTAAGGGCTAGGATTGTGGCTCAGTGGTAGAGCGCTTGCCTTGCATGCGTGGGGCCCTGGGTTCGATCCTCAGCACCACATACAAAGCAATTAAATAAAGACATTGTGTCCATCTACAACTAAAAAAATATTAAAAAAAAAAAATTAAATTAAGCCCAGCATGGTGCACACATCTGTAATCCTAGCAACTTGGGAGGCTGAGGAAAGAGGATCACTAGTTCAAAGCTGCCTCAACAATTTAGTGAGGCCTTAAGTAACTTAGGAAGACTCATTCTCAAAATAAAAATAAGTAGCTCTAGGGTTGTGGCTCAGTGGTTAAGTATCCCTGGGTTCAATCCTTGGTATGAAAAAAATTAAATTAAATATAAAGAATTGGTCCTGTCAATGGGAATCAAAATGCAAATTAAAAAGCTCACGGGTGCCATGTGTAGTAGCACAGGCCTATGAATCATGAGGCTGAGGCAGGAGGATTACAAGCTTGAGGCAAGCCTCATCAATTTAGCAAGAGCCTATCTTCAAAAAAAAAAAAAAACTGTGGGTGTAGCTTAGCAGTGCAATACCCCTGGGTTCAATCCACAATACTGGGGAAAAATAAATAAAATTCACAGTCAAGCCTCCTCTCTATGATTACATCTCCCACTTCCACCACACATGTATACATATACACAGAGGTTGCATTTTTTGTAAAAGTTACTTGTGATTGTGGGTGAATAGTTCTCTTTCCCAAATCATAACACTAAGTTAAAAAAATTCTCAAATTCTCCCAAGAGAAACAGGAATTTCTCAAGATTATTTAAATCACAATACTGAATATCTTTCTTTACAAATAAGCCAATCCCAAAAAACCAAAGGCCAGATGTTTTCTATGATATACGGATGCCAACACAGTGGGGAGGAATAGAAGTTCATTGGATTAGACAAAGGGGAATGAAGGGAAGTGAGAGAGCATGGGGAAAGGAAAGACAGTAGAATGAATGACACATAACTTTTCTATGTTCACATATGAATAAAGGACTAATGTAACTACAAGTCACATTAAACCACAAGAATGAGATCCTAAAGTATAAGTTATACTCTGTTTGTATAATATGTCAAAATAAATTTAGCCAGGTGCGGTGGCACATGCCTGTAATCCAAGCACTTTGGAAGACTGAAACAGAACCAGCACTTAGGGAGGCTGAGACAGGAGAATTGCGAGTTCAAAGCCAGCCTCAGCAATGGCGAGGCACTAAACAACTCAGTGAGATCCTGTCTCTACATAAAACACAAAAGAGGGCTGGGAATGTGGCTCAGTGGTCGAGTGCCCCTGAGTTCAATCCTCAGTACCAAAAAAAAAAATCTACTGTCATGTATATCTAAAAAGGAAAACCAAAAATGAAAAAAGAGATAAACAATAATCCAACATAATTTACTAGTAGATAATTTTTTCTAATGGGAATGCTATTTCTTCATTGGCATATAAAAGTAAGCTTTCATTCCTAAATATAACATACATTTTCTTTTGCATTTTGAAGAAAGTCAGTGTAAAATTGTCAGTGTCTCGTGAACCAGTACACTTGATGGAAGTTTCAATTAAATTGGTGATTTTCAACCTTAGAAGGGGAATTCAGTAAATATGAAAATGTTTCAAGTAATTTTCAATTATTAGTATATTTACAAATCTGAGTTTCTATAAAGATGTCCCATTGATATGATACTTTCAGGAACACAGTATTCCAATAGATTTTTAGGTAGATTAAAAGTTGAGATAGCTAATGTGCTAAGAATTCTTTATGAACCTAGGAAAATATATGTCCTGTTTATGTGAACAAGGGGCAAAAGACCTTTAAGATAATAAATGACTCTTTGAGGCCTTTCCTACTTTACTTAATGCTTGCTATGTTGAGAACACTGTGTTAAGATGGTGGTCTAGCCTGGTATTATCAACATGATTGTATACCCTCACTGATATCTTTATCTTCCCGCCATAGATCTGTACCACAAGTATTTCTCCCATGCTGAGAATATCTGACAACAGTAACACATGCCTGCTAAAGTATTCTAGATCCCTCTAGGCTGAACAGAATTGGCCATAATCATAATTTATTAATATGCCCACCATGTCAAGCATGAACATTTGTTCAGCTTTGACTTCATGCAATGTAAAAACAAAAAACAAAAAAACAAAAAACCAAAAAAACCCATTTCTTAAATTGATCATATACATAAGTACAAACTTTCCCAAATTTTTTTTTCTAAGAAGGATTATTTTATCTATAAAGAGTTACTGCCTCTTTGATACATCTATAGATACACATTCTCCAAAAAAACTGCCTGACAGGAGGCACCTATTGATGCTAATTTTCTAATTTCTCCAATGGATCTTAAAATAAAATGGCACAATGAACGGATGTGGCTAAAAACTAAATGTTGCCATGAACAAATAAAAATATAGATGCCATAAGGGTTAGCTAAGGAATGTAATTTAAATTTCCTACGAAAGTAACTTTGGGGCCTGGCGTTGTGGCTCAGTGGTAGAGTTGTTGCCTAGCATAGGCCCTGTGTTTGATTCTCAGAACCACATATAAATAAATAAATAAAATAAATAAAGGTCCATTGACAACTAAAAAAGTATTAAAAATAACTTTGGCTTATTTCACTTAGTATGAATAAAAAAGACAGGAATGTATCTGACACAACTTTCCTATGTATATATACAAATACACCACAACAAATCTCCATATCATGAGCAACCACAAGATTGGGATACTCTATGTTTGTATAAATATGTCAAAATAAACTTTACTGTCATGTATATCTAAAAAGAACAAATAAAATGATTTTGGAGCTAAAAGGTTTTGAATAACCTTTTTAGCACACAAATACATTTGCAAGTGTACAATGGCACTGTCCAGGAATCTAAGGCAAACTTTTTCAAAGAGTAAACCACATCCCTTACCTCCACCCAAAGAATGCCAAGTCATTTCTGCCCACATGTCAGGTTTGAGATTCAAGATATTTTTCCCTCCAAAGAAAAAGAGCTGGGATATTGAAAAATTGTTGCTTGAAAGAAACAACTACCTTCCAATAAGCTTCAATAGACTCTGTGTCTTTCATGTCAAGGGTCAAGTTTCTTTTAAAGAAAGTAAGACTGATTAGGTTTCTGCTTCAGAAGGTACTGATGTGAATGTTCCATATACTAAAGGAAGAAAAATAAACTTTACTAATAATACTTCAAAGGGAACAAGAAGCAATCATTTGCATGAAAGAAAGTGCTAACCTACTACAAAACATTTAATCAAGTGAGATTTTTGCCTTTTTTAATAACCAACCTGTCATATTTTCTCTACTGATACTTTAATGAACAGTGACAGAGGTTATGACTATGATCTAAATGATAGTCAGAAATTGTACTTAGTAATTAACAATATTTCTTGGGTGCTTTTTTAGTGGTACTTGAAAAATTTTACTAGGTTTGCTGTAATATCTAAAGAAAAATATCAGATACAGGTCCCCAATATTACAATGTGGTGGGTAAGATTAGACTAAGACATATTTTAAAGTTCAATTACAACATAGTATTTAAAATTGAAGCTAAGGTAACAATACTAGGTGATTAAGTACAAAGGGCCCAATGAAGAACAAAGCCAGTGAGAGAACAGACAGCAAGCATTTATTGCCATTAGCAAATACCACTTAGACTAAGCTTAGAAATGATAGCACAAATGCTAAATCTTTCACATATGTTGCAAGTAGTCTATACTTCTAGGGAAAGGTAAATGTGTTCAGTAAAGATTAATACCCAGCTACATATAAGGCTAAAGCAGGAAGATGAAAAGCTCAACGTTACCCTGGGAAACAGACAGACATTGTGTCAAAACTAAAAATTTAAAAGAAAGAGCTGGAGGTATACCTCAGTGGTAGAGAACTTGCTTAGCATGCACCATACCCAGGGTTCAATAACCAGCACCCCCCCACACACACACAGTTAAGTAAAACTGCCCAGATGTGAACACTGAGCTCACAAAGGTGACAGAATCATATGGTACTAGAACAACAATGTGTAGTTTTCCAAAATAAACTTGGAAAGTTTCTAAATCAATGCTAATAATTTCTATTACTAACCTCATTACATATAATTGAAGCCTATAAATTAATAAGTAATTATATGAGTCTATTTTTTTTCTTCTTTGACCAGGTTATAATTTGTGACTCAACTTTCTCAAGGTTAAATACAAATATACAGACTTCCTGCTGTTGTTTCTGTTTATTTCAAATGCTGCCCTGAAAGGGCCCATTTCACTTTTTAGAAAAATAATAGGCCTATCTTTGTTTAGCTTGTGCCTAAGGATTTAACAGCAGAGTGGAAGAAGATTAAGCAAACAACATGTAAAGCTGCCTTTTCAGTCTTTTAATAATCCACTTACAAAATGCATCTAAAAGGAAAATTAAAACTAAAACCTTATTTAGTATGTCTGGCACTAGACCACTAAAATATTGCCACTTGTGAAGTCCTCTAGTAGCCAGAGAGAGATCTGAATGTGTTTTTAAATAAAAATTTCCCTGAATCCTTAAGCCGCTGGCTTCCTATTTTTAATCTAAGTGCACAACCACAATAAAAAATGCTTATTTTCAGCTTGCCTGTTCAGCAACATTTTAAAAAGTGCTTTGTTCACAATAAGCCACACAAAACTGTAACTCATATCTCTTTACCAATAAGAAACAAGTCTGAGTTAAGATGACTATTCAGAATTTTCCTATTCATCTCTTACCTCCACTTCTAGCTCCCTGGAAATTTCCTGATGGATGTTGCAAGGTGTGGCAGCATAAGAACAACTAAGGTTCACTATTTCTATTTTCACAAAAAGACAAATGCTTTCCCATTATTTTTACCTATTTTTTAGCTGCACTTCTACCAAAATCATATCTCTAGTACCACTTCTAAGTAGTTGTTAAGGGCTAGGTAATTTGAAAAGGCTTCTCTTAACTATGACAGATCAGTTCTGAATTATGTTAGTCATCCAGCTGTTTCTTATTTGGAACTCATATCTGTACACACTTTTTTTCAAAATCAGAATGCACTTTGATCCATCTCTCATTCCTTCTGAAGTGGCTTTATACTCACACACATGTGCGTGCACGTGCACACACACACACACAATATATGCATCACTGTGAAATAAGGAGCATTTAGGGTACCATTCTGCCCTAAAATGCAATTATTTTCCTGATCTCAGAAATTTTTATCATTACTGATTCACTGCTTCGGAGTTCATCAAAAGGGCAGATTATGGATATTGGAGTGGAGGAAGGACTGCCTAGAGAGAAGCAGGTAAAGAACACAGTGAAGTTTCATTGTCTACTTTTAATATTTTGCCTAAAATTGTTCCTATACACATTTTAAAATATGATCACATAATAAAGAGATAGGAACAGCCTCCCCAGATAATCTCAAGAGGAAATTTCCAAACTTATTATATGTTAGTACTGAACTAAGCTTGGCACAGAATAAAGATGTTTGTTTAAAGAGAAAAGGAGACTAATGCTGTACCTCTCTCCACTGATGCCATTCTAACCTATTCATCCAGTTCTATTTCTTCTATGACATCCTCAGTGACCACTACATCTTCTCCCACTGACTTCCTGTGGCTTATATCACCCAGTCTGGAATTTAATCAAATAGCACAATAGTCCCTCCTTATCCACAGGGATATGTTCCAAGGTCCCCAGTGGGTGCCTAAAATTGCAGGCACAAACCACACACACACACACACACACACACTGTTGTTTTTCTTACATATATGTACTTATAATAAAGTTTAATATACAAATCAGATAAAGTTGGAGATAAACAACAGTAATAATACCACTGGACAATTATAACAATATCCTGTAATAAAAGACATGTGAATGTGTATGTGTTCTCTCTTTCTCTCTTTTGACTGCCATGGGCAGGTATTGCTTGCAACATGGATGTGCAGAACAAAGGAATAATTCAAGCTGGGCACGGTGGTATATGCCTGTAATCCCAGCACTTTGGGAGTCTGGGGCAGGAGAATCGCAAGTTCAAAGCCAGCCTCAGCAAAAGCCAGGCACTAAGCAACTCAGTGAGACCTTGTCTCTACATAAAACACAAAAATAGGGCTTGGGATGTGACTCAGTGGTCGAGTACCCCTGAGTTCAATCCCTAGTACCAAAAAAAAAAAAAAAAGGAATAATTCACATCCTGGGAGGGATGAGCAGAATGTCGTGAGATTTCATCACACTACTCAGAATGACAATTTAAAACTTATGAAATATTTCTAGAATTTTCCATTTATATTTTTGGACCACAGCTAACCACAGGTAATTAAAACTATGGAAAATAAAAATGAGGATAAGGAAGGACTACTGAAACAATGTTTGCCAATGACTGCACATGCCAAAGTTGCATCTCTTCATTTAGTCTATAAGCCACCTGTATATAGCAGCCACACCTTTTGCTTCTGCCTCTCCACAGAGCTTGACACAAAGTAAATATTTAATACTTACCAAGTACACAATTATGTTTTAAATTTAGTGCCACTAAACAGCTTATTTATCTTTTAATTTGAATAAATGTTAATTTTGGAATAATTTCTTATTTATAGAAAATTTGCAAATACAATGCAGAGTTCTCAAACATCCCCCGTCCTATTTTCCCTATCGTTGACATCTTACCTCCCAGCGCTACATTTGTCACAACTATGAAATCAACAATGGTACAATACTATTAACTAAACCCCAGCCTATTCAAATTTCACAAGTTTTTCCAATAATACCTTTTTTTGTTCCCTTTCAGGATATCAAATTACTTTTAGTCATCGTGACTCATTTTTATCTGGTGTGTGACAGTATCTCAGACTTGTTTTCCATGACCTTGACACTTCTGAGTAGTACTGGTAAGGTATTTTATAATGCCTCTCAAGTCAGGCTTGTCAGTTTTTCTGATGATTTGGACTGGGGTTGTATACTTGGGGGACAAATACCATAAAGCATAATAAGTGCCTTTTTCTTCATATCATATCAGAAAGCATAGGATAGTAAGGTGAGTTATTAATGGTGATATTAAGCTTATCTATTTGGTAAGGTGGATATATATAAAGTTTCTGTACTATTTCTCCCCTTTCCACATGGTATATTTGGGAGCAAGTCAGTATGTTCAGCCTACACTCAAGAAAAGGGCTGTTTTGCAAAGAAAACAATCAACCTGAAGAGAGAATCTACAGAATGGGAGAAAATCTGCACCCCAGAGCATTAACCTCCAGGATATATAAAGAATTCGGGCTGGGGTTATGGCGCAGTGGTAGCGTGCTCGCCTAGCACGCGGGAGGCACTGGGTTCGATCCTCAGCACCACATAAAAATAAAATAAAGATATTGTGTCCACCTACAACTAAAAAATAAATATTTAAAAAAAAGAATTCAAAAAATTAACAGCATAAAAACCTCACAAATAAACCAATCAATAAATGGGCAAAGGAACTGAGTAAGTACTTCACAGAAGAAGAAATATGATGGGTCAACAAATATATGGAAAAATGAATGTCCAGCTCTAGTAATTAGATAAATGCAAATTGAAACTACACTGAGATTTCATCTCATTCCAGTCAGAATGGCAATTATCAAGAATACAAGTAAGAATAAACATTGGCGAGGATGTGGGGAAAAAGGTACACTCTGACATTGCTGGTGGGACTGCAAATTGATGCAACCACTCTGGAAAGCAATATGGAGATTCCTCAGAAAACTTGGAATGGAACCACCATTTGACCCATTTGTCTCATTTTTCAGCATATACCCAAAGGGCTTAAAATCAGCATACTATAGTGACACAGCCACATCAATACTTATAGCAGTTCAATTCACAGAAACTAAGCTATGCAACCAACCTAGGTGCCCTCAAACAGATGAATGGATAAAGAAAATATGATATATATACACAATGCAATATTACTCAGCTATAAAAAAAATGAAATTATCATATTTGCTGGTAAATGAATGGAACTAGAGACAATCATGCTAAGTGAAATAAGTCAATCCCAAAAAACCAAAGGCATCAAATTCTCTTTGATATGCAGATGCTAACACAATAAGCAGGGGAGGGAAGAAAAGAAGTTCATTAGATTAGACAAAGGAAAATGAAGGGGAGGGAGGCGGGATGGGAAAAGGAAAGACAGTAGAATGAATCAGACCAACTTTCCTATGTTCATGTATGAATAAGGGAGCAGTATAACTCTACATCATGTACAACCACAAGAATGAGAAGTTATACTCCACGTATGTATAATATGTCAAAATAAATTCTACTGTCTTGTATAAGTAAAAAGAACGAATAAAAATTTTTTAAAAAGGGCTGTTTTTAAAACTCCTACTTCATACAAAATCTGAAAATAGTTTTAATTTACTGTTCCTAGGAGATTTGAGAAAAGTCAGATGGTTATAATCAGCCTCCTATGGGAACTTATTTAATTATATATTTGGAAATATGTCTTTAAAAGTTTTTTTGATTTAAAAACCTCATATATCAAATTATATTGATGGATTCTCCAAATTAGATTAGAGAAAACTCTATTAACTAGAGAAGTTTAGATATGTTTTAGCCAGAAGTTTAGTTATATTTCTGCCACTCTTAAAGCACTAATACATGTGGAACGTATACTCTGCCTACATGCATTTCTTTTACCTATGATTTGAATTCAGGCCAATGGTGTTAATGATTATTGTTTGCACAGATATTTTCATGCATCTTCTTATTCTCCTAAATAACACTTGTAAATCATGCAACAAAGCAGATCAAAAGATTGAGCACTCAGACATCTTCAGAACTCTACTGAGTACCTAAATGCTAGCATATTCAATAACAGGGAGAGAGCAGCTACTCTAAGCAAAACACAGAAGAACGAAGCTCAAAGTTTCACAAGGTTTGGAGCTCCTAATCTTACAGAAGTTATGGGCTTACCCTGAATAAAAAGATGCTTTGTAGTATCAGAAAGTGCTCAGTAAATTATTTCCACATTCAAGGAACTGTTACATTGCAGCTGTGTTCTGAAAAGACTGGGAGTCAGATATTGCCCTTACCATTCATGTCCACAATAGGTATCATTTGCATAGACCAAGTAAGTGACAATAGCTATAGTTAGTTCATTATATGTATCATTTCAGTTAATATTCATAAGTCCTATAAATTATATTCCTCCATCTTAAAGATTGGAATACTGAGACTGAAAGAGATTAAGGAAATTTATATAGTCACAAAACTAGTGGGCAGAAGGGCTGAAATTCAAATTTGTGTTTCCCTACCTACATTTCCCAATCCAGCCTCATGATAGTTCTATAGATTTTTTCTTAAGAGATATTTTACATAAGGCCAATAACCTCTTACAAAGAGGAATATTGCCAGGTGTGGTGGCATGTGCCTATAGTCTCAGCTACTCAGGAGGCTGAGGCAAGAGGGTCATTTGAGCCCAGGAGTTTGAGATCAACCTGGATATCACAGTGAAAATTCCATCTCAAAAAGGAAAAAAAATAAAGTACCATAACATCACTGTTTGGTGTGTTCTTGCTATGAATTTACTTCCTTTATTGTCCAAATAAGTATGTACAGAATTAAATGTCCACATCATATGAAGATAAAATAACTGATATACCCAATTCCAAATCTAGACTCCTTTGATAATAGAAAGGATCAGTGCTCAATCCCTGTCTTATAATATCAGGGGCTACTATTCAATAAAGAATTAGTTCCTTAGTACAAACTGGGCTTCAAGGTCACTATTCTTATACAAGTAAAAATAAAGATATTATGTATGGTCTTATGGAACATATAATTCTAGGGTTATAAATTCCAAAATAGTAAATAATTAAAATGATGGGATCTAATCAGGCCTTAATCTAAGTCTGGTCTCTTCTTGCTGCAGGGAAGTAGATGGATTAGAGCTGGAATAATAAGAAACAATGGGGCACAGACCCATTGAGTGTGCTAACAATGGGATACTGAATCTTGTAAGTACCAGGTTCTTTTTGCATTGAACTATATGTAATCTCACTGTAAATTATAATGGAATAATTATTATTTATTAAGTTCTCCCTATGTGCTAAGTTCTTTATTTGCTTATTTATTGAATTCTCACAATACTCTTATGAGGAAGATGCTAATGTTTTCATTCCAGAAAGAACTCAGATGGATTAGGAAATATATTCCAAATCACACACTTGCACAAGTTCTGTTGGAGTAAAAGCACCACTTATGCACTAAGCATGTGGAATAACAAAGTAATGTACTACCATACTGGTTGTCCCATGCTAATTAGAATGTCAACTTAATGAAGTCTTCTTAAGTGCAGATGTGGCTCAAAATGTTCTTGCATCATTCCTTAATCCAAAGTCTGGCCTGAAGTAAGAGCAAGAAATCTTGTTGGTTTAAGAGTTTTATACATAGAGTAGAAGATTATCTTAGATGATTCTTTCTTTCCTGAGTCCAAGGTTCTGTGATGATGAAACAAGAATGCCAAAATTAGTAGAAGCCTCCTGTAGCTTTAAGAAAAAGTCATGAAAAATAATGACTCATATGAATTACACAGACTTTACCAAAAAAGTTATGTATTTGAAATGGTTTTAATGTATTTGACAAACAGAAGTACGAAATCTGAAATGCTTTTAATGTATTTAGATAAACAGAATTATAAAAATTAAGAACATTGCAAAGTGCTTCCACAATAGTGTCAGTGGCTTTTGACCACAGCTGGTAACAGAAAATGAGTGCTAAGCAGGGTAATTCAGGCTGTTCTGACAACTTTGGAAATGCCCTTAAAGAAAAAGACTATTCACAATAGCTAAACAATGGAACCAATCTAGGTGACCTTCAACAGGTGAATGGATAAAGAAGATGTGGCATACATACACAATGGAATATTAATCAGCCATAAAAAATGACTTTATGACATTTGCCTATAAATGGATGGGTCTAGAGACTATCCTGCTAAGTGAAATAAGGCAATCCCCAAAAACCAAAGGTCAAATATTCTCTCTGATTTGTGAATGCTAACATATATCAAGGGGTTGGTGAGGGAAAGAATAGAAAGTTCAGTGGACTGGACAAAGGGGAATGAAGGGAAGGGAGGAGGGATGGATAGGGAAAGACAGTGGAATGAATCTGACATAACATTTCTATGCACATATATGAATATACCACAGTGTATCTCACATCATGTACAACCACAAGAATAGGATCCTAATTAGAATAAGATATACTGCATGTTTGCATAAACATGTCAAAATATACTCTATCATACGTAACTAAAAATAACAAATAAAAAAGTTTAAAAAATTCCTTGAAACAAATCACACTTTTACAATCAAGTCCTACAGCAAAATATTTGTGACAAAATATCTTTTAACGTATACAAAATTTCCATTTCCAAAATTTCAGACAGAGTCTGGTGCAGAGGTGCAGGCTTGTAATCCCAGATACTTGGAAAGATGAGACAGGAGAATCACCTATTTCAGCCCAGCCTGGGAAACTCAATGAGAACCTGCCTCAAAATAAAAATGTCTGGAGATATAGCTCAGTGGTAGATACCAAAGGGTTCAATCCTCAGTATTACAAAAAAGATTTTGAACAAAAGTCGCACTAAGAATTTAAAAATAAACCAATTCATTGAAGCCCCCACCTTCCTGCCTCAATCACTATTATCAACACAGCACAATTTGTTTTGTATAGATTGCAATCTTATTTAGAAAAACATTGTCACAATAGAATCAAGGAAATTTCATTATATAGACCATTAAAAACCATAAAATGATAGTGATTTTATAATCAGTAAATATGCTCTCCAACCACCACCTTCTTTATGCAATACATTCTGACAGGAAACTTAAACAAACTGTGTCCTAAAGTCACACTTCCTGTAAATACTACAGGGCTTCTAATTCCGGTCAGAGGGATTCTTCAGGCTGTCTTCCCATATAAGGAAAGGCAAAAACACACAAATCTTCAAACAGGCTGAAGTGAGGTCACAGGGCAGGCATATGAGAACCAAATTTGGTAGCTAAATTCTCCAGCTCACAACAGATACTTTTTTAAAAAAAAGAAGGCTGTAACCACCAACTCTAAACTCTCAGTACTTGAACCACAAGAAAAGCAATAAGCAATTAATCTATTCTTATTGATATTCACCAGATGACAAACATGAGCCAGTCTGCTGTATGTTACATTAGCTCTGCCTTTTTTTTTCCTTTTCCTTTTCTACATCAGAAAAAGCTAGTGAAATGTGCTGCTAATGTGCATACATAACAGCAGTGTATTGCAAAGGAAATAAATTTTCCAAGGGTCCCACGAGAATAGCCTCTGTTTCACTGAAGAGAAGGCACATTGTGACCTAGAAAAATATCCAGATATGACATTTGGTAAGAAGGATAAATCTAGATAAGATCTGTGCCCTTTACTTGAACTACAGGGTAGAAGTAGAAATCCTGAAGGTTGGCCCATGGTCATGAAGACAACATAATGTCCCCTGATTCTCTTGTGAAAAACCCAGAGTGTTATGAGAAGGTAAAGATACTATCTTTATTCTCAGTGTTTATATAGTCCCTGCTAGTATTATCATATGCCTTGGAAATTTTGTTGCTTGTTAATTGAGTTAGAATCAAATAAAATGGGAAGCATTTTCTTAGTGTGCACCAAGAGTCATGGAAACATGGAAAGTCCTCAATCTAGTAATTTTAATTCTGGATTTCTGTTTTAAGTAAATAATTCACATCAGGGCAGAACTGTGTGTTTGAAAACGTTATGCAACATTTTAATGTGTTTGTCGTTGATTTGTTTGTTTTTCAGTAGTTGTTGTTATACCTAACCATTCCTATTTGGTTAAAAAACGTGTGATATGTCCATCCAAAAATAAGTACAGATTGAAACTGTTACAAAACTACGTAGCAATAGGGAAATTGTTTAAGGCATCAAAAGTGGAAAAGGAAGTCTACAGAATTATGTATTTTTTTCTTATTTCAACTTTGAAAAGGAGAAGCCAAGTATAATTTTAAAAGACTAGTAGGAATTTGAATACAACTATCATGACTGTTTTAAAGACAACAAAAATGAGTACTTAGTACCTTGTTCAACAGACCTACTGAGCTGTACTAGGATCATGAGATTATGAGAATTTACCCCCAAACAGTCTAGTAGTATTATATTGTTTTATAATTTAAAAAATCAATTCATACATAGTAAGCTCTTACTAGAGGCAGCATGTTATAAGGAAAAGTATTTAAATTGTAGAGTCTATGGCAAACTCTAATGTGCCCCTCCCCATGGTCCCTATCTCTTGGTATTTACTTCCTTGTTTAATCTTTGAGTGCACGGAGGACTTCTTACCTGGTTGCAACCAATATAATATGACAAAGTTTATGGTATGCCATTCTAATGATGGTATTATGTTACATAAAGATTTTTTTTGCAAAGATTTGTGCTAGAGCCTTTCTCTCCTTTGCTTACTAAGAAGCAAGCTGGTACAAGTACTAGAATCTCAAGAAAAGGAATTCTGTCAACAACCACTTCAAAGTATACTCTTCCATAGAGGACCATCCAGATAAGAAGTCAGTCCTCGTAGACATGCTGATTCTCATCTTTCAAAGAATTCAGCTAAATTATGCCAGGACTCCTGACCCACAGACACAAAAATAACAAATATGTGTTGTTCCTAAACCCCTGTCTATCACCATGCACAAAATTCAACTCAAAGTGGATCAAGGACCTGGGAATCAGACCAGAGACCCAAGGCCTAATAGAAGAAAATACAAGCTTAAATCTTCATCATGTCGGATTAGGACATTACTTCCTTAACAAGACTCCTATAGCACAAGAAGTAAAATCAAGAATCAGTAAATGGGATGGATTCAAACTAAAAAGCTTCTTCTCAGCAAAAGAAACAATCAAATAAAGTGAACAGAGAGCCGACATTCTGGGAACAAATCTTTGCAACATACACATCGGATAGAGCACTAATCTCCAGGATATATAAAGAACTCAAAAAACTTAACACCAAAAAAACAAACAACCCAATCAATAAATGGGCCAAGGAGCTGAACAGACACTTCTCAGAAGAAGATATACAATCGATCAACAACAGACATATGAAAACATGTTCAACATCTCTAGCAATTAGAGAAATGCAAATTAAAATTACTCTAAGACTTCATCTCACACTCGTCAGAATGGCAATTATCAAGAACATAAACAACAGTAAGTGTTGGTGAGGTTGTGGGGGAAAAGGCACACTCATACATTGCTGGTGGAACTGCAAATTGGTACAACCAATCTGGAAAGCAGTGTATAGATTCCTTAGAAAACTTGGAATGGAACCACCATTTGAATCAGCTATCCTACTCCTTGGTCTATACCCAGAAGCCTTAAAAAAAGCATACTGCACTGACACAGCCACTTCAATGTTTATAGCAGCTCAATTTTTATAGCAGCTCAATGCACAATAGCTAAACTGTGGAACCAATCTAGATGCCCTTCGATAGATGAATGGATAAAGAAACTGCAGTATATATATATACAATGGAATGTTACTCAGAAATGAGAGAATAAAATTATGGTATTTGCAGGTAAATGGATGGAGTTGGAGAATATCATGCTAAGTGAAGTAAGACAATCCCAAAAAACCAAATGCCGAATGCTCTCTTTGATATGTGGATGCTGATCCATAATGTGGGGGAGGACATGGGAAGAATGGACGAACTTTGATCACAGAGGTGGGAGGAGGCAAGGGTACAGTAAAGATGGTGGAATATGATGGACATCATAGCCCTAGCTTCATGTATGACCACATGTATGTTGTGATTCTACATCACATACAGCCAGAAAAATGAAAAGTTGTGCTCCATCTGCGTACAATAAATCAAAATGCACTCTGCTATCATGTAAACCTAAATAGAATAAATAAATAAATTTTTAAAAATGTGTGATGTTTCAAGTCACAAAAATTTTAGGTAATTTATACAAAACAGAAAACTAATACAGAACCAACAGATTGGGATTTAAATCTCAGATCTTCCACTTATTATGTGTGAATGAGCCAGCTGACTAACTTCTGAGTCTCAAATTCATCATCTATTAGAGGAGAATAATAATACTCACCTCAGAATTACTGCACAGAAAAGTATAGATAAGAAATATGCTTACTGTACTGCCTATCACAAAATAGGCTAGGTTGTAAATTATAAGCTCTCTCATGGCTGAAAACTTTTCAGTCTTTCTCATCATGCTATTTTGTGCTTACTTTCATATGACTGATAGCAGGTATTCTATAAATATGTAGTAAATGAATAAATTAATTAAAACAAATTCTACTCGTGTAAATATAAACAAAGAATTACAGATATACATAATTGAGAGAAAACCTCTGTCCTCAAGATATTAAAAATAAGCAGGGCATGGTGGCACATGCCTGTAATCCCAGCACTTTGGGAGGCTAAGACAGGAGAATCACGAGTTCAAAGCCAGCCTCAGTGAGGTGCCAAGCAACTCAGTGAGACCCTGTCTCTACTTAAAACACAAAATAGGGCTGGGGATGTGACTCAGTATTTGAGTACCCCCGAGTTCAATCCCCGGTACCAAAAAAAAAAAAGATATTAAAAATAATGAACAACACTATAGTGTGTCAACCACAATATAGAAAAACTTTTCTGGATCAGCTTGAGGTGATGTATGTAGATGAGGAAACAGACTTTGGAATCAAACATAATAAAATGTTTATGTGCATAATTGAATATAACCTATCTTAATCTACTATCACTATAAATATGAACCACACATCAGGGTGATAAGGTTTTTAAAGAAAGCAATGCAGTCACCAGAAAGTAATTATAAGAAACGTGGTTTGTAATATACTGAGCTGATGCCTAAGCATTCATAAAGCACAGTGACTTTCCTTGCTCACATCATGGGGCTCTGAGAAACAAAATGGACTTCTTAACACATTCAGCAAATGTCCAAAGAACCACTTGGAGACCACAAATTTCTCCCTGTCAAATTTAGGAAGACACAAATATTTAATGCACTGTAGTAAAACATCAACAGTGCTGTGCTCAGGAAAAGTGATAACCAACATAAGAAAGTGTATCATGATAATTGTCCATAATAAGTTACTTGTAATGTAAAAGGGTTCTACCAGAAAAATGACTGGCATTTAAATATTATCAAACAATATAATTCTTGAGTTTCAAAGTCATTTGCATTAAAAAATCCAGCCACATTATACAATTGATCTTTTCCTTAAATTGGCTATATTACTTGGCATCTATTTAATTGTTTCAAAAGCATAATAATTGCTACTCTCAGAATATAGGTAAGTCTGAAGTAGTAGAAAAAGTTCCGAAATTAAGTCAATCTTAACCTCAATCCTTCTACTAAAAAAAATCAAGTACTCAGCTCATGTTTACTATAGAAATTAACCATTTTTTCTGAGAAAAAAGGGAAAACCAAAAATATTATGAAACAATAAGGAGTAAGGAAGTCACAGACTTAACCACTGAAATTTCCCCAAATCATTCCATGAATAAGACCAGTAATACCCAAAGACACATGTACATTCTCAGAAATGCAATTCTTAATGATTTTAGATTGAAAGAAAATTATGTGTCCACTTCCCTTTGTTTTTCATGGGGAAAGGAAGCTGTTTTTACATATATCCTGCTATAGCATTTTTATCCTAATAAAATGTCTCTTTGCTAAGAACATATTTTCCCTCAGTACAATAAAAGTAGTTTAAAGTGATGGATTTTTCAAATTCAAGAATGGTATTATAGTGGCATCAGAAAGAGAGGAAAACACAGAGAACGTTTCAGGAAGACTTACCTATTACTAATGGTACTATTGAATTCAGAAGATAATCTTAACCTAAGACCCACTGTGAAGTAAATAATCAAATGCATAAAAGAACCATAATCCCTAGGCATACTGATCAAACTCAAGGAAATAGTAAACAATGCCCCAATTCAACTTATTTTAAACCAGTAAATATATTTACCCTTAATAACTACAATTCTATTAAATGCCTAAACAACTGGATATATCAAATTTTTGTACACATTATATAACTGAGTAATTTTCACAGATAATTCCTTTCAGATTTCTAGATTACGAGTTCAGCTTTTCAAACAATGAAAACTCTGTCTAACTAAAAAGCATGCTTTATTAACTTCATATAATGAGACAATAGGCATGGCTTTATTTTTTACATACTGAAAAATTTAACAAAACCTCCCAATTCAAAATTCATCCTCAGGAACAGTTTATTCAAGGTAAAGAATTTTAAATGGTTCTATGCAAGAATATGATAATTGAAATTGGTTTTGATTTTTAAAGTAATTTGTAAGGAATCTCCACAAAGAAACATATATTAAAATATTGCTTAAAACCCTAAAAATGTTTGTTTCAATTATTCTTGAACATTACACAGGCTCAGTTGTGAAATAATTCTTGGTTCAGTCACTTTCACACACACACAAAATACAAGTCCTTGGTCATTCTATCTAGACCTTTCTAGAAAGTAACTGTTGAACATATCCTGCCAATGGTGGGTCAAAATAATAATCTTCAAACCTGAAAGGATTTCAATGACTACAGAAGATAAACACACAAAAAATACTGTATTTTCATACTACCTTAACTGTAGTAATGTTTTGCTTTTCTCTATAGTTAGTAAGGTGATGAGATTTTAATACAAAGAAAATTAAACAGTTTCCTTTCAAGACAACATGACAACTCTGAAAATTCTGAATCCTGGAAAAAAATCCATTTTTCCATATGGAAAAGAACTGTTTTGAAGCTTTAGCTGAGCAATGTGCCCCAGATAAAATTCCAAAGAATGCTATGAATGTATTCCCAGACTCAAGCCAATAAAGAATGTTCCAAACTGTCCAGCTGAAAACAATCGCTATATATTACCTAATTAGTCGAATAAGACTAGAACCAAATGGGCCAGGAAGTTAATCAACTTGTAAACAAAGATTACAAAATCAAAATTGACTTGAGTTATGTAATTATAAATTTTTGTTTAATTGCTACCATAGTTTCTTGGACTATACCTATTAAAAACAAAAGCATGTCTACTGTAAAGAATGTTGCAGAATATGAGATTTTATCCTACTTGTAAATTAACAAATATGTCTGCCACTGTTTTAAGGATGCTAGCAAAAAACATGGAACTCTTGGACCATAGATATATAAGTAGTCAGAGTACTAGAATTTACTTGTACTGATTCCCTGATCCTCCCTCAATTTCTATAGGGTGACACAAAGGGTCATGCCACAGACAATGAATCTTTATACTGGGCAATAAGCAAACACATACTTTTCTCTGGCAGCAGACACTGAAATCTTTCAAGGCTGTTTGTATCTTTGAAAAGATAATTCAGAGCAAAGGGAGTCAGCACCTTTGCTCACAAGATATGCACAATGCAAGACACCAATAGAAAATTGTCTGTCAACATTTAGCACTTACAACCCATTTTGGCTTTTATATAGATCCTAGCTTTTATCTTACAGGTTTATAAAAGGGAAGTAAATCTGAGCAATAAACATGGTATTGGGTGATGAAAGCCTATAATTTTACCACCTGGTTGAACCAAAAAAAAAAAAAACTGTGGAAGTTAAGTTGTACAGAAATTCAATTAAAAATAAAAGTCATGCATTCTTCATGAATTCATCAAGCCAGACTGAACTCTTCTACCTATAATCATAACACATATATTAAACAATCCCTCATGAGGTGGGCTGTTTATTTGTGAAATCAATTTTTATGACCAATGTTACAAATTTAAATTCTCTAATAACAAAAATATTCATGTGTGTGCCAAAAGTCAAAAAGTAATACATGACCTTATTTTAAAACTTATAGACAAATTACAAAGCATTAATTCTATCTAGAAAAATGCTTTTGCCTTAAGCATTCTGATTTTGATTTAGGGAATGGTTTATTGAAATAAATCTAATTCTATTCAAGTTTTAAACAGCTGGCAGTTATCACTATAGAATCCTCATTGAAAGTAAAGAACGTGAAATAAGTATATTTATGTCTGCTGTTAATACTAAGGCATTATGGAAGCAGAATTAATGTTTTGTTTTGATTTTTATCAATATTAAGAGTAAGTATAACTCATAGGGAATAAAATAATAGAATAGTCATTTTACCTCATAATTTTTACAAGTGCAAATGTGGCAAAAATCTGTTTTGGATTCAATGGGAGTCCATATATCAAAAAGTAAGACTCAACTGTAAACCAGTTTTTCAAAATTTTTTTTTGTATTTTTTTAGTTGTGGATGAACACAATACCTTTATTTTATTTATTCATATTTATGTGGTGCTGAGGATCAAATCCAGTGCCTCACACATGCTAGTCAAGTGCTGTACCACTGAGCCACAACCTCAGCCCCTATAGGCTAGTTTTTAAAGAAAGCTATTAAGATATATTCTCATTAAGATGGTATGTTCAGCTAGGTGTGGTGGTGCATGTCTAAATCCCAATGGTTCTAGAGGCTGAGGCAGAAGGATGGTGAGTTCTAAGCCAGCCACAGCAAAAGCTATGTGCTAAGAAACTCAGTGAGACCCTGTCTCTAAATAAAATACAAAATAGGGCTGGGGATGTGGCTCAGTGGTCAAGTGCCTCTAAATTCAATCCTCAGTACCCCCCCCCTGCAAAAAAGAAGGTATGTTCATATACACAAGAATCATTAATTCTAAGTCATCAGCTAGTGATCCAGGGATAATTTATTGATACATATCAAACTGCCCTGAACATCTGATGCCCTGACTAGCAAAGACTCACATCTGTAATTAACCTCAAATTGATCTTGCTTATCAAAATATGAACGTTACTGATATACTCTATGAAACCTACCACACCATTGACATCTCAGAAGTGGTTGTGTATTTGTAAACACACAATTTCCTTAAGCATTTATGGATCCATAAAAGATCTGCTGTGAATATTTGTTAATGATTATTCACCATAGATTCCTCCAACTTTTTAACACTAACACTTCAATGACTAACTTAGGAATACAGGGAGAAATCACCAAATATTTCCAGTCTTTCAGAATATGTGTAATTTCTTATAACTAATTCTATTTTTCTTGGTATAGAAACAAATGATGGTGTTTAAAAATAATTTGAAGAGATTTTTCTGCTATACTTAAGTGAAACAAAACTTTAAAAAAACAATCCTTTATATTTTCTTCAGTTAATGTTTATATGAAATATCCAGGAAAGAAATCAATTTCCCAAATCCTGTAGGTAAGTTCTTATTCCATAGCTGAGGCCTTCAGTGAGCATAAAAGAGTAAAATGTTATTTTTGCTTTAGGAATGTTTAAAATTTAGGACATTAAAATTTAGTAAAATATATATGTATTTATATATTTTTAAATACTTATCTCAGTTTAATTGATGAAATAAACAAAACAGTTTGCACAATAGTTAACTAACTCCCTTGCCCAAGAGGACACAGCTAGAAAATGGTAGAAGAGAAAATTCAATGTAGAAGATCAACTCTGAACCCACAATCATTACTATCAAATTATATAAATAAAAATGAAGTGAACTGTAAACAAGGAAATAATGCTAATAATATTTAAACAATTAGGAAATTTTCATACTAAGGAATTTTACTTTCATTTTCTTTATTTTTCTGTTTTTTGTTTTCTTCTCAGTAACCATAAGTGCTCTACCACTGCACTACATCCTCGGCCCTCTTTATACTTTTTTAAATTTTGAGACAAGATCTCTCTAAGTTGCTGAGGCTGGCCTCAAACTTGTGATCCTCTGCCTCAGCCTCTGGAGTGGCTGTGTTTACAGGAATGTACCACTATGCCCAGATCATAATAAGGATTGTAAAAGGGTAAGATAAACAGTCAAGACAATGAAAAAAAACTGTAGCTTTAAACTGAGAAAAATAGGGCTGAGAATGTGACTCAGTGGTTGAGTACCCCTGAGTTCAATCCCTGGTATAAAAAAAAAAAAGAGAGAAAGAAAAAAAATATATGTTTTGGCAAATACATTCTTATACCTTTTGTTTCTTTTCAAGTCCAGAACTGTAACTAAAAATGTATTTAAATTTCTATTAAACAAATTCCATCAAAAAAGAAGTCATAATCATTCATGTCTCAGGTTACCCAAGTCACATTATGATAATTAGGTGAGTAGGAAAGAAGAGAGCTAGGTATCCCTTCATGAAAGTCTTAGGAAATTTCTTTAATTATGTGGTGTTCATTAAAAATCAGCAGGCTTTTAAAAAATATATCAGAAACGCAAGGTTCAGTTCCTCCCCCCACATTTCTAGGGATTAAACCCAGGGGTGCTCTAGCACTGAATTACATTCCCAGCCCTTTCGGATTTTTTTTTTTTTTTTGGAACTGGAGATTGAACTCAGGGGCACTCGACCACTGAGCCACCTCCCCAGCCCTATTCTGTATTTTATGTAGAGACAGAGTCTCACTGAGTTGCTTAGTGCCTCACCTTGCTGAGAGGCTGGCTTTTGAACTCACGATTCTCCTGTCTCAGGCTCCTTAAGTGCTGGGGTTACAGGCTTGCACCACTGTGCCCAGCTCCTTTTGGATTTTTTTTTAAAACAGGTTCCCACTAAGTTGCTAAGGCTGACTTCAAATTTGTGATCCTCCTACCTCAGATATCGAAGCAGCTGGGATTACAGGTGTGCGCTTCCATGCACAGATCATGTAATAATCAAACAGTACTTTTTTCTAAACTTTACCTGGTGGTATATTATAAATATATTTTTCTTTAGGCTATAAAGAATACATTCATTTCCCCAAATAAACAACACAGTTGTTTCAAGAGTTGAAAGAATGATTCTTTCACTATAACTGATCAACATGATGTGGGATTCATTTACTTGCAGGTAAATGAATTTTTGTATTTTTTTTAGTTGATTAGTGATGATCTAGAAATCCCGATCCTTTGTATTGCACTACTGTGTAGCCAATTTGGCCAAGAGACTGAAATATGTCTTATAACTACTACACGTTCAGTCACAGATCAAATTTATTTTCAATGTTAAAATTTCCCATATAAAGGACAGCTGCAATTATTTTGCCCTATATTTGAAAAAATATATTTTTTATAAAGATGTCTGATGTATTAGAGTAATTTCCCCAACTACCTTAGCAGAGTAGAGGGAACTTCTTTCTCAGGGCTAAGAACTTGTTTCCATGAAGTGGTCTGGTCTTCAAAGGAGATACCCATGATCTCTGCTTATTTAAGCAGGGTATCAGGTAAGAAAATGAATATCTAAAGCTGTTCCACCCAACAGAAAGAAAGGGCAATTTTGGAAACATGATGCATGCCTATTGCCAATAAAACTACTAATATAATTGAAAGGAAACATGTTTTCTCACTGTTTGTAAATGCAACTGACTGAGAAAAAGGAAGGGTTAAGGTCTAAATTCTGCATTTATTCATAGTAGATGGACACAATTATTTTTTTTTATTATTTATTTATGTTGTGCTGGGGATCCAACCCAGTGCACTATGCATATGAGGCAAGCACTCTTATCACTGAGCCACAACCCCTGCCCTAAATTCTGCATTTAAAAAAATGCACATATGATTCCCCTATGAAGAACAAGAATTTGGCTCTGATTTTTTTCTCAAAGATTATAAAGAGGGCCTGCGTTTGTGGCTTAGCAGTAGAGTGCTCGCCTAGCAGGGGAGAGGCACTGGGTTTGATCCTCAGTACCACATAAAAATAAATAAAGATATTGTGTCTGCCTACAACTGAAAAATATTTTTAAAAAGATGAAAAACAAGTTGGTAGGCTTTATATAAATCAGGCTACTGAATACCAATGAATGAATACTTTCTTGATCTATAATGAATAAATTATTGTTAAAAAGCAGGAGAAATTAAGAGATTGGAGCACAAAACCAAACTTGGGGGCTGGGGCTATAGCTCAGTGGCACAGCGCATGCCTCACACTTGTGAGACACTGGGTTCCATCTTCAGTACCCCATAAAAATAAACAAATAAAATAAAGGCATGTTGTTCATCTGCAACTACAAAATAAATTTTTAAAAAGCGGGTTATAATAAAGTATTAGTTTCTTCATAAAGAGAAATAATCACCTATCATTATAATTGAGACCATTTTTAAGTATGAAAAAGCAATCCCATAACTATATGACATGGAGACTGGAAGCTATTTGATCTACTAAATAAAAATAAAGTAAAACAAAAATAGAGGGCTGGGGTAGTAGCTTATCAGCAAAGTGCTTGCCTAGCACATGTGAAGCACTGGGTTTGATTCTCAGCACCACATAAAAATAAATAAATAAAGCAAAGGTATTGTGTCTATCTACAATTAAGAAAAAAAAAGTTAAAACCTCCATGTCATTAAAATATTTAAAATTATATACTGTTAAACTCTCACTCTTTTGTTTTACTCTAGAACTTTGAAAATTGTAGTCATGTAACCACTAGCATAATCAAGATATAAAATTGTTGCATTACTCCCCCAAATTCCTTTTTGCTACCTGTTCATAGCATTATTCTTTATAACAAAAATTTCAGCTCAGTGGTATTCTTCCTTTTTAAGGGGGAGATTTTTCATTGAATTCAGTGGCACTTTATCACTGAGTCTCATTTCCAGTCCTTTTTCATATTTTATTTTGAGATGGGTTCTTGCTGTAAGTTGCTGGAGGCTTGCTAAATTGTGGAGGCTGGACTGGAACTTGTGAGACTCCTGACTCAGCCTTAAGAATCTCTGGGATTATAGACATGTGCCACCATGCTTGGCACAGATATTAACTGTTACTGCAACTACTTGTTCATTTCCCTCAGGTACTTTGCAGAATAAGCGGTTTGTTTTTTTCACAGAAACAAATGAACAAGGGTCTATGTATCAGGAAAGAAAGTATGTTATTAAGCATTAATTCTGGGCCCACCGTTGTTCTACATGCCTTGGGAACTAAAGGATAAAAATACTACATTGGAAGAAAACCATAGGCTCATGAAAATGCAGAAATACAAGATATTCTCTAATGGAATGCTTAACTGCAAGATTTACATTATAAAAGGAGTTCTTAACTAAAGATATAGGAGCCCCCTAAAATATCTATGTGGATGTCTTTGGGAAAAGCCTTTAGAGCTTTCATCAGGTGATCAGGCATGCTACAGTGGAAGATCTGAAGATACTAAAAAGATAAGAATGGAGAGAGAGGGTGGAAATATTTGCGGGCAATTCTTGTGATTCAATAAGCAGCAGGAAGATTTAACCTTCACATGGCACTTTATGCTTTTACAACCTTTTCTTCTATTTGAACCAAGAACAAGTTTACGAAGGTTCTTTTTTTATTTCCTCATTTCTAATTGGTGCATTATAGTTGTACACATTAATAAAATTTGTTGTTATATATTTGTACATGCACATAATATAACTATGTAATTTGGCCAATATCATTACCCAAAATTTCCCCCTCTTCCCTGCCTCCCATCCTTTGGTCCCTTTCCTTTACCGATCTCCCTTTGATTTTTAGGAGATGAATTCCCATTTTTGTTTTCTTTTTTCCTTTCTAGCTTCTGCATATGAAAGAAAACATAGGATCTTTGACTTTCTGAGTTTGATTTATTTCACTTAACATGATCGTCTCTAGTTCCATCCATTTTCCTGCAAATGCCATAATTTCATTTTTCTTTATGGCTGAATAAAACTCCATTGTGCATATAAACCACACTGGAGAAGGTTTTTGAAAAATGAAAACAGACAAGAGAAACACTGAGGGAAATTGGTAAAGCAATAGTATGTAGGATAGGTTGAAAACAGACTATAACTAAGAAATTCTTGCTTAACTGAGGTCTGAAAGGACAAGAGTCAAGGGGAAGATATGATTGATAAAATTGCAGATTAAGTAGATGATCTAAGGTCATTGTTAATAGAAAAACTGACCAGATTTGTTGATGGACTGCTTACTGGGAAAGATTAAAAATTAGAATTTATTCAATTAATTATCTATTTAAAAGTCTTTCTTCAGCTGAGCCTATTTGGTTCCTCACACTTGTCCTAAACATCAGAGAAAGAACAATAAAGGCAGAAAAGTAAGGTCCCTGACATGGTGGAGCTTATAGTATGATGAGACGAAAACAAAACAACTACAAAACAAATTAATAGACAAAATGACTTCTGATTTTAATTAACTGGTAAGTATTATCAGATGGTTTGAAACTACATATGTCCTAATTAATAACTAGGGCTTTAATAGCAAATTAATTAATCAATGATACTGACAATGACATGGCACCACTGGCAGAAACAGGATTTAGGAAAGCAAAGATTCTAGATGTATGTACACTGTGTAGTGTGTTTTAGGGGTATGTTTAAGAAAGGAAGGATGATGAGTAAAGGGATGGGGTAAAGATGATGACTTCAGTTATAGGTAAATTAAGCAATACAAGTCCTTAATTCTGGAGAGAAATCAACGGATAGGTATGACAACAGTACTTTCTACAGGTTCAATTCAATTCCCATAAAATACCAATGATATACTCCACAGAACAAGAAAAAATCCTGAAATTCATATGGAAGAACAAAAGAGTCAAAATAGCCAAATAAATCCTGCACAAAATGAGTAACTCTGGAGGCATTGAAATCCCCTATTTCAAAAAACAGAGACAATGACAGTATAATACTGGCACAAAAACCAGACATGTACAGAGTAAAAGATAAAGAAATAAACCCACAGTCACAGCCACCTGATTCTTGAAAAATGTCCTAAAAATATAACTTAGAAAAAAGATAGCCACTTTTAGAAATGATGATGAGAAAAACTTGATAAATGAAAAATGAAAAATGAAGATGAAAAAATGAAAAAAAGATGAAAAATGAAGCCTAATTCCTATTTCTTACCCTGTACAAAGCTAATTCAAAATGGATCAAATATCTAGGCATAAAATCTGAAACTTTGGAACTACTACAGGAAAATGAAGCACTTTAAGATACAGGCACAAGCAACAACTTCCAGAACAAGACTCCAAGAGCTCAGGAAATAATAGCAAGAATCAACAAATAGGATTGCATCAAATTAAAAAAAAACTTCAGGGAGCTGGGGTTGTGGCTCAGCAGTAGAGCACTTGCCTAGCATGTGTAAGGCACTGAGTTCGATCCTCAGCACCACATGAAAATAAATAAAATAAAGGCATTGTGTCCAACAAACTACAACTAAAAAAACAGAACAAACAAACAAACAAAAAAAAACCACTTCAGTATAGAAAGGGAAAAAAACAGTGAAAATAACTACAGAATGACAAAAAACGTTTGCCAGCTACTCTGTCCTAAGAGGATTAATATTCAGAATAAAGAATTTAAAATAATTTAACACCTCAAATAGCCCAATCAATAAATGGCAAATGAATGGAACAGATACTCCTCAAGAGAAGTGCAAATGGTCAATAATTACACGGAAAAATTTTTCAATATATTTAGCCATCAAGGAAATGCAAAATAAAACTGCATTGAGATTCTATCTTACCCCAGTAAGAATAGCTATCACCAAGAATTAAAAAAATAAATGCTGGTGAGGATACAGTGGAAAAAGGAACTTTTATACAATATTGTTGTGAATATAAGCAAAGACACTATAGATATCAGTATAGACATCCCTCAAAAACTAAAAATAGAACTTCTGTATGATCCATCTATACCATTCCTTGGTATATATGTGAAAAATTTAAAGTCAACATACTATAGAGATACCTTCATACCCATATTTATTGCAGCATAGTTCACAATAGTCAAGTTATAGAATCAACATAGGTGTCAACAGATGAATGGACAAAGAAAATATGGGATATACACAGAAGAAGAGTGCAAAATAATCCAGACTGAGAAAGATAATTGTTGCATGTTTTCCCTCACATGTGGAATTTAGAATGAAATAAAAAAGATGATATAAAAGTAAAAAGGAAACTAATAGAGAAGAAAAAGGATTAGGGGAGGAGGAAGAGATAAGGGAATAATCGGGGATGGAAATATTGAAATTATATGTATGTACAATAGAGTACAGTATTATATAATAAATATACACTAAGAAAAAATAACAAACAACATTGTTACAGAAAAACAATTTGATCCAGTAAATTCTATCTTCATAAGTGTAATAATAAACAAGTAACGTTATATACAATAAGACATGAACAATTGGTAAGATGATGTGTTTGTTGTACTTCTGTTTGGCTTTCTATCATACAGTTAACTTGCTGTAAGTGCTCATGCCTTTATAGAGCTCTTATCACATTAGGGCAGCCTTGCCATATCTAGCCCTTGTGTAGAAAGTTATAACTCTGAAAAAATATATATGCATATATTCACCTAGAATCTTATTATCCTTACTGGATTATAACTGCCTCAAGGACAGATACTATATCTGATTTATATTTGTATCCTTCAGAATACAAAATGACTGGCTTATACATTCTATGTACTCAAAAAATATATATATTGGTACCAAGTATTGAATCCAGGGGTTATTAACCACTGAGCACACAGCTAGCCCTTTTTGTTTTTTTCAGACAGAGTTTTACTAAGTTGCTGAGACTAGCCTTGAACCTGCAATTCTCCTGCCTCAGCCTCCAGAGTCACTGGGATTACAGGCATGTGCCACCACCAGCTGTCAATGTTTTTAAGTAAAAGTTCATTTAGGGCAGAAAATCTTATTGAAACCACAGCAGTTCAATTTGATGATTCTCCTCTCTAACCAGACTATTCTACTGACACTACAACCATGGTAAAATTAGTTACAAATAGTATTTTCATATTTCAATCATAAAACTGGGTTTTGATTACTACCTGTCTGGTGTGATATGCTGAAAAATTCAAAGATGACAGATATACCTTGGGGCAACAAGTATGAAATTACATGGTATGCATAGGCATGATATCACAAAGTTCATAAAAGAGGAAGCTCAGCTAAAATTTTCAGAAAACGTGCACTGTTTACCAATATGTGAAGTGTAAAGTTTGTCAATGCTTTGCTATTTAACCTTTTAACTGATTGGCAGAGAGAATTTCATGAATATAGTTCCAGATAAAAAGGGTCTGTTAAGCAATAGAACTTACAAATGTTCCTCATCACTTCTCTGTTTATTTCTAACATTTTTCAGCCTGTGTTTCATAAAGAATTATGAGGATGTGCAAAGAAGTGACACATATGCATTTTTAGAAGGATAGATGAGAAAGTAATCTTTGTCAGACAAAACCAACTCAATAAAAAGAGACTAAATGAATTTAGACATAAAAAGTACTTAAAACAATACCTGTTACACAGTTAGCATTTAATTAATGCTAGTTGTTGTTGTTATTATTTTATGTCCATAGATGGGGGAAGCAGTATTGAAGCAATTGCAATAATATTGGACTGTGAGTCAGAAAACTGGATTTACAATTTGTTTATATGTTTATCATAGACATATGATCATATGCATATCATTTACATTTTCTGGGACCCAATTTCCTACTGTCCAAGAGAGGCATGAGTACTTACCATGATAAGTTATTATGAATATTAGTGCAAATATATCAGAACAGATGTGACTAAGGATTATATTAGAAAAGTCACTTAATTTTTTTCTCCTACTATTATACACTTCACTTGAATCTAATTCCTACAGCTCCAAATTACCAGGCCATGTATGCTTTCTTCCTGGTGGTCCCCTACAACTTTGAAATGATATCAGAGCCTCTTTGCAGTGTCATTTTATAACCCCCTTTCTTTTTCTCTCTCTCTCTCTCTCTTTCTCACACACACACACACACACACACATATACTACAAAACTTACTAGACTTCAGATCAATTTATTTCCTTTTTTCCTTGAAAATTATGTACTATATCTCAACTGGTTCCCGAAACTGAGATTAATTCCAAACACTTTCACTTCTTTTAGAAAGTCAATACTCATTCTCCAAACTATAATTTTCAGCTCTTTAAGAAAGACACTGAATGAATCTGACATAACTTTACTATGTACATATATGAATACACTACAGTTAATCTCACCATATTGTACATTCTCAAGAAGTTAATTTAAAAATAATAACTACAGGCAAATGGCAGAAAGACCAATAGAGGGAAGGGAGCAGGGGTTGGGGAAAGAGAAGGGAAAGAGGAGGTAAATAAGATATATCTCATGCTTGGATAATTATGTCAAAATGGATTCTACTGTATGTATAACTAAAAAGAACCAATAAAAAGAAAGACATAGCTTGCTCTTCCCAGGTCTTCAGCTCTGTATCTTCAGTTATATTTAACTACTTGATTGTTTTGATGGTGCACCTGAGTTCAAAATGCAAATAGCTGAGTCACATTCCCATGGATTCAACAGATCTAGAACATCCATGAACATTTTGAACAGGCAGCAGATTATCTTGATATAATAACTGTTAAAAACAATGAAATGTTAACAGGATGCCTAACACTGAGTTATTTATCACTCCATTAGTCATGTATTTGTTCTTATTATTCCCAGTGTCAAAAATGTACTTTCCCTTCATGATGGTAATAAAAATCTTCCTCAATTTTCAGCTTCAGCTTCAGTGTTCCCTCCTAGCCCATTCCTTCCACACCCAGCATATGTGCTCTTTTATGCTGAACAAAATGCAGCATGTTATCAGCTGTGGAGTACAGGAAATATTGAATGATTCTAGAGTCTCTAGGCTTTACAAACTAAAGTTCTGCATTTAAGTTTGTGCTGTTATGTTCAAAGTTAAACTTAGGCTTTCAATTGAATACATTAATAAAAAGGAAACAATACTGGGCACCTGTTTGGTAAGGGTAATAACTCAGACCATATATAAACTGGAAAGAAGAATCGGCAGCCATGTCAGAACCAGAGACTGAGAATGAGAAGTCAAAAATAGTTTGGAGCCGGGCGCGGTGGCTGACGCTTGTAATCCCAGCACTTAGGGAGGCTGAGACAGGAGAATCGCGAGTTCAAAGCCAGCCTCAGCAACGTCGAGGCACTAAGCAACTCAGTGAGACCCTGTCTCTACATAAAACATGAAATTGGCCTGGGGATGTGGCTCAGTGGTCAAGTGCCCCTGAGTTCAATCCTCAGTACCAAAAAAAAAAAAAAATAGTTTGGAACTAGAAAAATTTAACAAGTTTAGGATGGGAGGAGTCAGGAATGATGCTCCAGGGGTCTAAAGGCAAATAGTAGCACTACTTAACTGAATATAGACTGTTGCTATGGGATATTTAATAACAAGGGAAAAAAGGCAAGGAGAAAGGGAGGCAAGACCAGGTTAGGCTATTACACATGAGGAGGACAGGAGCTTTGGGTCAGGTAATTAGTGGAAAAATAAGGATTTGAACCTATTTTCAATACATCAGTAGATTTATAAATCCTAGTGTTATTAGGAATATAATTCAAGAAGCATAATCCTGTCACTAAGAATACGTATTTTACAACACTTTTCTAGGTCTAAGAGGACAATCTATAAATCATATCTGAGAAAGTGAAATATTTCTCACTGTTCAACTGAGGCAATATTTTTCTCCCTCATCCTTAAAATCTATAACTTCTGTCAAGTGAGGTTAAGTTTCCATGTCAGCCTTACAGACACTCAACTACCTATCAAGCCTAAAGGACAAATTCTATGTCCCCTTTCCTTTTTCCCCATCATTTCATGAAAGCCCTGGGTTCTGAAAACTAGAAACTCCCCTAAAACTTCTCAAAAGAAAAGTTAATCTGCCTTTCTGAAACAGTTCTGTGGGGCACACTAGATCCTAAACCCTCAAGATTATGCACTCATTTTTATTTGCTAAAGTTAAATGTCATATCCATCATATTGGTGCTAGCCTTACATTTACTGAGTGCTTCAACCATGTGCTAACACAGTGTGAAGCATGTCCCATTATCTCTCAGTTCTTAAAAGAAATCTATAATGTTGATATTATTATCTTCATTTCATAGATAAGGAAACAGTCTCTGGGAGAGAAAAGTAACCTGCTTAAGATAACTACTAGTAAATAGCAGTTTAAACTATTACATAGGATTTGTACCCATGCAGTCTGAATCCAATGTCTGTCCTCTTAATTGTTCAACTCTACACGCTGTGGAAGCCCAGGTATCTCATGACTACTTGCCAACTCATACATATCTACAGTAACAATTGTCATGTGTGTAAGACACCACAATAAAAATCTATAAGGTAGAGAAAAGAGACACAACTCCAAACCCAAAATTACAATCTTTCATTATATTTGAATAAGCCTTATAAACCTGTATGACCAGACATTGAATAATCTTGGTCAAGTGGCCATATGCCTCAAGATCTAGAGGGCTTCAATGATTTTAAAGGAGACAGAACTGTAAAAAATGAAGTAGTCTGGTAAAGCCTCTTCTAAGAACTTTGAAATTTATTTGTAGTTAATTGATTTTCAATTTTCATGTATCCTCTCACAACAGAAGAATGTTTTTACATGTTATAGGAAAAAGTCAAGAGAATATTTTGCTGTAACATTAATAATAAAGCAATGTAATTAACTACTTCATCTACTGGTGATATTTGGATGCAAAATAATCAGAATAAAACTGGAAGAAAATAATTAAAAATGAAAAGTTTCATCAAACTGTTCATAAAGGCACTTTGTAAAACTCATGAACAACAACTGAAGAGAAAATCAGAAAAAACATATACTCATCTATTTTATCAATGCATGATGCAGGATTAATTTTATGATGTTTATCTTATTTCAAGCAAAAGAGCAATTTAAGGTACTTCTCAATTGGTGCAATGTTATTTTTAATAGAAACTACTTCTTCAAATGCAATTGGAAAAATTTAGAAAAGCCAGTGAAGGGACCACATATGTCTTTGCAACCTGCTTGACATGGGCTATGGAAAATAGATTTTGGACCATGTAAAGTATCTAATGAGTGATACACATTATTAATAAACTGAAAGATGAAATAATTTGTTACATTATGGGCTGAGGTAAACAGAAGTTTCTCAACAGGATATTCAAAAACATTGAGGCAATTAGAATGAGCCTGATAAATGAGGAAATACGTAAGGAGGCCACTTTTACCATTTCTGTGCACTCCAGACTTACCAGTTCAATTTTATCAGCATTAACAGTGGCAGACTTCTGCCCTTTTTATTGGAATGATGAAAATCCTGTAAATGATGTGTAAAATCTGGATATGGATCCTGGCTGTGCTGTGACTGACTATAAGACCTTGCAAAACTTAAATCAAATGCTCTGAGATTTGGTTCTCTTATATGTGAAATGGGCATAATGTACATACTTCACAGAGATGTAAAGACTGCATAAGAGGAAAAATGCAAAGTACATGGTTTGAGTGTGACACCCATAACACACTTCGTAAACAGAAAGCCATTCCACACTCATTTCTTTTATCCTAGTCATTCTTCAAACAGAAGTCAAAGTCCTATAATGTCTAGAACATATTTTAGGCACACTGATTTTCCTTATATCTGAATTCTTACAACATTGGTTTCTAGTCTGTGATCCAGAGAACACTGTGAGAAGGAATAGATAGGAAGGAACAAAGGGGCCTATAAAACCATGTAAACAAAACAGTCTACAGACTGAATTCATTTTGCAATTAAGCATACAACTATTTTTTTCTAATATGTGTAGCTGTTACGTATAAACTAAAATAAAAATTTTAGAGTGTTACCAAATTCATGGTGTCTTTTGTTACTATTTACTTTTTCAATTTATGTATAGTAAAAATTTAACATGTACT
The DNA here is from genome assembly GCA_028644305.1 of Xerus rutilus. Classification (NCBI taxonomy): domain Eukaryota; kingdom Metazoa; phylum Chordata; class Mammalia; order Rodentia; family Sciuridae; genus Xerus; species Xerus rutilus. Next base: position 63,504,489 of record CM053417.1, read on the forward strand.
GTGGGAGATTTTTGTATTTATACTCAGAGGAACTGGATCCCACTTTCACAAGTAGTTCTATAGTTGTACAATGTTCTCCTAAGAGGACTGAGGCAGTATTCTTGAGCACAAAACATCAGATGGCACAAAAACTCAGTAATAAAAATTAAAAAGCATTTTAAATAGCTGTCTTAACTTCTGTGCTACTATAATAGAATGCCTCAGACTAATTTTTGAACAATAGAAATTTATTTTTCCATAGTTCTGGAGTGTGGGGAAGTTCAAGATCAAGATCAAGTTCAAGATCAAGGTGCTATAACATCAGGTGAGGACCTTCTTGCTGCTTCTACATCATTCCATTATAGAAAACATAACATAGAAGAAAGGTTGAACAGTCAGACAAAAAAGGGCCAAAAAATCTTTTTATAAGGATCCCATTCCCACAATAATAGATCCATTAACCTAGCAATAATGGTATTAATCCATTAATAAGCACAGAATCCTAGTGGCCTCTTAAAGGTCTCAGCTCTTAATAATGTCACAATGGTAATTAAATTTCAACAAGTATTTGGGAGAGGACAAATATTCAAGCCATAGTAGAAATATTTTTAAATTAAAAGTTAAACTATCTGAAGAACAAAATAACAAAATTTTAAATGAAGACATGATCTGACATAACCAGGATTACAGTGAGGTGATAGGTCAGTCACACAAGTGCAGGGTTCTATCCTGATTTATAAGCTCATCAAGGATTTGAACTTGTATGCCTAAAGAAGGAAAGACTGGGTCATATTTCACAATGCAAAACATGTTAATTAAAATATATAGCCAGATCTCCAAAACAGTAAGCTAATCCATGGCATAGACACTTCAGATGCTTCCACAAAGAAAAAAGATTTCCCTTGGCAAGCAAGAGTGAGAATGACAACGGGGGCGGGAGGGGGGAGAAAAAGAGAGGAAAAAGGCATGAGGAGGGAGAGCAAGGGTATGCGTGCTTAAAGCTTGAATTTCATAATAGCAACAGTTCAAGAACAGTATCAACTAAGTAGTAAAATCTTGCTTTTAAGAAAGGCTGACAAGCATATCATCTTCTTTACCACTGTTATCATCACTGTCATTTACTGACTGCTTACTTGTGTTCCAAGAACTACACAGAACTTACCTTGTTTAATCATCAAAAAAATTCTGTGATGAATATGTACTATTGTTGTCTACATTTTATTAACTAAGTCTCAGAGGGAATTAAATGACTTATATAAGATGCTGTATCTGGTAAAAGATTTTAGGGAAAATATGAATACATTCATATATATGTATAATAATAACAAAAATAATATCAAATAACATTGTTGAAGATTTACTGTTATATGCACTGTGCTAGGCATATTATCTCATTTAAATTTTTAATAGTCAGGCAAGGTATTACCCTCATTTTTACCGAGGCTTAGAGTCATGTCTGTAGCACATATGCAGAGAGAAACGTACATAAATAAGCATGCATACATAATTTATGTATCATCTACTCTTTACCAGGGATTATGCTATGTACCATATGCATTATGTTGTTTAATTTCACTTGAGATATCCCAGAGAATATTACTACCATCACCTTGTACTCAAACCTTCCAGTTTTACAACTAGGATCCTCTAACAGCTTGACATTAGTCTTTCTCTGACTGAATTACATACACTATAAGGCTCTGACAAAGTTTATCTTTTTTTTTTTTGGTACTGGAGATTGAACTCAGGAGCACTCGACCACTGAGCCACCTCCCCAGCCCTACTTTGTGTTTTATGTAGAGACAGGGTCTCACTGAGTTGCTTAGCACCTCATCATTGCTGAGGCTGGCTTTGAACTCGCGATTCTCCTGTCTCAACCTCCCAAAGAGCTAGGTGGGATTACAGGAGTGCGCCATGGCACCTGGCTTGACAAAGTTACCACTTTAGCATGTGGAAGTTACTAAAGACAACATTATCAGAAATGAAGAATATTAGAATTTCAATGGAAAATGCATTTTATTTTCTTACTTGAGCATTACAGGGATACATAGTAGTTGGGTTCATTCTGACAAGATCATATATGAATGGAATTTGATTTCAGTTCACATTCACCCCTTTTCCCTCCCCTGCTACCTCCCTAGAAAACATATTTTAATCTCAAAGCAAACTGACCAGCATAGTTGTGTAGTTTTATCCAAATGTGTTATTTTTCCATACAAAAAACCAACTCTCTTTTCTCTGCCACCACCTGGATAGGTCCAACCATTCAGTTCTGACACTTTACCTGGAGTTAGCATCAAATACTATAAGTTTAAAGGCTCAGTCCTAAAAGACTGCCTCTCCGCTTACGACACCAGCCCAGCCAAAAGTTGGATCTTGCAATACGCACTTCTGCTTTGTCCACTACAAATTCAAGGGTATCCATCGCTCCCTACTGCCCCGATTGATAATTCCCTAGAACAACACATAGACTTGAGGATAACATTCCTCTTAACTATTAGTTTGCTATGAAGGATACAAATCAAAAACCATATGAATAGGTACAGAAGACTAAAGTCCGGATTGGTCCCACACATAGGAGCCTCTGGAGTCAGGGTGTACCATCCTCCTGACATGTGGATACATTCACCCAGCTCAGAAGATTTCTAAACCTTGTCATTCAGGGATTTCCATGAGATTTCTCCTCTGGAGACTAAACTCTATCCTCAAGCTACCTAATTCCACCTCCACTCCCAAAAGTCGCTAGCATAAACTCAGGTGTGACTGAAAGAAACACTGCTCAATGCTATCACTAAGAAAATTCCAAGAGTTTTAGGAACTCTGTGCCAGTAGCTAGGCACAAAGACTAAATAAATATATGAATAAATAAATAAATCTAGATATCCCAAAATACACTACTTTGTTTAGATTCCCCAAGTGCAAGTGAAATTGATTACAAAAAGAAAGTGTCCAAACTGATATCATGATTTCTCTAAAGATGACAGTATAATTTTCAAAGGTTAACAAAATATACAAAATATAATTCAACTTTTCTCTCTAAAAAGAAAACATAGTGGCACTGTATTTGAGAGTTGTTTTAAATAGTAAACTCAGTGAGGAGTGATAAGAATATGTGTGACTCTGAATTTACAAAATATTCCCCTACAGATCTATCTTTTTAGATAAGCATCTATTGAAATGTGTCATTCTTGCTGGCAGAAAGTTATTTTCCTCAAAGATTAAAAGTAAATAAAGTCTATGTAAACAGTTATAAGCATAATATATGAAATATTTCTATATGCAAAATTTCCAAAAGCAATCTAATAAGGTTTTCTGATTTTTCTTCCATGAAGAGCCACAGACCACCAGCTAGTCAGTATATTTGCCTTATTTCAACCTATCAACATATTGTCCTAAAAAGCACTGATTCAGTAACCTAATTAGGAATCCCAAAATATCAATGATCTCATCTGGAAGAAAGTTAACTTCAAAGATCATGTAGGATACTTTGAGAGAAACTCAGTTTTCCCCCAGATTGACACAAAGCACAAATAAAGGAGTCCTTGGGCTTATCCAGATAAGTCAAAACTAAGTTGAGGCCACACATTACAACGTTGAAAGAAATCAGGGATACCATAATGATAACACAATTTTAAACTTAGAGAATTTTAGAGTGTGTTTAATTTGCCACTTTGTTTTCAAGGTTCTATTTATTTATCCTCTGACTTCAACTCCAATTTTATTACATATTTTTCATTCTGCTCTAGCCACACCAGGGATCACATGTGTTACTAAAACATGCCAAGATCATTTCTTCCCCTAGGTCTTTTAAATTACTGAAATATTCTTTTCCTTGCATATTGCTTACCTGGTTCATCCTTCTTTCCTTCAGGACTGGGCTCAAATAATCCCTTTACAATGGGACTTTCCCAGACCACACTATCTAAAGTAGTCTCCTATGCTCTCACACTAAATATTTTCTTCCTTTGTAGCCCTTAACACAAGTTGAAATTACATATTTATTTATGCATTTACTTCTTTGATGGCTATATTTTTCATTAAAATGTAAGCTTAATGAAAGGGCTATGTCAATTTCATGTACTGCTGAACCCCCACAGCCTAGCACAAAGACAAACACACAGAACATGCACAAAATATACTTGTGGTGAATATGCAAATACATGAATGAATGTGTGTATACATATATATGTATACACATATACACTATGTGTATATATACATACATGTTTGTACATATACTTAAATATATTCACTTGTTCAGTACAACAATCTCATGGAAAAGATAGTGAAGTGCTAAACTAGTATACTCATTTTCAAGTTATGGTCATGAACATTAACAGAGATGAGGGGACTTGTAACATTGGTATGAATGATAGAAATAAAACTGAACCACTAAACTTCCAATCCCAGCCCAGAGCTCTTTCCACTACACCATATGACTAGAATCTCCCTAATTATTGGTTACTTTGTGTCATTTTATCACAGACACCTTCTCTATAGACCCTGGAAATGAATTCTAGGCAGCATAGATGAATACAGATCACAGATTTTCCTTCAAAAAGTTATCAAGTCAATAAGGAATTTTGGATTGTGCAGAGAGGCATGAGGGGAGGGGTGGGACTGTGGGAATGGGAAGGAGGTAGAATGAGACAGCTATTATTTCCATATATATGTATATAATTATATTACTGGTGTGAATCTGCGGCGTGTACAACCAGAGGAATGAGAAGTTGTGCCCCATTTGTGCACAATGTGTCAAAATGCATTCTACTGTCATGTATAACTAATTAGAACAAATTAAAAAAATAGAAGGGAGACCAATAAAATAGAAGAAGGGGAAGAGGGGAGGGAAAGATGGGAAAGGGGAGGCACTAGGGAATAAAACTGAACAAATTACATTGTTTTATTGTGTGCACATACGAATATATTATAACAAATCCCACTATTATGTATAAAAGAAAAAAAGAAAAAAATAGCCTGTAATCCCAGCACTTAGGGAGGCTGAGACAGGAAAATTGCAAGTTCAAAGCCAGTCTCAGCAACAGTGAGTTACTAAGCAACTCAGTAAGACCCTGTCTCTACATAAAACACAAAATAGGGCTGGGGATGTGGCTCAGTGGTCGAGTGCCCCTGAGTTCAATCTCCAGTACCAAAAAAAAAAAAAAGAAAGAAAGAAAGAAAAAAAAAATAGAAAAAAGTTACCTACTGGTCTGAGTTCTTCTCAAACAATGACTGAAAATGTATGTAGGCAACCCAAGATTCTCAAACTTTAGTAATAGCTGGACCTGCAACCTCAAGCTTCTATGCATAACTCATAAGCTAGAACTCTTGTAGTATAGTCCTAAGGCATTTGTAGCAAAGGGGCTCTTAATATTATTCTTTTGAGGAATGGAACTTAGTTAGTATACCCAAAACATGGACAAATTAATGCAGATGTATTATATACCTAACTATTCTTCCACAGAAACACCTTAATGTCAACTCTCACTAGGAAAGACCTATACATATTTACATATAGCCACTATACTAATATTTTCTAGATTCCTAATTATCTAAAATTCTCTACTTGCTATAACAAGTAGTAAATGAGAATATAAGAAGCCACATATCACAGTTTATTTTGTGATAACTTTTATAAATTTGCTAGAGGATACAGAAATCCATGAAAGAAAGGAACTGTTTTGTTATATGAGTTAAAATGTTAGGCATCAGTTCATCATTCATTATACTTAGCCCACTTGTGGTTCAGGCTATTTAACAGCATGTCCATATTTCAAGAATTTTAAAAAAAACAAAAATAAATAGTAATAGATACAATTATATGATTCAAAAATATTTGCAAGTAATGGGTTATTATTTAAAGCTTAAAAAGCAAATGAAATCGTTGTATGTTAGAGACTTACAAAAATAGCAAGTAATAACCCTACATCATATACAATCACAAAAATGGGAAGTTATACTCTATATATGTATGATATGTCATATAGTCTACTGTCATGTATAACTAAAAATAACAAAAATGTAAAAAATAGCAAGTAATAAAAAGTTTAAAGCAAAAATAAAAACACAAGACAACTGGTTTCCTTTAGGCTAGGAATCTATTACATGCCCATCTGGTAGTTTGTTCAAGTATTTTTGTGCATTCTTCACACAGACTCCAATCTCAAGGGTTTTGCAAGAAACAAGACACTCTCTGTTCTGAAACAGGCCCAGCAGAATAAGGGCATATGAAGTGGCAAATGTGTAAAAGAGGAGATTTTGGTCATTTTTAAGCAGAAAAATAAAATAAAACTTTTATTTTTTTATTTTTATTTTTTATTGGTACTGAGGATTGAACTTAGGGGTACTCGACCACTGAGCCACATCTCCAGCCCTATTTTTGTGTTTTATGTAGAGACAGGGTCTCACTGAGTTGCTTTGCACCTCGCCATTGCTGAGGCTGGCTTTGAACTCGCGATTCTCCTGTCTCAGCCTCCCTAAGTGCTGGGATTACAGGTGTGCACCACTGCATCCGGCTAAAATAGAACTTTTAAATGGGAGTTTTACTGATTGGTTTAGCAATCTGGTTATCTTCTTCAAATCAAAATAAAATGTGGTAGTTTTAAATCTATGATATAACTGAAAAATCCCCATAATGCTAGTATAGTATCTAATAACTCAGACTAATATTTGGTCTTTGATACTAATATATTTTTTATTATGACTACATTCTTTTGAAAAGCTCAAAGTATTTATTTCAGGTATAATTTTAGCAATATATTCATGACAGACTTGAAATCTGTTAATACAGACAATGTTAATTCCAACATTACTTAATGGGAACAAATGTGACAGAAGAACGAAAGTGACTGTTAAGTGAATTGACCAAGTTACCCAATGGCAGAGCCAGTAATTCTATTATGGGTCCTATAGCCACCACAGCAAGTTACCACAAGTCTAGTGGCTTAAAACAACATAAACTTATTCTCTTACAATTCTGGAATTAAGAGTTCCTTCTGAGAGTTCTAAGGGAAATTCCACTTTCCTTTGCTTTTCCTAGTTTCTAAAGACCACCTACATTCCTTGGTTCATGACACTTTACATCACTCTACCCTCTCTGTCCATCACACAAATCTCCTTCCGCATCTCTCTTATAAGTAAACTTATTCCATTTTTGGCCCATCCAGATAAGGTACCTTGTCATATAAGGAATGGTTTTCATAGATTAGGACGTGGACGTCTACTCTAGAAATAAGACACATATTCATGATTCATCCACTTACCTTAGAAATAAGACTGAATCCACACATATTCATAATTCATCCACTAAGCCAAGGGTGACTTGCCCACAGCTAGATGGCTGTTATGTCTATAACAACCTCCTGTTTGCAATTCCTTGCAGAATTTCAGGAGAAATTTATGCTAATTTGAATGTTCATATATTAGTTCCCTTATGTTTCTATAATAAATTACTATAAACTTAGTGTCTTGAAACAACACAAATTTACCTTCTTAAAGTCCTTGAGGTCAAAAGCCCCTTATGGGTTTCACTGGACTAAAATCAAGGTACTGGCAGGAATGAGTTGTTTTCTAGTGGCTCTAGGGGAGGATATTTTCCTTGTTCTTAACAGTTTCTAGGGCCTGTCTGTGTGTCTTTGTTCATGGTCCCCTTCCTGCATCTTCAGACTAGAACTGCCTAGAGAATCATATAGTATCACTATGTTATGTTATGTTATGTTATGTTAATCATAGAGTATCACTCTAATAATGACACTCTCATCTCCATCTTGCACTTATAATGATCTTGTGATGACACGGGGCAATCTTGAGTAATCCAAAATAGCATCTTATCTAAAAATCCATAATCACATGGGTAAAATTCCTTTTGCCATGCAAATTAGTATAATAACAGGTTCCAGGGATTAGGATACAGACATCTTTAGAAGTTTATTATTGTGCCTACCATAATTGGATCCAACAATAATAATGAATCTACTGGAATTTACTCAATGAATTAACCAATGAATGCAGCCAGAGTACTCAGTGATCATGAAAAATATCCCTTCCCAATTTGTCCTAATAGAAAATCGGGGTTTGAAAATATTTTTTTTTCTTTTAACTATAAAAAGGAAGAATGGCTCTTCACTCTAATAGATTTATTCCAGGAGTCATTGACATCAAACTCTCTCTCAGTCTTAAGGAAAATCCAAGCACATAATTTGTCTTCGTACGATATTATATTCTCAGAAATCCCTCCCATATATATAGCAATATGAAGAGAATTCCTTTTGAAAGATACAGACAGTAAGGAGTTTACAGGTAGAGAGAATGACGTTACATAAAAATGTCGGGAAAATTTTCATTACTGAATAGGGTTTAACAATGGATAAGACCAAGACCTATAGAATAGGGGAAGCAGGGATAATCCATTTAGAAGAAAATCTGTCAGCAAAAACACAGAGTAGTAAACCCAATGTCTGGACCAAAGAGTGCCTCTAGTGCAATGCTTTGAGAGATGACACATAAGGACTGAGCAACATGTTGCAGTCTAAGAATAAAACAGAAGTTAACAAAACACAGTCACCGAACTTTAAAAGTTTACAGTATAGTGGGGAAGACATAAGCAAAAAAATATAATGTTCAATGATAAAAGGGAAAAATGCAAAAGATGTTACTGGAATATAAAAAGATAATCTAGGTTAGGGAATTTTCTAGAGGTAACTAAAATATTTTAGGAAGATCTATATGATTATTCTAGGGAAAATGGATTTCAGAAAGGGAATACAGAAAATGGTTCAACTAAATACCAATTTAATTCAGCTAGGATTCAGCCCATAGCTCTCAGAAGCATGTTTTGCCCCGCTACTTCTTAAGTTTAAAATTATCAATATAAACCCACTCATTACTTTTTAAAAAATCAACTATGTGAGGAGCAACAGTTCTAACTTTTTTAAAACCATGGGTTTCACCAAAGATAAAACTCTTACAGAGGCTTAATCTTTTTTAAAAATTCCATTTTTTTTCCTAAAAGGAAAAATAATTTACTGCCCACATTTAGATCCTAGTTGAGTGTTCTTTCTGAGGTCTTCTCTATATTTACAACATAATTGGTAGTGACCCATAATTTTAAACATTCAACCAATATTGTTGTGTTTCTGTAGTAATAATTATATAAAATTTATAGAACTTTTTAAATTTAAATAGTAAAATTATTAGAATTAATACTATAGGAGGTAGAACTTACCTCAGGCTTGAAAGGCTTGAAAGAAGACCTGGGTGTTGAAAGAAATATAGCCTCAACTTCTACAGGGATTTTATGGGGAAGCCAGCTTTATTTAGCTTTGCATATCATTCATCAGGTTATTATCTGAGCTATCATCTTCTTTAGAAAAGACTGAAGTTGAGTCAGCTATAAATCGGCTATCTACAGGAAAAGACTGTAATAATAACCCCTGATGATTTTTCTAGTAAGGACTCTTGTTCAATATCTTTGTTCCAGGCAGGCATGGTGGCAAATGTTTTGAAAACCAGCATCTCTGAAGGCTGAGGCAGAAGGATTCCAAGTGCAAAGCCAGCCTCAGCAATTTAGCGAGACCCTGCCTCAAAATAAACATTAAATAAATAGAAGGGGCTAGGGATGTCGCTCAGTGTTTAAGCACCCTGGGTTCAATCTCTGGTGTCAAAAAAAAAAAAAAGAGAAATGTTCCTAATTCCAGAGTTGAGTGAAAAAGGATAAAGTCTGTTGACAAAAAATGACTGAACAAAGGATGAATAGTGGTCAGTTTATTATATTAGGTCATAAAATGGAGTTTAAACAACTTGCAGTGGAATCATAAGTCAGATTCCAAATAACACTTTTTGTATAAAATTAAGTTAGCAAATACAAACCATCTTAATCACACAGCTTAATTGTAACCTTAAAGTTTTTTTTTTAATATCTATCTTTGATTCACTATCAGTCCTGTCTCTAACCATGCGGTTTTGGTTAAGCATGTAACCTGTGCCTCCATTTGCCTTCTTGACTTACACATTATAGAAACCATGGCCTGGGGGTATAACTTAGTGGTATAGTGCTTGCCTAGCACATGCAAGGCCCTGGGTTTAATCCTCACCATCAGGGTAGGAAAGCCATATTTAGGGTATATACAGTAAAAATTTACAAAATTCATTTATACTTTTTGGATGTTCTAGAGATTCAGACCTCTTGCAAATATGCCTGAAATACTTGACAAGTATTCAACAAGAGCAGAATGTTTAATATTTTAGAGACAAAATAACAACTAATGGATTCAGGAGAAACAGACGGTAGCAAGGTAATCATCTATAAAAAGACTAATAATGAAAAGAATGTAGTTATTTTCAGTAGTATAGGATTCTTTTTTTCCAGAAAACAACAGACAAAAATTTTATATGTGATAACTCTAATTTAGAAATGTGAATGTCAAAAGCAGCAGAGCAGCCTACTTTCTGGAATTGCAGGTTCTGTTCTTAGTATGTTTTTCCTTGCTTAAAATATAACATCTTAGCCGGGCGCGGTGGCTCAAACCTGTAATCCCAGCACTTAGGGAGGCTGAGACAGGAGAATTGCGAGTTCAAAGCCAGCCTCAGCAATGGCGAGGTGCTAAGCAACTCAGTGAGACCCTGTCTCTACATAAAACACAAAAATAGGGCTGGGGATGTGGCTCAGGGGTCGAGTGCCCCTGAGTTCAATCCCTGGTACCAAAAAAAAAAAAAAAAAAAAAAATATAACATCTTTGGAGCACAAACTTGCTATTACATGTCACACTGCAAACTGGAAATCACAGTGCATTCTTACAAGGGCACAGAAAAAAACAGGAAGAGAGAAAGAGGCAATAAGGAGGGATAGTAAAGTAAAAGACAGAGACAGATACAAAGGAATGAACCTAAGAATCTATAATATTTCACCTTAGGAGAAGTTCATTTTCAATGGAAAAAGTATAAGTGGACTCTCTTCTGTGCCAAAGAAAACATAAATGTTTCCTTGAAACCTCATCTAGAACTACTAAAAACAAACACAATTCAAATTTACAAAGAACAGTAAGAAGGATATTCTATTGTAAGGAGCTGCAATAACATATTCTCTGGGACTACTAATGAAAAACAAAGTTTTAACAAATTATTTTGGGGTGCCAATAGAAAATTCCTTTCTATCACAGTAACTCAAAGAACTGGCTACTAATCACATTTTTTTAAAAACTTAACATTGCTAGGAAGGAGGGATAAGGTTATTTCTTCTATTACATGGAAGCAAGTAGCAGAGATTAAATCACTTCCCTAAAGTCTGTTGTGGTCCAATCCAGATCTTCCTAGTTTATTAGTACATTGACGACTGGAAGGATTCCTAACAAGTTATCATTAAACAACATTAAGTAGTCATAGCCTTCAGTTCAGAGTTCTTATACAGCTGTGTTTTCTCTACAACAGCAAGCAGTTAATTGAAAATTGTATGACAATTTTTTTTTTCTGGAAATTGAACCTGTTAAAGGCACTGTATTGGGTCTTCAATGAGCCATGTCATGTGATTTTCTTCATTAAAAACTCCATCAGGCTGGGATTGTAGCTCAGCGGTAGAGCGCTTGCCTCGCATGTGTGAGGCCCTGGGTTCGATCCTCAGTACCACATACAAAGCAATAAAATAAAGACATTATGTCCATCTACAGCTAAAAAGAAAATTAAAAAAAAAAAAAAAAAAAAAAAAAAAAAAAAAACTCCATCAACTGTGGGCTGGGATTGTGGCTTAGTGGTAGAGTACTTGCCTTGCATGTGGGAGGCACTGGGTTCGATCCTCCGCAACGCACATAAATAAATGAATAAATAAAGGTCAATCAATGACTGAAAAAAATTAACAAAAAAACTCCATCAACTATAATACAGGAACTATGCCCAATACTTCAGCTTTAGGGAATTATTGATTTAGAAATATTTAAAACACTTGAGTTGAAATGTTTTTAAGTTCAATAAATTGCAAATCTCATGAAATAAGCAGCAGCATATGGGAATATTCCTTTATGGCATGATTCTATGGAATACTGGCTCACAGGAACCAGCAATACCTAGAATGCTTCCTGAAACAACAAGAAGGACAGAAGAAAAGAGCTAAAAATCATTAAACTTACTTTAAACTGTCCAAAATAAGATATTGTAAGCTCTTTCAGGACAAAGGACTTGTCTCCTACCAAATTTAATATTTTATCAATGGGTACTTAAGAAATATGTTAGACTGACAACTGGTAACTCTATATCTATTATTGCACAGTGCTTTACTTCCTCTGCTTCCACAGTTTCAAGAATCTGATTTCCCTCTTCACCACACAAAATGAGGTAAAAATATCCTTCATTGGTTACCCAGATTTCCACAATCTTAGACTAGAGTTTAGGACAATAAGGAATAGAAAGTAAGTACTACAGCATATTACCAAGGAAGGTGTGTATTTCCTTCTTTGGAGAATTTACTAAGAGAAAATTGATTATAATCTTTCTAGGACAGTTAACAGGTAGATGTTAACGTGGATGGAGAAGATGACTTCTCATGCATGATCCCTTCTAACTAGATGCTTTTAATATTTTACTTCCGGTATGTTTGACGCTGACTAAAAAATACAAAAGAGACTGAAAGAATTTCTATACAAAGGGGGCAAGTCTTTCAGTGTTATGTTCAAGGTTTCTTAATAACAAGTGATATAATATCAAAAAATAATTTTAATCCTTGACTGTTCTACCTAATCATCACAGTTTTAGCCCACCTAAAGTGCAATCATAAAAACTTAGGAGCCATAATGCCATGTTAAAAAGAATAACCTTGGTGATAAGAGAAAATTTATCCAGTAGAACAACCCAGCCCAACTGGATATTGATACTTATTAACCATTTTTGTCAGAATTCAAATGTATTTTATATTAAAAAATACGTTGGTGGGGTGAAGAGGGAAGGAGAAACTAAATTTGTCTTTACTTATCTAGTTATTTGGTGGAACCCTAAAAAATATAAATTATCTCAGCATTTAGCACTTTTTTTTGCAATTTAGGTCAAAGGCAAACGTACCAAGAGCCCCAACAATGGAAATTCTGGTTCAAGAGGTGATATTTATCAAATTTAATTATCGAAGTTGCATGAACCAAATGTGAAGTAAATAAAGCATACTTATGTGCTGAACCCTGAACCAAAATTCAAACCACAAGGTAGGGATCATTCAACCCTTAAAAAAGAGAAGGAAAGAGCCAAGGAAAGCAAGAAGTGTCAAACATAAGATAGTTGGAATGCTATTAATATTGAAGTTAATTAACAAACCTCAAATTTTTATAAGGCATAACTTTTACACAAAAGATCAAGGCCATGCTGATCCCATGGTGAAGGGATTATAGATAAGCCTAATAGGTATTTTTCAGATAATGAAAAAAAGTGTTTAGTGTGTTTTTCCCCCCCAGAATCCCAAGGTAACTGATGAAAATATCTAGGCAATGCCACAAATCTTTCACTTGCAATTACTACATTTGTGTTTAATCAGAAATGTATAATAATCATGCCTCAGTGAATGTTCACGTAGAGAAGAATGTACAAATTGAGCTTCAGAACTACATCCCATACCTCTCTCTAGTGAAACAGCAGAAAACCAGGTAAAGGTTCAATTAGGTAATACATTATCACTGTTTTTAGAATTGTTGTTTAAGGAGATCATTGTCAAAGTCTATGGAAAGGGTAGGTAAAACATATGTGGATATTTGTGGGGTGTCAAGAGAATGTATACTCCTATGAGACAGTTTACCAACATACAGGTGGTGCTGTCCCAAAAGTCTCTCGTCTTTGAGCCCCTCCATATCTGTCTCTTATTTGCAGACACTAGCATTTAATCCCCAAACTGACATTTCTATACTTCCTTTCTAAAACTGGCTCAGAGATGAGGCTGAGGAATCTTTATTCCTGGCCCCTTTTTGCTTTTGAGAATCTAGGTCCAGAATCTAGTCCAGTGACTGGTAGTAAATATTTTCTGAAGCAAGAAGTGAATAAGGAATATGTGACTAATTTGCGGGTGAAATTAAGAGAATCCACAGCATAAATCATAGATCCAGTATCAGGAGGGACCTGATCGATGTAAACTATTCAAATTGTTCCCTCTGTACAAGGTTCTTCAATTGAGCATTTCTGTCAATTGTTTATATGGGAGTATGTATGTGCATATATCATCAGTTTAGGACAATGCAGAAGTATTAAATGAAAGCTACAGAAACTCTTTCTCACTTTTTTTGCATTTGTTCTAATTAGTTATACATGACAGCAGAATGCATTTTGATTCATTGTACATAAATGTGGCACAACTTTTCATTTCTCTGGTTGTACACGATGTAGTCACACCATATGTGCAGTCATACATACGTCCATCTCATTCCACCATCTCTCCTGGCCCCTTGCCCCCTCCTGTCTCTCCATAAACTCTTTAATCTGGAATTTGATAATTTTATTTATATGAAGTCCCAAATTTCTAATTTAATTCCATTTCTCTTTCTTTGTCTTCTTTCCTGAATTGCAATCATCAAATCCCAAATCAGTCCAGAAACCTTAAGAGTGATTATCTGCCTAAAACATCCTAGTCCTTCTGAAAGCTAGATTCCAGAGGGAAGGACTAAGTGTAAAAAGACTGAATTGGAAAAAAAAAATTACATTAGCTATACTTTCTTGGGACTAAAATAAATCCATTTCACAGCACGAAGCTGAAATGCAGGAAACATTTTTTTTTTCTAAAAAATCAAACTGGCCTTTACTAAAGTTTGTCAAAAAGAGGTAATGGAAACTGTACAGCTGTCCATACTTTTTATAAAAGAACTATGAATTTCCTGTTTATTTTCTTACAAAAGCTATTTAAATTTGCCACTAAAAATAAAGGCATTTTGCTCATGGTCAACGCAGATTTATGTGGTAACTAAAATAAACAAACTTTTATACTTTTTTTTAAATATTTTTTTTAGCTGTAGATGGACATAATGTCTTTATTTTATTGCTTTGTATGTGGTGCTGAGAATCGAACCCAGAGCCTCACGCATGCGAGGCAAGCGCTCTACCGCTGAGCTACAATCCCAGCCCCACAAACTTTTATACTTTAAAGACAAAACTTTCTTTTTATAAGTAGTATTTTTATTTCAATCTTAAATAACAGTCACTAACAGTAAGTGTGTGCCTACTGAATACTATTCACCTTCTTAAATCGTGCAGATTAGAAACCACCATTCTCATTTCTCATTCCACATTGAAACTGTTGCATTTGTTATGAAAAGAAAAAAATAATACAGCTTCACCAAAACATGGTACCACAGAAGCATTGAAAAAAACTGTGAACAATCCAATACTAAAACTGACAATTACTTTGATTTAGTAGCTTTTATGGTGTTTGACATAGGGCAAGTATTGTGTTTCACTTGAAACTTTAAGGTCCTTTGTGATGACCCTTGAATCTGCTATGCCACCTGCGGTGCCTTGGTACACACTTCTGGAATAGTGGGGTTTTATTGCTCTATGTGTTAATTCTAGACTTGCTGATTAGTGACACTGCTAGCATTGGGGAGATGGTATGTGAGCGAGCTCCACAGAGGTGAAATTTACAGTGGGTTAAGGAGAATTCATATGACCCAGGAAATATTCGTACATATTCTCTGAATTTGGACAAGCTTACTTATATGTATAAATGACTTTCTCGCCCTCTACCCATTTTATTTTTTCTTCCACAAGTAACACTGTGACAGTGATGACTAGTTTTGGTTTCCTACATACCAAATAATTTGAGGAAATTATACTCTAAAAATGGGATATGAACATTTTGTTCTCCAGAATCAAGTACCACCTATATTCCTCATCTTCCAAAATTAAGAAAGGAAGGTAATCAGGGTATATTCATTGCACTTCTGGCTCAGAAGTCAATTTTCACTAATTTTGTTCAGCCATAACTAGGTTAGCTGGAGGAGAGGTTTTATTTTATTTTATTTTATTTTTGTTCTTTTATCTACTATCCGTGGACTGATGGTCCATGTGGTTCTTCCCGGGTGAAGATGGAGATGTTAGGGGCTAGAAGAATCTTGGCCATTCCCCCTTACCAGGAGCCAAGTTTCCACTACCCCCTCCTCTTCTACCTCCATGTTTTCTTCATTAACTTTCTCTTTCTCCTTGTCCTAATTTTGTTCAGTTTCTGATCATCGATAAAGTTCTGCAAAATTCTGAGAACTTGTAATGGTCTCACCAGTAGTTTCTTTCCTAAGGTCTTATAGTCTTCATTGCCACTTATGAGATGGATAAATTCTACTTATAATTGTGGGCTAAGGGCCATTGGGATGCAAGAAGGAATTTGAGCAAAAGGGCAAGAAGATTGTCTATTAAAGGCAAAACTTTCTGACAATACTTGGATATGTCTTGATAATAGTTATTCATTGGACATCTCAAATAGAATAATATAGAATTGTTTTTTTCCATTTCATTATTTTTATCATATTGTTCTTCTGTAACAATTTCCAAAATATTAACTTTTGAACACTTTAGCCACTAGTTTTTGAGTGAGTTTTAAGTTGACTATATGGTAAAGTGAGGATTGAATCCAGGCCTTGCATATGCGAGGTACATGTTCTGCCACTGAGCTACAACCTCAGCCCAGTTTTGTTCTTTAACAGCTCTCGAATAATACTATTCTAATTCTTTTCAATTATCTTCCCCCTCCTTTCTTCTCATAAAACTACTCAAAAATCAGTCTACATACTCATCTCTTCCTCAATATGCACTGTATTTCTCAACCCTTCCAACTGGGCTATTGTCTTCACCATACCACTAAAACTATTACTAAGGTCATTAATAATTTCCTCATTTTGAATTGAATGAACTTTTATCAATTTTCATGATGCTTATCCTCTAACAAACAATGCTTATACTCTCTGAAAATTTCCCTAACCTGGTTTCCATCAAATGACATCACTCTGATCTTTCTTAATGAATCTTCCTGTTTCTTTCTGCTCCTGTTTATTCTACATCCTTCTAAATGTGAACATTCACCAAGATTCTAACCTTGTCCTCAGTGTTCTTCTCATCTCATTCTATAATTATGCCCTCTGAGTGAACTCATTATTTTCCATAGTTTCAAGTACTCTATGAGAATGACACCCATATTTTATTACGTTCTAGCCATCATTTTTCTCAAATTCTTAGTCACACATTTCCAACTGCAAATCTCTACTTGAATAGCCTCATTTGCACTTGAATTTAAACATACCATCTACTCATGCATCAAAATATCTATTTATTTATTTAGAAATTCACTACATTATAACTATTCTGGGTAGTAAGAATTAGATGAGGCAGATAAATTATTGCTCATCACTGTAAAATTTAGAAATAGTTCTATTCTAAAATGAAGCTCTATAAAGTATCTTTAACTTTTGACAGGCTCATCAAAAAATAACAAGGATAGTTTGAAAATAAAACTGTAAATATTTTGACTTGGCCTCAAAAATGAATCCTGTTGGATATAGAAATCTTCTTTATATGACTTGAAACAGTTACTGCAGTAGGGGCAATCTCAATAATTTAAGAAATGTTTAGAAAAAAAGTTGAATGATACTATCTACAACATGCCATCTGTCTTTTCATCATAAGCTTTTTACAAAAATGATTCTCCATTAATCATTTTAATTTATTTTAACAAGAAATAAAATTGCAATATTCTTTCACTAAAAAAGACAAAAAGTAATGCTTAACATTCCAACTTCAAATATTTCCATGAAATCCTATAACATCAAATTTTTTCAAGTATGCGTATAGAATTCAGCCAGTTACCTCAATTACTAAAAGAGTCTAAATACTTTTCCTCATAATTTTTTTCAGAGTAATCTAAGTTTTCATAATCCAAGGAGTCAGATTTTGGTTTATTCCTCCCAGAATTTTTTCTCTTAGAGCTATTTCACAATGTTGTGTTCTCATTTTTTGTGCCAATAGTCCCTTCTTGGATGTGTTCTATTATAAGCAATATGTTTACTCAGTTTCTCTTTTTCTTAATTAACCTCAAAGTATAATTCTAAGACTTCCCTACCTATCCATATTATGCAAGGAAAAATACAGAATTCTATCTCTATAAATAAGCAATTTTCAAAGAATAAATAATTAGATATTGATTTATGACATCTAAATATATACTATTTAGACAAGATTGTGTCAGATGCTTTGGGTTTTCATGAAATCTAGGAGTGACTGACTTTTGAAAGTGCACACCTGGCATGTGGCTGATAGAACTTCTCCCAAGCAGACCCTGACAATTAGACAATGTTAACGATCCCCTTGGAGGCAAAGTTTAGTTCTCAAGTTCAACTTTTTGGTAGAGTCAGATTAAAACACTAGTGAGATATACACTTCTCTCTTAAGCTCCCCATATGGAGCTTAATCACAGCCATACAATTTCTAAGTGGATATAACAATACACTAAATGAAACTCATTCTTCAATTTCAGCTTAAAAATAAAATCATAAATCATAATCAGACTAGACAATAAGTAAATGCTTTGTCACAGTTTCCACATAATATTTTTATACTTGCCTTTCAACATCATTTTTAAAAAACATCACATGAATTCAAAGTCTGGTATATGTTTGGCCTTACTCTCAGTCTTGTCACACTTCAAGTTAGTCCTTTTAAAACTCACCAGAGTTGGGCGCAGTGGCACAAGCCTGTAATCCCAGCACTTAGGGAGGCTGAGAGAGGAGAATTGCAAGTTCAAAGCCAGCCTCAGCAACAGCGAGGTGCTAAGCAACTCAGTGAGACCCTGTCTCTACATAAAACACAAAATAGGGCTGGGGATGTGGCTCAGTGGTCGAGTGCTCCTGAGTTCAATCTCCAATACCAAAAAAAAAAAAAAAAAAAAAAAACGAAAAACCTCACCAGGTTTCATAATTTTCAGTAATGAATTTTATGATGATACTTATAGACATTTCCTTCTATTAAACCATTCGTATTGTCTGATATGGTTTAGATATTAGGTGTCCACAAGAGCTCATGTGTGAGACAAAGCAAGAAAGTTCAGAAGTGAAATGATTGGGCTATGAGAACATTAACTTAATCAGTGTATCAATCCCTGATAGGAATGAACTGGGTGATAACTCTAGACAAGTAGGGTATGGTTAGAGGAGGTAGGTCAGTAGGGGCATGCCTTTCACATACATATTTTGTCCTAGTTGAGTACAGCTAATTCTCTCTGGTGCCATGTCCCCAGCTGCTTTCTTCTGCCATGCATTGCTGCCATGGTGTTCTTTCTGCCTCATCTCAACTCCCAAGGAATGGTGCTGGCTATGTATGGACTAAGACTTCTGAAACCCTGAGCCCCCAAATAAACTTTTCCTCCTGTAATTGTTCTTGTCAGGTCTTTGAGTCACAACAGCAAAAAAAGCTGACCAAAACACTGTCATTTATATTCAGCTTATGAAAATGACGAAATGCCAGTAAACCTTTTTTAATGACCTACTCAACTCACAAGGGCAAGAGCCAACAATACATACCTCCTCCTTGAATGTATATGCTCTAACTTAAAATCCTCTCTAAAAACAACCTGTCTTACCTACTTTTTGTTAGATTACCTTAGAGAATCTATTATATTGGGATAAAGGTATATATTCTGCATTCTAACTAACTGAGCTATCATAACCTTGATTTTCTTTTTTTTTTTGGAGGGGCAGGGTACTAGGGATTGAACTCAGGGGCACTTGACCACTGAGCCACATCCCCAGCCCTATTTTGTATTTTAGGTAGAGATAAGGTCTCACTAAGTTGCTTAGTGCCTCGCTTTTGCTGAGGCTGGTTTTGAACTCACAATCCTCCTGCCTCAGCTTCCTGAGACACTGGGATTACAGGTATGTGCCACCATGCACAGCAAAACTTTGATTTTCTGCACTGAAGAATTCTAAGTTCTGTACTTGATGTAACAGATAACCAGAATTATCCTTGGTACTGCTGAAAACCAGCTAATTAAGAAATATTTTACATGATTTTCCAAGTTTGTCAGAAAAGCAGTATTGCAATTACTACAAATTAGTTTTAGAACCACATTCAAAATGGGTAATCAGTAAATATCAAATCAACAGGTAGGCTAGCACAGAGAGTAAGATCATGAGCTGCAGAATCAAGACAAATTTAGAGACAGGTGCTTCACTAACTGTGACTTTTTTACCCCTCTTAGCCTATAAACTCTTAATAAAAAGGGATACTAAGAGTACTGACTTCACTGAATTGTCATAAGAGTTAAATGGTTGAATATGTGGATAGCTCTTGTAAGTACTCCAGGAATGATATTTCTTAAAATTATTAATAACTAAAGTTGACAAATTACTGGCATGAGAAATTAAAGTGAGATAGTTTATCATATTTTTAATTATTGTCTATCCTTGTATTCCTTCTAAATCAACATTCGTGAATTCATGTACCACACTGGAAAAAATGGTTTCCAATACTTTACAACTACTATTAAACATGTATTTACTATTATAAATACTTTCCTTGAGATGGCAGGACCTCATACATGCTAACCAGGCACTTTACCACTGAGCTGTAACCCCATATCTTACCATTATAATTTTAACATTGAGAAATATGCCACACTTATGATGAAACAACTGTGTGAGAGATGGTGATGAAATAGACAAAATTTTATCATGGAGTAACTGTTACTGGGATGAATATTCTCTGGTGTTTTTAGGTACAGTTCTGTTTATTTTGACTCATTGTTGGAAATCCCCCAAGCAGAAATGTTTGACTCCAACTCAACTCTTTAATAGGGTGTTCTTTCCAGGAAGGACTGAGTTAAAGAAACAGATCTCAAAGAGTAGAGTCCAAAACCACAGTTTATAAGTTATAGCAGTACCACCTTCCAATTTAGAAGATTGATAGAACCATAAAAAGCTTTCTTTAAATCATGTTGGTATAAAGCCACAGAAAGACAATTTTAAATTTTTTTTAGTTGAAGATGGACACAATACTTTTATTTTATTTATATATTTTTATGTGGTGCTGTGGATCGAACCCAGTGCCTCACACATGCTAGGCAAGTGCTCTACCACTGAGCTACAAACCCAGCCCTAGAAAGACAATTTTTAGAAAAGCAAATGAAAGTCATAAAAGTTCCATGTTCAGCACAGGCAACCAAAAAAATACAGATGCTACTTAAATATGTGACCTTCATAAAATCATTTTATATGTTAAAAAACTAGGTTATAAATGAAAATGGTGTTATTAACTTTCTTATCCCCCCCTCCTCACTCTCAAACACAGGTTATAGTTTGAGAACACATTTGTATATTTAAGCATCATTCCAAGGTAAATGGCTGTTGTATTTCCAATTACCTGAAAACATTTTAATGTAGTACTGACATAACTTCAACCCTTATACACAGAAGATGTGCAAATAACACAGTGTTGAGGGTTGAATTCTGCAGTCAGAACATTCTAGTTCTGCCATTTCTAGCTCTTTGATCTTGAAAAATATATCTAATGTGTCGTCTGAAACTCAGAAATGACTCCAAAATAGATCTAATAGGAGCACTTACCCAAGAGATTTATTGAGGATTAAATTAAATGAGATAATATACATAAAGAAGTTGACATGGTACCTTATATACTGATGCATAAACAAGTATTAGCCTTTACTATGACTACACTCAAACCTTGATTAGCCATGCTAATGAAAGAGTAGTGCAACAACAACAAACCTAGCAGCAATGAATACTTTAAACATATAGTCTGAATTTGTCATGATGTTTTTAAACTTATGTATGAATTTCTGCCTGGTGTTCTGGCAACTTGCAAAACTTAAACTAATATATCTAACATATGAGGTACTGGCATAGAAAACAATTCATTTGTTCAAAATTCTTCTCTGGTGGCCAATTGTAAAATGTCAGCTTTGTCACCATATTAATAAAAAGTCATCATAAACGAGCTCCTCCTCTCTAAAAGTACATTTTAAAATCTTGGTCTGGAGTAGAGTACATAATTTAATTTCCAGATTTAAAAGACCTCTTGATGGATGGCAAAGTAGAACTGAAAATAAACAGATGGTCAGATAGTTACTAACAGATTCTCTCTTAAATATATTTATCAGAAAGAAATGGAATACATAATTCACCTATCATAATGCAGTTAAAGCAGAAAATATTCCTACAAATATACATAACTGATTGTGCAATACATATTTTAGAAAAGATATCAGAGATTAGCCACAGAGGATTAGAACTTTCAATTTACTATGTTTGAGCTTTATTTTTTCCCCAGGCCAATCTAGGGGGAGGGTTTACCCTAAGGTCTACTGATTATAACCCTTTGTCAACAAAATAAATAACCTTTTGCTAGAGATGAATCTACTTTACTCTTTTCTCCTACCAGATTAGGAATCTTTTACTATCCTTCTACAATACATTTTTCCCTAGTCATTCAATTCTTAAACATTTTTTTAATGCCCAATAATCACCATCATTGATACCAGTGTTTCCCAAGCCTCTTTAAATTGGGCTACGTGATTCTAGTGGTTCTGCCGTTGTTACTGTGAAATTTAGGGATTCATCCATCAAACACTGGGCACCAAACTGAAGGTACTGATCTTCAGTCTGCCTTTTGCATGTGAAAGCTATCATTCTCCACTGTCTGAGGCCTTCAAAAACCATGTATATTCATTTGGTAAACATATCTTATTTTGGTCTTCTTAGTAATCTACAAATACATTTACACAGCATTCAAACAAAGCTTGGCAGCTATGACAAAGACCAAAGTACACATCAAGTCACTGTTCACTTTATAAAACAGAGACAGAGTAACAAAACATTATGTCACCTAAGACCCAATTTCTTGAGAATCACATAATGAATAACAATGGCTCCCTGTTCTATATTCATATTACTCAAATGAAAAGAATGTGACTAGTGACTAATGATTACATGATTAAGTGTGTTCAATTTATTCACTTGTTTTTTTATAAATTGCACACAGAGTATCATCATAGAAAATTATTTTTGTTTAATGAAATATGTGGTCTATCAAGCTACAGCTAGATTTTGTTTATCAGTTACAAAATACTTCATTTTACAAGTTACTCCATAATTTAAATCCTCTGAAATGATCTATCTACTACAATCTTAAAATTTCCATACAAAGTCACACATAGAAAGCATAAACATAAATTGGAGATCATTATGCATCTGGGTAAAAGAAGGATGGGAGAAGAAAACTCCAAGGCCAATTAAAATTCTTCAATACATCATCACTCTAGTAATTATAATCAAAGGTCAGTGTTGGTTTTTGTTAAAAGTTAGCACAGTTTATTAAGTTACATAGGCATTGGGCTTTTTATTCCTTTCTCCTTATGTATAAATTTACAAGTCATTAAAATCTCAAAATACAAATTGGGGCATACACTACTACTGTGTTACAACTGGTCAAATACAAACATGAACAATTCAGAACAGGCATTAATCATTTCATATGGACAGACAACTTGAGAGCTACATTTTTGCTAAATGGTTCCTATCAAAAGAAACACTATTAAGGCTTAAATTTTCACATCTAAAACTATAAAACATCTGTTTAGGCCTTCCAAAGTATTCATGTCTTCTCTATCTTCCTGGCTTTGAGCGTACAGCTATTTACCCCAACCCTCACCCCACTTACTGACATTCACCTTTAGACCTACTATGTCTCCTGTACACCAGCTTCCCATTTTACTATTTACCTGTATGCTCAGGCCTAGGCCACTCTTATACCTATATGACTTTCTTCTTCACATACATGTTATCTCATGCTCACATTTATCTCCTCATGCCTACTACCTGCCACATATCACTGGGAGGATATATTTATGATATGTAAGCACATGCTCTTTGGATTCAAACAGCTTGCATTTGATTCAATCTTTCTGACTTATAAGCTATATAGTGTTGAGAAAGTTGTTTAACGTCTCTGAACTTGCATTCCCTTCTTTGAAAAATAGAGATAATCATAAGACTACTGTCAGGAAAATGCAATATGTGCCCAACACACAAGTGTTCCAGCTGGTTATTGTTATTATCCATCAAGAATCTGTTGCAAAGACCAATGTACTTACCTTCATTTCTAAACTTCTGTTAAGTGCGACTCCTCTCTACTACAGCAGAATTAGATACACGTTTGAAAAACTGTTCTATTTTTCATATTGGGCTATGAGATACAGGAAATCTTGGGTACAACTCAAATTAAGTTAATATCATCTTATAAATTACCACAGATCCAGATCTATCCCTGCCCAATAAAAGATGTAATATTGTTTATTTTTATGACATCCAGTAGGAAGAGTTAGAAAACAACCAGATATTAACAATCCAAAGGTAAAAAACTATTAGTCTCCAGACAACTACACTTAGTCACCTACAGGAGTATCTCACTTCATGCAATTATTGGGTTCCATCAGGATGTTTGCCCCAATTTCTCCAAGTCATTTGTTAAAAATAACATTGCTTCAATCTTCAAAGAAAACTTCAGTATTACAAACTGAGGAATTTCTTTCTGAACTAAATAATCATCATCCCATTTATGTCGAAGTGTACTTACTTTGTACTGTTTTAGTAGTACTGTAAGATTATAATAAAGCAATGATTATTTTGGCAATATGAAGTATAATTTTGATAGCAGGTTTATATTAACTGTAATTAAAGCAAAATGGACAAATATTTAATTATCCATGAGAAAAAAAGGAACTAAACAGAAACAGCAAAACCTACCTTTGCATACTCTTCTACAAAGGGGTCCAATAAAGGAAACTTAAGTGTCAGTTACTTTTAAGGCTCTCAGACATTTAAGACTTAAGAAAGAGAGGTACAGTTGTTCTTATTTGAATAGAAAGTTTGAAAACACTTTCTTCCTGAATCTACATCTGAGGGAAGGGTAGAAGAGAGAGAAAGCAAAGAACAAATAGCAGTGTTGAAACTATGTGACCCCAAACTAACTGCCTGATCTGCTCAATCTAATTAGGGGTTTAACTAAAGGCATTAAGCTGGTCTAATTATTCTATTAGATTGAGACTCTGAGCAACTCAAATTTTACTTTAAAATACCAGTAAGGCAAGAGGCTTCTAAAATGGAGTCCAAAGAAAATACAAAATTGTATTTTTTTCACCTGAACCTTGCTCAAATAATATGATTATGTTTTCTGATATTTCAAAACTGTCTAAACACACCCATACATGGTGGCCAGAGAAGACAAAGTTTAAGGTTCTTGGATTTCACGTATCCTTCAGTTCTATTTCATCTCCTTTAGATATTAATATATACAAAACGAAAAACAAACAGCCACAATTCAGCATCAGTCAGTTGCTCTAATGCTCAAGGACAGGGAGAGGTTTCCTCCCTCCTACATCCAGAATCCACACATCTACTCCTCCTACTTTGGGCTTTTCTCTTGAGTTGTAAAGAAGAGAGGCATTCATTTAACATGGATAAATACTCAGCTTTCACCTTATTTTAGACTGTTCTTCCCAGAACTGCAGAGCATTGTTATTCTAAATAATTAGCAAATGGATTTGGGGAAAATGTCCTATCATCTGAAAGGCAGCAACTCAGCCTGCCAGTTCAGAGAAGCCACTTGTTAGTTCCAGTTCTAGTTGTCAATATATTTAAAGCATTTAGGAAATGTTAGAAGTAAAATCTTTTGAAAGAAAAAAATCAAAATATGAAACAATATGGGGGGGCATGTTCTGTGTCACATTAAAGTGGGGGAGAAGAGAAGTCTGGGACGATAGGGAGATGGGCCCATGGATAATTTCCTGGGCAGTAGAGCACAAACAGCACCTGCAGATGTTTGCTAAGAAACTTACCAAAAGGATAGTTTTAAATCAGGACCTAGTTGAGTAAGGTCTAGAGCTCTCCAAAGAAGGAAAAAATGCCTGATTGATGTTTTGATTGGACTAATGGCTGCATGAATGTGTCGATGACACTGAATGCCTCACCCAGGATTGGGTAAGGGGCAGACTTTGTTAAACCTATAGAACTATATAAACCCATAAACAATAGCGACTCTTGGTGTTCCATTCTTGAGAGCCACTCCCTCTTTGTGAACTCTGCCATTACTCTAATAAAACCTGTTACTTTGCTCCCACTCTTGTGTCCATGGATTTTCTTTTTCAAATTCATGAGACAAGGAACCCAACCCCATGCTCCATGCTACAACATTAAGTTAAAAAATAAACAACTTTGTATTATTGCCCCCAACTTCCTCCCCTATTTTGTCTATTTCTAACAGGCCTTAAACTGAAGTTAAGCACCTTCTTCTACACACTCTCAAAATAATTCCAATGTTTCAATAGGCCTCCATTCAATCCCCATCCTTAACAGCATGTGTACCACGATCCTTTACAGAGCTGCAGTCCTATCCCTGTCTTAGTACCATATTTGTCTAATATCTCACGCCTGAAACTCAGCAGTGTGATTTTACTTGACTTCTTCGTCTAACCCTCAAGACTCTATGCCACCATCTCCCATCTACCAAAAGTCGGTATCTTTCTTTATCCTTCAGATTAGAAAAGTAGCCACAACGTCTTAACGCAAACAAAGATAAACTCCACAGAAAAATGAAGTCGATGCAACAAAGAAAGAAAGGGAAGAAAGGGGGGTGGGGTGGGGGATGCGTGTGTCTTCCAAAGGAGAAGCTGCCAGAGGAACTTCTGCAATTTAACGGTTCTGGGGCAGAAGAGAATTAGTGTGTAAGAAAAAAGAAAGGTGGGTTCCCCACTCTCCTTACCGCCGTAGAGCCAGAAGAAGATGCAATGTATACACGAATCACCATCCTGGGAACAGCGGCTGACGGTTGTTTGGGTCCTGGAAAGAGCTGCGGAGCAGCTGCAGCAAAGGCTGAAATCCAGCTAGGGGCCAAACAGCGGTTGAAAGAGGAGGGTGGGGGAAGGTGGAAGGAGAATTCGACAGAGCCCCGCCTCCACCCTTAACTGCTCTCGATGGGTTCAGAGCGCTGCAGTCCCAGCCCCAAACCCCGGAAGGCACACGCCGTTGGTATCATAATTTTTTTTTAAAATAGGGAATCTCGAATAGCACCGCGAGATTTGTTGAAACCATTGTTTGTGTGAGTGTGTTTTCTTCTTACTATTCCCCTCCCCGCGAAGAGGGGGAGAAGAAAGAGAAAGAAAAAGGAACAGAAAAAGGGATCGCTCGAATTCCATCAAAATGAAGGACCTTTTCCTGTGGAGACTAAAAGTTTTACGCGTAACTTCCTGCTTAGAAATGTACGTAAATCAGAAGGTAGATCTTCCTTGAGAAAGTCAGCTGTGTTGAATCCAAACACTAGTAAGAAAACCCATGTTCTCAAAGGTTTGCTCATTTTAAAACTTCTATCATGTAGTGATTTTTTTTGATGTTAGCTGGTTGCAGGTGTTGGACACTGACCTACTGGGACGACGTCTGCAGAGGGTTAAAAGAAGTTTCAGTTTTCTTAAGTCTGTTTCAGTTCTGTGTTTTGTTAAAAAAGAGCATCTTGTGGGAATATGCAGGAGGCTCGATTGGCAAACCCCAAAACAAACGAGGAAATTACAAAATTAAAAAAGAGAGAAGTAACTAATGTGTAAGAAAGTGTTTTATTTTACTTTTTAACTGACTGATCAAAAAGAGTTTGAGGACTAGGGCTGTAGCTCAGTGGTAGAGCACTTGCCTAGCATGTGTGAGGCACCGTGTTCGATCCTCAGCACCATATAAAAATAAATAAATCAAATAAAGGTATTGTGTTCATCTACAACTAAAAATATTTAAAAAACACTTAAAAAAGAGTTTGAAGCATACATTGCTGGAGATGCTGAAATGATGAAAGATGGTTATTTGTATCTCTAGGGAAATGAGCAAACAATTGGTAACATCCAAGGAGAGAGGACCATATACTTCAAAATGTAGTTTTGAATTCTCAGATTATGTCAAATGAACAAAGAAATGTGCAAG
This sequence comes from Xerus rutilus, assembly GCA_028644305.1. Lineage (NCBI taxonomy): Eukaryota > Metazoa > Chordata > Mammalia > Rodentia > Sciuridae > Xerus > Xerus rutilus. The sequence continues at coordinate 63,532,430 of CM053417.1, forward strand.
ATGAATTACAATGAAGAGAGGAAATCAGTCACCTGTCCTAATATTTTTACTTTTTCCTTGCACATTTTTCCTTCCTTTCCATTCTAGTGGTATACCACCTTTTTCCAGACTCAAAAATTGCTGTAGCTTCCTAGCTATTCCCTTCCCACAGGTTCTTCCTTCTCCATACTACTTCAAACACTAATTGCAAATTAATGTTTACATATGGTCTATATCAAAACCTTGAGAGATAGGTACTATTATATCAATTTTAGAGTTAAGAAACTGAAACTCGGGGAAACAAGTTACTTTTTCATAGTCATATATCTGGTAAGTTCCAGAGTAAGGACTCCAACTCAGGTCTACCAGACTCCAAAGACCACCCTCTTACCTATCATTGTCACACACTGCCTGGAACAGGAAAAGTACTCAAAACATTTCAGCAGGTTTTCTTCCTAAAATACTACTTTTCTATATCTCTGAAAACATTATATGTTGGAATACTTAATATAGTTCTCCACTGAAATACAATTTATAACCATTATAACCTGACACTATACTATTCACACAATCCTTACCCACTGCTCCCTAAATCTTTCTTTTTTTTAATATATATTTTAGATGGATCTTTATTTTACTCATTTATTACTCATTTATTATTTATATGTGATGCTGAGGATCGAACCCAGTATCTCACGAATGCTACGCAAGTGCTCTACCACTGAGCTACAGCCCCAGCCCTCAAATCTTTCTTATATAATCATTGTTGACCTCTTAGTATAATCATCATACTCATTTCCACTTTCATGCACTTGTTTTCTGTCCTTTCCTTCATCTCCTTCATCTTCTCATAGCCTCATACCCTTTTCTGAACTCTCCACCTACCCAACTCAATCTTTTCTAGACATAATTCAAAATCTTTATAATCAGGCAAATCAGGGTACTATAACCACCTTCATCATTGCCAGCATCCCGAGTATTCTCCTAACCTACAAGATAGGAAAATCTTCCTTCTGGTTTTGATTTGGCAAAATGGAAAAATTTGTCTTTTGCTACCATATTACAACCTGCCTCCCTTCAGTGGACCACATGTACTCTCTTTGGAACCATAGTCTCTTTTATTTTTTCTATTTTTTTATTTTTTTGGTACTGGAGATTGAACTCAGGGGCACTCAACCACTGAGCCTCATCCCAGCCCTATTTTGTGTTTTATGTAGAGACAGGGTCTCACTGAGTTGCTTAGCGCCTCACTGTTGCTGAGGCTGGCTTTGAACTCACGGTACTCCTGTCTCAGCGTCCCTAAGTGCTGGGATTACAGGCTTGAGCCACCGTGCCCGGCTCCACCATAGTCTCTTTTAAAGATGAAAAAATAAAGAGAAAGAAAGAAAACCCTTTTTATTAATTCTACACACTACAAAATTAAATTAACCTCAGATAATAGAATGGTAGGATTAGCAGTGACTCTAGTGGACCTTACCCGGACCATTGAGGAATGGGAAGATGCTTTCTGAGTTTTTCTTTTTGTTCCTTTCTTTTTTTTTTCTTTTTTAAATTGGAGATTGATCCCAGGGACATTAAACCACTGAGACACATTCCCGGCACTTTTTTTTTTTTTTTTTTCATTTCAAGACAGGATCTTGCTAAGTTGCTTAGGGCCTCACTAAGATGCTGAGCCTGGCTTTGAACTTGTGATCCTCCTGCTTCAGCCTCCCAAACTGCTGGGATTACAAGCATGCACCCCAATGTCAGGCATGAATTTGTTTCTTTAAATAAAGATGTATTAGTCGGGCACGGTGGCGCAAGCCTGTAATCCCAGCACTTAGGGAGGCTGAGACAGGAGAATTGCGAGTTCAAAGCCAGCCTCAGCAACGGTGAGGTGCTAAGCTAAGCAACTCAGTGAGACCCTGTCTCTACATAAAACCACAAAATAGGGCTGGGATGTGGCTCAGTGGTCGAGTGCCCCTGAGTTCAATCTCCAGGACCAAAAAAATAAAAAATAAATAAAGATGTATTAATCTAAGTGAATTGTCCCCGATAAGTTTATTTATAAATAAAGTCTGCTGGTCCTTGTTAACAGGACTTGGAATGCATTTTGTTGAATTATGTCTATCCTAGACATGACATTATGCAACAGTTGTCCACATTACCTTTTCAATATAGACCTCATTTTTTATTTTAAAAGGCACATATTTTTCATTTCTTCTTCTTCCTCTCCCTAACCTAGGGGCAAAGGTAAGATTACCTTGAACACACACCCACCATAGGAAGGGGATTTCACAAGAAAGTCTAGGGAGTGGTTATCTGCCAAAACAACAAGTGAATTTTAATGCACCAGCAGGGTGAGCCTGGGACCCAAGGTCAGAGCACACCTGGAATGTTGACTTTGAAGATTTTTTTTGTGGTGCTGGGGATTAAACCCAGTTGCATGCAAGGCAAGCACTCTACCAACTGAGCTATATCCCCAGCCCCAAAGAGCTTCTTTAATTAAAAGTCCTCTTTTCCCTCATTGACAGAACCACAGTCTCTGGGAATGGAATGCCCTGTTTCTCAAAGCAATAAACCTAGCAAAGCAATAAATCTTCTTTTTCCTTTTTCTCAAAACCAAGTCCTCATTATTGGATTGGCATCAAGGACAAGAACCAAGCTTTCAATAACAATTATAGATAATATTAGACAGGTTCCTCACTACATTCAACCATCCCCATAATAGATATTGTGGAATGATCATTTCTGCTTCATTTAAATTTTTCATAGAACAGTGCCCACTTGCTTATATTTTTTGCTTATATAATTTATTTAAGGCCCATATAAAGTAGAATTACTCAAAAGGATTTCAGATAACACTTGTGACTCACTACCATAGAGAACCTATTTAATAACAAAACACTAATAGTTTCAAACATATTAAAATAAATGTATGCTATATGCAAAGCTAATATGCACTGAATTTTTTAAATTACCCAAGCCAACCGTGATGGCATGAGCCTGTATTTCCAACTACTCTGGAGGCTGATACAGGAAAATGGCTTGAATCTAGGAGTTTGGGACCAGCCTGAGCAATACAGTGAGATTACAGCTCTTAAAAAATAATACATAACCCCAGTATCTGAAGGTAACCACCATTAATGTATTGCTGTAAGCCTTTCTATATCTAGTCAGAGATAAATAAATTAAGGTGGGAAAGGGGTTTTGAGGATGGGCTACGAGGGGGAGAGTGGATAGATTTTAAAATTTTATTTATTATGAAAGGTTATTTTGTAAATGACTTTTTTCACATAGAATATGTTTTTACTTTAAGAATTTTCCCATGTCAGAAAATGATTCTACAACATGGTTTGAATGGTTTAATGATTCCATCTTTTAGATGTACCAAAATTATGTAAACAGTTCTCCATTACTGAGGATATTACTTGTTTTCCATTGTAGAAACACTGCAGTGCATATCAATAAATTGTTGCCCTCACCTCTAATAATTGCTTGGAAATACATTCCTTCCTGTGGAATTGCTGGAAAACTGTATAAGCACTGAAGTTTGTTATAGTTTGGGCCCAATATTGTTCTCTCGTCTAGACAGGAAGAAGAATGTTGCTTTCGTTGAAGAATTAGCTGATGTTACTCCAACCTAAAGAATCGAATTGTGAAGGCCTTATAGTCATGTTTTTAGAGACTAGTCCAAGGACAGTTCTTAATAGGTCTTACTTTCCTCCTTCCCCAACCCCTTGATTTTCCTGATGTAAAATTCCCAACATTGTGCAATTTTCTGAGGTGGGAGGTGATATTTCCCTGTCCTATAGCCTCTTTATTTTATGCATGTATAATATGTCAAAATACACTCTACTGTCACATATATCTAAAAATAACAAATTTTAAAAAGGGGGAAAAAAGAACATAGGAGTTTACAAACGCACAAAACGGGGCATGTAACCCTAAGTGGGGATGCAAGGGCAGGACATTTTAGAAGATGTGATCCTTGAATTAAATCATCAAAGTGAAAAAAAATATCTGGGCAGAATCAGTAGCATGTGAAAAATTGCATATGCACTAAACAAGCATGAAAAATGTAGAAACCACAACTGGCCTAATGCAGCTAGCAGCTACATTATTCCAGGGAAGGATAAGATACAAGGCCAGAGAGGAAGACATGAACCAACCTCTATCTACCTACCTATTTGTCTATTTAACCATCTTTCATCTATCTAGTTTCCAAACGAAAGTGATGTTTCCATTTTAATATTTTTTGTCAAAGTATTTCATCTGTATCCTTTTTTCCTTGGCAAAATTAGATTTTTAAATATTACTCTTTAAAAATTGAGGTAACATATCTTTCTTTTTAATAACTTGAATAATCTGCAAATTATTATACAGAAAAAGGGAAAATTTTGATAATTTTGCATGTTCCATGTTTATTAAGCTAGCTTAAGCTTAGTGCAATCATTGAAGAAAACTTAAGACCTCTGAAGAGATCCAAGACTTTTCTAAATGTTTCCCAAATTTTTTTTAAATATTTATTTTTAGGTTGTAGGTGGACAGAATATCTTTATTTTTTATTTTTATGTGGTGCTGAGGATTGAACCCAGTGCCTCATGCATGCTAGGCGAACACACTACCACTGAGCCACAACCCTAGCCCCTGTTTCCCAACATTTGACCTATTCTAAATAGTAGATTATTTTTGATCTTTCTAATTTCCAGAACATTATTCTCAGTTCTACCGCCTTTCTATTATCTTTAAAATCCTAACATTTAGAGAAAAACAAATAACATAGGAATATGACCTTGATTCTCCTCAGGAGAAAAAGGGAAAGTATTATTTTTCTACAATGATGCTACATATTATTATCAAGGAAAATAGCTGACTACTCCCATAGCCTCTTGAATAGACCAGATATGCATGTTGTCAAAGTGAACACAACAGTCTTCAAAAATACACATTTTGGTCAATGTCCTGGGTTGGTGGAACAATTGCTGATATCAGGGTACAAGATAACTTCAGCGAGCTGGACATACAGTGGTAAAATAGGAATAACTGAACAGATAGAATATAAAATCAACAGAATTGAGGCTCTCTCATGTGGAAGGGCTCCATATAGTAGATCAATAATCTCTGCTAGATATGAGTCATATGGATGGCATAGGATTAAAAACTAGAAGATATCTACCACGAAGAAATTCTACCTCAGATTTCAGTTTCCATCGTCTCCTCCCAAACCTTTTCATTGTACCCACTAAAAGTTCCACTTCACTATGGAAAAAGTAATTTTGTTTTCAGCATTTTCTCTTAATGTTCTTTCCATCTCATTGCCTTAACCGATAGTTATTTCTTCAGGACAGCACTTTCCCTTCTCAAGTAGAGACTGCTTATGTTCTACCCTACTCAGGGTTAGGAGTCTCCACGTAATCCCTCATCATTCCCCTTACCAAAGGAAGCTTTATTTTCTTGCTCAGCAACAATACTTCATACACCCTGGAAAGAAGCAGCTCTAAATTTATCACTGAGCTCTTTAGAATTATAATCTATCCCCTTTTCTTCCCATGGTAATCCCTTACTTCCTTGTTTAGCTCTTTGATCTTTGAAGAAGAATCTGTAAAGTATTTTCTAACACTTTAAATTGCCTTTAGCAAGAGAGTTCTTCCAAATCATCTTATCCACCATTGCCAGAGTTAGAAATTTCCTTATGTTTAAACTTATGAGAAAGTAAAAATTTTACTTATCCTGCAATACAAAAAGACTGCAAAATTACAATTCAGAAATGTTTAACGAAATATCTACAAAACATTACCATGTTTTCATAAAATACTAAATTTAGTATTCACAAATATTACATTTAATTTGACAACAATTTATATTTAAAACTTTACAACTTTTTTTTCCACATCAGCAGTATTCCCAGGTATCCATAATGGCTACAGAGAAATCACTGTTAAGCATTATTTAAATGAATTGCTTGTGCCCAAATAATTTTAAATTTAAAAACAAAGTTATAAAAATGTTAATAATGTTAATAGATGTTAATACAAATATTTATATTTAAGTAAGATTGTGAGCATATTTGCATTTTCTTATGTTTATACACTGTGGAGTAGTAGTTCCAAACAAGAATGACTGGAGTCTTGATCCTCTTCAGAGCCTTGATTGTTGGATGGACCGCCAACAATGTCACTCAGTGATACACTGGTGCCCACCTTTCTTCTTTCTCTGACAGATTGGAGACAAGAAATATAACACAAAACACATTAACATATAAATATCTGAATTACACATACTTAAACTATAATGCATTTAAGACCTTCCTATTGTTCATCCCAAGGGTCAGCAGAAAGTCATTGTCTGCAGTGGACGTAGCGTAAACTAAATACCAGAAAGTCGGGCTTAAGAATTTGTACCCTGTTTCTGTCACTTGCTGTTTGGTGATGTGCATCAGAAAGAAAGCAACTTTAGGACTGTGTGCCAGAAGGTATCTTGGAAGTATGGTGTGTTCATTGATAAGGCCACTAGGGGGTGCAACTCACCTATGGAAATTAATGCGCTTGTTTGGAAAAGCAAGACAAGATTTTTAACAGCTCTGTATAGAATTCCAGCAGAGGAATAAAATGTCATTTCATAAGTTATCCCTGAGAAGTTCTAATATTTCGGAGAAAAATGACTATTTCTAAAATCTTCTGATACTTAGAGTAAGGGCCACTGACCCACTTTTCTTTTATTAGGTATCACTGATTACAGAAGAGGAGTGAGTCAATACAGTACTCATTAGGAAAAGATGGAATAGGGCTATGGTGGAAGACAATTTCTTGGGTATTATTTCTTCCCTATGGACGCTTGTTTTGAGACCTCTTTCCCAAATACACACACACAGATGCACACATGATAAACCAAAAAGCATGTAAAAGTTCATTCCATCTAACCATTTAATTTCCCACAAAACCCTACCAATAATAGCACCATCAAGTGGGCATCCAAAAGCTAAATACCAGGCTGGGTCTGAGGCTCGGTGGTAGAGCGCTCACCTAGTATGTGTGAGGCATTGGGTTTGATCCTCAGCACCACATAAAAATAAATAAATAAAATAAAAGTATTATGTCCATCTACATCGAAAAAAATTTTTAAAAAGTTGATACCTGTGAATATCTCCAGTTACACTGAACTCACAATTCCTGAGGCATCCCCGCTCCATTTTTTATCAGATCTAAATATGTGAAAAGTTTTTCCTAAGGTTAAACTGAGGTCTATTTCATTTTTTGTCTCTTTGATACTAATAATTCCCAGTTATAACTTATTTCTATATTTGTGTGGGAAACATCTGGGCTCCAATTAAAAATTTCCAAGTTCACGATTTTTCAGATGCTATTATATCTTTCTCATAAATATGTTTCAGTTTTTCTTTTTCTCTTTTCTACAAGGTGTGGTTCCCAGAAATATAGTGTGACTAGCATCATGTGTGGGATTCTCTCTCTAGTCTTATGCTTCTCTTTTAGCACCCTATTCGGTGTGGAATAGTATTTCTTTGTGATTTAATTTTACAGTTCTCTGATTATTAAAAAACTGTGTGCCTTTTCTTTTTTCCTTCAATCTTATATATTTTAAATTTTTTATTAGCAAGTATTAGTTGTGCATATTAATGGAGTTCAGTGTGGTATTCCAATACATGTATATAGCACACACTGATCAAATTCAAACATCATTTTCACACTCTACCCCCAACAACTTTCTCAGTCTCCAGTAATCCCCATTCTTCTTCCAAGTTGAATTTTTTTAGCTTCCACATATGAAAGAAAACATGTGGTACTTGTCTTTCTTTATGTTTTATTTCACTTAACATAATGATCAGTAGTTTCATACATTTTGCTGCAAATGACATTATTCCATTCTTCATAGTTGAAAAATACCCCCACTGTGTATAAATACCCCATGCTCTTTATCCATTCATTCATTAATGGGCACCTAGTCTGATTCCATCTTTTAGCTATTGTGAATAATGGAGAAACAAACATGGATATGCAGATATATGTTTGGTATACTGATTTCATTTTCTTTGCATATATATCCACAAGTAGGATAACTGGTATGTTCATTATGTTTTTATCACCATGACAAAATACATGAAATAAACAAATTAAAGGATGAAAGATTTAATCTATTTTGGCTCAAGATTTCAGAGGTTTCCATTGCTTGGGGTCTGAAATTAAGCAGAAGATAATGGCAGAAAGACAAAGTGTAGGAATCCTTCTCACTTCATCACAGTGGAAAGAGAGGAAGAAAAGTCCCGGAATAGAACATACCCTCTAGGCATACCCCCAGTCATCTACATCCTACAACTAGACCACACCTTTATAGTTTCCACCACCATAATGTCATTAAATCCAATGATGAGTTCAGAGCCTTCAGGATCCAATCTCTTCCCAAAAGCCCCACCTTTAAACATTGCTCCATTGGGAACCCAGACATCAACAAATGAGCCTATGGGGTACATTCCAGGTTCAAACCATAACAACTGTATCATAATTTAGATCTAGTTTTAGTTTTGATGAACCTCCAAACATACTGTTCTCTCTAATGACAGTACTAATTTATATAACCATAAATAGTGAAGAAGTGTTCTTTTTTTTCCAAATCCTGATCAGCATTTTAAAAATAATAGCCATTCTTACTGGAATAAGATAGTATGTTATTATGATTTTGATGTGAATTATCCTGATGGCTAATTATATTGAGCATTTTTTCATATATTTGTTGGCCACTTGTATTTCTTCTTTTGATAAATGTCTATTCAGATTATTTTCCCATTTTAATTGGACTATTTTATCATTGTTATTCAGTTTTGTTTGTTTGTTTTTTTTTTTTTGTACTGGGGATTGAATTCAGGGGCACTCAACCACTGAACCACATCTCCAGCCCTATTTTGTGTTTTATGTAGAGACAGGGTCTCACTGAGTTGCTTAGCGCCTCACCTTTGCTGAGACTGTCTTTGAACTCGCGATTTTCCTGTCTTAGCCTCCCTAAGTGCTGGGATTACAGGCTTGCACCACCGCGCCCGGCTTGTTATTCTGTTTTTTGAGTTCTTTATATATTTTGGATATTAGCCCACTGTCAATTAATCAATTGGTAGATATTTTATCCCATTTCATAGGTTATCTCTTTATTCTGTTTACGGTTTCCTTTCCTGTGAAGAATATTTTAGTTTGATGTGATACTATTTGCCAACTTTTGTTTTGTTTTCTGTGCTTTTTGTTGTCTTATAAAAATTATGTCTGTACCAATATCACAAACATGATAATGAAAACAGCATGGTATTACAGTATAAACAGACACATAGGCCAAATGGCATAGAATAGAGATCCCAGAAATGTACCCATGCATCTTTAGCCAATGGATATTACTTCAATCTCTTTATATTTCTTCCTTCCTTCCTTCCTTCCTTCCTTCCTTCCTTCTTTCCTTCCTTCCTTCCTTCCTTCCTTCCTTCCTTCCTTCCTTTTTACTAGGAATGAACCCAGGACCTCACACATGCTAGGCAAGTGCCCTATATCCTCAGCCCTAGCCAACTAGACTGGAAACATGCATTTGAAAATGGATAGTTTAGTCAATAAGTGATGCTTAGAAAACTGGATATCTACATGGAGAAGATGGAAACTTGACTGCTATCTCTCACCAAACACAAAAATCAACTCAAAATGAATCAAAGGCCTAAATGTGAGGCCTGATACTCTGAAAGTACCAGAAGATTGGTACAGGAAATGTGCACCTTTCCATTCATATACACACATACATTTCTGTTTGAATATTTTCTTTTTTTTAAATATTGGCTCAGAATATTTGCAGATTTTTTTTATTTGTTTGTCTTTCTTCATCTCTTTTCCAAATAGAGCCCTTTTCTCCTTTATGTGCTTCAAATAACTTCTTCAAGTCTCAGGTTGGTCATTGTACTTTTTAAATGACATCATTTTATGAACAGTGGTTCTTAATTTCAAGATAGTTAAATATATATCAATATTTTCCATTATGATTATTACTTTTTGTGAATTGTTTAAAAATTCTTTCCAAACCCTGAGTATATGAAGGTATTTTATTTATATTAATTTATAAAATTTTCATTGTGGTGCTTTTTATTTTGAGATCTGCAATCCATCTTCAATTGATTACTGTGTAAGATTTGAAATGTGGGTCAAGTTCTGTTTTGTTTTATCCAAATAGATACTCCATTATTATAATACTAGTAATTGAAAGAAAAAATCAATTTCTGACTATTTTGCAATACCCTCTCTGTCAAAATGAAGTGATTATATATGCATAAGTCTCTTTCTGGCCTCTACTCTGTTCTATTTTTCTATGTATTTACTTTTCTGCAATTGCCACACTATTATAATTGTTACAAATTTAAATATATTGAAATCTGATACAACAAATTTCCATACTTTCTTCTTTTTCATAAACTTTGTTCTTTTTCATAAAGTGTCAGGACTGTTCATACCCCTTGAAAAAGTTAGTATGTAAAACTGCAATATAGAAATACTATTGATTTTTAGAGTGACCTTGTATCAGCACTTTCTCTAAACTCATGTTAATACTAATAATTTATTATGTATTCTTTTGTATTTTCTATTTGCTGTTGTTTCTCATGAAAAATGCCAGTTCAGTTTTTCTTTTCATTTTCACCATTATACCTTTCATTGATTTTAATTTCCTTGTTATAGTGACACCTCCAGAACAATTATTCCTCTTACTTTTATTGTGTACAAACAACTCCACAGCTTAGTGGCAAGAAATAACAATCTTATTGTGTTTCAGATTATGTGATTCAGTAATTCAAGCAGGACACAGTGGTAACCATTTGACTTGTCTCTACTTCAACTAGGACCTCAGCTGGAAAACCTTCAATGCTTGATGGCTGGAGGTTGAAACCATCTGTAGGCTCCTTTATTCATGTATCTTGTGCCTATGCTGAGATGTTTGAAACAATAAACTGAGCTGTAGATGTTGACTGGAGTGCCCACATGTAGTCTCACTGTCACTTAGTCTTTCTCATGACATGGCAGCCTCTGATATCTGTTCTCCTGTTTCAGTTGAGAGCCCAGTACACAAGACAGAAACTGCATTTTTATGACTCTAACTCAGTAATCTCATAGTATCACTTCTCCAAAGAGCTATACTGCAGAAACAAGAGAAACAAGACTTAAAGAGACCACAAAGTTACCTTTAAAATGGTTTAGGATTGCTTCAAAAGCAAACGTAATTTATTATTGAAATAAGATAACATCCCTTGGACTCTAATTATGAGAACAATAGTTACATCTCGGTGTGGTCATTCAATCTAAAATAATCTCATGCTAAGTCAAATAAGCCAATCCTCAAAACCAAAAGGTGAAATGTACTCTCTGATGTGTGCATGCTAACACACAACAAGGGTGCGGGGAGAAGAAGAACAGAAGTTCAGTGGATTAGACAAAGGGGAATTAAGGGAAGGGAGAGGTATAGGAATAGGAAAGACAGTGAGATGAAGGTGACATAACTTTCCTATTTACATATATGAATATACCACAGTGAATTTCAACATTGTGTACAACCAAGGACTGGGATCCCAATGAGAATAAGATATACTCCATATTTGTACAACTATGTCAAAATAGACTCTACTGTCATGTATAACTAAGAAGAAAAAATTAAAAAAGAACAACTTAAAGGAAAAAAAATTAAAAAGAAGTAAATTTTGTAGCTGGTGTGGTGGCACACACCTGTAATTCCAGCATTTTGGGAGGCTGAGACTGACAAATCGTGAGTTCAAAGCCAGCCTTAGCAAAAGCGAGGTGCTAAGCAACTCAGTGGGACCCTGTCTCTAAATAAAAACAAAAAATAGGGCTCGGTATGTGGCTTGATGGTCGAGTACCTCTGAGTTCAATCCCTGGTACAAAAAAAAAGTTAATTTCTTATTATCATTATCATGGTCATTTATCCTAATATTCTTTTATCCAGGAGATATTATACAATACAAAATAATTACAGGCAGAGGTGGTGGCACACGCCTGCAATCCCAGAGGAACAGGAGGCTGAGACAGAAGGATCACAAGTTCAAAGCCAATCTCAGCATCTTAGAGAAGTCCTAAGGATGTAGTTAGACCCAATCTCAAACTAAAACAAAATTTAAAAAGGCTGAGGATGCGACCCAGTTGTTAAGCTCCTGTGGGTTCACTCCCTGATACCAATAATAATAATAATGATAATAATTACACATTTACTCTACATTTGTATAAATTACACATAGCTTCCTATAGTTGTGTATTCTTTTCAAAGGATCATGCCTTCAAAATACGTGTCATGCAGAGATCACAGTTCTTGATTACTTTTGAAATTTATAATAGAAATACATTGTAGAATTTACTATGAGACATTAAATATAAAAGAGTCAAAAGCATCCTGTTTAAGGGAGAAAAGATGTGAAATAAAATCATAAAAAACAGCCAAAATATGGTTGAGCTAGGTGGCTTGTGCATGTAATCCCAGCTATTTGAAAGGTTGAAACAGAAAAAACACAAGTTTGAGGCCAGCATCAGCAATTTAGCAAGACCTCATCTCAAAATTAAAAATTTTAAAAATGATGAGGATTTAGCTCAGTGGTACAGTGCCCTAAGTACAATCTCTAATACAGCAAACAACAAAACCAGAACAGCCAAAATATAGATATTATGATCAGAGGAACAATAATAGTATTACTGGTTACTAATTAGAAAAAAAAGGAGATAGAGCCCCAAAATTCTCATATATATTAATATGAAATAAAGAAGGGCTGGGGTTTTAGTTCAGTGGTAGAGTGCTTGCCTAGCATGTTTGAGGCACTAGGTTTGATACTCAGCACCACATAAAAATAAATAAAATAAAGGTATTATGTTCGTCTACAACTAGAAAATATTTTAAAAAGATATAAGACATTTTAGGTAAACAAAATAGAATTTTTCACCGTAAGTCTCACATGTATTGAAATATTAAAGAATGCATTTCACAGAATATAAAGATTATAAATGAAAGCTGAGATGCAGCAAGTAATGAAGAGCCAAAATAATTATAAATATTTCAGTAAATTTGAAATGAAAAAGGATTTGGTAAAATAATAATATCTTGTTTAAAATTTGTATATAACTAAGAGAATTGAGAAAATTTATAAATTATATATATATAATTACAAACCTTCCCATGAAGTAAACCATAGACCCAGATTATATCTTTGAAAATTTCTACAAAATGTTTATGGAATGAATAATACCAATTTTGCTCATATTCTACCAGATAATATAAAAAGAGAGTCCTCAATCACTTCAAGTTCTGCTTAGTATTAATTACAAAGTTTAATGAGTATATTACAAGAAAAAAAAATCCAGGACAGTGGTACTGTTTAAAAAACAGAAGCAAAGTTGTGAAACAAAATACTATCAAACCAAATTCAGAAATATATGAAAGTGTAATTCTTCATGAGCAAGTTTGGTTATTCTAAATGTTAAGCAGAGCACTGTCTACAAGTTACTAATCCCAGGGGATGACTTCAGTCATTTATGCCCACTGTATCTGTGTTTTGAAATCAACAAGGAAAATATAATGTAGTCAAGCACTGGATAAAATATAAATTAGCCTGTATACAGAAGAAAAAAAATCAGCTTCAATGTGTGTTTGTTTCACCCATGACTAGTAAGTCCTCCCCAGCCTATACAGGATAGCTGGTTAAGTATATACTTCTTTTGCCCCAGAGGAAGAACTCTAACAACCCAAGAGTCTGAAGTACCATATTAAAAGCTGGAGGCATGCCTGAAGATTATTGATACATATAATTAGCAAAACAAAGGAACATTCATTGAGTCTGAAAGAGGGAAATATATTGCTGTACCAGGCAATAAACTTGACACAGGCCATGTGGTCACTTTATCTCTAAGTAAGAAAATATTCCCTGCTCAAGATCCAGTTTTGTTTTTTTTTTTTCCTTTGGTACCAGGGACTGAACTCAGGGATGCTCGACCACTGAGCCACATGTCTAGCCCTATTTTGTGTTTTATTTAGAGACAGGGTCTCACTGAGTTGCTTAGCACCTTGCCTTTGCTGAGGCTGGCTTATGAACTTGTGATTCTCCAGTCTCACCCTCCCAAAGTGCTAGGATTACAGGCGTGAGCCACCGTACCCAGATCATTTTTTAAATTTTTTATTTATTCTTTTAGTTATACATAACAGTATAATTTATTTTGACATATTATACAAACATGGAGTATAATTTCCCAATTTTATGGTTGTACATGATATGGAGTTACACTGGTTGTGTGTTAATATATGAACATAGGAGAAAGTAATGTCAGATTAATTCTACTGTCAAGACCAATTTGTATTGACTGAGTGGGTAGTCAAAAGACTGCAGAAAAGAGATTGTCTTTTCCAAAGCTAATAATTCATGGTTGGTTCTATATTTAAAAGAATCAGTGTAATTTGCCTCATTTACCAAAGGAGAAAAATCATACGGTCATCTCAATAGGAAAAATATAATTTGATAAATTCACCAACACTTCAAGATTAAAAAATAGCAAACTAGAAATAAAACAGAGCTTCTTCAATATGTTCAAAGATATGTACAAAAACCTAAAGTGAGCACAATACTGAAGTGTTTTTTTTTGTTCCTGAGAATGAGAATGCAATATGAATACCTACTGTTACCTCTTCTATTTAATATTGTGTTAGATATTCTAGACAAGAAAAGAATATTGACACAAAAGAAAGTAAAACCAGGCATAATGATTGGAAGGGAAGAAACTTAATTGTAAATAATATTTATGTACATACAAATACAAACTATTTTAAATAATAAATTTAACAATACAACTGTTTGCAAGATAAGTATATAAGTAAAAAGGTACTTCAACACATAACAGATATAGAAATTATTTTTAAAAACTTGAACATATATAGAATAACATGAAAACCATATTGAAGGAGAACAACAAAGCTGGTAGACTGACACTACACAAGTCTAAGACTTACTATAAACTATAGTAATCAATACTGTGTGGTATTTGTGAAAAAGAATAGACTACTAGATTAATGGAACAGAATAGAGACCCTAGAAATACACTCAAATAAGTATCATCAACTGACCTGTGTCAAAGGAGCAAGGTCAATACAATGGAGAAGATTGTCTTTTCAATAAAATGTGCATCCACATAAAAAATCTAGACACAGATCCTATACCCTTCACAAAAATTAACTTAAAATGGATCAGAAACCAAAATGTAAAACACAAAAGTGAAAAACTGCTAGATGATAAGAGAAAGTCAAGAACACCTCAGAGTTGGTGATAACTTTTTATATATATCACCAAAGGCACAATCCATGTAAGAAAGAATTGATATTCTGGGCATCATTTTAAAAAATTCTGTTAAGGGACCAAAAAAGAATCCACAGACTTGGAGAAATATATGCAATAGACATCCTATAAAGGACGATTATTTACACAAAATATAAAAACAGCTCTTAAAATATAACAGTAGGGGCTGAGGATATAGCTCAGTCGGCAGAGTGCTTGCCTCACATGCACAAGGCCCTGGATTCGATCCCCAGCACCACAAAAAAATTTACCATAAAACACAACTCAATTTAAAACTTTGCCAAAGATCTTAACAGACACCACACCAAAGAATAAAGATATCAAATAAGCATATGAAAAGATGCTCCAGATCATGTGTTATAGATGCAAATAATAACCTTAAGTCATCACCACACGCTTATTAGAATGACCAAATCCAATACCAATTACTGGTGAGGATGAGGAGCAACAGGAACTGTTATTCATTGCTTGTGGGAGTACAAAATGAATGGTACAACTACTTTGGAAAATAGTGGATGTTCTCTTAAAAACAAAGACACACTCATAACATATGATCCAGCAATTATGCTCCTTGCAATTTACCTAGACTTATATCCACAGAAAACTGCACATGGATATTCATAGAAGTTTTAGTCATAGTTTCCAGCACTTAAAAGCAACCAAGATGTCTTTTATTATGTCAATGGATAAACTACTGTGCATGTGGAAATATAATTTTAAAGTATTTTTTTACTTGTCAATGGACCTTTATTTTACTTATTTATATGTGGTGCTGAGAATCGAACACAGTGCCTCACACATGCTAGGCAAGTGCTCTACCACTGAGCTACAACCTCAACCCTGGAAATAGAATATTACTAGCACTGAATAACAATGAGGAAACAAGCCATGAAAAACATGTAAGAAATTTAAATTCATGATATCAAGTGAAAGCAGCCAGTGTGAAAAAGGTACATACTGTATGATGACAACTATATGGCATTCTGGCTGTAACATTTTTTTGGGGGGGTACTGGGGATTGAACCCAGGACCTTGTGCATTTGAGGCAAGCACTCTGCCAACTGAGCTATATCCCCAGTCCTATATGGCATTCTAGAAAAGGCAAAACAATGTTTATAATCAGTGACTTCCAGGGATTACAGGGGAGGAAAGGATGAATTGGAGGAACAAAAATAACTTTTAGAGCATCAAAACTACTTTGTCTTTTTTTTTATTATTATTTTATTTTTTTTCCCAAAAGTTGCATTTTAATACATGTTAGCAAACATAACAGAAAAAAACAAATTATCAGAAGCTGTACACACTATTCACTGAAAACATTTGAATACTTTGTCTTAAACTATTATGGTAGACATATATAATTATAAATCTGTTCAAACCCAAAATTAAGAGCAAATCCTAGTGAAAAATGTGCAGTTTGGATGATAACATATTAATGTAGATTCATCTATTTTAACAAATGTAGTCTTCTGGTGTGTGATGATAATAATGAGGAGTCTATACATCTGTAGGCTAAGGGATAGATTGCCATAAGCTTCTGCTATATTTTATTGTGAACAAAAAACTGCCCTAAAATAAAGTATATAAAAATAACAAAAAAGTTTGCTATAATTTGAATCTCAAATGTCCCCCAAAGGCCATGTGATAAAGATTTGGTGCCCATTCCATGGAGTTATTGGGAAATGGTAGAACCATCAGGAGGTGGGGCCTAGTCAAAGGAAGTTAGAATATTTGGGTCATGCCCTTGCAGGAGATGTTGAGACCCCATTTCCCTCCTCTCCATCTCTTTGCTTCCTGGTTAGCATTAGGTGACAGCTCACTACACCATGTGATCCTGCCATAATGTACTGTCTACTCACAGACCCAAAAGCAATCAGCCAAGAAACCACGTATTGAAACCTCCAAAACCATGATCTGAAATAAACCTTTCTCTTTTTGTGGTGGTTCTGGAGATTTAACCCAGGGCCTTGTACATGTGAGGCAAGCTCATATTGGCAAACTGAGCTATATCCCCAACCAAAACCTTTGTATTTATAAATTGATTATCTCAAGTGTTTTCTCACAGTGGTAGAAAGCACCAACACAATATAAGATTCATAAAAATAAATCTATTTTTAATGTTAGTACTAGTTACATAGGTGTGTTCACTTTATGACAAATTATCAAATATACCTATGATTTGCACACATTTTGTATATATCATATATATATATATAGATGTTATGTAATTTAATAAAACATTTCTTTTGTAATAATAAGCTAAAGACATACAAAATGGATGAATCTTAGCAATATAATGTTAAATGAAAATTATAAGTCATAGAAGATTGCATATAGCCATGAATCTTTTGCATAAAGATAAACTGTCTAACATTATGTGTTTATGCATGTAACAATATATATATATTTTTATGCAAAAATGCTAAATAAAAAAGGAAGCCAGGAGACCAACTCCAGCCCAACACGCAGAGGAGGCAGAGCAGACTGACCCGGGCCCAACATGCAGAGGAGGAGACTGACATTGATGCAGCCCTCCCACCTACCAACTGCTGGCTGTCCCTGCCTACTTCTGCCTAGAGAAAACAGCCAGGACCAGGAAGATCATCCCTAAGGTCCCTGCAAGCCCAGTTATACCACAGATGAGGTATTGCTAACTTAGAGGGATACTAAAAGATTATAGGGTAAAAACTGTAATACTTCAGATTGGCACTGCTAAAGAGGAAGACACATGAACAACATGAACAAACAAGAGAGGAAAATGCCCCAAATAAACCAAGACACTACAATAATAAAATCCATTGACAGCACAGAAGATGAAATATCAGAAAAGGAGTTCAGAATGTAAATGATCTGTGAAGCACAGAATAATAAAAGAGAGCAATTACAGGCAATAATTGATCAATCCAACAGGGATTAGAGAGCAAATACAGGCAACAATTGATCACCCCAACAAAAAAAATTAGATAGCAAATACAGGCAACCATTAATCACTCTAACAGAAATGAGAGCAAATACAGGGAGAAAAAGATTACTTCAAGAAGGAGATAGAGACTCTGAAAAAAAAAACAAGCAGAAATCTTTGAAATGAAGGAAACAATAAACCAAATATAAAATTCAGTAGAAAGCATCACCAACAGACTAGATAACTTGGAAGATAGAACCTCAGACAATGAAGACAAAATATATAATCTTGAAAATAAAGTTGACCTCACAATGAAGATAGTAAAAAAACAAAACAAAACAAACATGAACAGAATATCCAAGAATTATGGGATAATATCAAAAGACCAAACCTAAGAATTATTAGGATAAAGGAAGGCACAGAGATACAAACCAAAGGAATGCACCATCTCTTCAATGAAATAATATCAGAAAGTATCCCAAACATGAAGCATGAATTAGAAAATCAAATACAAGAAGCTAACAGGACACCAAATGAACAAAACTACAACAGATCCACACCAAGGCACATTATAATGAAAATGTCTAAAATACACAATAAGGATAGAATTTTAAAAGCTACAAGAGAGAAGATTCAGATTACATACAGAGGGAAACCAATTTGGATTTCAGCAGATTTCTCAACCCAAAACCAAGAGATCCTTGACCAACATATACCAAGCTCTGAAAGAAAATGGGTGCTAACCAAGAATCTTATATCCAGGAAAAAGTAAGCTTCAGCACTGGGTTCAAATCTCAGCATCACATATAAATACATAAATAAATAAAATTTAGAAAAAAATCACTGTACTTAAAAAAAATTAAGCTTCAGATTTGATGATGAAATAAAAACCTTCCATGATAAACAAAAGTTAAAAGAATTTATAATGAGAAAGCCTGCACTAGAGAACATTCTCAGCAAAATATTTCATGAGGAGGAAATGAAAAACAACAATGAAAATTGGTAGCCGAGCACAGTGGCTCACATCTGTAATCCCAGCACTTAGGGAGGCTGAGACAGGAGAATTACGAGTTCAAAGCCAGCCTCAGCAATGGTGAGGTGCTAAGCAACTCAGTGAGACCCTGTCTTTACATAAAACACAAAATAGGGCTGGGGATGTGGCTCAGTGGTTGAGTACTCCTGAGTTCAATCCCTGGTACTAAAAAAAGAAAAGAAAAGAAAAAAGAAAAAAAAAAGAAAATTGGTAAAGGGAGGAACTACACAAAAGGAAAAGCCAAAGAAAGGAGAATCCAAGTCAAGCTAAAAAACCAAAAATCAACCAAAATGAATGGAATTACAAACAATATTTCAATAATAACCTTGAATATTAATGGCCTTAACTTATCAATCAAAAGATATACACTAGTTGAGTATGGTGGTGCATACCTGTAATCCGAGCACTTCGGGAAGCTGATACAGGAGAATCACAAGTTCAAACCAGTCTCAGCAAGGGCAAGGCACTAAGCAACTCAGTGAGACCCTGTCTCTAAATAAAACACAAAATAGGGTTGGGGATGTGGATCAGTGGTCGAGTACTCCTGAGTTCAATCCCTGGTACCAAAAATAAAAATAAAAATAAAAATAAAAAAGACCCCAAAATATACTGCCTTCAAGAGACTCATCCCATAGAAAAAGACATCCAGAGACTGAGAGTGAAAGAATGGGAAAAAATATACTTCTCAAATGGACTGCATAAACAAGCAGGGGTTTCCATCCTCATATTAGACAAAGTGGACTTCAAAACAAAGACAGTCAGAAGGGATAAAGAAGGTCATTTCACACTGCTTAAGGGAACCATACATCAACAAGACATAACAATCATAAATATCTATGCCCAGAACTATGGAGCATGCACGTATATCAAACAAAACCTTCTCAATTTCAAGAACCAAATAGACCACAACACAGTAACACTGGGTGATTTTAACACTCCTTTCTCACCACTGGACAGATATTCCAAACAAAACTAAACAAAGAAACCATAGAACTCAATAATACATTCAATAATTTAGAATTAACAGACATATTCAGAATATTACATCCATCAACAAGTGAACACACTTTTTTTTCTCAGCAGCACAAGGATCCTTCTTTAAAATAGACCATATGTTATGCCACAAAGCAAGTCTTAGCAAATCCAAAAAAAATAGAGATATTACCCTGCATTCTATCAGATTTAATGGAAAGAAATTAGAAATTAATGATAAAATAAAAAATAGAAGCTACTCCATCACCTGGAGACTAAATAAAATGCTATTGAATGATGCTTGGATAACATAAGACATCAGGGAGGAGATAAAAACAATCTTAGATGTAAATGAGGACTCTGATACAACATATCAAAATCTCTGGGACACTATGAAGGCTGTGTTAAGAGAAAGTTTATTGCATTGAGCTCATTCATTAAACAAAGAAAAAGTTAACAAATAAACAACCTGACATTACATCTCAAAGCTGTAGAAAAAGAAGAAAAAATCAACACCAAAAGAGGTAGAAGATAGGAAATAATTGAAATCAATGAAATTGAAGCAAATGAAACAACTCAAAAAATTGAGAAAACAAAAATAAGTAAAACTGATAAACCGTTATGCCACCCTAGCAAAAAGAAGGAGAGAGAAAACTCAAATTACTAAAATATGAGATGATAAAGGAAATCATAACAGACACTATTGAAACACAGAAGACAGTTAGAAACTATTTTGAAAATCTATACTCCAGTAAAACAGAAAATCCCAAAGGTACCAACAAATTTCTAGAGGCATATGATCTGCCCAAACTGGCTCAGGAGGACATATTCAAAAAGATCAATGTCAATCAAGGAAATAGAAGAAGCTATCAAAAGCTTACCAACCAAGAAAAGCCTGGAATGAGACAGATTCTCAGCCGAGTTCTACAAGACCTACAAAGAAGAACTAACACTAGTACTCCTCAAATTATTCCATAAAATTGAAATGGAGAGAACCCCTCCACACTCATTCTATGAGGCTAGTGTCACCCTGATTCCAAAACCAGACAAAGGCACATCAAAGAAAGAAAACTTCTGAACAATATCCTTGATGAACATAGACACAAAAATTTTCAATGAAATTCTGGCAAATTATATACAAAAACAATCAAGTGGATTACATTCCAGGTATGCAATGTTGGTTCAACATACAGAAATCAATAAAGGTATCCTTCACATCAATAGACTTAAAGACAAGAATCATATGATAATCTCAATAGATGCTGAGAAAGCAATTTACAAAATAGAGCACCTCTTCATGTTCAAAACAATAGAAAAATCAAGGATAGTAATAACATATGTCAACAGTGTAAAAGCTATCTATGCAAAACTGAAAGCCAACATTAGCCTAAATGGAAAAAATAATGGAAGCATTCCCTCTAATAACAAAAACGATCAGGGATGCCTTCTTTCACCACTTCTATTCAACTTATCCTTGAAACTCTAGCCAGAGCAATTAGACAAATGAAAGAAATTAAAGGAATATGAATAGGAAAGAACTTAAATTATTATTTGCCAGGCTGGGATTGTGGCTCAGTGGTAGAGCACTTGCTTAGCATGTGTGAGGCACTGGGTTTGATTCTCAGCACTGTGTATGAATAAATGAATAAAATAAAGGTCCATTAACAACTAAAAAATATATATATATATTTATATATCTATAAGTATATAGATATATAAATATATATATATATAAAATTATTATTTGCTGATGACCTGATTCTTTACTTAGAGGATCCAAAAAATTCCACCAGAAAAATTCTAGAATTAATAAATGAATTCAGCAAAGTAACAGGATATAAAATCAATAACCATAAATTAAATGCATTTCTATACATCAGTGATGAATCCTCTGAAAAAGAAATTAGGAAAATTATCCCATTTATAATAGCCTCAAAAAATAAAATACTTGTGAATCAATCTAAAAACAGACATGAAATATCTCTACAATGAAAACTAAAGAAAACTAAAGAAATAAATTGAAGAAGACCTAAGAATATGGAAAGACCTCCCATGCTCTTAGATAGGCAGAATCAATATTGACAAAATGGCCATACTATCTAAAGTGCTATACAGATTCAGTGCAATTTTAATTCAAATCCCAGCATCATTCCTTATAGAAATAGGCAATCATGAAATTCATTTGGAAAATTAAGTGATCCAGAATAGGTAAAACAATCCTTAGCAAGAGGAGTGAAACAGGGAGCATCATGATATCAGACCTTAAGCTATACTACAAAGCTATAATAACAAAAATGGCATGGTATTAGCACCAAAAGAGACATGTAGACCAATGGTATAGAATAGATGACACAGAGACAAACCCATATAAATACAGTTATCTCATACTAGACAAAGGTGCCAAAAACATACATTGGTGAAAAATGATGCTAGGAAAACTGGAAATTTATATATAGCAAAATGAAACTAAACCCCTGTCTTTTACCATGTGCAAAACTCAACTCAAAGTATATCAAAGACATAGGAATTATACCAGAGACCCTGCACCTAACTGAGGAAAAAGTAGGCCCACATCTTCATCATGTTGAATTAGGCCTCGACTTCCTTAACAGGACTTCTAAAGCGCAAAAAATAAAATCAAGCACAAAAAATAAAATCAATAATCAATAAAAAAAGAACCTATAAATGGGATGGATTCAAACTACAAAGCTTTTTATCAGTAAAAAGAAACAATGAGGTGAGCAGATAGCATACATTCTGGGAGCAAATTTTTGCCACACACACATCAAATAGAGCACTAATCTCCAGGATATATAAAGAACTCAAAAAACTTATCACCAAAAAAACCAAACAAACCTATCAATAAATGGGCTAAGGAGATGAACAGACACTTCTCAGAAGAAGATATACATTCGATCAACAAATACATGAAAAAATGTTCAACACCTCTAGCCATTAGAGAAATGCAAATCAAGATGACTCTAAGATTTCATCTCACACCAGTCAGAATGGCAGTTATCAAGAATACAAACAAGTGTTGGCGAGGATGTGGAGGAAGAGACATGCTTATACATTGCTGGTGGGACTGCAAGTTACTGCAACCAATCTGGAAAGCAGTATGGAGATTCCTTACAAAACTTGGCATGGAACCACCATTTGACCCTGCTATACCACTCCTTGGTCCATACCCAAAGGACTTAAAAACAGCATACTGCAGTGATGTAACTACTTCAATGTTTATAGCTGCTCAATTCACAATAGCTGTTCTGTGGAACCAAACTAGATGCCCTTCAAAAGATGAATGGATAAAGAAACTGTGGTATATATACACAATGGATTATTACTCAGCATTAAAAGAGAATAAAATTATGGCATTTTCAGGTAAATGGATGGGGTTGGAGAACATTATGCTAAGCAAAGTAAGCCAATCAATCCCAAAAAACTAAATGCTGAATGTTCTCTCTGATAAGTGGATGCTGATCCATAATGGGGGATAGAGCATGGGAAGGATGGCAAAACTTTGGTCAAAGAGGAGAGAAAGAAGACATGGGACATGGGGGCAGGAAAGATGGTGGAATGAAATGGACAAAAATACCCTAGGTACATGTATGACTGCACATATTGTGTAACTCTATATTGTGTACAACCAGAGAAATGAAAAGTTGTACTCCATTTGTGTACAATGAATCAAAATGCATCCTGCTGTCATGTACACCTAATTAGAATAAAAAATAAAACAAACATACAAAAGATAAGAAGCCAGGGCATGATAAACACAATTCAGGGTAAGTGACCTGGAAGAATGGAATTGTGGGAGAAAATGTGTGGTTAAATTTCAAATTATTCTCAAAGACTAGGTTTTGTTTTAGGTGTAGATTTGCATGTATTTGTTATGTTGAAAAATTGATTTATAAAAGACATAACTAGTAGTAGTTCATGAATAAGATCAATGAAGAGCTGGGGATAGTGGCACATACCTATAATCCCATCATCTTGGGAGATTGACTTAGGAGGGTCACAAGTTTAAAGCCAGCCGTAGCAACTTAGTGAGGACCTAAGCAACTTAGGAAGACTCTGCCTCCAAATAAAAAAATAAAAAATAAAAAATGCTGGAGATGTGCCTCAGTGGTTAAATGCAACAGAGGTCGATCTCTGGTATAAAAAAAAAAGATCAATGAAAAGACTGCTATAAAAATGATTATAATAAAGACAGTTCTGTGAAATTGAGATCCAAAAAAATTTTAAATTAAAAAATAATTTATAATTAAAAACAGTTGATGTTAACTTAATATATGAAGGAATATATAAGTTTTCAAAATTATTTTAGAAGTTATACAAACAAAATATTTAAAGCTGAATTATCTAAGAGACATTTTTCCATCTTGTATAAATAATTTTTTCATACACATTGTGAAAATTAAAATACAATGCTTTCTTTTTCTGTTTTTACCAATATAGTAACACTGTAAAGAAAGGAAGTTAACTGAAATCTATAATTAAGCAAATATTATTTTATAGTGCAGTAGTTTTGTGTAGTGTTGATAGCACACATATTCTGTGCTCAAATATATTTGAAAAAGGATGCAATTTACTATACTCTATTGAAAACAAATAATACACTTTGGTGTACTAAGATCTCTGCTAATTCCTGCAGAAGAGATATGTGATGATATATGTTTAACTTTGTATAATCTCATTATTTCAAATTTGTTTAGCCATAAAACGCATTTTTCCTATTAACATTCAACACATCAATGTTTATAGCAGCTTAATTCACAATAGCCAAGCAGTGGAACCAACTTAAATGTCCTTCAACAGATGAATGCATAACAAAAATGTGGTATATATACACAATGGAATATTACTCAACCATAAAGAAGAATGAAATTGTGGCATGTGCTGGTAAATGAATGGAACTGGAGAATATCATGCTAAACGAAATAAGCCAGTCCCAAACAAACAAAGGCTGAATATTCTCTCTGATATGTGGATGCTAACCCACAACAAGGAAGAGTGGGGATAGGAAGAATATTAAGTGCACTGGATTAGACGAAGAGGAATGAAGGTAAGGGGGGGCGCGGGGAATAGAAAAGACAGTAGAATTAATCAGACATAACTTTCCTATCCTTGTATATGCATGCGCAACCAGGGTAACTCCATATTATGTACAACCACAAGAATAGGATCCTAATTAGAGTAAGTTATATTTGATGGATGTACAATATGCCAAAAGGCACTCTATTGTCATGTGTATCTAAAAAAAAACAAAAAACAAACATTCAGCATTCTGAGGGATACTAGCTTAGGTATCACTGTTCTAGCATGATACATTCCTAGTGAATACATACTGACTTCATGATCACCATTTCCTTTCAAAATTGTCTTGTAATTTATTTAGAATATTTCTTAGAATTCCATTGTTTCATTAAAATAAATAAATGATATTTTGTCATTATCTATCTTATGGAATCAGTTTTATTCTTATTAAGGTTACTAATAATTATTTATGAATTTCATTTTCTAATTTTCTTTCTCTGATAAGAAGGTGTTCCCTCTTTCCTTGTAGGGCCTGAGAATTAGTCTAAGAGTACCATGTGTGAATATCAAGTTTATCTGTAAGTATGTGAAATTGGGTCATATATCATACACAGATAAATTACTATTTTATTAAAATATATATTATAGAAAAGAACATTTCTAATTCTAAACTGCAAGATAACAAACAGACATTTTGGCCAATTTTATTATGTCCCAAGTTGCACGTAATGCATTTTATGTAAATCCATTGTCATTTAACTCTTCACAACATTATTATGAAATGGCTTTTACTTTTCATACTTGACAGAGGATAAAAAGAGGAATAATATTTAAGTAACTTGCTCAAGGTCATGTAACTAGTAAAGAGAGATGCAATATTCCAAAAATGATTTATTTAAATCTATATATTTTAACCACTATACTATGCTGCCTCCCTGAGAACAAAGATCATATTTAACTAATTTCTTAGTAGGATAATATTTAATGAATTTCTTAGAAAGGTTAAGATAGCACTTGCTCAAAAATTGCTGAATGAATGAATAAATAAATACATTTCACTTGGGCCAAGGGATTTTCATGCAATGAAAGAATTTATGTGCTCTGGGAAAATCTCTCTATCAGTCTTGGAATTTGATTCCTGTTTATTAATGCTATTCTACATTTATCAGTTCATGGAAATAGGTGCAAATGCCATTAATGTTTTTCATAATTAATCCTTAATATTCTGGAAATTAAACAAAAGGAGATTTTAAAAACAGCTTAACAGATTACTGCATACCCTTGAGTAAAGGACTATAAGGTATGAGCTCTGTGTGGATAAAGCATCAATGTGACCAACAAAGTTATTTTTAAGTTTAATTTTCATTTTCCTCCAATGAGAATCTATTCATTATTAAAATGATCATCTTAGATATGATAGTACTGGTGCCATTTGCTAACTTGGGAGGAACTACAGAAAATTATTATTTTTATTTTGGTACTGGAGATTGAACTCAGGGGCACTCGACCACTGAGCCACATCCCCAGCCCTATTTTGTGTTTTATGTAGAGACAGGGTCTCACTGAGTTGCTTAGCACCTCGCAGTTGCTGAGGCTGGCTTTGAACTCGCGATTCTCCTGTCTCAGCCTCCCTAAGTGCTAACTTTTCTTAGTTTCTCAATTTACCAACCATAGAATACGTACCACATTTCTAGGGTTTACTATCACAAAACAAACCTAAGTAAATAATTCTAACACACGGTAGAGATAAATGCAGTAAAATATAAATAAGCAAGAATCTGTTACGTGAATGCTAACACACAAGGGATGGGGGAAGGGGAAGAATAAAAGTTCAGTGGATTAGAAAAAGGGGAATGAAGGGAGGGGGATAGGAATAGGAAAGACAATAGAATGAATCTAACAAAACTTTCTCATATATATATGAATACACCACAGTGAATCTCCACATTATGCATAACCATAGGACTGAGATCCCAATTAGAACAAGGTGTACTCCATATTTATATAAATTTGTCAAAATGCATTGTATTGTCATGTATAACTAAAAAGAACAAATAAAAATGATACACTTAGAAAAGAATTTATGGGAATAGATTTATTAAGACAAGGTGGATCTGATAAAGTTACTTTCATACAAAAGACAATTTACTGGGAAACTACCACATGCCAGGCACTATGCTCGTTATGAGAAAGACAAGGATGCATTTACACAAGACTTCCACAGTTAAGAGGTTCATAGCTTTGTAGGAATGACTGATGGAAACAAACAAAAAAAAAACAGTGCTAATGAAGAAGTGTTACAGAGAACAGTACATATCAAATGAATAAAATGACGTGGGAGTACAGTAAAGATAAAACACAGGTCTTGGGAAAAATGGGGGAGATTTGCTGCAAAGCTAACTTTTTGCTTTTAACATGATATTTATATTTTTTGAACATGTAATCACATTGTTCAAAATAAAGCAATATAGCAAGGCTTATTTTGAGTCATGTTCCTATCTCCTCCTTCTATATACTACTAGACTCTCTATTATCTGCTTTTATCCACTGTTTAGGATACTTAGAGTATTTCTTTGTGTAAATACAACAAAATGAAGATATATTTTATTATCATTTCCCTCATTCCTTCTTTTGTTCAAAGGTAGTATACTTTAAGATTCTCTTCTTGGGGCTGGGATTGTAGCTCAGCGGTAGAGCGCTTGCCTCGCATGCGTGAGGCCCTGGGTTCGATCCTCAGCACCACATACAAAGCAATAAAATAAAGACATTGTGTCCATCTATTTAAAAAAAAAAAGATTCTCTTCTTGTTTTCACTTGATTTTATATCCTGGAATCTTTATTGATTGTACATCATCTTCTGAGAGGTTTCTATTCAGCTCCTTAGCCCATTTATTGATTGGATTATTTGTTTTTTTGGTGTTAAGTTTTTTGAGTTCCTTGTTCTCATTCTTTTTTTTTTTGATACCAGGGTCATTCTTTGTTTATTAAACAGATGCACAGCACTCCACTGAAAGGCTGAACCATAATTTTAACAGATTCTTGAGTGATAGACATTTGAATTATTAACAATATTGTATTTGGTACAAATAGCACACCAAAAATGTTTTTATACACATATGTAGGTATAGCTCTAGATACACATTCTCAGTAGAATTGTTGAGTCAAAGGAAAAGTTCGATTTTATTTTTTATATTGTCTAATTGCACTTAATAAGGATTGTAATAACAAAATATATGAGACTATTTTCTGACATTGATTGAAGTTCGTTTTCACTGTGGTTTTTTTAAAGGGTTATTGTTTAAGTTGTAGATGGACGCAATGACTTTATTTTATTTATTTTTTATGTGCTGTTGAGGCTCGAACCCAGTGCCTCACACATACTAAACAATCACTCTAACACTGAGCTACAACCTCAGCCACTGTAGTTTAATGTGTATTTCTCTTTTTATGATTGAAGTTGCATTTATTATACATGAGGAATTTATACCTTTTTTTTGGTGAACTGTGCATTCATGACCTTTGTCCATTTTTTTTCCCTTAGGTTGCTTGTCTTTTTCTTATCAATTTCTATAATCCCTTTACAAACAATGAAGATTAGCTCTTGTCTGTGATGCTAGTTGCAAATATTTTCCAGTTTTTTTTGTTTGTTTGTTTTTTCTTTTTTCTCAAAAATTGCATTTTAATACATGTTATCAAACATAACAGAAAAAAACAAATTTTCAGAAGCTGTACACACTGTTCACTGAAAACATTTGTTGAGGCAAATAGAAAAAATTGTTACAATCATAATTTTTCTAACTTTGCCCAAAATTATAAGCAGATTAAATTCTTCATATTAAACACCTTTATATGCACTTTCAATGAACAGTATATATATATATATATATTTTTTTAATCAACCATCTTTACTATACCCCTTTCCTTCCCCATGTTTTTTGTCATTAAAAATTATGATGTTCATTTTTGTCATGCAGATGATTTTAACATTCTAAAAGAAGTTAACATTATCAATATTTTCTTGGATCTGGAGTTTAAACCATTGTTAAAAGGCTTTTCTTATCCCTCTATTATAAAGAAATTTATTGTGTTTTCTCCTGTCCTTTAATAGCTTTATTTTTTAAAAATTCGGTGTTCATTCTGTGTGTACAGTATACATTACAATAATCTCTTATCTATTTCTGTCTTTGCTTTTTACTGGAATACTGTAAAGAAAATTGCAAATATCATATCAGTTTATCCTTTTTTTGTTTGTTTGTTTTTTGGTACCAGGGATTGAATTCAGGAGTTCAGGAGTTCTCAACCACTGAGCCACATCCCCAGCCCTATTTTGTGTTTTAGGTAGAGATAGGGTCTCACTGAGTTGCTTAGCACCTCACCATTGCTGAAGTTGGCTTTGAATTCATGATTCTCCTGTCAGCCTCCCAAAGTTCTGGGATTACAGGCGTGTGCCATCGCACCTGGCTTACCCTTTATTAATGTGGTATGCATATCTAACTAATAAGAACTGTTTTTCCACATGATTACCACGTCATTATCATACCAAAAATTGGCAATAATTCCTTAATACCATCTAATAGACTAGGTTAAATTTTTCCTAGTTATCTCAAAGATGTATGTTTTACATTTTTCCCATTGTAGGGAAACAAGGTCCACATATCACTGATTTGGTTGTTATATCTCTCAATTTTTTTCTGCATCTCTTTTTTGTACCTCTGTTATGTACTTAAATTTAAGAAGTAGCCAGAAGATAGCAGTGTCACTGTTTCAAATGAGATTTAGAGCCTTCTTGAATTCTTTAGTAAAAGACTAATGATTTATACAAACAATAGCATTTAGCTTAGCCCAGAATATCAAGACATGTGATTCATAAAAAAGTAATTTTTGGTAAATATGAACTGATGGCATTCATCTTGGATTCTTTAAATAATTCCTTGTGAACATACTTATCTATTCTCATTATATATACTTATTGTTATGTTGGAAATATTTTCTCAAAGGAGAACAAACTAATTTGGGGAATTTGTCATATTTTGAGTGCAGTATGTACAATGACTCTGATCCAATGTGCCTGAAATGCAGTGATAAAGGCTTGGAGTGACTCGAGATGAGGTGAAAAAAGGAAAGTAGATGCTGTATATCCAAAGGATTTAAATAATCATGCTACAGTGACGCACCCAAATCAATGTTTATAAGTAGTTCAATTCACAATAACTGAGCTATGAGGCCAACATGGGTGCCTTTCAACAGATGAATGGATAAAAAGTAATGGTATATATACTCAATGGAATCTTACTCAGCCATAAAGAAGAATAACTTTATGGCATTTACTAGTAAATGGATGGCTCTGGAGACTATTATGCTAAGTAAAATAAACCAATCTCAAAAGATCAAAGGTCGAATGTTTTCGTTGATATGGGGAAATAAAACCATAATAAGGGCGCAGGGAAGAAGTTCAGTAAATTAGACAAAGGGCAGTGAAAGGAAGTGAGGGGAGGTAGGAATAGGAAAGACAGTGGAATGAATCTAAAATAATTTTCCTATGTAAATATATAAAAAATACCTCAGTGATCCCACCATCATGTACACCCAAAAGAATGGGGTCCTAATTAGAATAATATATAAATGTGCGTGTACAATTTTATCAAAACAGATTCTACTATCATGTATAACTAAACAGAATCAATAAAAAAAGAAAGGCAGAGGGTGAACCATGGAGGGCTTTCTAGGGACATTAAGGATTTGGTGTTTTATCCTGAAAACACAAGAAGTCATTGAAAAGTTTTAATTTTGCAGTTATATACCTTCAACTCAAAAATTATGAATATTTCTATGCGTGATTAACCAGCTTACATCAAAATATATAAGAAATGTAACCTATTTTGTTTTCATCCACCAATATGTGAGTTAAAGAGAGTGAATTTAAAAAAAAAACTGAGTAAATTATGTTGTCAAGGCAGGAAACATGCTGTTGCCTTTCTGTCCACATTTCCACTACCTCCCAAAACTTATTCAGAACTAGAACTGACATGCTATCTGACATATAATAATTCAGGGTTCAAAAATTTGTATTTGAAGGAAAATAAGTTGTATTTTGAAAAAGGAAAATTAATACAGTCATTATCATTTCAGATGTTATTTTAGTGCCATTCATTTGCCTTTCTGCTTACACAAGATGTGTACTTCTCCGTGATGAAAGCTGCAATTTCATTCTTGTTTATCTATTTATAGAATTCCATTTTCTCATATGCCGATTTCCAAAGTGCATTTTATCACTTAATAATCACCAAATGAGAATTAAGGAGCTTGTAATAGACAAATTACATATTGAAATAAAAGTGTATTCCCAGTGAAACACAATAACAATGTGCTATTCTCATGGCAGCTATATATATTTTTCCATGCTCATTTCAATTGCTCAAAATCAACCTTCTTGGAAGCATGTTGTAACAGAGAGAATACCAGGATTGAAGTCAACCAGAATAGCATTTCAAACTCCTAGCCAATCTCTTACAACCATCTACAAAATGTAAATACTTGTACCTAATATATAGAGTTGCTGTTAGGATGAGTGAGATAGCTTATATAAACTAACACACAGGACTTGTTCAATATAATTATGATGCTTTATTGTGGTTTCTAATATACTATTAAGGGTACATTTGAGGAATTTGAGATATATTTGCATTTCTCAGTATATATTACCTGTTTGTTGATAATCAACGTCTCATTGATAATATAGGTCATCGATATATCTCAGTGATAATCTCTCATTGATAGTATTTGAGGGATAATTGATTTTATTATTTGTACCCTTAGTGCATCTACCTATATTTTTATAAATTATATAATCAAAATTACTAGACAAAGTGATAATGTCTCATTTTACTTCATTCTAATATATTGTTATTTTTTCTGTTATATATTTATTTTCTACTTAAAATAATATAACTGTAAATGAATTTCATTTCCCAGGCTACACCATCACCAATGCAATAAAGTTATACTAACAATCATCAAATAATATTTCTATTACAGTGGACACACTTGCCCTAAGAACTTTATTCCTGCTTTGTTTCACACCACTCCTGGACACAGTGTATCACAAATGGGTTTGAGAGTACTAGGGGAGCATTTCTCAGATGCCATGTGAACCAGTTCTCTTAGCTGCTACATGATTTCTCTTATTTTTTTCCCTCTCATGAATGTAGAAATGTTTTCTATGCCCAAAGAAGCCATGGGATCCACTGCCTCTTAAGTTACCACTCTCTTCTCATAATTGATGGTTCTTGCTGCTAGTGGTACTCCTAGACATTTTAACATTAAGGCTGATGATGTCCTTGCCTGAGAAAGCTATATGGACTGAGGATGCCATCTCCCACTTTGAGATTACTAGCATTAATGCTCCTGATAAATCTGTGTCAGGTTTGAACACTTAATGTATCACAAAACATTGGTGAAAGCTGGGCTTGTAGCTCAGTGGTAGAGCACTTGCCTAGCATGTGTGAGGCACTGGGTTTAATCTTCAGCACTACATAAAAATAAGTAAAATAAAGATATTGTGTGTATCTACAACTAAAAATATTTTTAAAATATTGGTGAAATGGTTTATTACATTTTCCTCTTTCCTCACACTTTTTCTTTCGTGTTATCTCTCTGTTATTAAAATATGAGTCCTATGAATGAGCTGAGGTACTGACTAGACTAACTGGGTTATATACACCTAGGATATAATGGGACTTACCCTGTCTAATGGGACTGACCCATTATCTTTGAACTTATCTTGAGTTCTGTGACATTTACTTTCCTAAGGAAGAATTAATTTCAAGAATGTTCTTTTGAGATTTTGTTGTGGTATTTAGCACACTATTTATGGTACATTTGAGGAATTTGAGATATATTAGCATCTCTCAGTATACATTACCAGTTAGTTGATAATAAGCCCTTCAGGTAGCTAGGCTCCTGGCATCCCTTATCTATCTCACCAAATATCCAAGTATGCTCAGACGTGCCAAAAACTTAAATGTAATAGATCTCAAGAGCACACTGAGATCCCCCTACAACTTCCTCTTCTTTGTTAAAAAACTTTGTAGTCAGTGTTACCTTCTGTATCTTCACTGAAGAATCAATTATTGGAGGAATGGGAAAATAAGCAGTTCTTTATCTAAGCACTCTGAGTTTGATTCAAAAGCCCAAAGTTTCATATAACAAATAGCCCTGGACAATATGACATACTCCCCTGGCACAACTGGGGTAAAAGGACAAAGTTGGGATATAATCTACATTTCAAGTTCTCTTGGGAATTAGCACTCTTGTTTGAGATGATCATTTTTCCTTCAATCCCTGTTCCCTCTTACCTCAAAGAAGTAGACATCCAGCCTCTCTAGAGCTGACACATGTTGAGGAACCACTATTCATTCACTGTGCATTATTCAAGCCTCAAGCTTAGAGTATATAAATAAAAAGGCTTATTTTACCATTATTGAAAGAATTTATTTCAGAGTGAAGATAGAAACTATGTGTACAACAAAGATTTTTACAAGTACAGAAAACCTCAATTACAAAGTACCAGGCTCACATAATTAGGAAAATATTTCCAAATTTCATCTATAGGCAAGGTATTATATACATAGACCTTCCATATTAGATCCACCCCATTTTCTGTTTGAGCCTTTTATGCAGGCAGTGGCCTCAGACTTTAGCCTTATTAAATGAGGTGTAAGAGTGCATTTATTTATTTTACACTGAACAGGGAGGTCCAGAGTTTGTAAGAGTACTCATCACTCATCTTAAAGTCCATGGAACCATGCTTTAACACTGGCAACACTGCTGTCTGCCACAGTAGTATTTCATCTGGGCATTCCCTGTAGTTTCTCACTTTCATATAGCCACATGCTAGGCCAAACTTATTGCATCTCCATTCTCAACAGCCACTCCAAATTTGAGGTCTGTGAACAACCAGTGTTCCCACATGCTAAGAATGTCATGTCCTGGTTCTATTGTCTTTTTGCCCTGTCATCACTCCTTGTACAATACTATATTCAGCAATGTCCAATAAAATTTTTCAAATTGTGAATATCATGAGAGTGTAGATGGAGTGGTTCTGGTTTTTATGTACAACATCACATGGTGTACTCTGCATAACAATCCATATATAGAGGTTACCTGGAATACTTTGCATAATAACCTGTATAGAGAGAATTATTTATTCCATAAAATCTAGGTAACTGTGATGAGAATCCTTTAATTTTGGGTACAGAGAGTGAAAGAATTGGTTTCTAGGAGTCTGTTCCCATGAGTTCTGCTATCTAGTTTTACAAACAAGAAGTCTTTGTTCATTAAGTCCGTGGACTTGCCATTAAGGTTTATTTCCAAATAGGCTGCCAATTTGGAGGTTCTTTGCAGTATGCAGAAGTTTTACAGTGAATTTAATGTCTTTAATCACCTTGGCAAATAGAAAACAAAGGAAGGAAGGAAGGAAGGAAGGAAGGAAGAAAGGAAGGAAGGAAGGAAGGAAGGAAGGAAGGAAGGGAGGGAGGAAAAGAGGGAAGGAGGAAAGAAAGAACAAGTAAGGAAGGGAGGGAGGAAGGGAGAATAGAGCAGAAGAAATGAAATACAGGCTCAAATTAGGTCTAGGTTCTTTTCCTTTTTATAGTCACAGTTATTGTTCAATGCTCTCACAAAACATGCTGATATATTCTGAAAAAATAAAATGTTTCTATTTCCTTTACACAGACTAGTGTAAAGCCTGTCACAATACCTGATTTACTACTTCCAGATTATGTCATTCTTAAGATAAAATCTAATCACACTGGAAAAATATTTTTAAAGCTTCAGACAATAAAACATTGTTATGAAATAAATTCTGTGGGTCACAGACAGTATTTTCATAAAATGATGTATAAAGGATAGAATAAGAAATAAAATATGTGGCATTTGTAAAAAATAATTGTTTTATGAACCTGCTCTTTCAGTTATATACGTATGTGCTTGCACATATATATTATGTGTGCATCTATTTTTACTGAATAGAACAATAAAACATATTCTATCTGTATATAGTAGTAAAAACACTTTTGAAATACACTAACATAGAAAAGATATTGAAATACACTAACATAGAAAACAATCCCAAAGATATGGAAAACCCTTTCTTTTAATTCATCATGTTCTATATATTTACTCACATGTTGAGCCTGCAAGAATTTACAAAGGGCAACATAGCTGACAGATACTATAGATAATGTCTATAAGTAGGCCTATGTTTTCAAACATTGTTGCCTTTCTAGAGTACCTGGGAATTCCAAATAAACCTAATTTTACCCATAAGGATAGTTTCCATTTCCTTTTGGTTGCAGACTGGAGATGACCTACACATATATTTGTAGCTGATCTTGACCATGTAGCATAGATTTAAATCATCAAATTATAATCAGAAATCATCACCACCAACTTATTCCCAGTCACATTTAATCTAAAATGATATTAAACTCCCTCTCCAAGATGTGACTGAAGACAGTGAGGACTACAGCATATGATATCTTAGAACTAAGTGGCAGCAATGATACTGACATGGTTATTTGGGACTTTGTTGGTAATATAGCTGGACTGACTGAGGTGAAGAACATGTGAGCCTTTGTCTGGACTTCTCTGAGGTCTTTTGCATGCATCTTTCTTGAATACAGTTACCATGGAAATAGTACTTTTCTATAGATCTTTTCAAATTGGCTATACCTAGGTAACTTGGGACTTTAGTCACCATTTATGTTCTTCCATTGCCCTGACAAAGGCAATATTGTTATTTAAGACTACTAATACCTTTAAGGAAGTTCATGCAAACTATCGCCTTTACATTAGGTACAGTGAAGTAGAAGAAATTCTTGTTTTACTCGGAAGTATATATATATATTGAGACCAGGGATTGAATGCAGGAGCACTTAACCACTGAGCCACATCCCTAGCCTTTTTTTGTATTTTATTTAGAGACAGCATCTCACTGAGTTGCTTTGA
This sequence comes from Xerus rutilus, assembly GCA_028644305.1. Classification (NCBI taxonomy): domain Eukaryota; kingdom Metazoa; phylum Chordata; class Mammalia; order Rodentia; family Sciuridae; genus Xerus; species Xerus rutilus. The sequence continues at coordinate 63,568,703 of CM053417.1, forward strand.
GCTTTGCTAATTTGCTGAGTCTGGCTTTGAACTCTTGATCCTCCTGCCTCAGCCTCCCAAGCTGCTGGGATTATAGACCTATGCTGCTGCACCGTGCTTGAAGTATACTTTCAAACTGATACAGACCATTCTTTTTTTCATCTATTTCAGTTCTTATAATTTGGTGATTCATGTTCTATAAATATAATATAGTTTTTACTAGCTTTTTTTTTGGCACCAGGGATTGAATTCAGGAATACTCAACCACTGAGTCACATCCCCAGCCCTATTTTGTGTTTTATGTAGAGACAGGGTCTCACTGAGTTGCTTAGCACCTCACCATTGCTGAGGCTGCCTTTGAACTCACGATTCTCCTGCCTCAGCTTCCCAAAGTGCTGGGATTACAGGCATGCACCACCGTGCCTAGCTTTTTACTAGCTTTTTGATACGCCATACTGTACATCTTCTATCTGGTCACAGTAACTATGAGAATAATCCATGTCCATTCAAACTTTTCTGAACATTTTTACTCATTCCCACAATAAGTGACATATATAGATGGAAGAATTAGTAATAATATCATTATTCAATTGTTTTTAATATGCTTTATTAAATCATCAATCTCTGATAAAGAAATCCTCCTAAATCAATGGCTATCAAATGGGAGTAATTTTTCCACTCAAGAGACAATAAGCAATGTTTGCAGAATTTTTTTTCACAGTTGGGATGATGATGCTACTGACATTGAGTAGGTAGAGGTCAAGGATGCTGCTGATGTGCAGGACAGTTTTCACCTCTCTCACCTCACAGAATTATTTGAACCAATATGTTAATGGTGTTAATATTAAAAAATACTCATTGTGATTTGGTACTGACATTTCTTTAAGTTGTTCAAACTTACAGTGAGCTCTTCTTTTATATATGCCTTTAGTTATATGGAGACTATACCATGGCCTAACCCTGAGCTTCCTTCTCAACATATTATTCTACTTATCAGAGCTTGAAAAGACCCAAAACTTAAAATTAACTTAGGTCTTACATTTGGAATTTTCTGGAATGATGCTCACAGGGAAGGAATAGAGATTGAAAATTGTTTATTTCTAACTTCTGGTGAGGTAGTGTGTAGAAAAAGATAAGAGGAATTTTGTTAAGGATTTATCATCAGTCTGATGCAAGAAATAATATACTAGGACTTTAGATGGCTAAAATTAGCCTCAGTCAATGTTATATACACCACATCAGGGTTGATTCAGCTCATCTCAATGGCTAATATGCAGGAAATATAATGACTTCAATTTCAAATATGACGAGTTGAGGTGCCTGTGACTCATTCAATCAGAGATGTCAAGTAGGTAATTGAATATATGGGATTGGAAGTAGAAATAGAAATGTAGGCATCATCAGATTATAGATGGTAAATGATTCAGGAGAGTGGATTGAATCAGCAAAGGAAAATAACACACATTTATGAGAAAAGTCCACACTGAAATCTTAGTTAACTCTAGCATTTGATGTCAGATGACAGATCAATCCCCAAACCAGTGATTTTCCACTATATCAGGCTATTTCACAGACAGAAAATGAGTTGTATTTAATAATTCAATGAAAATTTACATTAAGCACCCAAGATATGTCAGGGCATGCTGTAGACACTTGGGCCATACCAGTAAACAAAACTAAAAAAATTCCAGACCTTAGAAGAGCTTATAGTCTAGTGATTTCTTTTTTTGTAATGAAACAATGGCACCCTTCAATAGCTTGACTGGTAGAGTGGACTTAAGGGGTTATATAATGAAACAGTTTCCAAAAGTTTTCCTTGTAATAAAGCCTCTGGTTCTTCAAGAACTTCAATTGTCCTACCTTTAATATTGTAATTAAAACCTAGATGTCACCTTATTATCCTCCTTTTCATACTCCAGCTTCTTCGTTCAGTGTCACATGTGACTTTAGTTTTTGCCTTGAACAAGTGAAATAAATAATAGAGCAATCCAGAAATTAGGGAGTCATTGACCTTGGGCCAAAGTAAGGAGAAAGAATGTCACAGTAAAGGGAGTGAGAAGCATTCATAATCAAATAAATAACATTATATACTCAAGTTAAGATAAGTGGACAAAGTAATCTCAGTCCTAGATTAACAAAATATAAAAAAGATGGGACAAATAGCTACACAATGTTGAAGGGAGTAAGGGCCCTGGTTGTAAAATGCCAGCATGTATTAAGAAAGGAAGAATTAGAGAGAAGGGAGATAAACTCACACAGTCATCCCTCGGATTCTGCACCTTTTATCTTGTGTTATCTTGGACTTAGTTGTACTCCCATCATGTAACAAATTGATGTGAGTCAGACCACATAATAAATACATTCAGCTAAAATTTGGTAATTACAATTTATACTTTTTCAGCATTTTTGAAAAAGTTTATTATTTGAGTGGAAGTGGATCACTGATGTTTTAAGAGCCAGTAACACTTAAAGAAAACTTTTCTGGCATTCCTTAATATAGCTTTGATTATGTGTGGTCTCTATCTTCTGCTGTATACCCCTGATATTTTTTACTGACCCAAGTACTACTTTTAAGCAGTTGTGAAACACCAAAGCTTTATGCAGCAAACCAAGTACACCTGTAAAATAATTTAAGTCCCTAAAGTTCTCCTTAGTTCATTTCAATGTATTTGGATGATGAGAATTGGACATCTGTACAATATCCTATCTTGGATCTCAGGAGGATGTTAGTATAATGACCAGTGAATCTCAAATGGAGACCTCCTAACAATCTCCAGGGTTTGGGTAATTCTTCAAAAACACATTCCTCTCTTCAATCCCTTGCAGATTATAATACATACCCTCAAAATCATCACTATAGTGAGGCACTGTTATTTATTAGAAATGGTTTAAAACCTTAGGGTATGTTAGGAAGTTTTCATGTGCCATTCCATTCACTATTTCTATATAACTCACCACCCAAATGTAGTGACATACAACTGATTTGTTCTGAATTAGGGTATTTATTCCAGTGACTATGACCTCATCTGGAAAGACTCAAAGTCTAAAGGATAGCATTGTCTGAATCCTCTCTCCCTCCCATGTCTATCAGTTGATGCTGACTATTAGCTATGACCATAGCTGCACCTGTCAGGTAGAATATATGCATGTGCCTTTTACACATAACTGCTTGCGTCATCTTACAGCCTAGCAGCAGGTTTTCATGAGCAAGTGTCCAAAGAATCATGAAGAGAAGGCTTTATCTTTCATGAGTTTGAAGTTATATATTACTTAGTCATTATCAAAATTTCCCTAAGATTGAATAAGAGGGGGCATAGACTCAACCTCTTGATGAAAGAAATGTCAAGATCATATTTTAAGAAGCACATGTGGTATTGAATATATGGTTTTAGTTATCATAGAAAATACAATCCCCCATAATCTGTCCAGTGGATAAAAAAATAAGTCCCTTCCCTTATACAAAACAAAACCTAAAGTTAAATGATATTATGACAGTAGTCCAATTGACAGATCTCATTATATAAATGGGGTCCAGGTATAGATGAAGATCCTAAAGTTTGATTATTTGGGTATAGTTCTTTGAGATGATCTTGATCTGAAGACAAACTAAAGCTACAAGTGATCTCTACATATCCAACATACAACTGTAGAAGAAGGCCTAGAATAACTGCTATAAACTCCCCATGGGAAGCAGGGTGGGAGTATGGAAAAAAGGCAGTAGTCACTGGTTCATAATAATTCTGAAATCTAACTTAGCACATGTTGCCAGTTCCTTGTTATGTTCTACTACTCAAGAGTTATTCTCCATCACCTCTTACTCTTACTCCATGTCCTCTTACATTTTAGATATCATATTTAATTGAAAATGTACTGATATTTGTCATTCTGCACATAGGTTCCTATGCCAAACCAATATTGTATCAGTACTACAATCTGGAGTGTATGTAACTTCCTGCTCATGAAGAAATACCCATACTTTCAAGGCAGGAGACAGACATTGTACAAGAGTTCCAGCTGTTGGAAAGAATATACTATAGAATGATGTTACCCTAAACATGACATTCCAAAAAAGGTTTTTCATGATCTAACAGGAAATACTGATATAGACAGCCAAGGCTGGCAGCCTGGAACCTATATGTATAGCTGAAAAGCTACTTTGACATCTAGCCATTGTACTCCAGTCTAGCACCAGCCATTACTGAGTGAATACACCATCATAAAACACCTTATTGCAAGCCGGGCTCGGTGGCGCAAACCTGTAATCTCAGCACTTAGGGAGGCTGAGACAGGAGAATTGCGAGTTCAAAGCCAGCCTCAGCAATGGCGAGGTACTAAGTAACTCAGTGAGACCCTGTCTCTACATAAAAATACAAAATAGGGCTGGGGAAACAGCTCAGTGGTCGAATGCTCCTGAGTTCAATCTCCAGTACCAAAAAACAAACAAACAAACAAACAAAAAACAAAAAACACCTTATTGCAAAATGTTCAACCATTTTATGTACAAGTGTGCCAGGTCCACCAGCAAGAAATATTTCATCTACCCAATTATGGTGAAAATAAGACAGGCCGGGTGCAGTGGCACACACCTGTAATCCCAGCACTTTGGAAGGCTGAGACAGGAGAAGTTCAAAGCCAGTCTCAGCAACAGCGAGTCACTAAGCAACTCAGTGAGAACCTGTCTCTACATAGAACACAAAATAGGACTGGGGATGTTGGCTCAGTGGTCAAGTGGTCCAAAAAAAGATAAGTTTTTCTCCCTTCTTTTAGCTTTATCTTAACTTAAAGGAATCTTCATTGCCTTTATAATTTGCATATATAACCACACAGAGACAGATTTCAGAGCATTGGAAAACTTAATAATGGTCCAACTGACCTAGACTCACTTCAAGCCTCTGCCACACTTAGTTACCATGTGTAACGGCAATGTGCTGCTAAGAGAGCTAAACTATGGAACCAGCCTTAGGTGCCCTTCAACAGATGAATGGATAAAGAAAATGTGGTATATACACATAATGGATTACTACTCAGTCATAAAGATAAATGAAATTAGGTCATTTTCCAATAAATGTATGGAACTGGAGACTAACATGCTAAGTGAAATAAGTTAATCCCCCTCAAAACAAAGGTAAAATGTTCTTTCTGACATGCAGTTGCTAACTCACAATAAGCAGGGGTGGGGGGTGGGGGGTGGAATAGGGAAGAACAAAAGTACTTTGGATTAGACAAAGGGGAATGAAGGGGAATGGGAATAGAAAGAAATAGAATGAATTGGACATTGCTTTCCTATGTATACATATGATTACTTGATCAATGTAATTCTACATCATATCCAACCAGAAGAATGAGATGTTATATTCCATATAAGTATAATATGTCAAAATACATTCTACCATCATGTATCACTAACAAAAATAAATAAAAATAACAAATAAACTTAAAAAAAGAACTGACAAATGAGATTGTATCAAATTAAAAAGTTTCTGCACAGCAAAGGAAACAATGAACAGAGTGAAAAGAGAACCTGCAGAATGGGAGAAAACCTTTTCCAGCAATTCATTCATTTGACAGAAGATTAATATGCAGAATATATAAGGAACTCATAAAACTTAACAACAACATGAACAACAGCAACAAAACCAGTAATATTTTGACATTACGTGGAGACTGGGTAGAGAGGGTAGATATGATCAATACATGATATATGCATGTATAGAAATGTCATAGTGAAACCCATTAATCTGTACAACTCATCTATATTAATAAAAAAGAAAACATAAGAAAAGACAGTATGGGTTATCCTGTACCAACAATAAACTCCCAAACCTCAGTGACAACACACAAAAAAAGAGTCATCATTTAAAATAACTTATTAGTATAGGGAATTAGATGGAGCTACTCATACTTATGTTTGATACTTGAGCTCAATTTTTCTGGATCCATGGCTGTACTATCATTAAGGAGCATCTTGAACTATGAGCTCGATGTTGGCCTACTGACAATATTAATCATTTTATGTTATTTAGCTGTGACTACATTATCAACTTCACTCATCCAGAGTGCCAGATGAGAAATCAATCTACTGAGAGACCTTCTTTGAACAAAAATCAGGGAATTGAAAAAGTAATCATCGATCACTTATTATGACATAAAGCACCTGCCACGAAAACAAGTCTTTGCTCCATGGAGCATCCATTCTAGAGGAGGAGACAGAAAATGAACCAAATAAATAAATAAATAAAATGGTATATTAGAAACTTATAGATGCTATGGAAATAAAGCAAGAAAAGGAGATAGGGAGATTAGTTTTAAATATTATCATCAGGAAAGGTCTCACTAAAAAATTGATATTTAACAAAAGACTTGCAGGAAATTTGGGGGAAGAGGAAAAAGAGGTCTAGACAGAGGCACTCAGAATTTTGAATTTGAACTCTGATTTAAATTTTGGACTGGTGCCTCAATTACTTCAATTAAAGAAGAAGGCACCAGCATGATGTTAGCTGTTATTTATATGTGTTAGCATTGTACCAATTTTGGATAGCCCCAGCTTGCCCAGATATATATTGACATTCACATAATTCATATATTTGCTTTGAATACTACATTGGAAGCAAACTTACTACAGAAAGATACTAGCCATTCAACTATGATTATTTAATTCCTGGAGGGAATATGTCAGTGAAAACTCTTTAGAGGAGAAGTTGACAAAGTACAGTTCATGGGACAAATATCATTCACTGTCTATTTTTAATTGAATTTTTGTTGAGAATTATAGATTCACTTGAGTTGTGGGAAATAATAAAGAACCCATGTAGCCTTATCCAGTTTCCCCTAATGGAAATCTTTCAAAATTATATCATAACAAGCTATTGACATTGTACAATCCATTGATTTTATTCACATTTCTCCAAAATTTTATTCATTCATGTGTGTTTGTGTGTGTGAGTGTGCGTGTGTGTGTGTGTGCATTGAATTACATGCACTTTTATGACATGTCTAGGTTTGTGCCACTTATCTGCAGGGGATTACATCCCCATTAGGATGCCTGAAACCACAGATAGTATGAGCCCATTATGTTCTATAACTTTTCCTATACATATATACATAAATTAGTGCCTTTTTAATCTTAACAAAATATGTATCATTCACTGTGTCTGTAACTTTTGAAGTTTAAGGTGTGACTGCAAAATCAGCAGAAATTTATTTTTCCTTCTTCACAATTGCAATTACTTGCTATAGATCTTGTCAATCGCAACATTTTTTCTTTCCTTATTAAGTCAAATCTTTCACTTTTCATGTCAAAGAAGCACTTTATATTTTCTCTTTAGCATTTTCAACTTCCCAGCATCACAACTCTTGAATTTTGTGACCATTTAGTAAATTAAAAGTTACTTAAAAGCAAACACTGCAATACCACTACAGTTCACATGATACCTGAGATGGCTATACAGCATAGATATGTTAGACAAAAGGACAGTTCCTGTCCTGAATAGGAGAGAGCAGGACAGTCCAAGACTTTATCTCAATACTCAGGATGATATGCAATTAAAAACTTAAGAATTACTTATTTCTAGAATTTTTTTTTTTCTGGTACTGGAAATTGAACTCAGGGGTACTTGACCACTGAGCCACATCTCCAGCCCTATTTTGTGTTTTATGTAGAGACAGGGTCTCACTGAGTTGCTTAGCGCCTCGCCATTGCTGAGGCTGGCTTTGAACTCGTGATTCTCCTGTCTCAGCCTCCCTAAGTGCTGGGATTACAGGCTTGAGCCACCGCGCCCGGCTAATTTCTAGAATTTTTAATTGAAAAATTTTGGACCTCAGTTGACTGCAAGTAAATTAAGTCATAACAAATAAAACCACAGATAAGGAGATGGGATTGTAGCTCAGTGGTAGAGCGTTTGCCTTGCATGTGTGAGGCACTGGGTTCGATCCTCAGCACCACATAAAAAAATAAATAAATAAAGATATTGTGTCCATCTACAACTAAAAAAAATCTAAAAAAAAAAAAAAAACACAGATAACTAGGGAATACTGTACTGTTTAGTTCTTCTACATCTTTCATGGCTTTCTGTCCAGTAGTTTTATCAGTTGTTAACAGGAGCATGTAGAAGACAACAACTCTACCTGAGATTTGTCTCTTCTCCCCTTGAGCTCTATTAGGTATTGCTTCATGTTTTTGTTTTGGGGCTATCTTGCTTGATGCATTTAAGATCATTATGTCTTCTAGTAATTTATTTCCCTGAACTTTATTAAATATTAATGCAGTAATGCCTACTTTTGGAAATTAATATTTACATGATATTTCTATTTTAGGTTTTATTTAGTGTAGAGTATATTTTGAGTTAATTTGCTTCTTATTTTGTAAAAAAGGAATTCAATTTCATTTGTTTATCCATGGATATCCATTTTCCAGTGCTACTTGCTGAAAAGACTACATTTTCCCTATTGAATTATTTATGCATTCTTCTTGAAAATCAGTTTACCATAAATGTAATGGTTTCTGGAATCACAGTTCTATCCCATTGATCTATATGTCTCCGTTTATGCCACTGTTGTAATTAATATTGTTTTGAAATGAGTTTTGAAATTGGAAACTGTGAATCCTTCAACTGTATTTTTGTTTTCCATAATTACTTTGGCTACTGTGTGTCCCTTTAATTTCTGCATGAATTCAGAAATTGTGTTGAATGTGCAGATCAATTGGTGGAGGAAGTTAGAGGAGAATGGGAAAAGACTGTTAATGGATAATGGTTTTCTTTTGGGGATGATTTAAGACTCTAAATTTGATTTATGATGGGTTGCATATCTCTATAAATTTAGAAAAAAAGAATTGTACACTTGAAATGTATTAATTGCATGGTTTATAAATTGTATCTCAATATAGTTTTAGTGAAATAAAAATAAATCTAGTGAAAAAATGTGGAGTTCTAATATCAAAAACTTTAAAATAATTAAATCATTAAAGAAGAAATCCAATCCCAAGAAACCAAAGAATGCATGTTCTCTCTGATAAGTGGATGCTGATCCATAATGGGAGGGGGGCATGGGAAGAATGGAGGAACTTGGATTGGGCAAAGGGGAGGGGAAGGGACATGGGGGCAGGAAAGATGGTGGAATGAGATGGACATCATTACCCTAGGTACATGTATGACTGCACATATGGTATCACTCTACATTGTGTACAACCAAAGAAATGAAAAGATGTGCTTCATTTGTGTACAATGAATTGAAATGCATTCTGTTGTCATGTATAACTAATTAGAACAAATTTAAAAAAGAAAAAAGGGGTCAATTTAAAAAATTATTGGTTCTTTTTAAATATACATGACAGTATAGTGTACTTTGATATATTATACATACATTGACTATAACTTATTCTAATTAGAATCTCATTCTTTTTTTTTTTGGTACTGGAGATTGAACTCAGGAGCACTTGACCACTGAGCCATATCCCCAGCCCTATTTTGTGTTTCATGTAGAGACAGGGTCTCACTGAGTTGCTTAGCGCCTCACCTTTGCTGAGTCTGGCTTTGAACTCGCGATTCTCCTGTCTCAGCCTCCCTGAATGCTGGGATTACAGGCTTGCACCACCATGCCTGGCTAGAATCTCATTCTTGTGGTTATACATGATGTGGAGTTTCACTAGTCATATATTCATACATGAACATAGGAAAATTATGTCTGATTTATTCCATTGTCTTCATTATTCTGATCCCCCATCCCTTCCCTTCCTTCCTCTTTTTTCTTATCCAATGAACTTTTATTCTTCCCTCCCCCCCCACTTATTGTGTATCAGTAGCCACATATCAGAGAGAACATTCAGTCTTTAAGTTTGGGGATTGGCTTATTTCACTTAGCATGATAATCTCCAGTTCCATCCATTTACCAGCAAATGCCATAATTTTATTCTTTTTTATGGCTAAGTAATAATTCATTGTGTATATATACCATATTTTCTTTATCCATTCATCTGTTGGGAGGACTCTAGTTTGGTTCCATAGCTTAGCTATTGTGAATGGGGCTGATATAACCTATATGTGACTGCATCACTGCTGTATGATGATTATAAGTCCTTCAGATATATACCAAGGAGTGAGATTACCCAGTCAGATGGTGATTCCATTCCAAGTATCCTGAGGAATCTCCATATTGAAGAATCCAAAATTTTAAATCTGAAACTTATTACAACACTTAAGTTCAATACAAAACGAAATAATGGTGTGCAAACACATCAGGAAGTTCCCAAACTGGCTGTAATAAATGCTTGTTACCAAAGAGAACAGTTACACAATTGAGAAACAGAAATATAGCACATCATATAATATGATTTCTAACAGGTTATTGGAGTTCAATATGTAGTCAGTTTCTTTGTTTATATTGGACAAACTTTGTAATATGCATAAACAACCATGTTTTTTAGTGTCACTCTTTCTTGTTTGATGTGAATCCATTCATAGATTCATCATTGATAGCTTTATTCATTTTGGTACTCATTAAAAACAAACAGGTATTTTCATGCTCATTATTATAAAAAATGTAATGGAAATTATATTTACTAAAATCCCAAACGTTTTTGTTTTTAAAATTCTTATTGAAATATCAATGTGAACTGACAATAAAAACAAAAATAACAGTACTAAGTTAAAAATATAATGATCATCTTTTCATGTGTCAATAAATTGTGTTGTATAAAAATAACAGTATACATGCCACATTTTTTCAGTCTTGCCTATGAAAAATACATAGTTTAAATGGATAACAAATTATTTAGTTATATAAATGTGATAGGCAGCAACACTGAGCCCTAAGAACAATGCTAGTGGCACTAATACAGTAATGTTTCTCAAAGTATGGACACTCCACCACTGTTGGTTCACAAGAAAATTTAGGAGGGTACACTGGCAAGTCTTTCAATAGTTACACATTTGTTTTCTTGTGTATTACAAAAATAAATATCACATAAAAATGTTTTAATTAATATTTTATGAGTAAAATGCATAGAATAATAATTCCTTTATTTGTAATTCGCAGCTCTCTTATATTGTCTTTACTTCTTCAGTAAGTCCTTCCCTGACCCCACTCCTAGAGAGCAATAACTGTATCTTGCTCTTTGTTCAGTACTACTTTGCACATGTATCTATTATATTACAACTTAGATTTTACTGCAATTTTTGTAGGCATGCCCATATCTACTAGACTGTGAACTCCTCAAGAATCAGCATCAAATCTTTTATCTTCAGTGATTAATACAATGGCTGGGCTGTGATAAGTGCTCAATGAATATTTATGGAATAAATGGACATGAATTACAACTGTGGTCAGGATAATTACATTCTATAAGCATTGATCTAGTAGCTATTTCTCAATTGGAGGCAAGATGGCACTGTGTCCCAGGGAGAACTGAAATTTTAAAACTGCCAGACAGGAAACCAAACATAATTAATTCTCTATCAAATTAATTACGTTAGCAAAGTTTTGTATGCTGAATATCCTTATAATAATGGATTCTGAAGTAAGATTCAAAGGCAGAAATGCTGAAAAATTAACAGAAAAAACTGAAATGTAATTAAAATAGCAGAGTTTCTGTAGTCAAGAAGATGTGAGTTTGAATTCTGTTTCCACAATTACTAGCTGTATCATCTATAAACTGTAGACCAGAGATAATTCATATAAAGTTCAATATGGTAGCTGACACATAGTAAGCTCCTGTCAAATGGATGCTGTCATTATTAATTTAATCAGAAGAAAACTAGGAAGTACATCATTAATAATTTTCTAGTAGTGATTTTGTAGGGTCTGACATAAGAGAAAAATATAATGAAATCTAGTTTTCCCTACTTACCTCATTCGCATTCTTATCCTAACTCCTTCTTATGGCAGCATTATGATCATTACCTTCCCAATTTATGCCAAAAACGAGACTAATGCAGAGCTGGTGTGTGTCTGTTTCTCTTTCTCCCCCTCTCTCCCTCTCTCTCTCTCTCTCTCTCTCTCTCTCTCTCTAGTTCCTGGTATAGATCTTTTCAATACAAGGAAATAAATCATTTTCTAATTCACACTTTCCTGGTGGCAAGCAGATAATTATTTATAATTAAAAAGCTTTTTCATCCAATTTCTACTGGGTTAGAGTAAGTCACAATGCTGTCAATCCAGGAAAGTACTTAATTAAGCAGAAGAAGTGACAATGAGTCAGTGCACTTTGCTGAAAAAATTACAGGCCAAAAGTTGAAGTAAGAGACCCAATTTCTAATCTCACCTTTGCTAATAACTCTTCATTGGCCTCATTGATTTAGGCCTCAATTTCCTCACCTGTAGATGATAAGTTCTATACTGAGACACTAGCTCACATTTTACAAAAGAATAAACACGTATCCCCACTACTCCTTAAATTAAAATAGGTTTCCTAAAGGACTGAACAAATATTTTAATTATGAAAAGTAAAATTATATAATTTCCACAAAGAAGTATAAATGAATGTGTATGTTTTAGGAATGGTGAAATTCTTGTAGGAGAAAACATAACCCGGAAATCATAAAGAAAGTTGTACCATGTAAATATGTATAAGGATTATATGTCAGTTAATAATCTCACAGTGCTTAAAAGATGAAGGGGGAAATCAAATAGAAAAATAAAAGATATAGTCAAATAATTGACACAAATGAAACAAATGACCATCAAATTTAAGAAAAAATATTCATTTTCACTCATAATTAAATACATGCATATTACAAGAAGTCATCTTAACTCATTCAATTTAAAAAACATAATATGTTTAAAAATACTGAATCTTGACTAAGGTAAGGGAAGTGGACATGCTTCTAAGTTAGTTAATTGGTGCTGCTCTCTAGTGCTGGTTCTTTCCACCTGTCTATGAGTCACTTCTGTTCCACCTTCAAAAATGACCTTTTCATATTTTTCTTACTATAAAATTTGTCATCACACAGCAACATTTTAATCTAGGATGCTCTGTGCAAATAGGAACAATGGTCTCACCATCCCAACCTCAGTCCCCTTTTCTGCCTTATGGAAAGGAATGTTCCAAATCTCTTTCAGTATGGCTGTTTTCTTCTCTTCTATTCCTTAGAGACATCCCCCACTACAATAATGGGGATTGACTCTCGAGCCACACACATGCTAGGCAGGGAGCTACATTCCCTGGCCCTGCCTCCCTCTCTTTGATACTTAAGTTCCACAAATTCCAAAATCTTGGGCAGTGTAATTCTCCAAGCATAGCTTATCAGCAGCTGACTGAGGGGAAAAAAACACAAAGACTTGGAGGAGTTCTCAAAATGGAAACAAAACAAAAATTAATGCTTAAGAAATCATCCTGCCACAGTTATTTTAAACAGGAAATTAAGATGAACAAATACAACAAGACACTGCCTTTTATGAGCAAAAGTTAGCATAAACTCACAAAATAATGTTTTTGTTTTCAAATACTACACCAATATTAATATTTTTACAAAGCAAAACATGTATCATGAAACAAAATAGTATGTGAAATTTATATTTTATCCTTTTTAAAAATTTCCAGTATAGGCTTTATACAGGAGAAATTAAATGCTGAATGGAATCTAATCTTAAATAAATTTAGAAGTGAACTAGAACATAAAAACAAAAAGGAAACTGAAGGAGTAGTTGTATCTTTGCTACAACCTGAGTCAACCATATTTTCATATATGAAGAACACTATAAAGAAACAATTATACTATTGAATGAGCATATTTAAAAAATATTGTCATACATCCGTTTAGGCAATTTAACCCTGAAACCAAAGAAATAGTTCCAAAGACATGCTTAGTTTACTGAAAATAATGAAAATGTACAAAAGCAGATTTACACTATTGTCATTAAAATGTATAAAAGTTGAGCATGTACCTTTGCTTGAAATGTTACTCATTTAATACAAAATATAATTTTCCAAGTTTTAAGTAGGTGGAAAATGAAGTATGTCAACTATGTTTAACAAAGGAATTGAACATGAACTAATTTTTTAAAAATAACACAAAATAAACAAAAATAATGATTTCTTGAAAGACAAGTAAATAGGAGAGCATCATATTAATGTTTTCTATTATGTTTTTAGAATGTAAGAACACAAGGATGCATGTATATGATCCTGCCAAAAATGATTAGTAATTGTTCCCTGGGGGATCTTCCTTCCTCTCTTCCTGCACTTTTCCTTTGATGAACACTCTGGAGTATTTTAAGATTTAACACCTTTGTTAAACAATTGTTTGTCTATTTATTCTCCTGAAGTAATTTACAATCAGTGTTAAAAATAGCATAGATTGCCAATTTCCCCAAACAAGAAAAATTGCTTACCTTCTACTACTTTCTTCACAATGTTCATATCTATAGTTTCAATACTGAAGAAAAGTAGTTTTAACCTTATTTTATTTTAAGTATATCTAAATTAAAATAATCTCCAAATGATAACCCCTATGTTTCAAATAATATATAACAAAATAAAATAATTTGTATGGGTAACCAGAGCTTAATATAAAATGACCTGATAAGTAAGGTTTTAAGTGGGTGAAAGCCAAATATGAAAAAGGAAAAAAGAAAATTCTAGCATGATACAAAGTGAAGATTGGATTTTTCTTTTAACTGAGGACACCGGTTTCAAACAACATATTTGATGGGTTGCTACTGTTTTCTCAGTGGATAATGACTGTATCTTGTTTTCCTTCCAACCTAGAGGGCTGAACCCAGAGCCCTTGAGGCAAGAGCTCTGCCACTGGGCTGAATCCACACCCCGGAGAATATACCTAACCAACTTTCACAGATGGACAGTTGAACTACTTGGAAAAACTGATCTTTCCTTTAAAATAGGGCCTAGTCTTACCTAGGCAGCCTGGGCCATTTATCAATTCTTGTTTTCTTTTGTCTGTAGAAGAGTAGCCAGCATTAGTGAGCTTTTTAAGGAGATTGAAGAATCCTGGAGCATTAAAGCACATTAAAATACATAAAGCCAAAATATAATTACTTTAAATTAAAGATGTCATTATCTCAGTGCAGCACAGTATTCACATGACTTATAAAAGTGTTCCAATCTACATCCTAGTATTTTATAAGCCAGGGATTAATATCTGTGCTTTTGTGAGATAAGGCTGAAAGTAAAACAAAGTATTAAGATTTAAAAAGCTTAATATTTCATGCAGAAACATAGGCCTTAACCATTCCAAAATTACAAATTAAATTTAATAGGTAGAATTTAGTAAATGTACTAGATATTTGTTAAGAAAATAGACTTAGGTGTGCATCCAACGAAAAGGTAACTATTTTATTGGTGGATGTGCTAATTTGCTTGACTATACTAATCATCTCACTGTGTGTGTACATATACAAATATCATGTACACCTTAAATATATGTGATAATTTTTTATTTTGAAAAAATAAATGAGTTTAAAATAAATAAACAAACTTAAGTGAAGTAGAAATCTTCATAGCTAAACCGAGAGTTTGAAATGCTTTTCAAGTAAATGAGGACACCTGCTGGAAGTCAGAGATCTTTAAATAACTTCTGGCCAATGAGAAAACTGAACTGCAATTTTATTTGGACACCTCTCTGTTGGCAAACATAGGAAAAGATGGGCAAGTATTTGACAATATTGAACTTAAAAATCCTCCCTTCACTATCATTGCCTTAGACAAAATGCAAATTGTGAAAGTAAAGTTTCTCTTTTATAAATTTTCTATTTCTTGAGATAGCAAAAATGACTAGAGGATTAGGATCATAGATGAAAGGAAGATTCAGTGAATAAACAGCAAGATATATATGAAGTGGGTTGATGGTCAAAATTTGCTCTGGAGTTTCAAACTCACTAATATTGAACAATTTTTTTTTACCAACTATGCCATACAGTTACTTAAATTTTATTTAAGTTATATAAGTTATATAATTTTTATGAGCCCAACAATAGCTAAAAATTTTAATACAAAAATTAAAAAAACTGCTCAACTTTTAATATATGATCATGGACAAGTTATTTAAACTCTCTGGTCTTGAGTGTACTCATCTGTATTCTGAGGTTATTGAACTAGGCATTCTCCAATATCTCCTCAAATCTTAATATTTGAGAATATAAACATGACTTTCTTTAAAATTACTACTTAAAAAGTAGGTAGAGGGCTGGGGTTGTGGCTCAGTGGTAGAGCACTTCCTTCGCATGTGTGAGGCACTGGGTTCATTCTCAGCACAACATATAAATAAATGAATAAAATAAAGGTCCATCAACATCTAAAAAATAAAAAAATTAAAAAGGGGTAGAAAAGTTTCGATTTGAAACATAAAATTTATTGGGTTCCTTTTACCTCTAGAAAGCAGTCTCATTTTTTTAAACCATTGGAAACATACCTTACAGACCCATCATATCAGGGGTCACTTATAATTCAATATTTTATTTTTCTCAGGCCTGCTGTGAATAAACATAAGAAATTGAAAGCTTTGAGTTCTCCAGATTATAGTTTTCAAGAATCAGTTTCAGCTAAGTGCCATTATCAATCTAAGTAAATTCCTCACATCAATCATATATGAGGTTCAGACATAAGCACATCAATGTATTTGGCTCATTGTAGACTTACCATTTATTTCACCCTCTGAAAATATCAAACAATATATTTAAAACAACATTTTAATTATATGCTTATATCATTTGTTTATTAAAAATGTCAAGTTTTCCAATATTTTTCACTTTTAGGAAATATAACAAACAATGATGGCAAGGATAAGACAAAATTAAAGATATTTTAACAGGGAAAATAAAATATTTATTAGCAATTAGTACCTTTGAGTTCCCATTGTATGAAAAGCAGGATAGCGAGAACATTTGTAATTATGCATCATATATTTAAACTATAGGAATATACAGAGCATTCAAAGACTTATTTTATTTTGACTGTTTACTATCTTTTTTTCTTCATAAACACATAATCTTAATAATTTGTGTCCTTTCTATCAAACATTTTAATGTGGATATATTTTATCTATAATTTTTTGCATCTTCCTGTGTCATTTCCCATCAGCTACTGAATGGATATGCTACAGATCCTATAGATTTTGAGAGTTGCAGTATATATGCTTAACATCCAGGGGAAATTAGGAAGTCCTGTGGAGAACTGTTAGGCAATCAACATTCATAGTTATTAATAAATAAAAGAGAGACAAACCAATGTAATTTTAGAGAAAATGACTCAGTGAAAAGTATCTCTTTGGCAATTACACAAAAATGAAACTTACTTTGGAATAATTTATCAATTTTTGAAAAATAATTTGTAGAGATAGTAAATTCTACAGGAGATATGTAGTGTGATGTGCTAAAAATATTTAGGCAAGAAAAAGTATTATTAAAAGTTTGAGTTAATGTGAAGAAGTAGGACTAAACGGTTGAGGAAAAATATAAAAAAAAAGATGAACTTGCTTTTGTCATATAGGTGGTACAAACTAAATTGTATACTGTAATAAGAGGGAAAAATCTTGTAGGGCTGAAATGATTAGAGAAGGCTTTTCTCTAAGAGGTGATATTTGGATTGGGTATGAACAGTGGGATAGACATCCCATAGGTAAAGAAGATATAAGAGAATGGAATTGCAGTCAGAAAAAATAAAGCAAAGGAAAAGAGCTAAAAATCAAATTGGCTGGTAAAAAGGACCACCCTGAAAACTGCTTAAAAAAACAGGGTGAATGGAAAATGGGAGTCAAGAAGCAAACAAAAGCTTCACCCTTCAAAATTTCTTATGCACGCATGACTATTTTTGCAATTTGAGAAGAAATAAATAACAATTGCAACAGATTAGACTGAAAGCATGAAAAGCTGACCAAAAAAGAAAATTATTGACAAACTTAAGAGGAATTTTAGAGCTCACTGTTCTGCATGTTTTGCCTTCCCTCTCACTTCTAAGATTGACCTCCCAAAGCTCATCATGATCATTTGTTTCAATCTACTGGGACTAGGCATTCTGTTCTTTGTTCAAGTACAAACTTTCCCTGACTCTGTATTTGTTATAATATAACAGTCTACCCAATAGTTCAGAGCCACGTGAAATACCACCTCCTCAACAAAAGCCTTCTGTAATTATCTCAGTTCTAAAAGATCCTTCCTCCTGTTCTATTATTGAGTTCAGATTGCACCACTCAAATGATACAAACAACCTCAAGTTGTAAATATGTATGCATCTGTGTACTCAATCCTACAGAATTACAAAATTCCTTAAGGGCAGAAAACTGCATAATACAATTGCACATACCACATGATTTTGCATTCTCATAAGCTAGTATACAAAAACAAACTCCGACTTACAAAATAATGCTAAATAAAATTTTGTTGAGTGAATGCATTCCAGTGCTGACACATTTTTATTCCCTTCACTTTTCTCCTTATTCTTATGGAGTAATCCTTATATTATGAGTCCATTTTTTATGCTAACCTTCTAACTCTGGGACAAAATGATTGAAATGTATCTATGTTCACCCCAAAGCACTTTCACCATATGGGTAAAAAGAGGCATTAGAAGGTTGGGAATGTGGTAAAGTACTTACTTAGCATGCTCAAGGTCCTGAATTTGATCCCCAGCACACAAAAATTTTTAAAAAGTAAATTAAAAAAGAAGAATTTAAAAAGAGGCATCAGACCATGAAGAAATGGTCCCAGTAACTGTGGGGCAAAGGAAGGAATTAAATGTCTTTCTGATTAATTTACTTAAACAAGAATGCAGTATGTGTTGGGGAAAAGAAACTGAGCTGAAATCAGTCTTATTTTACCTGATTTGTTTAATTCTACACTGTAGCTGTTGGAGAAGAAGGCGGAAATTCAAAAATGATGTGTACTTCTCATTGTATTTTGAAGGGGTGGTTTGGCATTCTGTAGCAGATATGGTATTCATCTTTTAAAATGATGATTACAATTTTTAATACACATGAACACAAATCGAATTCTTAAAGTATATGTTCAAAAGATTAACTTTTTCTTTTGATTAAAAGTCCTAATTAGGGATTGTGGAGTGTTGTTGGGCAGTTTTAAACACAATTAACTCTTAACAACAACCAAAGCTAGGTACAACTGAAAAAGGGCTGCTGGGATTTGAGTACTCTCTTTTAACCATAACTATCACCAAGTACTTTATGTAATCTCCACAGAGACCAAAATTTTTCGGTCTCAGGAACTGACACTGGGAGGAAGCTAGAAGTGTCTCCTACAAAACACATTCTATAAACTGGTATGGGACTTGAGTAAAGCTAAGGAGAACTCTACTTGGGCAAATAATTTAAGGGGTCACCTCAAAACTCAATATTTAAAACAAATAATATTTTAAAAACATTTTGTAGTTTTCTTTTTCTTTAATTTTTTAAGTTTAGATGACACAATACTTTATTGTATTTATTTATCTTTATGTGGTGCTGAGGACTGAACCCAGTTCCTCACACATGCTAGGCAAGTGCTCTACTACTGAGCTACAACCAAAGCCTGACAAATATTTTAATGCAATATTTTAAAAGATCAGATTTAGCCGGGCGCGGTGGTACACAGCTGTAATCCGAGCACTTTGGGAGGCTGAGACAGAGAATCACGAGTTCAAAGCTAGCCTCTGTAAAGGCGAGGCCCTAAGCAACTTAGTGAGACCCTGTCTCTAAATAAAACACAAAAAAATAGGGCTGAGGATGTGGATCAGTGGAGTACCCCTGAGTTCAATCCCTGGTACTAAAAAAAAATCAGATTTAATGCAAAAAGTCTATGATTAAGAAAATAGCAAAAATTTAAATAAAAATAGTATCTTATCCTGCACCTGCATAACTCACCTCAACCTAATCTCCTGAGTTTTTGGCACAACCTTACATTTTGTGGCAGAGGTGAGTGCCTCCTCGGCCTTATGGGAATTCAAACTGTGAGTCTTCAATGTGCATGGCACCTTCCGAGTTTCTTCACTAAATCTGCTTTAGGATTAAAAATCCATTCCATCGGTGTTTTCCTTCTGGTATACTATGCTATTACAAACTTCCTTCACGGTTCCATTGAATTCTTGGTGGATTCCCCCCAAGTAGGATAACTATTTTAACAGGTATCCCACCCCCAGGAGCCTTCCTCTCCTCCAGTTCCCAGTTTTGTTGCTACTCTGCCCCTGCGGGAGGCAAGCCATTTGCCACCTCATGCCAGGACACTAATACTTCTTTGGTGGGAAGTTTCTACCGCTAAATAAAGATTCCCATGCTTTTTTTGCTCCTATCATTTCATCTCCACCCTCTTGCCAATGTGTAGGGAAAGACTGAGCCTCAAACTCAACCATGTCTCAAGAGCAATTTTCCTCTTACAAAATGGGAAAGGCGGGGGTTTTGGAGACTGTGGAGAAAGCAAAAGTTGGGGCATTTGCTTGTCATTACAAATAAAAGAAAAAAAAATCAAGACAACTCCAGTTTTCCTTCAGGTGGTGCCTGAGCGCTATGCACCTAGGAAGTCCGCGTGCTCCTGCACCCCACCGCAGAGCCCACAGCATACCGCGGCTTCGGTAAAGTACGCGGGCCACGCCTCCCGCCGGCCACCTCCTCTTATTGGCTTGACAGCCTGTCACTCCAATCTGGCTCCCATTCCTTCTAACCATTCACGTAGTTAGGTTGTGTCTTGGCGTGTTTAATGTTGCCAATAACGAGAGCTTTTTTTTTTTTTTTTTGGAGGCGAGTACAGGTCGTGCTGCAATTAGTTCATTGAAAACTCAGTTGCTGTCCCAGCGGTCGGGCGGAGAGTGCTCTAGGTTTCTTTTCTGCTAGTAAGATCGCCTATAGAGAGCTGCAATAATGCCCAAAAGAAAGGTAAGTAAAATGGGAAGACAGAAAGGGGGATTAACTGGTGAAATACAAATTTCCTAAGGCAGAGATTTTTTAAAAAAGCATTTCGGCTTCTAGTTTGATTTTATGATGTACTGAAAGGACAGAGAGGGAAGGGCAAAGAGCAGTGGGTGTAAGGTTTAAGACGATCTCGCATGCAACTGGTAGTTCACTTTTGGCGTGTTTTGTTTAAGGGAAAGAATCGCTTGAGAGGTGTCTCCATGCTGAATTACAAACAGCCATAGCGCTGTGCTGTCGCTTCCTACCCCACCCCCCTTCCTTCGCTTACCCTATTGGAGAACACTTCTCCCAACCACACTTCCAGGCAACAATTTCCTCCTCAGCCTCCGGCTTTTCTCGGGGCACGATCCCCTTAGGGGGAACGAAAGCTATAGCTTTCTCCTATATTTGCCTTTGTTCTTTCCGTTTTCTTTTTCCCCCTTTTTTTTTCTCTTCCCTCCTCCACTTCTTGTCATGCCAGATGGCTGTGCAGTGGTAACCCTGTGCCATTAGGCGGCGCAGACTTCAAACTCTCCTAGCAGAGGGAGAGATTCACCGACGTAATTAGAAACTTAAGGGCTGAGAGATCTGGCACTCTCCAAGCTCTCTAGCTAAAGGTGAAAAGGTAATGAGAGCCGTGTCTGATAAACTATTGCCTATGTTAGGGCAGCGTGGGATTTGTTCGCTTTAGACATGCTGAGTTGATCAGAGGTGTTCAGATCTTCTGCCAATGCTCACTTCAAAATTCCTGACTCCTCTCAGAAGGGAAATAAGTTCACGCTTGGTCTTCTTTTTTCCTTATTTTTCGTCAGTCTCTTTTAGTGAAACGGAATGCTATTTTGTTGTTTGATAAAGCCATAAAACACAGTCTTAATGTAAGACGTAATGATTGTTTTAATATTATTCCTATTAATCTGTCCACCTTCCCTATTCCTAGAGCATAAGAATAAAGCTGAAATTCCCCAGTGCTGTAGGGCTGCATGAATCATGCAAAGGCTTGATAAATCCTAGGCTGAATCCTCCTTTCTCATGTTCCCGCCGTTCTGCCGCTGTGCTTTTCTAGGCTTGTGAAATGGGTCTTGCTATTTTGGAGAGCTGACAGCAACCTTGGAGCAGGTAGTGGCGGGAAGGGAAGTTTTTAAATCCGTGGCTGGCTTCTCAGAGTAAAGCATTAACGTTGTTAACAAAGAGGTTTGTTCTCTAAAGCATTGTGGGGATTGTAGTTCTTGTATGCAAAACTTGAAGAAGTAGTAGAATCAGTAGAGGGTCAGATAGGTACATACATTTGCACAGCACATACATGGCAAAATAGACTGGGAAATTGCATGAAACAACGCCTTCATTTTTCCCTTCCCCAGCCTTATTTTGTCTTTAAAACTGTACAGCAGGTGAATTTCAAAAAGAAAGTGGCTTGTTTTTTAGATGCTATTTACACAAAAAGATGAAATTCACTATCAGTTGTGTAAATCTGTCTTGAGTATGCTCGAGTCTTTGCAGATGCTTGCACTTTAGTAGACAGCAGTATATAGAATAGTTCCTAGGAAACATCACATGGCTACTTGAGAGGGAACCCAGGAAAATATCATAAATGTCTATATTGAAACTATAATCCATAGGCAGCATTTTTATTTATATGCTTATATTGATACATTATTTCTGTGTGATTTTGTTCTCTGTATAGGCTGCAGGTCAAATTGATGTGAAGCAAGAGGTGAGTGTCTTTAATTTTAGAATCTGAAGAAAAATTCACTTATTCTATAGACTTGAGATATATGAGGAGCTAAACATACATGCTGGCTGGTATATTTGTACCATATGAGTATCAATATGGTGTGCCAGCGAACTCTTTCATAAATACAATAATAAAAACTCCAAGCTTCTTGGAATTTTGGACCTTCTTGTTAAGACCGAGAAAGAACATCTTAAGAAAAAACAAATGCTTTGTCAGTTGGGATGAAGGGACTACATTTTCATTTTTAATTACAATACTTGTTACTAGCCATTGTATTACTTTATCCTAGGAAGTGAAACTTAATTTGGGATTTTTTTCCCTTAGCATATGGAGGGTCTAGAGAAGGGGAAAATGAAACCTTATATTTCTACAGTTATATTCTAACCAATTTCACAATTGCTTCTTTATTGACAATATTTATGTATTGTTACATCACATTTTCACTACAATAAATATAATTCTAGTTTTGTATAATAATAATTATTTTAACTGATATTTTTTTCACTTATAGCCAAAGAGAAGATCAGCCAGACTGTCTGCTGTAAGTAGTCCTTTGAAAAAGCAGCCCAGGTATTGTGAAAAGTAATTTTAAAATTTAGGGAATCCTGAATAATATTATATTTGATGTAAGAATTAGTTGTGAAGTTTTAAGAACAAACTTTCACACTAAAGGTCTACTTTTTTCTCTACTACTCAATTTAAATCATACACATTTATTTTATTTTATTTCAGAGGCAGGATTTCATTGTTATGGTTATTTCTTCAATATGATTTCTTCATTTTTTTCTTCTTTTTACATGACTTAATTTTTTTAAATGCAGATGCCTGTGCCCATTATACCAGAGTTGAAACCCAAAAGATCATCAACTTCAAGGGTAAATATTCAACTTTAGATGTTAAAAGAATATTGCTTTTCTTAAGAAATAATTTATTAAAAGGCATACACCTGGTAATTTTGCTTTTAGTATTTTGTTCAATTAATAATATATTATATTTTGCTGTATAGTACATATAAAATATTTGAGTAGGGAATATTTTTTCTTATTTCATGATGGTCCACCAGGTTTTGTTATTTCTATTGGATAAGGACAAAATTTTGGTTGAATAGATTCATTAAATGTATATGCCTTTGGGGGTTTGTAGTCATAATACCAAATTCCTGGGAGAACAAAGAGTGTAAAGTGCAGAAACCAAACTAGTGATTTTTAATAATGGTAGTAATTAACATTTGATAATATTTACAGGTTGTAAAGTATTTACATAATTTTTCAGTGGACACAATTGATTTTATATAGATTTGTATGCCAAGATGTTGTGGCTGAAGTCCTGTAGAGATAGAAATAACTTAAATATTAAATTCATTTTTAATTGCTTCATGCATAAGGATATTTTAAGGATTCATTAAATTACTAAAGCCATAAAAGTTTGAGGAGCATTAGAAATCATCTAATCCCATCATTTTGTAGTTGAAGAAATTGCAAACTGTTGTCATGTTTATAAAATGCTTTGAAATCTTTGATTAGAAGGTATTGCTAAAACTAGGGCAAGTGAAATTTTAGTAATAATTCATCTATTCATATCAAGTGACAACAGAAAAGAATATTTATTTTTATTTTATTTTGTATGTCCCATTTAATGATATTAATCAGAGTTAATTTGTATATGGATACAGCAATAGTTATAGAAGTGTTCTTCTATAAGTTCCATTTTGAATTCTTAGAAGAGTACAGAAATAAACACACACATAACAAAATGTGATAATAAAAATATGTATTAAGATATTTTTCTTAGTTTTTCTCCATTATACTTTTCAAGCTCACTCTTTTATAAAGCTAGCTACTCAATTTATACATTAAAACAGTAAATACGTTTTATTTTCTTTTAAAAAGAGAAGATAGGGCTGGAGGTGTAGCTCAGTGGTTGAGTACTTGCCTAGCATGCACAAGGCCCTAGGTTGGATCATCAGCACTACAAAGAGAGGGGGAGAGGGAAGGAAGTGAAAATAGTGCTAGATTAAAACATATACTATATAATTATAGACTTTAAAAAGTATTTACCTTTCTTAGCTCTTACTTAGTTTCTCACTTATTAAAAAACAATAGCATATCTATATTACAATTTGCTGTTTCTAAAGCAATTTTACATGTACCTTTTATAAGGTAACTGTGAGTTGGCTGGTATTGCTCTTTCTACAAATGATAAAACAACCTCAAAGTGATGTATGCTTTTGCTCAAGATTACATCACATAAATGACATATCTGTAATTCAAGCACAGGTTTTCTGGCCCTTTAAGACAGTGGTCTTTCTACTACTCATATAGTCAGGCATAGAACTTTCTTGGTAAAATATTATTGATTTAAGGTATTTAAAAACTCTATCCTGCTTTAGATTTGCAATAAAACAAAGTGTGATATTTTAATTTCATTTACATTGGGCTTATATGTAGCATTTTAAAGCTTTTCCCTAAATTACTACTACAGCTTGTGAAGGAAATTTGACCATTTAATCAGCATGGTGATTCAATTGTGTATTCATTTTTATTCTTTTTGTGTCATTGCACAGAAAATTACTGAAAATGATATGATGGGAAAAAGCGTAGATGCAAATGCCAAAGCAGTTGTGGAAGACAAACAAGAAGTTGTTGTTGAAGAATACAACAATGACAGTGCTGAAAATGGAGAAGCCAAAATGATAGAGGTATCTTACAATGTTAACAAATTTATACACTTGAAAGCTTGAAAATGTATGCAACTGAAAGAAATCTTATTTGCCTTTTATTTTAAAAGTTGAAAAACATTGAATGAATAATGATTCTATAATTAATAGTAACTAAAGAGAAAAGATAATTTAAAATATGAGAATTTATAGGTACTGGTGGTGAGAGCAATGGGCTAGCTTTGCTATTACTTGAAAAATGCCAGTGATCATGACTTGGTGCTAATATATTGACCTTCTTATTAAATGCAGGCCAATCCTCTCTTGCTTTTTTCAGCACATAGGCTATTTGTAAATTCCTTTCCAAGAAATCCCTTCTAAGAAATTTGTAAATTCCCTTTATTTCCCCTACAGATTGAAAAACAAGACATTATATAAGTGTTTTGATAAGTTTTTTGCATACTTAATGCATTCTTCATGTTCAGATATTGTAGTAAAATATTGAAAATGGGATATACTGATCAAATCTACAACACAAAACATGCATATGAGGAGTATCTTCTGTAAGTGTATAGGATTTTGCAAGTAGTTTTCATTTTTTAAAAAGCCCATATCTCCTCTTTAAAAAAACAAAATGTATCATTTTCCCAAGTACTATATTTTGTTTATGTGCATGCTACTCAATGAGAATTACTGACATAGAATGACTCTGTAAGCCTGTATTTACTTTGTTCATCTTCATGTTTGTAATGAAAAATATTTATATGAATAAGTCTTCCTGAATTTATTGTTGGCAGATTTCTATTTGTGGATGTTTGTGTGGTGTTAATCTTATTTTTTAGGATGTTTTCCTATGTTATTATTTTCTGTATGTAAATCACTTTATTGTAAAATAAGAATCAGTCATTACATGAAATAGATACATTGTGATATATGTAAGTAGGAGAAACAGTTCCAAATTTACCCTCTTGTTTTTCTTCCCTACACATTTAGGTACCAGTTCCTACAAAAGAAATTGAGGAAATGAAAGAAGAAAAAGTTGAAGAAGAGAAAGAAACAGTGGCAGAGGAAGAAAAAGAGGATGAAAAATATCCAAAAGATGAAGATCAAAATAAAGAAACAGAAGGAGAATATGTAAAAGAAGACAAAGATGAAAATGATGGAGAACAAGATAGAAATGAGGAAGGAGAAGATGGAACAGAAGATCAGAAAGAGCAAGAGGGTGAAGATGGAAAAGGGAAAGAAGAAGATGGAAAGGAGGACAAAGATGAAATAGGGAAAGGAGATTATGGAGAGGAGGAAGAGCAAAAAGAGAAAGGAGATGGAAGAGATGATGAAGATGGCAAAAAGGAAGAAGATGGAAAAGAAAAAGAAGATAAAGATGAAAAAGAGGAGGAAGAGGGAGAAGTCAAAGAAGGTGAAAAAGAGGAGGAAGATAGAAATGAAAATGAAGGAGGAAATGAGGAAGAAAATGGAAAGATCAGTGAAGAAAATACAAAAGATGAGGAAGAAGGAAAAGAGGAAGAAGAAGGAAAAGAAGAAAATGGTAAAGGGGATGGGGAAAATGGAGGAGATGAAAATGAAAATGAAAATGAAAACAAGGCTGAAGCTGGAAAAGAAGATGAAAACGAAGAGGACAAAAAAGATGGAAAACAAGAGGAGTCTCTGAGTATTGTTTAACACTGCCCTATATACTTTCATAATTTAGTAACATGTACCTTTGTGTTGTAATGATAATAGAGATAAATATTTTTATCAGATATTTTATAAGCACTGCTTTTATTTAGCATCATTTAATTTCAGAACATCTTCTTGCTGATTATTAGTCACAAAATGCCTAACATGAAAACTGCATCTATAAATTTTGTGATTATAGTAGTGGAATATATAAAAGTACACTTTTTTGTTTTGTGTAAGTTATTTGTTAAAATCTTTGAATTGAATTTATTCCTACATATGATAATTTCATAAAGTAGGGGGATTCCAAAAGAAAAAGTTTCATCCAACATTTTGTGGTTCTTTAGGTGGCTTTTATAAAAATGTGAACTATTTTCATGTAATGCTTAGAGTTATCTTTCCCAAATATAATTTTATTAGTAGGTTGGGAGAAATATAAAGCTGTAACCCCATTTTCAAGAAATACAAATGTTTACATCAGAAGGGCAGTTTTGAGTATATGTGTGTGGACAAAATTTTACTGGATTTATCTAAATAAAAAGATTTCAGAGATGATCATGGTTTGTTATGTCTCCACAACTGTTGTTAGTGTATGTTATAATACTTTATTTTTTCTATTGTGATATTCATGAAAACACTAAAACTTTTTTCACTGAGCTACAATTAATATAAAACTCACAGTTTGAATCATTTAAAGTGTACAATTCAGGTCTTAAGTATGCTCACAATGCTGGGTAATTATCACCACTATCTAATTCCATTACATTTTTAATCATCCACATAAAAAGTATCAGTTAGCAGTCTTTCCCCATTTTCTCATAATCCACATGCCACTCTCCATCCCCAAGTAATGGTTTGTTTCTATGAAAATTTTGCCAACTATGGACACTTCATGTAAATGTAATCATGCACTATGCATTTGCCATTTTGTGTTTGGCTTTCTTAGCACAATGATTTTAGGTTCCTCTATGTCATAATGTGTATCATTACTTCATTAACTTGTGGCTGAATAATATTCCATTTCATCAAAATAATACATTTTGTTTCATGATGGGCATCAGGATTATCTCCACATTTTGTCAATCATGACCAATGCTATGAATATTCATGTACAAGTTTTTAAGGAGATACATATTTTCACTTCTGAATACCTAAAAGTAAAACCACCAGGTCTTATGATAATTTTATGTTTAACTTTTAGAGAACCTTCAGACTGTTTCCAAAATGGCATCAACAGTTTATATCCCTATCAGCAATGTATGAAGGTAATAATTTCTTCACATCTTTGCCAACACTTACTCTGTCATTTATCATAGCCATCTCATTAGGGTGATTTAGGGATGACAGAACACATGTGATTTTGACTTGCATTTCACTAATGTTTTCATCTCCTCATGTGGCTTGTTTGCTATTCAAATCATTTGTCCATTTATTAGTTGAGTTTCCTTTGTAGCATTAACTTTCAAGGAATTTCTCTTAGATATAAGTCCATTGTCGGATTATTTGTGAAAATTTCCCCTACTCTATGGTTTTTCACTTTATTGATCACAACAACTGTGTGGAAAGCAATATATAACAGATATGTGTATTTATTTCTTGATTCTCAATTCTATATCATTGATCTCTATATATCTTTATGTTGTTATCACACTTTTGATTACTGTGGCATTGTAAGCTTTAACATCTAGAAGTATCAGTATTCCAAATTTGTTCTTGGTCATTCAGAGTTCCTTGCAATTGTATATGAATTTTAGGACCAGTTTGTCCATTTCTGTAACAAAGAAATGTAGTCAGAGTTTTAGTAAAGATCTCAGTGAATATGCAGATCAAGTTGGGTAATATTACCATACTAAAAGTAGTAAGTCTTCCAATCCATAAACACATGGTGTCTTTTCATTTATTAATTTATCTTCAAATTTTCTTAGCACTATTTTTTTAGTTTTCAGTATACAAATCTTATACCACTTCCTTGGTTAAATTTCTTTCTCATTATTTTTTCTTTAGATCCTGTAAATGGAATGATAATTTAACTTCTGTTTCAGATTGTTCACTGCTGGTGTATAGAAGTATAACTGATTTTATACATTTAACTTATATTCTGAAAAATTTCTGCACTCATTTGTTGGTTTTACTAGGCATTTTGTGGATTTTTCAGGGTTTTTGTTATAAACTTGTGTCATCTGCAGTGATTTACTTCTTCCTTCCTATTTTTTGCCTAACTTCTCTGGATTTAAAAAGACTTCACAAATAATAAGAATACAATTGAAACTACACAAAATTCAGGAAGTCTAGTTTTCAAAGCATGAGCCTCTGTCACAATATTTCCCAGGGCTAGTAGTTACTGTGCCATTTTATAGACTTGCCACATTGCTACAGTAATCAAAATCAAAATTTCACACAATGCTACAGTAATTAAAACCAATCTAAAAGGACTGATTATACTGCTAGGCACTCTCCTTGATCTGCTTCCTGACTACATTCTGCAACTATAAAGAACACATTGCCAAAACCTCCAACACTGAAGTTGGTCTCTTTTTTTTTTTTTCTGGTACTGGGGATTGAACTCAGGGGTACTCGACCACTGAGCCACATCCCCAGCCCTATTTTGTGTTTTATGTAGAGACAGGGTCTCACTGAGTTGCTTAGCACCTCGCCCTTGCTGAGGCTGCCTTTGAACTCGCGATTCTCCTGTCTCAGCCTCCCTAAGTGCTGGGATTACAGGCTTGAGCCACCGCGCCCGGCTTGAAGTTGGTCTCTTAAACACCTTAATCTTCTTCATTTTTGTTGCTAAAATAAAAATAACAATACTGGTTTCCTGTTGAGATTCCAGGTGACTGGCAGAATGGTGGTAATGGGTAGTCTTAACTTTTCATGTGAAGCCCTGTCCTCTACATAGAGAAGGTAGCTAGCTTTACCTTAAAACATTATTTTAAATGTATAGTAAAAGATATAACAAGAATTCCATGGCATATGATGGGGAGGATATTTTTCCACAACATATTACTAAAATGAACTTTCATTCCCAGGTCTTGTCTAATTTTCATTCTTGATGATGTAATTGGATTTTGCTTTCCATTTTCCATCAAAATTTTGTTTTCCTGGGCTGAGGTTGTAGCTCAGTGGTTGAGTGCTTGCCTAGCATGTGTGAGGAAGTGATTTCGATTCTCAGGACCACATATAAATAAATGAACAAATAAATAAATAAAAATAAAGATCCATTCACAACCAAAAAATAATTTAAAAAATTGTTTCCCATACTTCTATCCTTGAAGTCTCAATAATTACAAGATATAAAGGAAGAAGTGTAGTATAAGTGGTATCAATTAATAGGCAAAATATATCATCACTGAAGTGAAGGTGAAGATAAATTGCAAATCTATAGTAGAAAAAATCTTTGCTAAATATGTGGAGAAGTAGCCAATAGGGCAAAATATCTATAGGGAAATACACAGAAAAATGGTTCAAGAAGGGCATTTGGAGCTTCGTTAATAACATGAGCCATCTTTCTTTATCTCATTTGCAACACAAATTCTTGGTATATAATATTGATTCAGGGCAATAATTGATTTCCTGATTATATAATGCTGAAGTTTTAATGTAAAAATATTTGGTGTGACTTTAGAGTTCCCCATTCATAAGCATGGTTTTGGCTGAGAAAGGGGCATACCTCAGAATCAAATTTTTTCTAATAGGAATAACTTGAAACTATACCATAATTGTATGGAAAATAATAATCTAGTTTATTGTTGTATCTTAAAAAACAGAATACTTACACATAATTCTTCTTGGTAGTATCTGCTATGTAAGTAAGGCCTGCCCTTAATATTTCCCCTGATAATATTTAAATCATTCTATGATGATTATTATGAATTTTATAAAAACTCCATTTTTGGAACTATATGGACAAAGGAAAACAAACAGCAAGTGAATATTACAGCTGTCTGTTCTCATAAAACATAATGTAGTGAGATGACAGAGACAAATCTTCACATCATTTTAAAAAAATCAGGTTTTGATAATCCTCAATTAGTGTCATTCTCTTAAGAGACTTTACATTTGAAGATATTACAGCAGTAATTCTCCAAAAATAAAAAAAACTAGTCAAATTTGCTATGGTGTAGAGTTTCCTGTACTAAAATTAAGGTAAATTTAAACCAGGCAGTAGGTAAATGACTTGTGTGAGAATACTTTTCCATAATGCAGAAGAACTTTATTACTATGATATCTACACAATATATGTTGTTTTAAGTCTTAAAATACATAGATTTAAGACTATAATCCTTCATTAATAATATTCCATTTCCTTTCATAACAGTTTTCCAGATACAAATGACCTGTTTAGGATGGAAAAACAAGTTATACAATAGCTTAATTTTGTATAAAGTAATAATGATTTTCTCACAAATGTTATGCCTGCAACTGAGCTTGTTCATCCTGGATGTTTATTAAGGATTTTAATAATACATTTTCTTTAAAAATTGTGTTTACCATGAACATTGTCTTAACATATTTATATAAGGTATCACATAATAGTGTAGATAATAGTGGTTTTTCTTTCTTTAAAAGAGTTAACATTACTCAGAAAAGCAAGGACCGTATGTTTTCTCTCATATATGGATGCTAAAGAGGATATAGTGGGAGAAAGGTGTGGGGTATCACATGAAGATCCAAAGGAAACCAGTGGATTAGAAGCAAGGGGCCAGGTAGAAGAAGGGGGGGAAGAATACCAGGGAATTATTTTGACAATGTTATATTGTGTGTGTGTACAAATATATGACAACAAATCTCATCTTTGTGTATAATTATAATGTGTCAGTAAACACAGGAAAAAAGTTAAACGTTAAAAAATTAAGTAGTTCTTAGGAACTAAAATTATTATTTAGTAAATGTTATGTGACAATATATGCCTTTAAATTCTTAGTAACTGGATCATGCAGTCTGGACAGGATGAAATTTACTAAATAACATAAAGGAACTCCAAAGCTTGCAGAAGTTGACTTTCAGGTCATATAATGGAGGAAAGGATAGATTTCTGCATGTCTGTGTTTTCTACAAAAAAAAACAAAAGTGTGAAGTGAGATGGACTTTGAAATATTTTAGTATTGTTTTAAAAATGAACTTTTCCTATAGATTAAAATATATTTGCTTTTTTATTTGTTTGTTTTAGATACACATGACAGTAGAATGTATTTGGCCATATTATACACACATGTAATATAACTTATTCTGATTAGGATTCCATTCTTGTGGTTGTACAGATGTGGACTTTCACTGGTTGTGTATTCATATATGGACATAGGAAAGTTCTGTTTGATTCATTCTACTGTCTTACCTATTTCCATCTCCCCTCCCTTTCCTTCATTCTCCTTTGTCTACTCCACTGAATTTCTATTCTTCCCACCCCCCTATTGTGTGTTATCATCCACATATCAGACAGAAAATTTGGCCTTCATTTTGAGGGGCATTGGCTTATTTCACTTAGCATGATCGTCTCCAGATCCATCCATTGGCTGGCAAAAGTCACCAGGTCATTCTTTTTTTCATGGCTGAGTAATATTTCATTGTGTATATATACCACATTTTCTTTGTCCAGTCATCTGTTTAGGGGCACCTACGCTGGTTCCATAGATTACCTATTGTTAATTGAGCTCCTATAAACATTGATGTGGCTGTGTCCCTGTAGTTTGCTGATTTTAAGTCCTTTGGGTGTATACTGAGAACTGGGATAACTAAGTCAAATGGTGGTTCCATTCCAAGTTTCCTGAGGAAACTTTATACTGCTTTTCAGAGTGGTTGCACTAATTTCCATTCCCACTAGCAATGTATGAGTGAACCTTTTTCCTCACATCCTTGCCAACATTCATTGCTATGTGTATTCTCGATAATTGCCATTCTGACTGTAGTGAGATGAAGTCTCAGTGTAGTTTTAACTTGCATTTCTCTAATTGCTAGAGATGTTGAACATTTTTTCATATATTTATTGGCTATAATTATTCTTTTGTGAAGTATCTGTTTAGTTCTTTTGCCCATTTGTTGATTGGGTTATTTGTTATTTTGGTGTTAAGTTTTTGAGTTCATGTTGGTGTCTGCATCTATATGATGCAGATCCTATAGTTGTATTCTAGCAGTTGCAAGGTTTCTTGTCTGACTTCTGAGTCTGATCCACTTTGATTTGACTTTTTTCTTTCAGGGAGAGAGATGGAGATTGAAATTAATTCTATATATATATATATATATATATATATATATATCTCCAGTTTTCCCAGGACTATTTGTCAAAAAAGCTGTCTTTTTCCAGCATATATTTTCGGCACCCTTGTCAAGTATCAGATAGCTGTAAGTACATGGATTTCTCTCTGTGTCTTCTGTTATATTCCATTGGTCGACATATTTAATTTGATGCCAATGACATGATGATTTTGCTACTATAGTTCTATAGTGTAATTTTAGATCAGGTACTGTCATGCCTCCTGCTTCACTTTTCTTGCTCAGAATTGCTTTGGCTATTTTGGATCTCTTATTCTTCCAAATGAGTTTAAGGACTTTTTTTTCTAGTTCTGTGAAGAATGTCACTGGTATTTTGATGGGCATTGTATTGAATATATATATATTTTGACAGTATGACCATTTTGGCAATGTTCATTCTGCCCGTCTAAGATCATGGAATGTCTTTCCATCTTATAAGTTCTTCTTAAGTTTCTTCAGTATTATATAGTTTTCATCGTAGAGAACTTTCACCTCCTTGGTTAGATTGATTCCAGGTACTACAGGAGCTCTCTCCATGCCTTCAATGCCTCCCCTCCCTTTCCTTACCCCATGCTGATTGGCTGCCTTCAATGCCTCCACTCCCCTTTCCTTTGCCCTATGCTGATTGGTTACTTTGAATACTTCTCCTCCTCTTTACCCCATGCTGATTGGCTGCCTTCAGTGCCTCTCCTTTTCTCATCCCATGCTGATTGGCTGTGCTCCTGACATGGATCAATACCCTATTGGCTGTAACCTAACCTCAAGGCTATGATTGGTCCGAGGACCCTATATAAACTGTTGCACTAACTGAAATAAATTGGTCTGCTTCTTGCTCCAGCAGAGCAGTTTTACCTACCCCAGTGTCTGGGTGAGTGACTCCGTGACCGTCTACCCCATAAACCCTTGTCCTCTGTATGTGGACACAATACCTTTATTTTATTTTTATGTAGTGCTAAGGATTAAACCCAGTGCCTCATGCATGCTAGGCAAGCACTCTACCACTGAGCCACAACCCCAGCCCCAAAGCTATTGATTTTTCAAGTATTGATCTTGTATCTTCCTACATTGCTTAATTCACCTATCAGTTCTAGAAGTCTTCAATTGGAAGTTTTTGGATATTTTAGATAAAGGATCATGTCATCAACAAAGAGAGATAAGTTCACTGTTTATTTTTGTTTTTGTATCCCTTTAATTTTCTTCACTTGTCGAATTTTTCTGGCTAGAATTTTGAGAATCCTATTGAATAAAACTGGTAAGAGTGGATATCCTTGTCTTATTTCTGTTTTTTTTTATTTTTAAAATTTATTTATTTATTTATTTATTTATTCTAATTAGGTATATATGAAAGCAGAATACAGTTTGATTCATTGTACAGAAATGCAGCACAACTTTTCATTTCCCTGGTTGTACATGATGTAGTGTCACACCATATATACAGTCATACACGTACCTAGGGTAATGATGTCCATCTTATTCCACCATCTTTCCTGCCCCCATGGCCCCTCCCCTCCCCTCCCTTCCCTTTGCCTAATGAAAGTTCCTCCATTCTTACCATGGCCCTCCCCATTAAGAATAAGCATCCACTTCTCAGAAAGAACATTTGACCATTGTGTTTTTGGGATTGGCTTACTTCACTTAGCATGATGTTCTCCAGCTCCATTCATTTACCTGCAAATGCAACAATTTTATTCTATTTTCATGCTGAATAATATTCCATTGTGTACATATACAACAGTTTCTTTATCCATTCATCTATTGAAGGGCATCTAGGTTGGCTCCACAGTTTAGAAATTGTGAGTTGTGGTGCTATAAACATCTAATTGGCTGCATCACTGTACTATTCTGTTTTTTAAGCCTTTAGGTTATAAATTGAGGAGTGGGATAGTTGGGTCAAATGGTGGTTCTATTCCAACTTTTCTAAGGAATTTCCCTACTGCTTTCCAGATTGGTTGCAGTGATTTGCAGTCCCACCAGCAATGTATGAGTGTGACTTTCCCCCACATCCTTGCCCAAATTATTTTTCCTTATATACTTGATAACTGCCATTCTGACTGGCATGAGATGAACTCTTAGAGTAGTTTTGATTTGCATTTCTTTAATTACTAGAGATGTTGAACATTTTTCATATATTTCTTGATTGATTGTATATCTTCTTCTGAGAAGTGTCTGTTCAGCTCCTTAGCCCATTTATTGATTGAGTTGTTTTTTTCTTGGTGTTAAGTTTTTTGAGTTCTTTATATATCCTGATGATTATCACTCTATCTGATGTGATTGTAGTAAAGATGTCCTCAAACTTTGCAGGCTCTCTCTTCACATTATTGTTTGTTTCCTTTGCTGAGAAGAAGCTTTCTAGTTTGAATCAATCCCATTTATTGATTCTTGATTTTATTTTTTGGGCTTTATGAGTCTTGTTAAGGAAGTTGGGGCCCAATCCAACGTGAAGAAGATTTGGGCCTACATTTTGCTCTATTAGGTACAAGGTTTCTGGTCTAATTCCTTGGTCATTAATCCACTTTGAATTGAGGTTTGTGCATGGTGAAAGATAGGGGTTTAGTTTTATTTTGCTTCATATGGTTTTCTAGTGTTCCCAGCACCATTTGTTGAAAAGGTTATCTTTTCTCCAATGTATGTTTTTGGTACCTTTGTCTAGTGTGAGATAACTGTATTTATGTGGGTTTATTTCTGTGTCCTCTATTCTGTACCATTGGTCTGCATGTCTAATTTGGTGCCAATACCATGCCGTTTTTGTTACTATAGCTTTGTAGAATAGTTTGTTTGGTATTGTGATGTCTCCTGCTTTACTCTTCTAGCTAAGGATTGCTTTGGATATTGTAGGTCTCTTATTTTTTCAAATGAATTTCATGATAGCTTTTTCTGTTTATAGAAAGAATAGTGTTGGTATTTTAATTGGAATTGCATTGAGTCTGTATAGCACTTTGAGTGGTATGGCCATTTTGACAATGTTGATTCTGCCTATCCAAGAGCATGGGATATCTTTCCATCTTCTAAGGTCTTCTTCAATTTCTTTAGTGTTCTATAGTTTTCACTGAAGAGGTCTTTTACCTCTCTTGTTAGATTGATTCCTAAGTATTTTATCTTTTTGAGGCTGTTGTGAATGGGTACTTTTCCTAATTTCTTTTTCAGAAGATTCATCACTGATGTATAGAAATGCAATTGATTTATAGGTGTTGATTTTATATTCTGGTGTTTTTCTCTGGATAGATTTTCAAGGACTATGTTGAATAGCAATGGTGAAAGAAGGCATCCTTGTCTTGTTCCCGTTTTTAGAGGGAATGCTTTCAATTTTTCTCCACTTAGGATGATGTTGGCCTTGGGTTTAGGATAGATAGCTTTTACAATGTTGAGGTATGTTCCTATTATCCCTAGTTTCTCTAGAGTTTTGAACATGAATGGGTGCTGTATTTTGTTAAATGCTTTCTCTGCATCAATTAATAAAATCATATGATTCTTATTTTTAAGTCTATTGATGTGATGGATTATGTTAATTGATTTTCATATGTTGAACCAACCTTGCACCCCTGGAATGAACCCCACTTGATCATGGTGCACTACGTTTTTAATATATTTTTGTATGCAGTTTGCCAAAATTTTATTGATAATTTTGGCATCTATGTTCATTAGAGGTATTGGTCTGAAATTTTCTTTTATGTGCCTCTGTCTGGTTTTGGTATCAGGGTTATACTCACCTCATAGAATGAGCTTGGCAGGGATCCCTCCTTTTCTTTTCATGGAATAATTTGAGGAGTATTGGTATTAATTCTTCTTTGTAGGTCTTATAGAACTTGGCTGAGAATCCATCTGCTCCTTGGCTTTTCTTTGTTGGCAGGCTTTTAATGGCATCTTCTATTTCCTTGCTTGAAATTGATCTATTTAAGTTGTGTGTGACCTCCTGGTTCAGTTTAGGTAGGCCGTATGCCTCTAGATGTTTGTTGGTATCTTCAGGGTTTTCTATTTTACTGGAGTATAAATTTTCAAAATAGTTTCTAATTATATTCTGTATTTCAGTAGTGTCTGTTGTGATATTTCCATTTTCATCATGAATTTTAATAATTTAAATTTTCTTTCTACTTCTTTTCATTAGGGTGGCTAAGGGTTTGTCAATTTTGTTTATTTTTTCAAAGATCCAGCTTTTTGTTTTGTCAATTTTTTGAATTGTTTCTTTTGTTTCAATTTTGTTAATTTCAGCCCTGATTTTAATTATTTCCTGTCTTCTACGTCTTTTGGTGTTTTTTTCTTCTTTTTGTAGGACTTTGAGGTGTAGAGTCAAGTCATTTATTTGTTGACTTTTTCTTCTTTTAATGAATGAAATTAATGCAATGAACTTTCGTCTTAGCACTGCCTTCATGGTTTTCCAGAGATTTTGATATGTTGTATCAGAGTTTTCATTTACTTCTAAGAATTTTTTTATATCTTCCCTGATGTCTTCTGTTATCCATGTGTCATTCAATAGTGTATTATTGTTTCCAGGTGTTGGAGTAGTTTATATTTTTTAATCTGTTATAAATTTCTAATTTTATTCCATTATGGTCAGATAGGATGCAGGGTAGTATCTCTATTTTTTGTATTTGCTAAGACTTGTTTTGTGACATAACATATGATCTATTTTGGAGAAGGAATCATGTACCGCTGAGGAAAAAGTGTAATCACTCATTGATGGATGGAATAGTCTATATATTTCTGTTAAGTCTAAATTATTGTTTTATTGAGTTCTATGGTTTCTTTGTTTAGTTTTTGTTTGAAAGATCTATCCAGTGGCGAGAGAGCTGTCTTAAAATTACCAAGTATTATTGTGTTGTGCTCTATTTGATTCTTGTAGTTGAGAAGGATTTGTTTGATATACGTAGATGTCCCATTATTTGGTGCATAGATATTTATGATTGTTATGTCTTGTTGATGTATGATTCCCTTAAGAAGTATGAAGTGTTCTTCTTTATCCCTTTACACTAACTTTAGTTTGAATTCTACTTTATCTGATATGAGGTTGGGAACTCTTGCTTGTTTATGTGGTCCATGTGAGTGATATGTTTTATTCCCACCCTTTCATTTTCAGTCTGTGGATGTCTTTTCCTATGAGATGAGTCTCTTGAAGGAAGCATGTTGTTGGGTATTTTTTTGATCCAGTCTGTCAGTCTATGTCTTTTAATTTATGAATTAATCCATTCACATTCAGGGTTATTATTGAAGTATGATTTGTAATCTCAGTCATTTTGGTTTATTTTTTGTTTTTACCTTGACTTGTTTTCTCCTTTGATTGGCCTTTCTGTTAGTGTAGTTGCTCTCTTTGTGTATTTTTATTGTTGGTTTTCATTTCCTCCTCATGGACTATTCCTCCTCATGGAATATTTTGCCAAGAATGCTGTGTAGTGCAGGCTTTCTCACTGTAAATTCTTTTAACTTTTGCTTTTCATGGAAGATTTTTATTTCATCATCAAATCTGAAGCTCAGTTTTGCTGGATATAAGATTCTTGGTTGGCATCCATTTTCTTTCAGAGCTTGATATATGTTATTCCATGATCTCCTGGCTTTTAGGGTCTGGATTGAAAAATCTGCTGAGATCAAAACTGGTCTCTCCCTGTATGTAATCTGGTTCCTCTCTCTTGTGGCCTTTAAAATTATATCCTTATTCTGTATACTGGACATTTTCATTATAATGTGCTTTGGTGTAGATTTGTTGTAATTTCGTACACTTAGTGTCCTGTAAGCCTCTTGTATTTCATTTTCAAATTCATTCTTCATGTTAGGGAAATTTTCTGATATTATTCTATTGAAGAGATTGTGCATTATTTTGGTTTGAAATTCTGTGCCTTCTTCTATCACAATAAATCTTATATTTGGTCTTTTGATGTTATATCATAATTCTTGTATGTTCTGTTCATGGTTTCTCACCATTGTTACTGTGTCGTCATTTTATTTTCAAGATTGTATGTTTTGTCTTCATTATCTGAGGTTCTGTCTTCCAAGTGATCTAGTCTGCTGGTGTTGCTTTCTATTGAGTTTTTTATTTGATTTCTTGTTTCCTTTATTTCAAGAATTTCTGTTTGGATTTTTTTTCACAATCTCTAGCTCTTTCTTAAAGTAATATTTTGCTACCTGTATTTGTTCCCTTATCTCTTTGTTGCTGTGATCAATGGTTGCATTTATTTGCTCCCTTATCTCTTTGTTGGTGTGATCAAGATGTATTTACTCTCTTATTTCTTTGTTGTAATGATCAATTTTTGCCTGTATATGATTGCTTATGTCATCCTTTAATTCACAGATCATTTTAATTGCATACATTTTGAATTCTTTCTCTGACATTTCATCAACTTTTCTTTCAACGGATTCTATTATTGTAGTATCTTGGTTTATTTGGGTTACTTTATTCCCTTTTTTTATGTTGTTTATGTATCTTCCTTTCTTGCAATATCAATCTGAGGTATTATGGTTTCTATTCTATAATCTTGTTAGTATCCCTACAGATTACCTGTATCTCACCTTGGAGTTCACTGCCAGTTCCCAGCAGGTGTCCCTTGATGGACACTACTGCCACTAAAGATGGTGTCAGCAGTAGTGGAAGTAACTCAAGATGACATTGGGAGTGGCCCAAGATGGATGCAAATGCTTTCAGAGATGAGGCTAAAAGAGTGGAACTTACAATGGCTTTGGGTATATTCATAAGAGATGCAGTGCTTTGGTGGGCTGCTGCCTCCAGGCCCTGTCTGTTGTCCCAAGGTAGAGGCTACTTCATGGAAGAATTATGGGGATGGCTGCAGTGTCCCAAGATGTATACAGGAAGGAAGCAACAGCATGGATCTCCACTCTGTGCAGGGGAAGTCCTGGGCCTGGGCTCTCACACAGACCTGTGAGGGTAGTCTTAGAGCTGATCTTGGCCTGGACAGGTGGTAGGCTGGAGCTTGGGCCTGGGCTTCCATGGATCAGCAGGAGCTCTGTTGCGGAATTGGGTGCAGTTCTCCAAGTTCCCCTCAGGGGTCCTTGGAGGCACTCCTGAGCATCTGAGGTCTGAGTTCCCCCATGAGTAGGTGGATTGGTGGGTAGCAGTCTCTGGCCTGACTTTGGCTGGGCTCTTGTGGAGGTCCCTGAAAGTGGTCCTGGCCTTGGATTGTGTTCTCCCAGAATGGTAGGGGGCACTTGCGTGGAATTGGGGGCAGTCCTGGGTCTCATTTAGGCCTAGTCTCACACAGGGGTTCCTGGAGACAGCGCTGTATATCTGGGTCTAGGTCCCCCTCTGTGGGACTGTGGATTCTTATTTCTGTTTTTCATGAAGTGTTCTCAGGGTTTTTTTTGTCTCTTATTTTAATATTAGAGTTTTTCCTCAAATTTGGGAATTCATGAGCAGGATGAAATGACCAATATCATAGTTTGTGGGCTTTTTAAAAATTCAGTTTGCTTCTCTACAGAAAAATTATCCAAACTCTTCACATGATATATAAGCTGAAATACAGATACAGTGATGAATCCCTTAAGGATGGGGAAATATTTTGCAATTTTTTTCATTGTGAGAACATTATAGATTGTTATTACTGCAATGTCACTAGGACACATAATCTTATACCACATCTGTCATGTATGCAGTTGATTGTATTGTTATGCATTGCATGTCTGTATTCTGAAAAGCCAATAGTAAAAGTTGAGGGGGAGCTGTGTGTCCCTGTATTAGTCAGGGGTCTCTAGGACACAGAAACTATAGGATCTGCATGTGTAGAAGGAGATTGCTTCACATGATTATGAAGACTAGTAAGTCAAAATCTGTAGTATGGTTCACCAGGATTGAGATTCAGAAGAGTTGATGGTGCAGTTTCAGTCAAAAGCCTAGCAAGCACAGACTAAGAAGGACAGATGTTACAGATAAAATCTGAAGGTAATATGCTTAAAAATTCTCTGTTGTTTGAGGATGCCAATTTTGTTGTTGTTGTTATTTGTTTTCCTTGATTTTGGCCTATTATATATTAGGCATACCCTGATTATTTATGGAAATATGATTACTGAAAGCCCACCAAATTAAATGTAGTCTCACCCCAAAATATCTTTTTATTGACATCTTAAATAGATTAGTATGTAGACTTACAATAAATTAACTATGATGCTCTCATAAACTAAGTTCAAAATTTTCATTAATTAAAAAAATCCTTAGCTGTAAGCTATGAGTAAAGTCCCTTTGTTTCAATCTCTTTAGAGACT
Organism: Xerus rutilus; assembly: GCA_028644305.1. Classification (NCBI taxonomy): domain Eukaryota; kingdom Metazoa; phylum Chordata; class Mammalia; order Rodentia; family Sciuridae; genus Xerus; species Xerus rutilus. The sequence continues at coordinate 63,610,011 of CM053417.1, forward strand.
AAACTACGAGCCAATGATTAGATTGACCAGCAGAATGTGGTAGAGTTAATAATGTGCCAGTTCTGTTCATAGACTTTTAAATGAAATTTCTTAAATATGGCACTATTAATATTTTTGCTGTAATAATTATTTGTTGTATGAGACTGATCTGTACATTGTAGGATGCCTATCAGCATTCTTGCCCTTTACTAACTAGATGCCAGTTGTAACCTCCCTGTACTTATGACAACTAAAATATGTCTCCTGACATTGATAAATATCACAAATACCCTGGGACAAAATAATTCTCAGCTGAGAAACATTTATTTTAAAATATAGATTTTCTCTATTCTATTTCTTGAAATGATCAATGTATGCTATGGGGGAAACAGTCTCCATGTTAGAAGTTGGACTACTATGCAATAACCATATAGATAGAAATATTTGGCTGGTCCTTAGCTGTTCTGACCATTAAAAATGAGGTGCCAGACATGTGGGTAAAGAAGTCATCGTGAACAGTCAACCAATAAATTTTCAGAGGACTCTATTCCTAGTTCCTGTAATCATTTGACTGTAACCATGTGACACACTCAGCTGATTTCTGTCTACCCACAGAATCTTGAAAGTTAGTACAAACGATTTTGCTTTACTAAGAGAAATTTATGGACTAAATTTTGGAATGGTTTGTTTTAAAATAATAAGTAAATGGAAGAGAAATTACAAAATAAATTAAGCAAGAATACTTTTCCAATGAAATCACCTGAAGTTCTAAATTAGAAAGGTCCACCAAGTGCTTAGCACAATGATTTTTTTAAAACAATCATGTCAATGGATATCATCCAGAAATTTTAGAACATAATGTATTAAAAGGAAAATTTAAAAGCTCACATATGCATTATCTAACACACACACACAATCAAAAAACACAAAAAATCATGTCAGATGAAACAGAAGAGAAAAGCACTCATCAATAACAAAACAAAACTGGAATCTGGAAGACAATGAGTCATGCCTTCCAAATTATGTGATAATATAATTTCAAACTTGTGGACAATTTATCAATCAAATATGGGAGTACAATTAGAACATTCTCACACATGTAGTGTGTCAAGAATTGTATCTCCTATACACTGTAATAGAGAAGAATGGTTTAATTATAGTAAGTATGGAGTTTTATATTATCAATATATATTTAGCTTTACTTTCTATCTATAGGAATTATTTAATATTACCATTTTAGTAAAGTGATTCAGATGATATCTAAGATAAGTGATACATATGCAAGTAAATTCTATGTTGGGAGTCAAAGTTCCTCCTAGGTTTGGATTGCCAGAGGTAGCCAGATTTCTTAGATTTTTTTAAATGCTCATTTGTTAATATCTGAAGAACAGATTTTTGGTTTTAATTTTCATGTTCCATTTTCTTACATTTCAAAATATAAAGAATAAGCTCTTCCCTACAGGTGGATGAGTAAACTAGCCTGAAGACAAGCACTAAGACAACAATAAATAGTACTCAAGTATTTATGAAAACACAACTGGAGCCATCCTTGAATATAAATCTCATGAAATGTCAGATTAACATTTATTCCTTTAGACAAAAATATGGAAAAGAGTTTTATGGAGATTAAATTTCTGTGTGTTCACAAGTGACTAAAGTTACTTTTCAGATACACAAATAGTTCTTAGATAAAATCATAATCTTCAGCCATCCACTCAAATATGGAGAAGGACAGAAGACATGAGGAAATATTAACTGAGAAGAATGGACATCCTTAGAATAAATCTAACTATGGTCAACATATAATTATAGCAGTTATAACTATGTTGGTAATATAGAAAATAGGCACCAGCCTATTAGTTGCTCAGAGATTGCTCATTCTGATGCAGCCATTTCACTCCAAACACTGGTGTACTTAGGGACTATGTCATGAAACTGGAAGAAGTATCTGAGTAATTAATTGGAACTTGAAGGTTTTGAAGTCTCACTGATAATGATTTCAGAATCCAAGTGAGAAAACGTTAAAAAGTGTTACTTAAAACAAAACAAACCACTTTTTGCAAAATGACAAAATAGTTAACACTGAAACAACTTCAATTTTTTTGGTAGAGATTATTATATTTATTTTTATATTTTATTAGTTCATTATGGTTAAATGTAATATTTGGGTTCATTTTGATATGATATTACCACTATGAGAAGTGATTTGCTCCAATTCAGTCTCTAGTGTGTCCTCTTTCTCTCCCCTTCCCTCTATCTTATCCCTTTCCTCTACTGGTCTTCATTCTACTTATTTATGTTTTCTTTTAAATTCTTGCTTTATAGATATACATAAAGATGAGATTCACTGTGATATATTCATGTATGTGCATAGGATATTTTGCTACATTTCATTCAACAGTTTGTACATTTTTTACCATCCCTGTTCCCCCTCCCTCAATCCCCTTCCTATACTGTGCCACTGATCTCTCTTCTGTTTTCATGGAATTCCCCCTTCCCACTTATTTTGGTCTAATTACTAACTACCTCATAGGAGAGAAAACATTAGATCCTTGAATTTCTGGGTAACACTGCTTCACTTAAAATGTTCTTCATTTTCATCCCTACCAACAAATACATAAATTCATTCTTTATGGTTAAGTAAAACTCCATTTTGAATATAGACTGCATTTTTTTATCCATTACTCTGTTGATAGGCATCTGGGATCTTCTCAAAACTTTTTTATTGTGAATTTCTCTGCTACAAAATTGATGTATCTAGGGACTGGGGTTGTGGCTGTGTGGTAAACCACTTGCCTAGCATGTGTGAGGCAATGGGTTCCATCCTTAGCACCACATAAAAATAAATAAAGGTATTTATAGGAGCTCTCTCCCTGCCTTCAGTGCCCCCTATGCTGATTGGCTACTTTGAATACTTCCCCTCCCCTTTACCCTATGCTGATTGATTACTTTGAATACTTCCCCTCCTCTTTACCCTATGCTGATTTGTTACTTTGAGTGCTTCCCCTCCCCTTTACCCTATGCTGATTGGCTACTTTGAATGTTTCTCCTCCCCTTTACCCTATGCTGATTGGTTACTTTGAATGTTTCCCCTCCCCTCTACGCCATGCTGATTGGCTGCCTTCAGTGCCTCTCCTTTTCTCATCTCATGCTGATTGGCTGCACACCTGACATGGATCAATACCCTATTGGCTGTAACCTAACCTCAGGGCCATGATTGGTCCGAGGACCCTATATAAAATGTTGCACTAACTGAAATAAATGGGTCTGCTTCTTGCTCAGGCAGAGCGGTTTTACCTACCCCGGATGTCTGGGTGAGTAACTGGGCAACTGTCCACCCCATAAACCCTCGTCCCCATTCCTCGGTCCTCTCATCCTGCGGGACCCCAACTCTTCCGGCGAAACCACATGAGGCACTACATAAACGACAGGTATTGTGTCCATCTACAACTAAAAAAATTTTAAAAATTGATGTGCCTATATCACTATAGTATGCATATATGTCTTTTGAATAAATAACTAGAATTGAGATGGCTGAATCCTATGGTGGTTCCATTCCCAGGTTTTTGAGGAATCACCGTACTATTTTCTAGCATAGTTGTACTAATTTGCAGTCCCACTAACAATGCTTCACTGTACTTTCTTACCCCCACTTCTCCCCAACACTTATCATTATTTGTATTCTTGAAAATTGCTATTCTGACTGCAGTGAGATGAAATCTCAATGTAATTTTGATTTTAATTTCTGTGATAGAGATGTTGAACTTTTTTCATATATTTGTTGGTCATTTGTATTTATGCTTTTGAGAGTTGTCTGTTTAATTCTTTTTTAAAATATTTTTTAGTTGTAGATGGGCACAATATCTTTATTTATTTATTTTATGTGGTGCTGAGGATTGAACCCAGTGCCTCATGCATGGAAGGCAAGCAATCTACCACTAAGCCACAACCTCAGCCCCCTGTCTAATTCTTATGCTTATTTATTATATGGGTTATTTGGTTTTAAATTATTTATACATTCCAGATATTAATCTCTTGTCTGAGGGGCAAGTGGCAAAAATCTCTCATTCTTTAGGCTCTATTTTCATACTCTTGTTTCTTTTTATGTGCAGAACCTTTTTAATTTGATATCATCACATTTATTAATTCTTAATTTTATTTCTTGTGCTTTAGGCCTCTTAAGTAACTCAGTTCCTGTGCAAATATGTTAGAGTGTTGAATGTACATTTTCTTCTAGCAGAGGTAGAGTTTCTGGTCTAGTTTCTAGGTCTTTGATTCACTTTCATTTGAATTTTGTTCAAGGCAAGAGATAAGGGTCAAGTTTTATTTTTCTACACTTGAATACCCAGTATTTCCAGCACCATTTGTTAAAAAGACAATCTTTTCTCTAAAGTTTTTGGCACCATTGTCTAATATCAGATGACTGTATCTATATGGGTTTGTCTCTATGTCTTCTGTTGTATTACATTGTTCTTCATTCTGTTTTGATGTCAATGCCATGCAATTTTTTTTATTATAGTTCTGTAGAATAATTTGAGATCTGATATTGTGATATCTCCAGCATTGCTCTTCCTGCTGAGGATTACTTTGATTTTTCTGGGTTTCTTATTCTCCCAAATAAGGATTAGAACTGTCTTTTTTTCAGGTTCTTTGAAGAATGTTTTTGATATTTTTTCAGGGATTGCATTGAATCTGTATAATGCTTTTGGTAATATGGTCAATTTGATAATAATAATTCTGCCTATGCAAGTACATGGATGGTCTTTATATCTTCTAAGATGTTCTTCATTTTCCTTCTTCAGTGCCCTGTAGTTTTCATTATAAGTGTCTATCACCTCCTTGGTTAGATTTTTTCCTAAATATTTTTGTGGTTATTGTGAATGGGATTGTTTTCTTGATTTCTTTATCACCAGATTCATTATTGGAATATAAAAAGGATTTGATTTATGTATGTTGATCTTGTATCCTGTTACTTTACTAAATTTATCAGATCTAGAAGTCTTGTGTTGGAATTTTCTGGATATTCTAAATATAAGACTATGTCATTGGCATATTGAGATAATTTTTCTTCTTCCCTATTTGTATCCCTTTAATTTCCTTCTCTTGCCTGATTGCTCTGACTAGATTTTCAAGGACTTGGCTACAATTTCAAGGACTCTGTTGAACACAATTGGGGAGAGTGGACACTCTCGTCTTGTTCCTGATTTTAGAGGAAATGCTTTCAATTTTTCTGTTTTAGTATGATGTTGGCCTTAGGTTTGTCATACATAGCCTTTACAATGCTGAGGCAAGTTACTTCTATCCCTAGTTTCTCTAGTGATTTAAATATGAATTGGTGCTGAACTTTTACAAATGCTTTTTCTGCATCTATTGATAAAATTATGTGACTTTTTGTCCTTCACTCATTTTTGTACTGATATATATTTATTTATTTGTGTATATTGAAGCATCCTTGCATTCCTGGAATTAAAAAATAACTTAATTATGGTACACTATCTTCTTAGTGTGCTTTTTCTTGTGATTTATCTGTATTTTATTAAAGATTTTTGCAGCTATGTTCATCAAGGATATTAGCCTAATGTTTTCCTTTGATTTGTCTTTGTCTGGTTTTGGCATGAGGGTGACATTGGCTTCGTATCATGAATTTGACAGTGTTTCCTCCTTTTCTATTTGATGGAATAATTTGAGGATGACTGACATTAGTTCTTCTTTAAAGATCTGGTAGAATTTACTGAGAATACATCTGATTCTGAGCTTTTTTTTAATATTTTTTTTTTAGTTGTTGATGGATCTTTATTTTATTCATTTATTGTGTGTATGTGGTGCTGAAGATCGAACCCAGTGCTTCACGTATGCTAGGCAAATGCTCTACCACTGAGCTACAACCCAAGCCCATGAGCTTTTATTTTTTGAAAGGCTTTTAACCATTACTTCAATTTTGTTGCCTGATATATTATATGTGTCTAGAAATTTTCAATATCTTCAAAATTTTCTAGGTTCTTGGAATATAAATTTTCAAAATAATTTCTAATGATTCTCTGGATTTTATAAGTGTCATGATGATATATCATTTTTTAACTTTAGTTTTGTTTATTTTGGTGTTTTCTTTCTTTAGTTTGGCTAAGTGCTTATGAATCTTGTTTATTTTTTCAAAGACAAAACTTTTTTGTTTCATCGGTCCTTCATATTGTTTTTTTTATTCTCAATGTCAATAATTTTTGTTCTAATCTTAATTATTATCTGTTATTTACTTTTTAAAATTAGTTTGTTCTTCTTTTTCTAAGACTGAGTTGTAACATTAGATTATTTGCTGTCTTTCTATTTTTTTTTTTTTTTTTTTTGGTACTAGAGATTGAACTCAGGGGCACTTGACCACTGAGCCACATTCCCAGCCCTATTTTGTATTTTATGTAGAGACAGGGTC
>CM053417.1:63616513-63662802 GCA_028644305.1 Xerus rutilus
GCCCACATATTTTGAGATGTTGAAGCTTTATTCTCATTTGCTTCTATGAATTTTTTTCCTCTCCGATTTCTTTCGTGGTTCACTTGTCGTTCAAAGTTGTATCAGTATCTAGAAGTTTTTAAACAATTTCTGTTTTTTTGTTTTGTCATTAATTTCTAATTTCTTTCCATTATGATCTGATAAGATGCAAGAAATCATCTCTATTATTTTTGTTTGCTAGGACTTTTTGTACTGCAAAATTTGATATATATTAGAGAAAGCTTCATGTGCTGCAAAGTAGAAAGTTAAGTAATTTGTAAATGAGTGAAATATTCTATAGATATCTGTTAGGTACATTTGATTAATTGTATTTTTTTAGTTCTGAGGAGTCTTTAGCTTATGTCTTGATAACCTATCTAATAGTAAGAAAGGTGTGCTGATATCCCCCCCGTATTATTGCTTTAAGGTCTATTTGATTCTTTATATTGAGAATTGTTTGCTTTGTGTACACAGATAAACCATTTGGTGGGCAAAAATATTTACAAGGATTATATATTGGTTTTGAATTATTCCTTTTACCAGTATGTGGTGATCTTCTTTGTCTCTTCTGATTAATTTTCACTGGAAATCTACTTTGTTTGGTATGTGAGTAGGCTGCCCCTGCTGCCTTTGGGTTTCCATTTATGTGGAATATCTTTTTCCATACTTCCACATTTAGCCTATAAATGTCTTTGCCTGTAAGGTGAATGTATTTCAAACAAACTTATGGTTGGTATTGCCTTTTAATCCAATCTACAATCTATGACTTTTGACTGTTGAATTTAGACCATTTACATTAAATATTATCATTATTGCATTTTTTGCAATTGTGATTTATTTCTAATGCTTAATTCAGACTTTTTTATCCTTCAATTAATTATCATTATAGTGTGATCCATCCCTTTGCTGCTTTTAATTTTTAGTTTTTATTTCTTCTGCATGAAATATTTCATCGAGTATGTTTGTAGTTTTGGCTTAGTGGTTATTAATTCTTTTAGTTTCTGCTTATCATGAAAGGCTTTTATTTCTTCTTACATTTTGAGTGATGATTTTTCTAGATATAGTAATTTTAGTTGGCATCCATTTTTTCAGGGCTTGATATATATTATTCTATGCCCTCCTGGTTTTAGCATCTGTTGAAATATCAGTTGAAATCTTCATTGACTTACATCTAGATGTGGTCTATTATTTTTCTCTTGTAGTACTTCAAATTCTATTTTTTATTCTGTATATTAGGAATTTTCATAATAATGTGTTTTGGAGATGATATTTTTGAACTTGTCTGGAGTTCTATATGCCTCTCAATCCTAAGATTTGGAAAATTTCATATTATTTCAATTAAAAGATCATGCATTCACTTTATTTTTATTTCAGAGCCTTCTTCTACACCAATGATTCTTAGATTTTGTTTCCTAATGTTATTGAAGATATCTTGAATATTATGATCATAGTCTCTTAACTTCTTTTCTTTGTTGTCAACTTTATTTTCAACATTACATATTTCATCTTCAATGCTCAGGGTAACTCTACATCATGTTAAACTACAAGAATAGGGTCATATTTAGAATAAGTCATACTCTATGTATGTACAATATGTCAAAATACCCTCTACTGTCATGTATATCTAAAAAGAGAAAATAAAAAAAAGAAGAAAAAAAGAAAGAGAAAGGAACCTGCCTTCAAAGTGTTCTAATTTTTAGTGATTATTTCCATTTAATTTTTAATTTGATTTATTGAGTCTTTCATTTCCAGGATTTCCATTTATTTCTGTTTTTGTTTCAGTATCTCTTTACTGAAATGAACTTTCACTTCTTGTGTTTTCTAGTTTGATTCATTACATTTTTTATCTCATTAAACATTTTAACTTTCTAAGTTCTTTCTCTGACATTTCTTCTGCTGCCATCTCAATGAGATCATTTATGGAATTGTGGGCTGTTTGGAGTTGTTTGCTATCTTGTTTTTTCGTACTCTCTGCATGTCTACCTATCTTCTGGGATGATTGCCCCTTCTATTTTATTCAAGGAAGTATTTAATGACCTTCTTTATCTTAAGAGCCCAGGATGGGTAATTATCCAGGTATTAATATTTTACTCAAATGTATCTTTTCGTGTTTCAAGCATTAGCTCCACTTTAGTAGAAGACATTAAAACCTATTTACTACAGTCAGTTCAGAGCAATGTCATGTTCTAAACAACCACAAGAAAAACAAAAAACTTATTTCTAATGTTCTCCACATTTCCTCTAATCCTGGTATAAAATTGTAGTAATGCTCTAGAATAGGTTGAAAAATACTTTACTAAATATAGTAAAATTCATATTACTTTACTTAGGGTCAGAAAAAGGGAGGAAAAAAAAATAGGCAAAAGGAGAAAAAAATGATAAATGAAAGAAAAAATAGAAATGAATAATACAAACCAGGGTAAAAAAAGAAGAAAATATGAATGGGGGATTTGAAGTAGTAGCAGATAATATAAGAGGGATAAGGGTGGGTAAGAAAAGCAAGTGGAAGTCTAAGTAGGAAAACAAAGGTAGAATGATTCTAGTTAGTGCTTTAAAACATTAGAAGAAAATCAATTGAATGAGGTGAGTGCACATTACCAAATACTAGACTAACAGCTATCAAATCAAAATAAAGGAGATAAATGTGTAATACAAACTGACATTAGAGATATTTATAGCAAACCATGCCAAGGTGGATAAAATTCTTATTGAATCTTCCTGGTTTTTATTTCATCAGATGTGGGATATTCAGAAGATATCCATCATTCTTCAGATTTGTATCTTTCTAGAGGTGCTGTGGCACATGAGCTACTTCTCTGGTTGCTATAGATTTATCATAATCCATTTTTTTCATCAACCCAGGGACCTGAGGCTGAATCCTTGGGCGGTGCTATGTTGTGCTTATTCATTGTTGCTATTGTGTGGAAGAGCATAAGATGCAGGGCTCAGGGATATCTCTTTGATTGCTGTGAGACTGTGTGAACTTTCTATCTTCCACAGAATCTTCTTTAAAATGGCATAAATCCTGGTGACTGCAAGCATGGAATTTGGATTTTAGACTCTGTGGGTGGTGTGTTGTGCAGAAGCATTCCCCTGATTGATGTGGATCACTGGGATATCATCCTTGTAATGAGGAAAGAGAGTCAGTTGACCCACCTGCATCTGAGCTTTTACTGTCTGTAGTTGTGAATTGTGGTTGCTGTAGCCATCTGTGGCTTCATATAGAGATAGTTGGCTCAACTGCATCTAAGCTCTCATTGTCTGCAGTCATGAATCACATGTGTCCACTCCTTTCTTTGTCTGAACTCCTGAAGAGGTTGTATTGAATATTATGTCAGGGCTAACACTCTCCAGAAGTGGTTAGCTCTTGGAACTGCTCCACTTCAATCTCTTTGTCTGCAGTGCGGGAGAGTGTGTTAGAGTAACTCCCAGAAAGCAGTGACTCCTCTACAAGTTCCTTCTAGATGGATTATTGAAATTCATTCCCTTTCAAAGGTATTCCCTTTGGTTTTAGTTGCTGCTATCTGAAGGAGGAGAGAAACTGTACTGATTTAATTTCTTGTAGGTAATCTGGCTAACTGTAGATTCTACAATATGGATGCTACTCCCAGCATGGCCGTGAGCCTGCAATTTGGGTTACACTGTTTGATTTCCTTCACTGACTTTGCTGTTACAGTCATGTTTTAACTTTAGGCTGCTTCCCCTTCCCCCAGCCATTGTTAATTAAGTGAGCAAATATTATTTTCTTCTTTCTCTTTCTCTCTTTGTTGCCACTCCCCCACGGACCCCACCCTGGTCCAGGCTTGGGTTTAGGAATTCTGTCCTTATTTTTTGCTCCAGTAACCAAACTTCAAGTCCCTTCAAGTCTCAGACTGTCCAATATTGAATTTCTTGGTATTAACTCTCACACACCTCTCTGATCAGTTATTCTTTTATTGCTTCTTTTCTGGACTGTGGGAGGGTTGGGGTGGCTGCTTAGATCCTCTCCACCATTTTCAAACTCAAACAATTCAATTTTTAATGAGTAAAACTAATTAGGCACAGATAGTGCTAGGAATCACTTGGATGCAAACATAGTGAATAAGTTCAGTGATCAGATGAAGAATCAAAATGTGTAAGCATCAAAAGAAAACATGAAAACTATGACATTTAAAGCATTCATATAAATAGTTCCTAAGGAGTAGAAACTAGTAGTCAAATGATCCAATTTGGCTGTAATTGTTTTCTTTCTTTTGCTCATGTACAAAATAAATGTATGTGAGTCATAAGTGAAATACAATGAATTTTTCCAAAATGAATACATCCAAATAAAGCAACAATTTTACAAGCATTCCAGAAGCCTATACTCTGCTCCTTTTTGAGAATTTCCTACCTCCTTGGCAAGTATAACACCAATTTTAATATTTCACAGCATGGATTAATTTTATGTCCTTTTGGGTTCTATATAAATAATACATAATGTTTGCTCATTTTGATGTCTCGATTCTCCCACTCAACATTATGTTTATGAGATTCAATCATATTTTTGCTTGAAGTAGTATGTTGTCCTGTATGTGAACATACAGGATTATATTGTGCAATCATGCCTAATTTATTCATATTATTATGATAATAAAGGTAGCTTAGAGTTGAGGCTAATATGAATAAATATGCTATGAATATTTTTGTGTATTTCTCTGCTGAATATAAGCACACATTTCTGTTGAGTGTATACCTGGGTCATGAGGCATATATCCATCCTGCTAACCAATATTCTGAAGAGGCTTTATTAAATTACACTTCCACTAGCATAGCATATGTTATGTGACATAAATCTAGTTGCTATATATTAAGTTAATAAATGAGAAAAACTCAAAGAAAGGGATTATTTGGGGTTAAAATATAAATTATTATATGGAAGATTTTGCCAAAAGGGGAAACTGACGCTCATTGTAATTCCCTTTTTCTCCTACTTCTTAATGTAGAAACTAGAAAAGCTAATGGTAGCTTTCATAGATTGTATTGCAACTAAGAATAGTGATATACACAGTTCTAGCTAATATAATCTAATAATTCTGCTGGGTATCTTGGGTGAGCTTTTCCCATTCTCATAAAAAGATATATTTGGGAAGTACCATCCTTTCCCCCAATATTTACCTTTCTTGAAAGTGAATGTGATTGCCTGATGCTATGGCAGCCATATTGTAATCATAAAGAAAAGACCAAGAAAGTGACAAAAACAATAACAATAACAATGATATTCTTGAGCTGTTGAAACAATGTTAGCATCTCTCCATCTCCAAATTTATTGTTATATGAGAAAAAATAAATTCATATAAATTCCAATTTTTTAAATTTGTTTTTTATAAAAACATGATAGTTATACATATTTGGGTTCATCTAAAAAAATCCATACATTCATAGAAGCTGATTTTAGTGCAGGTCCTCCACCATTTCTTCTCCTCCTCTCTCCTCCCTTATCCTATCTTAACTCTATTGATATTTCCATTCTTTAAGCATAAAGTGCCATAATTTCATTCTTTTCTTAACTAAGTAAAACTCCATTGTCGAGGCTGAGGTTGTGGCTCAGTGGCAGAGCGCTTGCCTCGCACGTGTTAGACACTGGGTTCGATCCTCAGCACCACATAAAACTAAGTGAAACAAAAATAAAGACACTGTGTCCATGTATAACTAAAATATATTTTTTTTAAAAAAAATTAAAACAAAGCAGGGCACGGTGGTGCAAGCCTGTAGTCCTAGCACTTAGGGAGGCTGAGACAGGAGAATCACGAGTTCAAAGCCAGCCTCAGCAACGGTGAGGCGCTAAGCAACTCAGTGAGATCCTGTCTCTACATAAAAAACACAAAATAGGGCTGGGGATGTGGCTCAGTGGTCGAGTGTCCCTGAATTCGATCTCCAGTATTAAAAAAAAAAAAAACTTCATTGTATATATGTGTATATATGTACCACAGTTTCTTAATTCTCTCACCTATTGATGGGCATCTGGATTAATCCCATAATTTGGCTGAGAAATACCCAATCTGGAACCAAATTTTAATCATCAGTTGCATTTTCTGTAAATTATAGTTGAAAACTTTCCCAAATGACAAATATTGAATTTCACTAAATAATAGAATTTAAATAGTAAGTTTGCCAGCTTTAATGACAAAATGAATATTTAGTTAAATTTGAATTTTGTATCAACACCAATTTGGGGCATATAAATATGTTCCATACAATAGTTCATGAAACAAAAAGCTGAGCAACTAAACCTCAGTGTGTGCAAGTACTAGGGAAATTCCTAAGATCAAAACAATAGAAATTCTGAGGCAATTTGCCATGAATTATGTAAATAATACAGACTCAATTTTAATTGATTTAATACTTGGGTTCCATACTGAAGAGCCAAATTCTCAGAAATGCAAGTCTGACTGGCCTAACATATCACCTACTTACCCTGTGACCAGCAGCTATGAAATGCTTTGATTGGAAGTCCTATTAAGACTAAATAAAAAGGAGAGCATTCCTTAAATTAAAAGCAGAATACTATTGAAAAAAGGAGGACAAAGAAAACAACAGAAATATATTACAATATCAGTAACACTAATGAAATTTTTAAAAAATTTTTTTAGTTGTAGATGGACACAAATATCTTTATTTTATTGATTTATTTTTATGTAGTGCTGAAGATGGAACCCAGTGCCTCCTGCATGCAAGACAAGCACTCTACCATTGAGCTACAATCCCAGCCCTCTAATGAAAGTTTAAAATGCATAAAATCAGAGGACTGAAGATGATAGGTAAAAAAAAAACATATATTTCTATTGCAATTACTGTTTAACCTGTTAGAACTTCTGTTTTACATTTCCATGATTTTGTCATTGAAAGCATGTTATGTAAATGCAATTATACAGGAGGCAAAATTTTAGGTTTGAATTTTTAAAAATCAGCATAAATTTCTGAAAACATTTCAGATAGTTGACCATGTCCATAATTCATTCATTTTTATTAATAAGTAGTATCAGTGGTATGAATTTATATATATATATTTAGATTTTCATATATATCTCATATATGTATGTATATGCATATATATAGATATCTAATTGTTTTAGTATATTTGTTGAAAGAATTTTCACCCATCCTTCATTGAATTGCTTTAGCACTTTCATATAATATCAATTGGATGTATACCTGTCATACTTTTTCTTTTTTTAATGTTGTTCCATTGACTTATGTTTACTTCTTCATCAGTACAACATTGCCTTGATTACTGTAGCTATATAGAAAGTCTTAATATCACATATTTTCACTTCATTCTTTTAAATTGCTTTAGCTATTATAATTTTGCCTTTCTATATATGTTTTAAATTCCTCAGCATATACCAATTTGGGGGGATTTTAATAGGTATTACATTAAAAGTATATATGAGTTTTGGTCAATTGAATTTTTTATTGTGTTGAATTTTACAATCCATATGATTCTCTGTTAACACTCTTTAAAAAATATATAGTACATTATCATTTATTATAGTCACTATTCTGAATAATAGATCACTAATGCTTTTTCTTAATAACTGAAAATTTGTATCCTTTGATGAACACCTTCAATTTCTCCAACTAGTTCACTCTTCCAGCTATAGATATCCTCCATTGTACCCTCCACTTGTATATGTTCAACTTTTTTAGATTTCACATATGACATAGTATGACATTTGTCTTTCTGTGCCTACCTTATTTTACCCAGTATAATGTCCTCCAGTTTCATCTGTGTTCTGCCAAATGACAGGTTCCCTCCACTTTGTAAGACTGAATATTTTTCTGTTGTGTATATATACAACATTTTCTTTATCCATTCATCTAATGGTGGACACCATTGTTGCCTTTATATCTAGATTATTGTGAATAATGCTACAATGAACATAAGAATACAGATGTCTCTTCATTTTACTGATTTCTTTAATTTTGTATATAAATACAGAAATAGGATTACTGGGTCATATGGTGACCATTTCAGGTATTCCAATGCCTGAAAGAAATTGCTTGCCAGCAAAGATTGCTGTATCCAGAAAAATTCTCATTCAGAATTAAAGAATAAATAAATAGTTTCTAAGATAACAAAAACTAAAAGATATCATGACTACTAAACCAAAACTTAAGAAAATAAAGAAGTGCTACATTCACAAGAAGTTAAAATTAAAGTTTAGAGCTCCAGAATGAACAAATCTAGTTAGAATAGTAGCTAAGAAAACAAAATTTAGGATCAAATTAACATTAGAAATAAATCAAAATGGCACGAAATAATAAACTCCACTTTAGAATAAAACATGTTCAAACTCTTCATTTAAAAGACACAGACTAGACTAACTGCAGACGAGATAGCAACTGCCATAACCATGCAGCTCAACCAAGCTGATTGGAGTGAAGATAAGCAGAATCAAAGGGAAGGTGTCAGGAGCTCCATGTGGAATGAATGGGTGTGATGAATAGGACTTAGAATTGTGAGAAATTTTCTGGTTGATTCTTTCTATTAGTGTAAGAGTTCTGGATTCACATATGAAGATTATAAGAACACTGCAGAATGGCTTCTCTCTTACACCATGTACCAACTTCATGCGGCAGAGATCTGTGGTTCTGCGTTAGGAGATCTAACTAATAAATTAATTCAGGCCCAGGTTTTTGACTACTGTGAGATACATAACTTTCTGTGAAGCACAACTCCAGGTCATGTTGATTGACTAGTGATTGGATTCCAGAATGGCAAAATCTGTGTGATGATGCAGGGCAGATTCCACATGTATAAAACTACACACTCTGGAAGATGACATTCCTTGAGGTCATTTTCCAGTTTCTGGATATGGATAGGATACCTTGAGTGTCAGCAATACAGCATGAGGCCTCAACCCCAAGTGTTAGGGTGGAGATATTTTACTAATCCATGATACACCAATGTACATGGTTTCTGTGGCCGTGGCCATTTCATAGTGCCTAATGATGAAAGGCTTGAAGTTTGCTTCCCTGCCATGTCTTATGTTTATCACCAGAATATGACGGAGAAAGCTGTTAGTGCCTGGGGGATGAATGGGAGAGCAGCAAGAGACAAGGAAGGCAACTATGTGATGATGATGGGTTCCAACTTTGAAACTGTGGCAGTTTCATCTGCTGCAGAATCTGGAGGTAGATGCTGTTGGCAAAAGCATATTACTAGATGTCATAGTTACACAGTGGTGTGGAATTCAATTCTTTGGATTCTCATTCAATGCTAACAATGCTACCATGTATTAGGAAAACCTAGATAAAACCAGTCACAAGAAAGCACTTATTATAATTGAGAAACAAGCTGCACAGAACTAGAAGAGCTTGTTTCCATTTTTAGGCTAACATTCCACAACCTGACAATGGCAGATAAGTGGTCTGACCCATGATGGGGTCTAAATATCCGCTATTTTCTTAGGCCCTTTCCTGGGGTCATGTGCATCTACCTTTAAATAATAGCAGAAACCTTTGCCTTCCGCACTTTCTCCCACCTCTGATATCAGTTCCTCTTGCTCAGTTGCCTTCTCAAAGCGACTTTCTTCAACCTCCATTCTTCTGCAAGAGCTAGAACCCATGACCTACCACCATTGTGGATATGCTTATAGTTGGATGTAGGCCTTTGATCCTTGCACAATAACTGCCAATAGCTTTGTGAGGTGATGATCATGCATCCCTGGGGATAAGTTCTGCCTCACAGGAAGAAATAACAACAAACAAGGACAAGCCCAACACACCCTGGACATTATTTAATTACCATCATGTTTTCAGAATGAATAAAGATAAAAGTAAAGAAAGGCAGGCATAGTGGCACATCCCTGTAATCTTAGACATGTGGGAGGCTGAGGCAGGAGGATTGCAAGTTCAAGGCCAGCATCAGCAACTTAGCAGGACCTTAAGCAACTTAGTAAGACCCTGTATCAAAATTAAAAAATAAAAGCAGGTGGTAATGTAGCTCAGTAATAAATTGCCCCCAGGTTAAATCCCTAGAACACACCCCTCCAAGATTAAAAATAATAAATAATAAAAATAAAAGAAATAGATTGGCACATTGAATACAAAACATGACCCAAATGTATGTTGCTTGCAAGAGACACAACTCACAGGAATAAACATCTTCAGGCTGAAAGTAAAAGAAAGAAAAATTATATTTCATGTAAACAAAACATAAAACAACCCGGGCGCGGTGGCTCAAGCCTGTAATCCCAGCACTTAGGGAGGCTGAGACAGGAGAATCGCGAGTTCAAAGTCAGCCTCAGCA
The DNA here is from genome assembly GCA_028644305.1 of Xerus rutilus. Taxonomy (NCBI): domain Eukaryota; kingdom Metazoa; phylum Chordata; class Mammalia; order Rodentia; family Sciuridae; genus Xerus; species Xerus rutilus. The sequence continues at coordinate 63,626,805 of CM053417.1, forward strand.
ACAGCGAGGCACTAAGCAACTCTTTCAGAGGGTTCATCACTGATGTAAAGAAATGCATTTGGCTTATGGGTGTTGATTTTATATCCTGCTACTTTCCTGAATTCTTTTATTAATTCCAGAAGTTTTCTGGTGGACTTTTTTGGATCCTCTAACTATAGAATCATGTTGTGAGCAAATGATGATAGTTTGAGTTCTTTTTTTTTTTTTCTATTTGTATCCCTTCAATTTCTTTCCTCTGTCTAATTGCTTTGGCTAGTGATTCAAGGATTATGTTGAATAGCAGTGGTGAAAGAGGGCATCCTTGTCTTATTCCTGTTTTTAGAGAGAATGATTCCAATTTTTCTCCGTTTAAGGATGATGTTGACCTTGGGTTTAGCATAGATAGCTTTTGCAATGTTGAGGTATGTGCCTACTATCCCTAGTTTTTCTAGTGTTTTGAACATAAAAGGGTGTTGTATTTTCTCAAATGCTTTCTCTGCATCAATTGATAAAATCATATGATTATTATCTTTAAGTCTATTGATGTGATGGATTATGTTAATTGATTTTTCTATGTTGAACCAACCTTGCATCCCTGGAATGAACCCCACTTGATCATGGTGCACTACATTTTAATATGTTTTTGTATGCAATTTGCCAAAATTTTATTGAGAATTTTGGCATCTATGTTTATCAAGGATATTGGTCTGATATTTTCTTTCTTTGATGTGTCTCTGTCTGGTTTTGGTGTCAGGGTGATACTCACCTCATAGATTGAGTTTGGAAGAGTTCCCTCCTTTTCTACTTCATGGAATAGTTTGAGGAGTATTGGTACTAAGTCTTCTTTGTAGCTTGGTAGTGGCTGAGAAACCAACCTGTCTCAGCTTTTTTTGGTTGGTAGGATTTTGATGGTGTCTTCTATTTTCTTGCTTGAAATTGATCTGTTTAAGTTGTTGTGAATGTCCTCCTGGTTTAGTTTTGGTAGGTCATATGCTTGTAGAAATTTGTCAGTATCTTCAGGGATTTCTATTTTACTGGATTATAAATTTTCAAAATAGTTTCTAATTATGTTCTGTATTTCAGTAGTGTCTGCTGTGATATTTCCTTTTTCATCATGTATTTTATTAATTTGGGTCTTCTCTATCCTTTTCATTAGGGTGGTTAAGGGTTTGTCAATTTTGTTTATTTTTTCAAAGAACCAGCTTTTTGTTTTGTCAATTTTTTTGAATTGTCTCTAATGTTTCGGTTTCATTAATTCCATCCTTGATTTTAATTATTTCCTGTCTTCAACTTCTTTTGGTGTTGGTTTGTTCCTCTTTTTCTAGGGCTTTGAGGTGTAGTGTCAAGTCATTTTTTTAAACAATATCTTTATTCATTTTTATGTGGTGCTGAGGATCGAACCCAGTGCCTCACGCATGCGAGGCAAGCACTCTACCACTGAGCCACAACCCCAGCCCGTGTCAAGTCATTTATTTGTTGGCTTTTTCTTCTTTTAATAAATGAGCTTAATGCAATGAACTTTCCTTTTAGCACTGCCTTCATAGCGTCCCAGATATTTTGATATGTTGCATCAGAGTTTTTGTTTACTTCTAAGAATTTGTTTTATCTCCTCCCTGATATCTTCTGTTATCTATGTGTCATTGAATTGCATATTATTTATTTGCCAGGTGTTGGAGTAGTTTATATTTTTTAATCTGTCATTGATATCTAATTTTATTCCATTATGGTCAGATAGGATGTAGTGTAGTATCTCTAATTTTTTTTGTATTTGCTAAGACTTGCTTTGTGGCTTAACATATGATCTATTTTGGAGCAGAATCCATGTGCTGCTGAGAAAAAAGTGCATTCATTCATCGATGGATAGAATACTCTATATATTTCTGTTAAGTCTAAATTATTGATTGTTTTATTGAGTTCTATGGTTTCTTTGTTGAGTTTTTATTTGGAAGGTCCATCTAGTGGTGATAGAGGTGTGTTAATGTCAGCCAGTATTATTGTGTTATGGTCTATTTGATCTTCTCATTGAGAAGAGTCTGTTTGATATACATAGATGCCCCATTGTTTGGGGCATAGATATTTATGATTGTTATGTCTTGCTGATGTACAATTTGTTAAGAAGTATGAAATATCCTTCTTTATCCCTTTTCACTAGCTTTGGTTTGAAGTCTACTTTATCTGATAAGAAGTTGGAAACCCCTGCTTGTTTATGCTGTTCATGTGAGTGATACCTTTTTTTTCCACCCTTTTACTTTCAGTCTGTAGGTGTCTTTTTCTGTGAGATGAGTCACTTGAAGGAAACATATTATTGAGTCTTTTTTTTAAATCCAGTCTCTCAGTCTATGTCTTTTAATTTATGAGTTTAGTCCATTCACATTCAGGGTTATTATTGAAATATGATTTGTAATCCCAGTCATTTTGGTTTATTTTTGTTTTTTACCTTGACTTGTTTTCTTCTTTGGTTGGCCTTTCCGTTCGTGTAGTTTCTCTCTTTGTATATTTTTATTGTTGATTTTCATTTCCCCCTCATGGAATATTTTGCCAAGAATGTTGTGTAATGCAGGCTTTCTCACTGTAAATTCTTTTAACTTTTGTTTATCATGGAAGGTTTTTATTTCATCATCAAATCTGAAGCTTAATTTTGCTGGATATAAGATTCTTGGTTGGCATCCATTTTCTTTCAGAGCTTGATATATGTTGTTCCATGATCTCGTGGCTTTTAGCTATCCTGCTCAGTTTATACCCAAAGGATTTAAAAACAGCATACTACAGTGATGTAGTCACTTCAATGTTTATGGCAGCTCAATTCACAATAGCTAAACTGTGGATCCAAACTAGATGACCTTTAATAGATGAACGGATAAAGAAAGTGTGGTATATATACACCATGGAATATTACTCAGCAATAAAAGAGAATAAAATTATGGCATTTGCAGGTAAATAGATGGAGTTGGAGAATATCATGCTAAGCAAAGTCAATTAATCCCCAAAAACTAAAGGCCAAATGTTCTCTCTGATAAGTGCATGCTGATCCATAATGGGGGAAGGTGCATGGGAAGAATGGAGAAATTTTGTTCAAAAGGAAGGGAAAGGGGCTGGGATTATGGCGCAGTGGTAGCGTGCTCACCTAGCACGCATAAGGCACTGGGTTCGATCCTCAGCACCACATAAAAATAAAACAAAGATATTTAAAAAAAAAAAAGGAAGGGAAGGGGGGCAGGGGCACAGGGGTAAAAAAGATGGTGGAATGAGATGGACATCATTGCCCTAGCTTCATGTATCACTGCAATTATGTTGTGATTCTACATCACGTACAACCAGGGAAATGAAAAGTTGTGCTCCATTTGTGCACAACAAATCAAAATGCATTCTGCTATCATGTATAACTAAATACAATAAATAAATTTTTAAAATAATGATAAAAATGGAAAAAAGAGGTATAGTCAGGCCTATTTAGCTAGCAGAATATTCATTCACATGTACAATATGTTATATGCATGAAAATTCTCATTACTTCCATGTTTATGCATGCACACAGATATATTTCCTTTGATCAAGCTCAAGTGTTCGCATGCATTAAAACTTGATCTTCCTCTAACAAGGATAAGTTCTTTGTGTATCTCACTATTGTTGCCATTCAAATCTCAGCTCAAATATCAGCCTCCCCAAATATCATGCTAAGTGAATTAAGCTAATCCCAAAAAACCAAGGTCTAAATGTTCTTTCTCATAAGTGGATGCTGGTCCATAATGGGGTTGGAGCGACAGCATGAGAATAATGGTGGAACTTTGGATTGAGCAAAGAGGAGTAAGGGGCATGGGGCTAGGAAAGATTATGGAATGAGATGAACATCATTACCCAAGGAATATGTAAGATTGCACAAATGGTGACTCTACATCGTTTACAACCAGAGAAATGAAAAATTGTGCTCCACTTGTGTGTAATGAATCAAAATGTATTCTGCTGTTATGTATAACTAATTAGAACAAATGAAATTAATTATACCTGCATTTACTTCCTTATTTCTTTGTGTGATCAATGGTTGCCTTTATTTGCTCTCTCATTTCTTTGTTTGAGTGATCAATTTTTTCCTGTATATGCTCGCTTAAGTCAGTCTTTAATTCACAGATAATTTTAAATATATACATTCTGAATTCTTTCTCTGCCATTTCACCAATTGTGCTGTCAATCAATTTTATTATTGTAGTTTTTTGTTTTGTTTGGGGCACTTTCTTCCTTTTTTCATGGTGATTATTTATCTTCCTTTCTTGCAATGTCAGTCCGAAGTATTGTGGTTTCTATCCTATAATCCCATAGTATCCCTACAGATTACCTGTATCTCATCTTGGAGTTCATTTCCAGTCCCCAGATGGACACTACTGCCTCTAAAGATGGTTTCAGTGGTGGTGGAGGTAACTCAAGATGGCAATGGGGTTTGCCCAAGATGGATGCAAAAACTTTCAGAGATGGGGCTAAAAGGGTGCGACTTATAATGGCTTTGGGCTGATTGATAAGAGATGCAGCATTATGGCATGCTGAGCTATGGTGAGCCTGTGCCTCCAGGCACTGTCAGAGTGGAGGTTACTCCATGGGTAGAACTATGGGGATGGCTTCAGTGTCCCAAGATGTATACAGGAAAGGAGCAACAGCATGCATCTCCACTCTGTGCATCGGCAGTCCTGGGCCTGGGCTCTCACATAGGCCTGTGAAGGTTGTCCTAAGCCTGATCATGTCCTGGGCTCCTTCAAGGGTTCTAGGTGGTATGCTGGGGGCCTGGGCCTGGATTCCCACAGATCAGCAGGGACTCTGACTCAGAAGGATGTGAACTGTTTTGGGGCTGAGGCTAGGGGTCCCTGGAGACAGTTCTGGGTCTGGGTCTGAGTTTCCCCATGGGTCAGTGGATTGGCTGGTAGCAGTCTTGGTCTGACCTTGGCTGGGCTCCAGTGGAGTCCCTGGAAGTGGTCCGTGGTCTTAGTCTGTGGTCTCACTGTTTGGCAGGGGCTCTGGCATAGAACTCTCAGTGAAACAATTTTAAAACCTTTAGAAATGAATTAGAATAGAAATAAGATGTACCAGGATCTCTGGGACACTATGAGTGCAATTCTAAGCACAAAGTTTATAGTTATGAGTTTCTACAGTAAAAAGTCAGAAATATCTGAAAGAAACAATCAAATGATACATTCCTAGTCCTTCAGAAACAAAAATGTGCCAATTCTAAAAGCAGTAGTAGGAAGTAAATACTTAAGATCAGAGCTTAAATTAATGAAGAGAATAGATAAACAATACAAAGAATCAATGAGAGAACAGTTGTTTCTTTGAAGAGATAAACAAGATTAATAAAGCCTTAGAAAAACTAGTGAAAACAAAGAAAGATAAAACTCCAATAAATAAATATAGATTCAAAAATATCAACACATATCACTGAAATACAGACATATGGGCTTTTAGAAAATTTATATTCCAATAAATTGGAAAATCTAGGAGATATAAACACATTTTAAGATACATATGACCTACCAAAATCAAATAAAGATGATATGCAAAATTTAAACTGACCAGTCATGGCTTTGAAGCACTAACCAAAATTTCTTGGCAAAGAAATGTCTAGGACCAGATACATTCTCGGCAGAATATTACCAGTTCTTAAATAAAGAACTTACATCAATGATCCTCAAAATATTCCATAGAATAGAAAGGGGAAACACTTTCAAATTTATGCTACAAAGCCACTATCACTCTGATACCAAAACTAGATAAAAGTGATTCAAGGAAGGGAAAATACAAGCCAATATCTTTAATTAACATAGATGCAAAAATCCTTAATAAAATATTAGCAATCCATGTTCAATAACACATTAAAAGATTGTACATCATAATCAATTGTGTTTCATTCCAGAATACAAGGTTGGTTCAACATATACAAATCAATAAATGTAATTAATCAGATAAATAGATTGAAGGAAAATTATCATTCATCTGATAATCATTCATCTGATAATTCATCTGATTATCATTAATCTGATAATTTTAGTAGATGCCCAAAAGCCTTTCAAAAATTCAGCACCAATTCATGTTAAATATACTAGAGAAATTAGGAATAGAAGGAATAGAAGGAATTCTATTCAACATCATAAAGCTAATATGTGACAAACTCAAAGTCAATCATATATTTAATAAGTGAAGACAAAGTGTTTACTTTAAAATAACGAACAAGAAAAATATTATTTCTTCCATATCCTATTCAACATAGTTCTTGACATTTTAACCATAGCTATTAGTCAAGGAAAGGAAACAAGGGAGACAAGTAGGAAAGGAAGAAGGTAAATTATAACTGTTAGAAGATGATATGATCTTGCACTTAGAAGATTCAAAACAACATACCAAAAGACATTTTAAGATGGCAAATAAATTCAGCAAAGTAGCAGGAGACAAAATCAACATGGAAAAATTTATAGCTTTTGTACACTCTAATAATGAATTAACTGGGGAAAAATAGGAAAACAATTCTATTCAAAATAGCTACACAAAATAACAAGTAATGAATCTAATTAAGGAAGTGAAAGATATCTACAATAAAAATTTATAGAACACTGAGGAAAAAATCGGATAAAACATTAGAAGATGGAAAGACCTCTCTCATTTATGGATAGGCAGAATTAATATGATTAATATCATCATGTTATCAAATTCGATCAATACATTACATGCAAATAAACATATAAATAAAAATACCAAAGACATTCTTCATAGAAGTGGAAAAATCAGTCTTAATATTCAGAAGGAAAAATAAAATACCCGGATAATTGTGGACAATAAGAACATGGTAACATGGTTGGGGGCATCACAGTCTTTAGTCTCAAATTACAGTACAAAGATATAGTAAAAAAAATCATGGTGCTGGCTTAAGAATGGACATGTAACAAAATGGAATAGAAGACACAAAGACAAAAACACAAGGATACATTAATCTGATCTTTGACAAAGATTTCAAAACTATATACTGGGAAAAAAGACAGTCTTTTTAATAAATGGAGCTGTGAGAATTGAATATACATATATAGAATAATGAAACTAGACCTGTATCTCTCACCTTGAACAAAAGTTAATACAAAATGGATAAATGTATAGTAATTAGAGAAGAAATGTTGCACCTGCTATAAGAAAACATAATGTCAACACTCCAATATGCTGGCACAGACACAAATTTCCTCCGTAAGACTCTTAATACTCAGGAAATTATACTGAGAAACAATAAATGAAATGGGATCAAAGAAAACAATTAAGTTTGTGAAGAAAGTGATGACAGAATGGGAGAAAAACATTTGTAGCTATTCTTCTGACAAAAGATTAAAAAATTATATATATATATATATAGAGAGAGAGAGAGAGACAGAGTTGTACACAATACTTTGATTTTATTTATTTATATATTTAAAAAATTTTTTTAGTTGTTGATGGATCTTTATTTTATTCATTTATTATTTGTATGTGGTGCTGAGGATCGAACCCAGTGCCTCACGCATGCTAGGCAAGCACTCTACCACTGAGCTACAGCCCCAGCCCTATTTATTTATTTTTATGTAGTGCTGAGGATCGAACCCAGTGCCTCACATGTGCTCAGCAAGCACTCTACCAGTGAGCTACAACCCCAAGCCACTGACAAAGGATTGATATCAAAAATACATAAAGAACTCAAAAAACTTAACACTAACAAAAGAAATATTCCAATCAACAAACAGGCAAATAAACTAAACAATCATGCCTCTGAAAAAGAAATTCAATTGGCTAACAAATAGTATGAAAAAAGAAGTTCAACATCTCCCTAGCAATCAAGGAAATGCAAATTAAAACTATAATGGAATTTTATCTCACTCTTGTTAGCAGTCTTCAAGAACATAATAATATATGCTGACAAGGATGTGGGGAGGAACTCTTAGATACTCTTGGTGGGATTGGAAATTAGTAAAACCACTATGAAAATAAGTATGGAGATTCCTCAAAAGAATGGAAATGGAACCAACATATGACCCAGCTATACCAGTGTTCAGTATTTTCCCAAAAGAGTTAAAGTCAGCATACTATGGTGATAAAGGCATACCCAAGTTTATAGCTGTATAATTCACAAGAATCAAGTTTTGAAACAAATGTTGGTGCTCATGAACAAATGAATGGGGGCTGGGTTTGCGGCTCAGTGTGAGAGTGCTTGCCTAGCATGTGCAAAGCACTGGATTCAATTCTCAGCAACACATAATCCATAAATAAAATTAAGATACATGGGCTGGGGTTATGGCGCAGTGGTAGCGTGCTCGCCTAGCACGCGGGAGGCACTGGGTTCGATCCTCAGCACCACATAAAAAAAATAAAGATATTGTGTCCACCTACAACTAAAAATTAAATATTAAAAAAAAGAAAAAAAGCTTTAAAAAAAAAGATACATGCCCATCTACAACTAAAAATACTTTTAAAAACCAAATGAATGGATAAAGAAATATGGTTTATATACACCATGGAGTTTTATTTATCCATAAAAAGAATGAAATTAGGTCTTTAGCAGGGAAATGAATGGAACTGAAGAGCATCATGAAATGAGCCAGACCCAGAAAGTCAAGAACCATATGTCCTCTCTCCTATGTGGATTCTAGAAAGAAAAAAGTATTTAAAAAATGGGCCTCATGGAAATAGAAGGGAGACCAATATAGTTGAGCGAAGTCATTAAGGAGATGGAAGAGGAGCGAAAGGACAGGTACTGGGGAATGAAATTGATGAAATTGTTAGGCTGTGCATGGATGTGGCACAGTAAATCCCAATATTATGTAAAATTGTAGTGCATCAATAATGTTTAAAAGGAAACTACCTGTGAATGTGTAGGTTTATTGCTGATGTCTCTATTCTTTTTCATTGATTAATGTCTTTATGTGCTTGTATTATTACAGTTTGATTAATACAGTTTTTAAAAAATTATGATTAAGCCTCTAGAATTTTTTTACTCAAGATTGGCTTTTTGAGGTCTTTTGTAGTTCCATAAAATTTTTAGATTTTTTTCTCTTTTCATGAAAAATTATGTTCAAATTTTGTTTTGAATTGCACTGAATCTATAGATCCCTTTTGGTAGTATGGAAATTTTAACAATATTAGTTCTTCGAATTCATGGACACAAGAATTGTTTCCATTTATTCGTGTCATCTATATTTTCTTTCAACAATGATTTAAATTTCCAGTATACAGCTCTTTCAACTCATGGGTTAATTTTACTCTTAAGTATTTTATCACATATTTTGCGACTATTGTTAATGGCAATGATTTATTAATTCCTTTTTCAGATAGTTCATTATTAGTGTAAAGAAATAGTGTTGACTGTTGCATATTTATTTTATACCCTAAAACTTTACTGATTTGTCTATCAATTCTAACAATTTGTTGATAGCATTTTTAGAGTTTTCTATATATAATATTTCATGATCAGGCACTGGGGTTGTAGCTCAGTAGTAGAGTGCTTGCCTAGCATGTGTGTGGCACTGGGTTAGATCCTCAGCACCACAAAAAATTAAATAAATAAAAAATAAAGGTACTGTGTTCATTTACAACTAACAAAAATAAAAATGAAAGATTTCATGATGGAAAAACAGGGATAATTTTACTCCTTTTCTTATATGATTGCTTTCTCTCTCTCTCTCTCTCTCTCTCTCTCTCTCTTTCTTTCCTTCTTTATATGCTTTTCTTATAAATTCCAGTATTAAGTTCAATATAAGTGGTGATAACTGGTGCTTTATTTCTGATCTTAGGAAAAAGTTTTAAACTTTTCACCATTAAGTATGATTTTGGTTTTGGACTTTTCATTTATGACCTTTACTCTGTTGAAAAATATTCCTTCTGTTCTTAATCTGTTGAGAATTTTAGTAGGAAATGAAGCTAAATTTTGCCATATAATTTTTCTGAATCTATGGAGATGGTCATATGGGTGTTGCCCCTTATTTTGTTAATGTATTATATCACATTTATTGATTTGTGTGTATTGAGCCAATCTTTCATCTCAGGACAAATCTTTCTTGATCATAATGATTGTTTAATATGTTGTTGAATTTAGTTTCCTAGTTTTTGATTGAGGATATCTGCATCAATGTTTATCAGGCATATTTACCTGTAATTTTCATTTGTTGTAATGTTCTTCACTGATTTTGGTGTCAGCATAATTCTAGCATTATGAAATTCCTTTGGAAATATTCCCTTCACTCCTATTTGAAGAGTAATTTGAGAAAAAATTTTGTTAATACTTCTCTAAATATTTTATAGAATTCTACCATGAAGGTCACTGGTATTGGACTTTTCTTTGATGGATGTTTTATTATTTATTTATGAGTTTATTTGATTTATGTGTAATATTAGAGTTCATTTAGATATACATATACTATCATGGAATTTTTTTTTTCAATTCAGGTCATCAGTACTTCTCCTTTCCATTTCTTCCTCCTTCCTTCTGTTCCCTTTCCTCAAAAGTACTGAGTTTTCCTGTAATCCTAGCACTTAGGGAAGCTGAGACAGGAGAATTGCGAGTTCAAAGCCAGCCTCAGCACCAGCGAGGCGCTAAGCAACTCAGTGAGACCCTGTCTCTACATAAAACACAATGTAGGGCTGGGGATGTGGCTCAGTGGTCGAGTGCCCCTGAGTTCAATCTCCAGTACCAAAAAAAAAAGTACTGAGTTTTTTCTATTTATTTATAGGTTGTTCAATCAATGCCTTGTGAAAATACATAAAGGTGAGATCGTGGTATATTCATATATATAAATGGGAGAGTTTGGTTATTTTCATTCCACCATTCTTTCCTTCTTTCTGTACCTGTACCTTTTTCTTCTCACTTAATCCCTTTTCTTGATTCCATTGATCTCTTTCTATTTTCATGGAATTTACCTCTCTCCTTTCTTTTTTCTTTTTCTTTATTTTGGTCTATTTTTCTGTATATTAGAGAATACATTTTACCTTTGACTTTATGAGTGTGCTTTATTTCACTTAGCCTGATAGTCTTCAGTTCCATTCATTTACCAGAAAATAACATAATTTTATTCTTCTTTATAGCTGAGTAATACTTCATTGTGTATACATAAAACATTTTCTTTATCCATTCATCTGTTGGTGGGCACCTAGGTTGGTTCCATAGCTTGGCTATGTTAATAGTCCATACGATAGATCAAGTCACATTGATGTTTGCTACTGTATTGATGTATGTATAGATGCATGATGTAATATGCTGATTTTAGATGTTTTGGATATATATCAAGGAGTAGGATAGGAGGTTCCATTCCTAGTACTTTTAAGAATGTTCATACTGCTTTCTAATTGCAGTCTCACAAACAATGCATGAGTATACCTTTTTCCCCACACTCTAAGTTATTATTATTTCTATTCTTGATAATTGTCATTTTCAATGGAGTTAGATAAAATCTCAATGTAGTTTTTATTTTAATCTCTGAAATAGAGATATTGAACATTTTTTTCATATCTTTATTGTCAATTTATATTTTTTCTTTGAGAAGTGTCTCGTTAGCTATTTTTTAAAAATTAGTTATTAAATATGATAAAAATGTTATAACATTATATGAAGACTGAAAGAAGGAAAAAAGATTGTGTGTGTGTGAGAGAGAGAGAGCAGAAAAGAATGATACACATCAAAGTAAAAAGGAGAAAAACATGAAAGTGGGTATTTGATGTAGTAGCAGACTATGTTAGAGTGAGAATAGGAGGTCAGTGAAGCAAGCATAAACTAGGGCTAGGAAAATAATGATAAGGAGAATGATTCTAATTAATGCTTTAAAACATTAGAAGAAATAAATTTTAATTGGTTGAAGTTCAATGTTGGCTATTAGGAATAATGACTAAAAATCAAAATAAAGAGTATTATATTTGACCAATTTGATGTTAAAATTATTTATAGTCAAACATATCAAAGTGAAGAAAATTCTTATTAATTCTTGGTTTGAATTTTATTAGTATTTGTAGTATTTAGAAGATGTCTGTCATTCTTTGATTTTGGATCCCTCCAGAGGTGCAGGGACACAAGAGCTGCTCCTCTAGTTCAATGAAAATTCCACCCTCTAGTTTTGGTTTGCCAGCTCAAGGTCCTGTGGCTGACTGCTTGGAGAGGGTGATGTTCTCTCTGTCAGTTGTTTCTACTGTGTGCAGGAGTTCAGAAAGTAGGACTCTGGGCTATTTCTGTGGTCTTTATATATCAACTTCCCTCTACTTTTTATGGAGGTGTATATTCTAGGGGCTATCTATAAGCACAGGTTCTGTAGCTGTGAATTCTCAGTGAGTGATCTGTGGTGCAGGATCCCTGTTCTGTAGCTCACTGAGGTACTCCCTTAGTATTGAGTAAAAGCACTCAACTTCTTCATCTGGATTCTAGTTTCCACTGCCCTAGGTTGTGAATGATGGGGGCCAGATTGCTCTTCAGATTTTGACCCAGGCAGGATCCACCAGTATTCAAACTGTGCCCTCTCACTATGCAGGTGTGGCTGAGTATCTTCCTGGAAACTGAATCAGGTTGGGGGATATTGATCTCCAATATCTTGGGCTCAGGCAACCTTTTTTTTTTGTACTAGGAACTGAACCCAGGGGTGCTTAAGCAGTGAGCAAAATATCTAGTCCTTTTTAAAATTTTATTTAGAGACAGGGTCTCACTAAGTTGCTTAGGGCCTCAAGAAGTTGCTGAGGCTCTCTTTGAACTTGCAATACTCCTGCCTCAGCCTCCAGAGCCACTGGGATTACAGGCATGCAACACAGTAATTGGCATGGACCCAGGCAACTTTATGCTTGATTGACATCCCCCTGGTTGTGGTAACATTCACAACACCTTCCCTTAAGCCCCATGGGGGTGCAGGCACCTTTTTGCTGTTACTAGTCTTGAACATCAGGAACATGTCCTTATTTTCCCCTGTTGAAGAATAAACACCCAAGAAATACAAAGGCAAGAGTAGAAAGCAAGTTTTATTTAAGAAAGTGGTAGTGACAGACTTCTTCAAAGAGAAGGGGTCCCAGAGCTTGGTGTCCCTGGGAGGGGGCATGTCATGCTCTTTTATAGGCTCCAGAACACCTCTTTTAAATCATTATCTTCTCTTTTTTTCTCCATGTATGTGCCTGAGAGCAGGGATGGAGGGTTTAATTGTTAGCATCCCAGAGTGCCCAAGAGCATGGTCACAGATCAGCCATTGTTCTGTTTGATAACCAGTAATAACCAGTCATAATCCTCTCTAGATCCTCATTATTCATAACCTACACTGACTGCCTGACCTTTACCCTTGTGTCAGGTTGCTGAGGAATGTGACATATCTTGTCGAATCAGGCCAGGCAGGGCTGTAGGCAGATTGTTTTTGGTAAAGAAAGCATGTGAGAGGTCAGCATAGTAGGCTCATTTTATAGAAGTATTCTCTTAACTTTGTATTCCCACTATTCTCATCTATCTGTCCCCTTACATTGCCCCCCTCAAAGACTTTGGGGGGCTGAGGTTGTGGCTCAGTGGCAGAATGCTTGCCTTGCATATGTGAGGCACTGGGTTCAATTCACAGCACAACATACAAATAAAAAAATAAAATAAAGATCCATCAACAACTAAAAAAAAATTTTAAAGACTTTGGGACCCTACATTCATTTAGGGTACTTAGGAGTTGACTATTCTATTTCTTTCTGAAAAGATGTGACATTTAGGGGAAGGAAACCCAAAGTCCTTGTTCTCCATTAGCAGGGACAGGGAGAATTAAGGGTATTTAGCATCAGGGAAGTTCAGTGATCTGTGGTGGAAGCTGGTAGGTGACTGGATGATGTATACACAGGGCAGATATCATGCTAAGACAACAACAAATAAAACAACAAAGCATTATTTTTGTCAACAATTAACATGGAAGCAATCAGTATTTGCAAACCATAAAGCTGGTAACACATTACAGCTTTATTTGGATCCACATGTCACTGATTTGTACATGGAGGACATCTAAGGCTTTAGAAACATTAGCTGAGTTGTTAGAAACATATATATCACATTAAGTTTTTCTAATGTCATATATGTTTCTATGAGCTGTGGTTAAGATTTCTAATGCCATTTGACTTTTATAAAATACCTTTCTATTGTCATTACCTCTGTGTATAGTAGGGATCCCTTTATCTCTGTCACTTAGGGCTAGATAATCATACTAGCAAACACAAATCAATCCTGCCTATATAGGAGGTTAGGAAGATTTGTAGATCTCAAATTCATTCAAAAAAAGTTTGTGATGCTGAAAGTCTTTTTTTATAGGTACCAGGCACTTCTGTCTAAGAATGCTTCTTTTAGCCTCCAGATATACTTGGTTTTGGTGGGGCTTACACAGTGTACATCTTAGGTTACATTCAAAGAACTATTTTCTTTCCTTTTAAATGTCCATGTTGGCTGTGCTTTGGTTATAATTCTCTTGCCATGTATTTGAAACCAAGTTGGGCAAATTGACCTTGTCCCTATCTACTATTAAGAGTCAGCTGAAATTCCTCAAGAGTCACTCTTGGGAACTTCAGAGATGCCTCTTAGCATCTCTAGGGCCATCTGCCAGGATCGTTCAAGGTCTTAATGACAATGTGTAACTTCCCTTGGAAGTATTAGTGACATTTCCCTTCTCAAGGATCCTCCTTTTTGTAGCATGTGCACTGTTTGGCTTCCTGTTTTCTAGGGTCCCATTGATTCCCCTAATCAGGAGGTCATGTGTCCGAGAGAAGCAAAGCTCTTAGAGAAGTCCTTTTGTTCTGTGGGTCCAAGCTGAACTCAAAAGGCAAGAGCCAAATATTGACTATTTGCCTTCTTGGCTCTTTTATTTTTTATCTTTAGTTTCCATGTTTTAGTTTTAAACATCTAGCAGTCCAGTTTCACCAGTCTTGAAGTAGGAGTACTGGATTTTAACTTTAATGTCTATAATTTTTTAGTTACTTACCCCTTCCATTTAACTAAATGTCTATCTTTAGAACTTATTAGTCCTAACATAATAAGTTGAGAGTCAGAGACTTAACTCAAGTGAGGTGGCCTTTTGACAAACTTTAGGTAAATAGTTTTACTTCTGAAGCTGATCTTTGCCTCATTATTAAATATTATTTTATAAAGTTCTCATATATATTGTTACCTGAGTATATATTTAATATCAATTAACACAATCTAAAATTACATTTGAAACATGAATCAAGAGAGTTTTAACCCTTTTTTTTGTGGGAAAGTGACAAAATGACTTCATGTTCCACATTGTCAATCTTAATATTTGACCTTAGGAAAAAACCTTTAATAGCTTCAAATGATTGTGCTAATTATAGTCACCTTGATGTCACACAAACCTGTTTTGAAATTTACTTTCCCAAAATCTTGTATAACTTATTTAGACACTCTACAACTTGTTTAACCTATCATAAAGACTTTCTCCTCCAGAAACATTTATTTTTCACAGTAAAATATATTTCTATAACTAGAACTTTCTTATATCTCTTTCTGAATTGCTGACCCTTTTTATAATTTACATTCTTGGGCTGTGGATATAGCTCAGTTGGTAGAGTGCTTGCCTTACATGCATAAGGTTCAATCCTTAGCACCAAAAAAATATTACATTCTGAAATAATCATTATAAAATTTCTGAATTTAGACAAATTATTCCATTTTAATGAAGTAAAATACTTTTTCTACAGTATTTTAATTGAAAAATAACTGAAACATTTGTAGTATTTGCATATAAAATTACATCTGATTGAATTTTAACTCTTAGTAACCTTACTTTTAGTGAAGACACAGAAAGAAAGCAATCTTAAACTCTTTTTTTCCATTTACTAATTTATAAAACACATATAATATTTAAATATATATCACCTCATAAAATTTTATAGCAGATGATATTTTAACTTTGTAAATTAATCACATGTCTAATTTCATAAATACATTTATGAGGTTTAATCTAACTTATGTTAAATTTGTTTTACTCACTTTAACTGTTAAAAACCAAGATATCAGACAAGTGTAGTTAACAGTACTAGCCATCTCTTCTCTGCTGAAGAAAAATATTAGAAGCAATGGATATTACATTCTAGACCTTCTATAGAAACCCACACTGTAGGGTTGGGGTTGTGGCTTGGGGAATAGTGCTTTCCTAGCATATGTGAGGCACTGGATTAGATTCTCAGTACCACATTGTAAATAAATAAGTACAATGAAGATCCATCTACAACTACAGATATTTAAAAAATAAACCAATACTCTATTAATTGCCTGACCACCTAGAAAAACTTGCAGATTAGTAAATTTAAAGACCTCTTTACTCTCATCTGTTTACACAATTTAAATTAACTTTTTCTTAAAGGTTTAAGTCACATGAACTAAAAGGTTTATTTCTATATACCAAAGATATATCAGCTGAAAGAGAAATCAGGAAAACTATCCCCCTTACAATAGCCTCAAAAATAAAATAAAATATTTGGGAATCAACCTAACAAAAGAGGTGAAATACTTCTACAATGAAATTTACAGAACACTAAAAAAAGAAATTGGAGACCTCAGAAAATGGAAAGATCTCCATGTTCCTTGATAGGCAGAATTCATATTATCAAAATGGCTGAACTACCAAAAGTGCTATACACATCAAATGCAATTCTTATTATGATCCCAATGACATTCTTTGCAGACATAGAAAAAGCAATCATGAAATTTATTTGGCAAAATAAAGGGTGCATGATGGGATCCAAGATGGATGGTCACTCTATGACCAGGGATATAAGCAGTGGGAATAATGTTTCTCTGCAAGTTATTGGAGAACTCTCAACAGCTACTCCCATGCAGGAATCCCAGCCTCATGCCCAAGAGGGCCACCTGGCCTCTGTGTTTGCACAGGACCCTGGATGCTCACCGACACAAGACCCACTCCCACACAGAAACCCTGGCATCAGTGTCCAAATACTTCACAGGACCCCTGGCCCTCCACACATGCAGGACCCCTGAAAACCATTCCCACACAGCACCCCTGGCCTCCACTCCCATGTGGATCCCCATCCACCAATGTGGGGTTTCCAAGGTCACCTCAATGTTAGGATGCTGCAACCACTGTCATAGTCTCCTTCATGAAGTAGTCAGAACCTGGGGACCTCAGACAGGGTCTAGAGACAGCCACCAGCCACAACACTGCATGACAGAGAGCTGCATCTCTGAACATTTTGCCCAATGCTATGGCCCAGCCTGCCCTGACACCCCATCTCTGAGAGAAGTCACCTCCAACTTGGAACCCCTTCATAGCCATCTTGGGTTATCCTCACTACCACCTTCACCATCTTTATTTGGGGCAACTCTCAGCTTGGGACATGGGGTGAGGCATAGAAGCAACATCAAGGTACCTATAGTCTCTCAAACCACTCCCTGAAACCACTAACCCTGCACAGTGCTTAAAGCTACATGGCTGGTCTATAGCTCGCAAAGCCTCGTCCTGATCTGCTTGATACAAAACAGCTCTCTATGACAGATGTGCAGGCCCCAGAGTGCAGCCCACAAGACCTCCAGAGAGAGAGGCTGCTGACTGGAAAGTAGAAAGGTAGGGGGTGAGTGAGATACAGTTTAGAGACTAAATTAGAGATCAGGAATTGTGAGGTCTATAGGTGATGTAAAGAGATAAGACCAGGCGCCTATGACACATGAGTGGGCTGCAAAAGAGATTCTTGGAGTTCAGTCTTCCAATGGGGATTGGTAAGTGCTATACCCCAGTTCCAGGAGTTCCACCTCCAAGACCACACCTACTACCCTAATAACCTACACCATCCTGAGGTTGGAGTTACCAGAAAGCAACAGACAACCCCACCCACTGGATGAGAAGGGAAGCAGGAAAGATAATAAACTCATCAGAAACAATTCTTTAATTTACCTTGAGATATTTTTTCTATTTTTCTTCTTCTTTTCTCTCTCTCTTTTCCTGCTCTCGCATCCCCAACATGTGAGCAACCAAGTATTTTTTATGCATTAAGCTACTGAGACCTGGGATGTCTGTTTAGTATATTACAGTTGTATTGTATATTATTTCATCTTCTATTTTTATAATTCTTAATTTTTATGTTTGCTTGTTTTTTGGGGGGGTACTGGATATTGAACTCAGGGGCCCTCAACCACTGAGCCACATCCCCAGCCCAATTTTGAATTTTATGTAGAGACAGGGTCTCACTGAGTTGCTTAGTGCCTCGTCATTGCTGAGGCTGGCTTTGAACTCACGATTCTCCTGTCTCAGCCTCCCTAAGTGCTGGGATGTTTGCTTGTTTTTTGTGCTCTATTTTCTTTGTACTTACTTGTCTTCCCCAAATCTCTCTCTCTCTCTTTTCTCCTGCTATTAGTCAACTTTTTTGATTCCTATTTAACACTTTCTAAGAATTAATACCTCTACATCCTCACTTCCTACCTCCTTAACATCTCATCCTCCACCTCATTCCCAGTTCTCTCTTTATCCACCATCAGAAACTGTAGACCCATTTGCAAACCTACTATTTATATTGTAGATAATAATTGAACTCACAATTTCTGTATATTGTGACAAAACCATAAGTGTCTTATTAGGAGCTATTTGGTTTAAAGTAGTATATTGTTTATATTGGGATCTGTTAATATTGATCTCTCCTTTAAAGGAGAGGGATTGGAACCCTACAGGAAAACTATAAGCCTATGGATTAAAAACTGTAACACCTCAGATCCACAGTGCTACAAGGGAAGACACATGGACAATATGAAAAAACAAGGGAAGAAAGTGTCCCAAACAAACCAAGATACTACATTATTAGAATTAATGGCCATCAGAACAGAAGAAATGTCAGAGGAGTTCAGGATGTACATAATTAAAATTTTCTTTGAATTAAAGGATGATATAAGAGAGCAAAAACAAGCAGCAAAAGATTATTTTGATAAAGAGCTACATAGACAAACACAGGAAGCAAAAGATTACTTCAATAAGGAGATGGACATTCTGGAAAGAAAAAAAACAAAACAGAAATTCCCAAAATGAAAGAAAAAATAAACCAAATTAAAAACTCAATAGAAAGCATCACCAACAGATTGGAAGACAGAACCTCAAACAATGAAGACAAAATATATAATCTTGAAAATAGAGTTGACCACATAGCGAAGATAGTAAGAAACCATAAGCAGAACATCCAAGACTTATGGGATAACATGAAAAGACCAAATTTAAGAATTATTGGGATAGAGAAAGACATAGAATTACAAACCAAAAAAATGAACAATGTATTCAATGAAATAATATCAGAAAATTTAGCCGGGTGCAGTGGCTCACCCTTGTAATCTCAGCACTTAGGGAGGCTGAGACAGGAGAATCACGAGTTCAAAGCCAGCCTCAGCAATGGTGAGGCGCTAAGCAACTCAGTGAGACCCTGCCTCTACATAAAACACAAAATAGGACTGAGGATGTGGCTCAGTGGTCAAGTGCCCCTGAGTTCAATCAGTGGTACCAAAATAATAATAATAATAATATCAGAAAATTTTCCAAAAGTGAATAATGAATTGGAAAATCAAATACAAGAGGCTTAGGGAACACAAAATACCTAGCATATAGAATAAGGAGAGAATTTGAAATGCCACAAGAGAAAAAAATCAGATTACAAAAAGGGGGAAAACAATTAAGATCTCTGCAGATTTTTCAACCATGAACCTCAAAGCTGGAAGTGCCTGGAATAACATATACCAAGCTCTGAAAGACAATGGATGCCAACCAAGAATCTTATATCCAGAAAAATTAAGCTTAGATTGGATGAGCAAATAAAAATCTTCCAAGATAAACAAAAGTTAAAAGAATTTACAGAAAGCAAGCCTGCACTATAGAACATTCTTGGCAAAATATTCCACAGGTATTGTTTTAAGTCGTGCCTCATGGGTCTGCTCGATAAGTTGGGGTCCCAAGAGATGAAAAGGGTCCTTGGGGAAGATGAAGTGGGTTCTCACGGGATGAGGTTTTGGGGTGATGGTCCACGGAGTCACTCCACCCAGACTCCGGGAGTAGGTAAGACTGCACTGTTGGAGGGAGAGGCAGAACCCGTTTACTCCAGGAAGTACAGAAGCAGCTTATATAGGGTCCTTGGACCAATCATGGCCCAAGGTTACAACCAATGAGGCAAGCTCTGCTGGGCGTGTGGTTCATCAGCATAGAATGGGAAAAGAGGGAAGGGAGGGGTTGAAGGTATGGGGAGTGCTACTATACACAAGGAGGAAATTAAAAACAACAATAAAAATATGCAAATTAAGGAACTACACTAAAGAAAAGAGCAATCAAAGGAGAAACCAAGTCATGTTAAAAAACAAAAATAAACCAAAATGACTGGGAATAAAAATGATGTCTCAACCATAATCCTGAATATCAATGGCCTAGAATCATCAATTAAAAGAAATAGACTGACAGATTGGATTTAAAAAAGAAAATATGCTGCTTTCAAGAGACTCATCTCACAGGAAAAGACATCCAAAGACTGAAGGTGAAAGGATGGGAAAAATCATTATCACTCACATGGACTACATAAACAAGCAGGAGTTTTCCATCTCAAATTAGATAAAATGGACTTCAAACCAAAGTTAGTGAAATGAGAAAAATAAGGTCATTTTATATTGCTTACGGGAATCATATATCAACAATACATAACAATCTTAAATATCAGTGCTCCAAACAATGGGGCATCTATGTATATCAAGCACATCCTTCTCAACTTCAAGAATAAAATGGACCACAAGACAATAATACTGGGTGACTTTAACACACCCCTCTTGCCACCAGATAGATCTGACAAAAAAATTAAACAAAGAAACTATAGAAATCAATAAAACAATCAATAATTTAGACTTAACAGACATATATAGAATATTCCATCCATCAACAAATGAATACACTTATTTCTCAGGAGCACATAGAGCTTTCTGCAAAATAGACCATATGATATGCCATAAAGCAAGTCTTACCAAATACAAAAAAATAGAGATACTGCCCTGCATTCTATCTGACCATAATGGAATGAATTTAAAAAATCAATGATAAAATGAAAATAGAAGCTACTTCAACACCTGGAGAATAAATTATAAGCCATTGAATGAGACATAGATAACAGAAGACATCAGGGAGGAGATAAAAAATTCTTAGAGGTAAATGAGAACTCAAAATCTCTGGGACACTATGAAGACAGTGCTAAGAGGAAATTTCATTGCATTAATTTCATTCATTAAAAGAATAAAAAGTCAACAAATAAATGACCTGGCATTACAACTCAAAGCCATAGAAAAAGAGGAACAAACCAACACCAAAAGAAGTAGAAGACAGGAAATAATTAAAATTAGGGCTGAAATCAATAAAATTGAAACAAAAGAAACAATTCAAAAAATCGACCAAACAAAAAGCTGATCTTTAAAAAATAAATAAAATTGACAAATCCTTCAGTACTCTTTGGAAAGAAGGAAAGACAAAACTGAAATTACAAATATATATGATAAAAAGGACATATCAGGACAGATACCATTGAAATATGGAAGATTATTAAAAATTATTTTGAAAATTTATATTCCAGTAAAATAGAAAATGTTGAAGATAGCAACAAATTTCTATAGGCATATGACCTACCCAAACTGAACCAGGAGGATATACACAACTTAGATCAATTTCAAACAAGGAAATAGAAGACACCATCAAAAGCCTACCAATTGAGAGAAGCCCAAGACCAGACGGATTTTCAGCTGAGTTCTACAAGACCTACAAAAAAGAATGAATACTAATACTCTTCAAATTACTCCATGAAATAGAAAAGGAGGGAACCCTTCCAAACTCATTCTATGAGTATCACCCTGACACCAGAACAAGACAGAGACTCATCAAAGAAAGAAAATTTTAGACAAATATTCCTGATGAACATAAATGCAAAATCTCTCAATAAAATTATGGCAAATTGTATACAAAAACAAATTAAAAAATAGTACACAATGATCAAGTGGGATTCATTCCAGGGATGCAAGGATGGTTCAACATATGGAAATCAATAAATGTAATCCATCACATCAATAGACTTAAGATAATAATTATATAATTTTATTAATTTATAGAGAGAAAGCATTTGACAAAATACAGCACCCTTTCATGTTCAAAACACTAGAAAAATTAGACATAGTAGAAACATACCTCAACATTGTAAAAGCTATCTATGCTAAACCCAAGGCCAGTATCATCCTAAATGGAGAAAAATTGGAAGCATTCCGTCTAAAAATGGGAACAAGACAGGGATGCCTTCTTTCACCATTGCTATTCAACATAGTCCTTGAAAATCTACACAGAAATTTAGACAGATGAAAGGAATTAAAATGATATGAATAGGAAATAAAGATCTAAAACTATCATAATTTGACAACTACATGATTCTATACTTAGAGGATACAAAAAATTCCACTAGAAAACATCTAGAATTAATAAATGAATTCAGGAAAGTAGCAGGATATAAAATCAAAACCCATAAATCAAATGCATTTCTATACATCAATGATGAATCCCCTGAAAGAGAAATTAAGAAAAATACTCCATTCACAATAGCTTCAAAAAAAATGAAATACTTGGGAATCAATGTAACAATAAAGATGAAAAATCTCTGTAATGAAAATTACAGGACACTAAAGAAAGAAATTTAAGAAGACCTTAGAAGATGGAAAGATCTTCCATGCTGTTGGATAGGCAGAATCAATATTGTCAAAATGGCCATACCACCCAAAGCACTGTATGGATTCAATGTGATTCAACTTAAAATTCCAATGGTGTCTATTATAGAAATTAAAAAAGCAATCATAAATTTATTTGGAAAAATAAGAGTCCCAGAATAGCCAAAGCAATCCTTAGCCAGAAAAGTGAAGCAGGAGGCATCACAATACCAGACCTTAAACTATACTAAAAAGCTATAGTAACAAAAATGGCATAGTATTGGCACCAAAATAGATATGTAGACCAATGGTATAGAATAGAAGACACAGAGACAAACCCACACAAATAGTTATCTCATATTAGACAAAGGCATTAAATCATACATTGGAGAATAGAGAGACTCTTCCACAAATGGTGCTAGGAAAACTGGAAATCCATATGCAGCAAAATGAAACTAAACCCCTATCTCTCACCATGCACAAAACTCAACCCAAAGTGGATCAAAGACCTAGGAATTAGATCAGAGATCCTATGCTTAATTGAGGAAAAACTGGCCCAAATAATTCATCATGTCAGATTAGGCCCTCTAAAGCACAAGAAATAAAATCAAGAATCAATAACTGGGATGAATTCAAACTAAAAATGTTCTTCTCAGCAAAAGAAACAATCAATGAGGTGAACAGAGTGTCTACATTTTGAAATCAAATTTTTGCCACACACACATCAGACAGAGCTTTGATCACCATAATAAATAAATAATTCAAAAACTTAACATCTAAATGACAAACAACCCAATCAATAAATGAGTTAAGGAGCTGAACAGACACGTCTCAGAAGAAGAAATACAATCAATCAACAAGTATGTGAAAAAATGTTCAACATCTATAGTAATTAGAGAAATGCAAATCAAAACTACTCTAAGATTTCATCTCACTCCAGTCAGAATGGCAGTTATCATGAATACAAGCAACCATAAATTTTGGTGAAGAAATAGGGGAAAAGGTACACTCATACATAGCTGGTGGGACTGCAAATTGGTGCAACCTATCTGGAAAGCAGTATGGAGATTCCTTACAAAACTTGGAATGGACCCACCATTTGACCCAGCTATCCCACCCCTCAGTCTATACCCTAAAGACTTAAAAACAGCACACTACAATAATGCAGACACTCAATGTTTATAGCACAACAATTCACAATTGCTAAACTGCGGAAGCAACCTAGATGCCCTTCAATAGATGAATGGATAAATAAACAGTGGTATATATACACAATGGAATATTACTTAACATTAAAAGAGAATAAAATCATGGCATTTTAGGGTAAATGAATCAAGTTAGAGAATATGCTAAGTGAAGTAAGCCAAACCCAAATAACCATAGGTCAAATGTTTTCTCTCACTATTTGATGCTGATCCATAATGAGAGTGAGGGTGGGGAGCATGGGAGAAATGGAGAAAATCTAGATAAGGCAAAGGGGAGGGAGGAGAAGGGAGGGAGCATGGGGGTAGGAAAGATGGTTGGAATGAGATGGACATCATAACCCTAGGTACATGTATGAAAACATGAATAGTGTGACTTTACCTTATATACAACCAGAGAAATGAAAAATTGTGCTCCATATGTGTACTGTGAATTGAAATATATTCTGCCACTTTATTTTATTTTTTTCCTGTTAGTTTTTATTTATTTATTTATTTTTAAAATTTATTCTATTTTGGTATACATGATAGCAGAATGCATTTTGATTCATTGTACACAAATTTAGCACAACTTTTCATTTCTCTGGTTGTTCATGATGTAGAATGACATCATATATGCAGTCATACATGAAGCTAGGGCTATGACGTCCATCTCATTCCACCATCTTTACTGTCCCCATGTCCTCTCCCCTTCCCTCCCCTTTGACCAAAATTTCTCCATTCTTCCTGTGTTCTCCCTCCCATTATGGATCAGCATGCACTTATCAGAGAGAACATTTGTCCTTAAAAACAAATGATTAAAAAATTTTGGATACATTCCTTTTTCTTCAATTTTAATTTATGACTGCTCATTAATCTATGTGCCAATTTGGGTGCCATTCAAATTATATATATATATATAATTTGACACAAATTTTATATATATATATATAGAGAGAGAGAGAGACAGAGACAGAGACAGAGAGAGACAGAGAGACAGAGACACACACATACTTATATAGACACACATATGATACACAGGTGCAAAAGAACTCCACATAAAAACCATCAGAAAACAGGATTTTTGATATTTCCCTTCAGTAGTTGACCTATGAATATGCAGACAGAAAAAAATCCTCTTTTTGTCATGTAAAACAAGACTGATCAGAAAGAATATATTAATTAAGCATGCAGGATTTAAATGTGAATTCACCACAAAATCATAAGCTCAGAAAATACAGAAATAAAACATATACGAGTTCTAAAAAATGATATGACTGTAAACACTCTACTAAAGGGGTAATTATGAGGAGCATCTTTATCTAACCAGAGTACACTTTGGGGTCAGACTAGAGTTAGTCTAAATATTTAAAGAATGTGAGAGTCCTGAATTCCTTAGATAAAAAGTCTCAAGGTAAAGATGTTTTGTGCATATGAAATTGTTCCATTTTCCCTCCCTGGGCTGTAGTGTTTAGGGAGGAACTTGTTGAAGGGGCAGAGACACAGATTGGAAGAGCAGATAAGATAGCAATTTAGGGCCTCCCAGCTTGAATTTAAAAGTGACACTTTTTTTTCCCCCCTTTGGTCCCAAACCAGCTTTGGATAATTGCCTTTGTAGCTTACATTCCATATGCAAGACTTGGAGAAATAGAGAACTGGCAGAAAGCTAAGAAGTAAGAAAAGCTACTCTTTTGAACTTGAAAGGCAACACCTCATACATAGGGCACTTTTTTCTTGTTTGTTTGTTTTGGTACTGGGGATTGAATGCAGGAGTATTCAACCACTGAGCCACATCCCCAGCCCAATTTTGTGTTTTATGTAGAGACAGGGTCTCACTGAGTTGCTTAGCGCCTCACTGTTGCTGAGGCTGGCTTTGAACTCTCAATTCTCCTCTCTGAGACTCCCAAAGTGCTGGGATTACAGGCATGCACCACCACGCCTGGCTCATAGGACACTTTTCTAAAAAAATATTTTTTAAGTTGTCAATGGACCTTTATTTTACTTATTTACATGCAATACTGAGAACCAAACCCAGTGCCTCACACATGCTAGGCAAGTGCTCTGCCACTGAACCACAACCCCATCCCCCATAGGGCACTTTTGTCTATCTTTTTTCTTCTCCCTTTTGTAAAAGCAGTCTCTTAAATGTGTGGTGTTTTAGTTCATGTTATCTCTGGAGACCATTTTCCATTTTCCCAGTTGGTAATCAGGCCAGGTTTGAATGTAGGAAATTATATGGCATCTCCTTTTTCAAAACTGTGATTAGATCATATCCCATTGTTACTTTTGGGGACAGGGCTCCCCTCTTAACAATAGATAGATAGACAGATAGATAGATACATAGATAGATAGATAGATAGATAGATAGATAGATAGATAGATAGATAAAACAAATGAAAGATAACAGAACATGGGCGCCTGACTGAGGAAACTCTCTTTTTCTAGGGGACATCTTCCTGATCCTGTAGCCTCTAGTGGTCAACAGTTTCTGTCCTTTTTTCCATGACCTCTGGATTTAACTGCTGCCTTATCACTGTGGTCATAATTTAACTCCTCAATCAGTGAACTGATGGTCATGGAAAAGCCTCTGTATTATCCACTCTTATCTTGTGACTTATTACCCTGGGAGACCATGAAACCCTTGGATGCCTGTGTTGTAATAAATCCTAGTCTGTCTGTGCTGAAGCTATCATTAGTTAATAAACTTTTGGATACCTTCACTCAGAATGGAGAAGCATAGCTGAATCTAATCTACATTTTTGGCACAGTTTGGGTTTCTCCATTATTCTTGCCCATAGATAGGGAAGCTTGGACTATTTTCCTTCCTTTTTATAAAATAGTCTAAGCTACAGAATTGTATTAAAATGTATATTTTCCTTTGGTGGCCATGATTCTCAATCACAGTATTTGTATTGAGGCCCTGCTTGGCAGCAGAAGCAAATGAAGTGCTTTTTCTTGGACATCTGTGAGTCAACCTTTTTCCATTTTTCCAGTATGCAGGCTAGTGACTAGTGGCAAACCTAGCATAACTGTTGTGATTGAAGCTCTTATCTAAATATGAGAGAACAGAACTCAGGTGGAGAAACTGTCTACTTTGTTAGGGATGTCACTCTAATGAGCATGTTATGGTCAGCAAACTCGACTCTCATTTCCCATTTTCTTCTGGATTTTTTGTTGCACCACCAGCAAAAATTTGAGGGTCTCTGCTTTGCCACATGCCAAACACCAGGGAGAATCCAGACTTAGTGGCACTTACAGGTATCCACATGGCCACTATAAAACTTCCAAATGAGATGCCCCAAATCTTCTTTTATTAAGCAAGGTCCAAGAAGTTTCTGAAAGGCCAGAATTATTAGGGGTAAAGGCTGAACTAGAGTTTATGCTTGCTGTGGATTAAAGAAATCTCCAGAGGGAGGACACCTAGTGGTTGTTGAGTGCTTAATGCCTGTATCCTGGAAGAAGCTAAGAGGTCAGTGGAAAGACTCAGGCTTTTCCTGATGAACCACTCCATGTGAAATCTCTCTCAATGCTACAGTGTGATTGACAAGGGAAGTGGGAGAGCTTGGGAAGTTTAAGCAGAGGGATGAAAGTGTGGTCGACTCGTATGGAGGTGTATGTGTTGCTGGGGCATTCACTTAGCACCACTTAATCAACCAGTCACCACAGGATACCCAGAGAGCTGTTGGGAAATCAAGTCATAGAGGGAAATTTTGAGATCCACTGAGGAGTGTCCTCAACCAGGATGTCACAATTGTTCCCTAACTTTGTCCAAATCCTTGCATCCAAATGCAGACTGAGTTTAGGCGCTCCTGTTTACTAGCCCCAGACAGGCTCCAAGCCAAGAAAGGAGAAGAGGAAATGGGCTTTGTAGAGGCCAACATATCTGACCCACAGGGCAGTTGATTAGGAGACACAAAAAAAGCCACGAAGCCTTTTAAACCAAGTTTTAAGATGGGCAGCCTGCAACTGATGATATTTAAATGGCTGACGGGGAATCCAAAATTGTCCTCCAGTAAGAAAGAGAAAGAGACAGAAATATGCAACTCAGAAAGATGTAAGATGCAGAGGAGTTTGCCTTATTGAGTAATTAGCCAAGGAGAACACCCAGCTGATACTGATCTTTGAGATTAGGAATGGGTCCTTGTTTTTCCAGGGTTGAACATTAAACACCCAGGAAACACCAAGGCAAGCGTAGAAAGGAAGGTTTAAGAAAGTGATAACAACATACTTCTCTAAAGAGAAGGGTTCTCAGAGCTTGGTGTTCCTGGGAGGGGGCATGTCTTGCTCTTTTATAGACTCCAGACCCTTTTTTTAATCATTTTTTTCTTCTCCATGTATATGCCTGGGAGCAGGGATGCAGGGGTTAATTTTTAGCAATCCACAGTGCCCAGAAGCTTGATCACAGAGGTTAACAACCCATTGTTCTTTCTATTTAATAACCGGTGATAACCAGTCATCATCCTCTCTAGACCTCCATCATTCATTACCCACACTGACTGCCTGACCTTCACCCCTGCCTCAGGTTGCTGAGGAATGTGATATATTCTGTCCAATCAGGACAGGCAGGGCTGTAAGCAGATTGTTTTTAGCAAAGAAAGCATGGGGAGGTCAGCACAGTGGGCTAATTTTATAGAAAAAAAAAAAAACCTTGTGTTCCCACCATTCTCATCTATCCATCCCCTTATATTATTTCAACCTTCCACCACCTGCTGCCATGATCTAGAGAACCACCCCTCTATGTCACTGCATATTCAGGAAGCTTCCCTTAGCATTTGCCCATGCAGACTGTGAACTTTGATCAGGGGAAAGTCCCTCTAGGTTTCTTAGAACTCAAGCAAATTCCCACCATGCTACCCCTCAGTGTCAGCAGGGTTGGCAATGGTTCTAACAGCTCCCCTTTCCCCTTTCCTCTGTTCAGTTGCAAAAGTGCTTTGCAGCTCAGATCTGAGTTCTAATTTACACCAACCTGAATTGTGAGTGTCAGTCCTGTCTCTGCCATAGCTTCCTGAACAGATGTGCAAAGCACTGGGTTGGTCAAGTCCTTCTCTGGGCAGAACTGATGCAAGCTGTTACCCTTGTTCTCAGTGAGGGGGATGGGGTTTCAATGACTTTCAGCTCATAGTGATCCCTCTACAAATTATTTCTGCCAGATTTTTAAGAGAAACCACTGAAGTGGTGCTCTGGTTTCATTTGCAAATCTCTAGAATTGGAGAGATGCCCTATTGATTTAAGAGGTTCATTGGTAAGCTGTGGGCCCCAGAAAATGGCTGAGAAGCCCAACAGGGTTTTATATTCATGATTTTGTTTTATATTGCTTGATCTTCTTCAGAAACACTGCTGTTCATTTCATGTTTTATTTTTTTCTTGCTTTTTTTCCATGTGTTGTTAAGTGGGTGATAATACTTGCTTTTCTGCTGCATCTTTCTCTTTCTCTGTTGTCTCTTCCCCTTTCCCCCACCCTCATCCATATTTGGGTTTGGGAAACTGCATATTTTCTACTTTGGTATTCAATTTTCAACTCTCCCCAGGTCTCAAACTTTGTAACATTGAATTTTAGAGCATTTACTTTGTTACACTTCTCAGATCTGTTGTTTCTTCACTGACTCCTGTGTTGGTGGCTGGGGGTTAGGGTTAGGGTTAGGGTTATAGTTAGGGTTAGGGTTAGGGTTAGGGTTAGGGTTAGGGTTATTGCTTTTATCAGCATTTTTAAAAATTTTTCAGCATTCAGATTCTGTGCATAGATTCTATTTTAATAGACTAGTACTAAGGTTTTTGATTTTTGAAGTGAATGTAAACAATATTGTATTTAATTTCAGTTTCTATGTTTGTTGCTGGTGCAGATAATCTGCTTTGAAGCAATCATGAGAAATCCCTTCCATGCACCATACTTTGATACTTAGAATTTGATCAAATTGGAGGGCAACATTGCAGTAATACCAACATTATCTAGCATTATCACATCATTTGCTTGAACACTTCATATATTTTTATGCAAAAGACACATGGAAAAGAATTTAAGAAAATAGTTGTCCCTACTAAAATATAAATGTACTCTGGAAAAGTTCACATTTTTCCATAAGATACATGCTAACAGAGTTAAACATGTACAAATAATTTTACCTCTTCAGACAGGGCTAATTATGCATACAATACATTTGCTTAGATGTACATAATGAAAATCAATGCTCTTTTCATATTCATCATTTAAAACATTTTGAATCATTTGTTTGACAAGACACAATTATACATAGGTTTGTTTTCACTGATGAGTAAGTTTGAAATTAATAGCTTTAGTGACAATTATTTTTGAAGTACCCAAATATGTAGAAAAAATGATATTTATGCATCAAAATAGTCACTCAATTCTGTATAATTACATGTTTATTTTCTATATGTAAATTTTGAACTCAATGAATGTGACATTGGTTTCAGTGTTTGAACCCAGGGGTGCTTAAACACTGAGCCACATATCTAGCTCATTTTTAAATTTTGTTAAGTGACAGGGTCTTACTAAGTTGTTTAGGTCCTTGCTAAGTAGCTGAGGCTATCTTTGAACTCATGACTCTCCTGCCTCAGCCTTCCAAGCTCTTGGGATTACAGATGTGTGGCACTGTGCCCAGCCTGAATATATTTTAAACAGCTTTTGAGAATACAACCCAAAGTTTAAAGTTTCACCAATTCTGAATAAATTTGCTTGACTTCATTATATATAGAGAGAAAAATTTAGAGATATAAGGTAAATGGAAGGTATTTAGTAAACACAGTTACTTAGATAAGGAAACTGACTCCTCATAAAGTAATTATATTTATTATTCAAGATTTTACCTTTTTTTTTTAAAATGGAGTTGGCAGCTCTTAAAGCTCAAATATTAAACTGAGGGATGTAGTCTCCCAGTCCACCCACCATATTCTCCATTCTCCACTAACTACAAATGTGATCAATGAATGATTAAGCAATTGTTCAATCAAATCTTAGTATATCCTATCTAAACAATAATTCCCCACACAACTGGGTGTATCATGCAATCCATTTGATTCAATAATTGGCCAGATACACTAAATTGGGAAAGGTCACAATCTAGCATTTTCATAGAATAAACATAATGGGTTTTAATTTATCATAGTACAGAGTGTTGAACTATTTAAATTTGAGATTGAACTATCATCTACCTTCAGAGTAAAGTAGGGAAACGAAGTAAATTTCTTACTTATTCAGAGGAAATCCTTTATATGAAACAGATGGATAATTGAGGCAAAGATTCCTCCCAATCCTAAATGGTCAATTACTATAATGACCCACTTCCTGTCACTTATGCAAGTCTGGATACACTTGCCTATCACCTGTTGCAATAATAATTTGATGAGTCTTCTCCAAACAGTGAATGAGATAATATACCATCTACCTGAGTACTAAGTTTGAAATTTGGTATATAGACTTAATTCTATTCATACAGACATTTCACAGATTTTCTCACTTAGTAATTTTAATTAGATATCATTCTGTGTAGTCACTGTGACACAATGCTTTATGAAGATGAGATGATTTTTCAGCATTGGAAAAATCCATTAACAAAATATTTAAATATAATGTTCATGCTTGAAAGAATACTGATTCTTGAATTTGAACTAACATTATCTGAAAAGTGTGCATTTTCTGATTTAAAAAATTTTATAGAGAAGTAAATTAAACTTTTCTTGCCTTAGAAATCTTCAAAAGACAGCTTGATGAAGATAAGCACATTCTTTATGTATTACAAAGGACTATTTTACTGAATATTTGAAGTTTCTAAGAATCACTGCCCTATTGATTTTCCCCACAATACTAGAAAACATGTGGTTGGTATCATGCTACTACTGTTTCACATCTCCTGGGATTAGTAAAAGCATGAATTATTTCTCACCTTATTTTTACTATCTTTTTCCTTTTCTGTGAACTGTGGCTTTAGGTCTTTCTTAAATTATGCATTAATTCTTAATAACTCTACTTGTTTCAAGTGTTTTATCAAGTGAGGTTTAGGGGAAGGAAAACAAAACCAACAACTACTAAGTAAATAATTATACGCACATATACAGCATCAGCATCATCATCATTATCATCATCATCATCTTCAACATCTTCATCACCGTCAGTGGTAAAATGTCTTCTGAGGGACATGGAATCTATAGAACTTAACATACTCATTTTTAGACAAGCAAACCAAAGCTCAAAGAATTTAGAGACTTGTCCAAGGTAACAGCAATTGTGCATGTCAGAATGTGGTATAGCATTCTGTTTCCATTGCTAAGTAAAGCACTATGGAACTGTCACTCAGACTACTCCTAATGATTCTTTTTCAAAAATATTTTTTATTTGTAGATGGACACAATACATTTATTTATTTATTTTTATGTGGTGCTGAGAATTGAACCCAATGCTTCACACGTGCTGGGCTAGTGCTGTACCACTGAGCCACAACCACAGCCCCAATGATTCTTAATATTTGTTCAACCAACCACAAGTAGGCTTTAAATAGGGAATGTATGAACAGATTTCAATTATCCCCCATATGGCTTAATCCACAGCATTTTTAAAATCCTTGGCAACCTATGTGGAAAGGAGAAAAGGAGCAGAATGCACTTAATAATTTCAAGGCGGGTAACCCAGGTGGGAAAGAAAAAAACAAAATTCACACTGTTTTAGGAATATGGTGTGGGAATAGGTTAACCTACAAGTAAAACTGCAAGTAAAGTATATGAGAATAAATTAGCTTCACTGATAAAGAGTAAGTATGAAACCACAGGTGGTACTCTGATAAGAGGAATGGAATGCTATGAAATGTTATGTACGTTCTATGGGAATTGTTCAGTAAAAGCATGTCATTATTGGTTTTCACTCAATTAGATGTTAGAAGTGAAGCATGATTACTGTTGCTATGTTTGTATCCAAGCAGAATTACATTATGATTAGGCAAATAGAAAGTGTACCAAATGGAAGCAAACGTAATTGGGGGTACTCTTCCAACTCTCAGCTTCACTGAGAAAGTGAAATTGCACATCAATCTCATTCCAAAATTCTAAAGAGGATTTCTCCTTTTCCAATACATTTTAAGGCCACTCTTCTCCACTGTGCTTATATGAATAAACTAATTTTAATATTTCATAAGGGAAACATAAATAACATGGTAAATAATCATGCATACATTGATTCATTCATAAAATAGCATCTATTATGTGTTATAGATTGCATAAGGTACTTGGGCACATTTGTATAAATGATAAAATGTAAAAAAAAACTAAATATAAGTGATACAAAGACTGTTTTCTCCTATTAGTCAAAAAGAATGGATTTGAATCTCAGTTTGGCCCCTTACTAACTAAATGGCTTTGTATAAGTCATTATTCATTCTGAATCTTAGCTCTATTAGCTGTAAAATAGGATTACTAATACAAAACATTTAGATTTATTTGAGCATTAAATCAGAGAAAATATGAAAAGTACCTAGCATGGTGCTTGGCACACTGTAGAAAATTCAGTGTTAGAAAAAACATTCCAAACAAAATATCTTGGTGCTATTATGTTGTTTCTTTGTAGGTTTTATTTTAATTAATACATATTAATTATACAGATTAGTGGGATTCAATGTGATATATTCATACATGCATATAGCATGCACTGATAATATACATCCAACTGTCTGCCCATTCCCCCTGTAGCCAAGCACACTTCTCAGTCCCTCATCATCATTTTTGTTCCTTGAAATTGACATTTTTTTTTCTTTATGGGTTTCTTAAAAATAAGCAGGAATGACGAATGTGCCAAAAACAGATGAATATTTTTTCTACCAAGGTGATATTAGTCTTTTCTCAACAGATTGTTTACTCTCATTTTTGATATGAAGGTATATGATTCACACCTAAAAACTTTCTTCTCAATGTTCTTTAAATTTTTGGTACCGAAAGCCTACTTAATAATAATAGCCACCCCTGAGTAGTAATTTGATGACTGCTACATGATAATGTATAGAGAAAAGATAGGCTATTATCTTGTTAAATGCAAAGAATTATTGACATCCTAAGTATAATTTATAATGATGATTGGCAAATGTTGACAGTGAATTTTGTTAAAGGGATTCACATATGAATTATGTCCCACTAGAGGCTCTCTATTATTTGTTCTTTCTGATAGTATTATGGAATGATAGCACCATATAAAGGCCATGAAATAACTTTTTCATCTGTCCTGTGAACCACTCTATATACCTCTTGACTTAGAAGTAGCTAAATATATCTTGAATTACATCATTGCTTTTTAAAACTATGTTTAGTATTTTAATATGCTGCCTGTTGCTGGTGATCATGTCTGACTATTCCTATATCTTTACTACTTTAATTTGGTTAAAGCATAGTGTATTCACATACACATCTCAGAACATTTCACAGATATTGGAAGTCAAGATAGACAATCACCATGAATACTATGTGTTTAATGCATCTGAACTCACAAATAATAAATCCCAAATTTTTTCATTCACCAAGTCAGTTACAAATATTATATATTGAATATTAATATATTTAAAAGAAAATGCATTTTAATATATTTTAGTTGTATATGCACACAATATCTTTGTTTATTAATTTCTTTTTATGTGGTGCTGAGGATTGAACCCAGTGCCTCACAGGGGTGAGGCAAGTGCTCTACTACTAAGGGACAGTCCCAGCCCCCCAAAATGCATTTTTTAACCATAAATTCTTTCTCACAGTGCTTTTCTCCTTGGACACATGTATAAAATCTACCAATTCTGACCAGCTTTAATGACCAAGATCCAAAAGGTGCCTCTTTTCCATACTTGTCCTTTATTTAGGGACAATCAAATTATGTGGGTTTAGATTTTAATTAAACTAAAATGCATCCCTTAAATGTTAAAAAAGCAAGCAGTAACATACACAGGGCAGAAGAAAATGTATAAAGCAGGCATAACTGGGAGAGAGTTGGAAATATAGAGTAACTAGAAAGTCTTTAAAAGACTAAATTTATAGTCGATTTTCATTTCTACAGATGAAACTATGTGCATCTTATTTATACAGTGTTTTTGAGCTCTTTGAAAATTAATGGTCAAACTAAAGAAAGAAATTGAAGAAGATCTTAGAAGATGAAAAGACCTCCTATGCTCTTGAATAGGCAGAATCAATATTATTAAAATGGCCATACTACTCAAAGTGCTATACAGATTCAATGCAATCCCAACTAAAATCCCAAAGTCCTTTCTTATACAAATAGAAAAGGCAATCATGAAATTCATATGGAAAAATAAAAGACCCAGAATAGCCAAGACAATCCTGAGCAAGAAGAGTAAAGCAGGAGGCATCACAATACCAGACCTTAAACTATACTAAAAAGCTATAGTAAAAAAAAAACAGCATGGTACTGACACCAAAATAGACATTCAGACCAATGGTACAGAATAGAAGACACAGAGTTTAACCCACATAAATACAGCTATCTCATACTAGACAAAGGTGCCAAAACATGCATTGGAGAAAAGATTGCGTTTTCAACAAATGGTGGTGGGAAAACTGGAAATCCATACGCAGTAAAATGAAACTAAACTCCTATCTCTCACCATGCATAAAAATCAACTCAAAGTGGATCAAAGACCTAGGAATTAGACCAGAGACCCTGTGTCTAATTGAGGAGAAAGTAAGCCCAAATCTTCATCATGTCGGATTAGGCCTTGACTTCCTTAATAAGACTCCAAAAGCACAAGAAATAAAAGCCAGAATCAATAAATGGGATGGATTTAAACTAAAAAGCTTCTTCTCAGCAAAAGAAACTATCAATGAGGTGAACAGAGAGCCTACATTCTGGGAGCAAATTTTTGCCACATACACATCAGATAGAGAACTGATGTACAGTATATATAAAGAACTCAAAAACTTAACACCAAAAAAACAAACAACCCAATCAACAAATGGGCTAAGGAGCTGAATAGAAACCTCTCAGAAGAAGAAATACAATCAATAAACAAATATATGAAGAAATGTTCAACATCTCTAGCCATTAGAGAAATGCAAACCAAAACTACTCTCAGATTTCATCTCACCCCAGTCAGAATGGCAGCTATCCAAAATACCAGCAACAATAAGTGCTGGCGAGGATATGGTGAAAAAGGTACACTCAAAC
>CM053417.1:63663302-63687191 GCA_028644305.1 Xerus rutilus
ATAAAAGAGAATAAAATTATGGCATTTGCAGGTAAATGGGTGGAATTGGAGAACATTATGCTAAGTGAAGTAAGCCAATCTCCAAAAAACAAATGCCGAATGTTCTCTCTGATTAGTGGATGCTGATACATAAGGGGGGTGGGAAAGGGGAACATATGAGAAATGGAGGAACTTTATATGGGATAGGGGGAGGTGGGTGGAGGGAAGGGGGAATAGGTGTAGCAAAGATGGTTGAATGAGATGGTCATCACTACCCTAAGTGCATGTATGAAGACACAAATGGTATGACTCTATCTGGTTTGCAACCAGAGAGATGGAAAAAATTGAGCTCTATATATGTACTATTACTTGAAATACATTTTAATTAATTAATTAATTTTAAAAAAATTAATTTTGAAGAAGCAAAATCTGTGATTGGAATAATAATGTATTTGTTAGCCTAACAGAGTATTTTGTTATGACGTATTAGGGCCATCCATAAAAAAGGGTCAGCTTTAGGATAGGCAATTGCTTTTAGTTGGTGTTGGAGTTCTTTTTCTTGCTCCTGGATGGTTATGCAAATTTGAGGGGACACTTGCATATAAGTTCTCCAGATTCTGATAGAGGTCGAGGGGCGCTTGGCAAAACCCCAAGAATAAAATTTACCAACACCGGAAAACCATTTTGGGTTCCATACATCCCAAATAGTTAATCTGGTGTGTGCTTGGTTCTCATAGCAAGGCTTATCCAGGAAGCACTTTTTGCATAAATTATAAGGGCATCCACCATAGGTGTTAGACCAGTACTTACAATGTTTCTCAGTTTGGTCTGATATGAAGCACAGGATTGCTGCACATAGGTGGACAAGGTGGCTTTGTTGAATCCAGAAATGTTAAGTCTGACTGCTGGATTGCAGCCAGTGGAAGGGCAATCGCCTTGATCCATAAACTGGGAGTAGGTGACACCATTCTGCTGCCATGTTGCTTGGATGTAGAGGTGCCATCTGTGGGTTGGGATAGAGGCCTGAGAGAGAAAGATAGATGATAAATAAAAGAAGAGGGTAGGTGAGAAATTTTGAGTTTGGTGGGTCCAGGGCTGGACATTGGGGTAGGTGCCTTTTTGAGGCAGGAGACTTGGTACTAAGGGGGGTGGCCCAAAAGCTTGGCTGCCATTGGGGTAGTAAGTATGACTATGTGGGGCCCTATCCAGTGAGCTTTCATTAATTGAGGATGCAGCTCCCTAAGTAATACTGTGTCACCTGGTTGAAGACGATCCAAGTCAGTCTGCGGATGTGCTGGGATTGAGGCAATGGATGGCGCAAGAAGTCAGCAGTCTGCACGTTCCCTCACGAGCTTATGTAGAAGAGTAAGATAGGGCAGGTAGGACACAAAGGGAGGAGGACTAGTTGGAAAGCTTTGGTTGATTAGGAAAGGGCAGCCATAGAGTATCTCAAAGGGACTAAGGCCTGAGGGGGCTTTAGGGGCTGCCTGAATTTGAATGAGGGCCAATGGCAGGAGATTGGGCCAGGAGAGCATGAGTTTAATAGCAAGTTTAGTGAGGTGATCCTTGAGGATGCCGTGAGCCCTTTCAACCTTACCTGAGGATTGGGCATGGTAGCGGGTGTGGAGCCTCCAAGTAATGTTGAGGCCTTTGGAGACTAGTTGAACAACCTGAGAAGTGAAGGCCGGACTGTTGTCTGGATGGAGACGGGAAGTCCGAACCTGGGAATAATCTGCTCAATAAGGATGGAGGTGACAGTGTCAGCTGTTTCCCTGGAGGTAGGGAAGGCTTCTATCCAACCTGAAAAAGTATCAACCAAAGTAAGTAGGTCGCAAAGTTTTTTTGTGTCTAGGCATGTGAGTGAAATCAACCTGCCAGTCTTCGCCTGGCTGGTGGCCCCTCATTTGATGTGTGGGGAGTTTGGATCTGATGCCCCCTTGTGGGGATATGGTAGAGCAGACAGAACAAGGGGAATGGACCTGCTGGAGAGTAGTTCTCATTCCTGGGAAGTAAAAGAGGGGTTGTAAAAACTGGAAAAGTGGTTTGGGGCCAATATGAAGAGAGTTATGAATGTCGATCAATAAACTGTAAGCTTGCTGTTTAGGGAGGGCAATCCAATCCCCCAGGAAGATCCAGCTGTCATCTCCGAAAAGGCCATCTTGGATTATTAGGTCCTGTCATTCCTGCAGGGTATAGTTAGGTTTAATTGTGGTGGATAGAGATAGGATAGGGGCTGCTGAGGATTTGGCTGTTAGTTCTCGTGATATAGAATCTGCTTATTTGTTGCCTGTAGCTATAGGGTCAGAGGAATTTTGATGTCCTCTGCAGTGTATGATGGCCACTCATGATGGCAGTTGTAGTGCCCATAAGAGTTTGGAAATTAGAGAGGCAATGACCACTGGTGATCCCTTTGTGGTTAAGAATCCACGTTCTTTCCAAATAGCCAAATATGAATGAACAATCAGGAAGGCATATTTGGAGTCTGTGTAAATGTTGACTTGCTTATCTTTGAATAGGATGAGAGCCCTGATAAGTGAAAAAAGTTCAGCCTTTTGGGATATGGTCCCTTCAGGAAGGCAGCTGGCTTCTAAAACTGAGGCAGCAGTGACTACCACATATGTGGCTCTATGGTGTCTGTCGTGACCCATCATTGAACTGCCATTCACAAAAATAGTTAAGTCAGGGGAAGGAAGTGGATAATCAAAGAGGTCCTCATGGGGTGATTGTAGGGCCTCTAGCACCTGTGGACAGGAATGGTTAGCATCTGAAGGGGGTGAGGATAGTGGGAGGAGTGTGGCAGGATCGAGGGAAGAACAACAGAGGGTAATGGTGGAGTTTTCTATAAAGAGAAGGTGGAATTCTTGAATTCTTGAAGGGCTAAGAAGAGGCAGAGCTTTATGACTTAAGAGGTCCTGTAGCCAATGGGTAGAAAATATAGTTATTGGTTGGAGCAAGGTAAGCTTCAGTGCTTCCTCAGTAAGTTCCACTGTTTCTGCCAGTGCATGGAGGCATGGTAGTCATCCACGAACCATAGAGTCAAGCTGCTTGGAGAGATATGCCACTGGCTTATAGGAGGGTCAAATTGGTTGGGTGAGGAGGCCAGTGGCAATACCCTGTCTTTCATCCATAAAGAGGTGGAAAGGATGGTTAGGGTTAGGAAGAGATAGAGTGGGAGAGGATGTGAGAGCATCCCTGAGCTTATACAAGGCATTGGCTATTAAGGTAGGGGAAGTGAGAGGCCCATGTGGGGTCTCCTTCGCTGCCTGGTATAAGGGCTTGGCCAGAAGGGCAAAGTTGGGGACCCAATGCCTGAAAAAGCCAGCCAGACCCAGGAAGGAGAAGATGTAATCTGTTGTTTCAGGTGGCTGTAGGTCACGGAGAACTTGAATTCTGTCTATTAGGCTTTTAGAAGTTGGAGTGAGGAGTATACCTAGATAGGTGACTGAAGTGGTAGTAAGCTGGGCTTTGGCTGGAGAGACTTGATAGCCCTGGGACCCCAGGAAATTGAGGAGCTGAGCAGTGTGGGTTTGGGAGGTCTCGAGGGATGGGCTGCATAGGAGAAGGTCATTCACATACTGTAAGAGAGTGCTATCCCCCAAATCACAAGCAGTTAGATCCTGTGCCAAGGATTTTCCAAAGAGGTGGGGACTGTCCCTGAAGCCTTGGGGTAGGACTGTCCATGTCAGCTATTGGGACCTAAATATGTAGGGTCTTCCCATGTGAAGGTAAAGAGGTAATAAGAGTCAGGGTGCAGAGGCACTGTAAAGAAGGCATCCTTAAGATCTAGGACAGTAAAGTGGGTGGTTGAAGGGGGAATATGAGAAAGGAGAGTTTAAGGGTTGGGAACCACTGGGTGGATGGGAATAACTGCCTCATTAATTAGGCAGAGGTCTTGGACCAAGTGATAGGCTTCTCAGGGTTTTCATACCAGAAATATGGGGGTGTTGCAGGGAGAGTCAGTAGGGATGAGGAGTCCCTGAGCAAGTAACCAGTCTATGATGGGTTTAAGTCCCTCCCTGTCGGTTTTGGAGATGGGAAATTGGGGATGTGAGAGAAATTTAGTGTGAGGTTTTAGTTGGATATGGAATGGATTGTGGTGGGAGGCTTGGAGGTGTCCCAGACTTGGGGATCAACTAGCTTTGGGGGTAATGGTATGGTGGGTGCTGTCAGGTTATTAGAGAGAGTACAGATTAGAGGTAAAAGAAGATGGGTGTTAGTATTGTTGGGGTGTAGTTGGAGGGTGGCTCCTAATTACTGGAGAACATCTCTGCTTAGGAGAGGAATCAGACAGGATGGGATGACCAGAAAACAGTGTGTGAAAGGGTGTCCCTCCAGGGCACTGGCCAGTTTAGCAGTTTGGTTTGGGAAGGAGAGTTTGCTGTCATTCCCTATGACTGAAACCTGGGAAGGAAACAAAGGCCCAGAGTGGGCACGCAAGACAGAGTAGATAGCCCCCGTGTCCACAAGGAAGGCTATGGACTTACACGCTACCTGGGCTTGGTGAGGGTGATAGAGGTCCTCGAGTCCGGGCTTCTTCAGCCCTCTGTGAACCCCAATAGTTCAAGAGAAGGGACTGCATGGAGGTGCCAAGGAAGGGCCAGCCATGGGGCAGTCACTCTTCCTGTCTGCTTACAGGTGGGGCATGGCCTAGAGGGGGGACCATGGGTTGGGGCATTGGTGAGCTCAGTGACCTTTGCATCCACACTTGAAGCAAGCCCCTGGCAGAGGGGGATGCTGGTTCCCCCGTGAAGCTTTTGCTAGAGCAGTAGGCCTCAGGGCCACTGCCAAGGCTTGGGTTTGGAGTGTTACCTATCTCTGCACTCAAGCCTGCCTGGCTAGTTCAGCTGAATCCTCTCAAGCATTTTAGACTCTAAAGGCCATTTTTACCAGGTCTCAGATAGGGGTCTGAGGGCCCTTCTCAGCTTGTTTGAGCTTCTTCCTAATATCATGGGCTGATTGAGAATGAAATAAGTTGCTCACACTGTAGCCCCAGAGGGAGACCCAGGATCCAGCTTAGTATATTTGGTAAAAATCTCTGTAAAGTGGTTGAGAAATAAGGCTGGATTTTCATCCAGATCCTGGGTGATTTTTCTCAGCTTATCAAAGTTGACTACCTTATTGGAGACTGCCTGCATGCCCGCTATGAGATATTGGACCATGCAGGTGCAGTGATGGCGACTTTGTTGGCCATCTTGGTAGTCCCAGTTGGTTTCAGTTAGGGAAATGGCTGCTTCACCTGTGGGGAGAGTTAGTCTGTTAAATGAAATTGATCAGCATGAAGTCGAGTGGCCTGCTGGATGCAGGTACATTCATCTGGGATAAGGGTGAAAGAGAGGATGACATAGAAGTTGTGCCAGGTAGGATTGTATGTCTGAGAGAGGTGGCGAAATTCCTTAATGTAAGTAGAAGAGTCAGCAGAGAAGGACCCAAGGTGCCTCTCAATCTGGGAAAGATCCTGGAGTGAGAATGGGATGTATACTTGGACAATCTCTTGGGTGCCAGCCACTTCCCTGAGAGGACAAAGGAGCTTTGGGTCAGCTGATAAGAGGAACTGGTGTGATCGGGTGTGGATGCTGACTGGAGAAGAGAGGAGTGAGCCAGGGGAGTGATCCACTGAG
The DNA here is from genome assembly GCA_028644305.1 of Xerus rutilus. Lineage (NCBI taxonomy): Eukaryota > Metazoa > Chordata > Mammalia > Rodentia > Sciuridae > Xerus > Xerus rutilus. The sequence continues at coordinate 63,668,900 of CM053417.1, forward strand.
GGAGATGGGGCAAGGGCTATATCAGTAGGAGAGGAAGGCGGAGGAGTGGTGTTCTGGAGTAGGGGAGCTGTGGCAGTAGGAGGAGAGGGAGGAGAGGAGGGGGAGGATCTGTCTGTGTAGGGAGGGGGTGATGAGAAGCGGGGCTGAGAGCATTTTGAGTTGATCTGAGAATGAGGAAGAAGATATGGAAGAACAATGGGAAAGGGGTTTGGGATTTTCCCTAGCAAGGAGAACTTGAGCAGTAGAACAGGTAGAGCAGAGGGTAGGACGGGAGCATACATCCCAAAAAGCCTGAATGTAAGGGATTTCTGTCCACTTCCCTGTCTGGCAACAGAAACTGTCCAAATCAGTGAGGATTTGAAAGTCAAAATTTCCTTCTTGGGGCCATTTTGACCCATTGTTTAGGCTATACTGGGGCCAGGCCACAGTGGAATAAAAGATCAGGCATTTACGTTGTAGGTGGATGGAATGTCAGGGGAAACGCGGGAACTTACCCTCCTCTTGTGGGTCTGGATGAAGGGAGAGGGGAAGGAAGAGTAGCTCTGGAATTTCCTGGTTCGTATGGAGGAGAGGGTGGACCTCAACCCCTGTGGGGGAGGTCAGAGAACCCTCCCGGGTTTCAGCACCACATGTAAGGTCAAATGATGATGACTGAAAGAAGGCCAATTAAAACTGCTGAGCAAGGCTTTATTGATATATGCTCAGGGGTGAGACTCCTCCGTGCAACAGAGCAGGTCTGGGAGAATTGCATGCAGGCTCAGCTGGTTTGAAAATTTTATGGGCTTGGGGTAGGAAGGGGAGGGCTTGGGACAGAAAGGGAAGCTTTGGGCAGGAAGGGGGGATCTTGGGACAGGAAAGGGAGGTTTTGGGGAGTCCCATGTCCTCCTGGGGTGTGTCAGGGGATCAGCTGATTGATGGTAGTCATGAGTTGTCATCACTTCCTGCCCGCTGGTGTTAGATTGATTGTTCTCTCGTGCATGTGGGCTGCCTGGTGTTTTGTTTTCCTTAGCCGCCTTAAACCAACCTAACAGACACAACACCTTTATTTTATTTATTTATTTTTATGTGTTGACAAGGATCAAACACAGTGCCTGACCCATGCTAGGCAACCACTAACACTGAGCTAAAACCCCAGCCCCTAATTTTTTTTAATATAGGTACTCAGTGCTATAAATTTGCCTCAGAACTGCTTTCAAACTGTCCCAGAGACTTTCATATGTTGAATATTTTCTCTTATTCTTTTCTAAACATTTCTACAAGGATGTTCAGCATATTTTCCTTTTTGTTATAATGAGTTTGTGAGAATTTTTTTTTTTTTTGGTACCAGGGATTGGATTCAGGTGTACTTGACCACTGAGCTGCATCCCCAGCCCTATTTTGTGTTTTATGTAGAGAGAGGGTCTCACTGAGTTGCTTAGTACCTCACCGTTGCTGAGGCTGGCTTTGAACTTGCAATTCTCCTGTCTCAGCCTCCCTAAGTGCTGGGATTACAGACATGAGCTACCGCACCCGGCTAGAATTTTTTTATAATAACAGTGATGTGAATTTTTTTCTTACTTTTAAAATTTTATTTTTAGGTATGGTCTTGCTAAGTTGCTCAGACTGGACTTAACCTTGAGATCTTCCTGCCTCAGTCTCCTGAGTTGCTGGGATTACAGGTTTGTCCCACCATGCCTGGATTAGTTTGTTTTTCTAAGTATTTAGGAGGAAATATGGTTCAATGTAGCATTTCTAACTTCTCAGAAATTCTTTTCTGTTCTTTTTCTGTAATATTCAAAATTATATTGTCTTTCTATATGAGATTTTCTGGCTCTGTACTCCTTAGTCACATTTATCTGGAGCTTCAATTTCTGTTATTAGGTGAGGATATAAGGCATTTCCCCCAAAAGCTCCAGTGTTAATGTGGATATATCCAGAGATTAGATGATTCTATTATTAGAGTTATAACCTAGTTAGTCCATTCTAGTTTGAATGGACTGACTGTGGGTGACTGTAGCAAGTAAGGCATGGCTGGAGAAAGTGGGTCAATGGGAACTTGATGTGGAAGGATGAATCTACCTTTATGTCCCTTCCTTCTTTCTGCCTTCTCAGATTCCTTGCTTCCATGATAGGAGCAGTGCTTCCTCACCCCACCCTTCCACATGATGTTCTTCTTTGCTTTGTGCCAAGAGCAATGAACTCAAGACAACCATGGTCTAAATCTCTGGAATCATGAGCCAAAATAAAATATTCCTTCTCTAAGCTGCTTTTATTAGGTATTTTGTTACAATGATGACAATCTGACTAAAATTTTTTCTTTCTTTTTTTATTCATATTTCAAGTTTCATTCCTAGGAATTTCTTAGTGTGGGGACCAATTACAAGAAGTTATTCCAAGTTACTCATTTTTAAAAATTCATATGAGCTTCAATGCTGGACTCATTTAGACTCCTCAATGGACCTTTGTACTCATTTGCTGTTGGACTCCAACTTTCAGCTGCTGTTTTCAATTTGGCTCACTGTGCTTTTCCATAAACACCCGTGAGTCATTTTCCTGTTTCACATATGTCAGATGCCCCGATGCTTACCTCTGCTTTGTCATATACCCACAATTATATCATTCAGGTCTTACGGCTGTTAGTGAATTATTCCCTCCTGGTAACATTATGAGGTTCTTAGAATTATCATATCACTTAGTTTAAATGTAGATATTTTCCATGGGGTTATAGATTTGGTTTTTAATTGTCTTGTCTTTAGTAATGGTAGAGTTTTGAGAGATCCAAAAATATGTTGCTACTGAAATATTTCCAGGATCTTCTCATGGTGTTGGTTTGTGTAATATTCTTTATTTTGTCTTAATATATTATGTCATTTTCTTTATTCTTTCATTGCTTAAATGTTCTGCTCTCTTTTCTCAGACTTTCTAAATCCTTTCTTTGTGAATGACACATCTTTTTCTAGACTCTAAATATTATATACAAACAATTCAAAATCTCTTAGTTTTCTTAGCATTTATCCTTCATGACAGTAGGAGTTTTTATTCACTGATATATCCTCAGTGTTTGAATAGTATTTCAAATATAATATCTAAATTCTTTAATACACACAGGCCCTTCATAAATTTGTTCTATACATTTAGCCTTATTTTGTGAATAATGCTGAATAGTGATATTATCACTATGTATCATTTATTGCATGAATAGCATTTACCAGAAAATGTATATGATATTTCACATAATCCTATATAAGCATTAAGGCTTTCATTTTGTGCATGAGGAAATTGATGCTGGTATCATTTCAGTACTGCCCAATTTACATACTAGTAATCATCAAGGCCATCACTTAGATAATTTATTCTTGAAATTATACTCTTTCAAACATTTCCAACAGGTACTATTACACTTATAGAAAGGTGATCCCTATACCATCTTTATAACCCTTCCTTATTCATACTTAATCTTTATTTTATGCTTTATCTCTCATTTTCCACTTCTCATTTCTCCAATTTTGTTCCTCTTTTTCCATCACCCTGTATGTACCTCTGTCACATAGCATGCAAAATTAGAGTAATTGTTAATTTGCTTGTATGCCTTTCCTATCACAGCAGAGTTCAACCACATCTAGTCCATGGGCTGCCAGCAACTAAGAATGGTTTTTTGCACTATTTAGTGTTTGTAAAAAATAAACAATGCATGGAATATAGACCATATGTGGCTCACAATTTCTAAAATATTTGCTATCTGATACTTTCCAGAAAGATTTGCTGACACCTGCAATAGATTATAGACTTCATGAGAAAGAGAAATATGCCTAATTCATCTTATTTGGAAATAAGAAATAAAGTGGTTGGGCATACAACTTTCCCTAAAAGCTCTCAATGCAGCAGGAGAATAAATATTTAAACAAATATAGTAGAAATCCTCTTATTCAATGGATTTGAGTCCCAACAGTTTGGTGATAATTTTTTAAAAGTAGGGTACAACTCAAAACCATACACATATATATCTTAATAAAATTATACAAAAGTTCATTCATTTGCCAGTATTTTATTGTAGAGTAAAATATTTTCTTTTCTTTTGAACGTATTTATTCATCTTCAGACAAGGTAACATTCTTGTCCATATTCACAAGGAAAGAAGAGGTATGCAGACAAAAGCTTCCCTCTGCCAGAGGTGGCTGACGTTGTTAGCTTCCAGTGTTCTCACAGGGGATATTTTATGTATGTCCAAGGAAATGTATGTACATGAATGTTTTACATGTTGTCATACACCTCACTTCTTTACCTTATGTATTCTATGTCAGCTTCTAAAGAGCTTCCTTGTTCTTTTGCCACATGGAACCAAAGATGAACCATAATTTATGTGACCAGTCCTTTAGAATGTGCCCAACCTGTTGTCATTTTAAGCAATGTAGCAGTAAGCCACATGTGTCACAGGATGTGAATACACCACACATTTGTAACTTTGAGAGATGTGATCTGACATATTTAGATGTCATAACCATGGGCACTCCAGAGCATCATGCAAGATGGCCCATTTCCTGGCACCATCACCATCACAGCATGACCTCAAACTCAAGTTTTTCACACCTGAACAGTGAAAATAGGATCACAGTGTGGTTTACTTTACTTTATATAAAACAGCATAATTATTACCTGGGATTTCTAGGGCTGAGTCTTTAAAGGTGGAGCAAGAAAGTAATGATACTTGCAAAACAATATAAAGATTCTTTTGTGATTTTTAGTATCCTCTTAGACAAGGAAAGAAAATAAATTGGATAAAAAAAGGAAGGAAAATGCCAAATTATCACTGTTTGAAGATGATATGATTCTACACTAGAAGATTCAATTAACAAAAAAACAACCCTTACCAAAATATTGCTAATGCTAATAAACAAATTTGGCAAAGTAGCACAATACAAAATCAACATACAAAAATCAATAGCTTTCCTATATATCAACAACAAATCTGCTGAGAAAGAAATTAGTTAAACAGTTCCATTCACAATGCCTCAAAGAAATACCTAGAAATAAACTAGCCAAGAAGATAAAAGACCTCTACGATGTAAACTATAGAACATTGAAGAAATAAATTGAGGAAGACCCCACAAGGTGGAAGACCTCCCGTGTTCATGGATGAGCAGAATTAATATTGCTAAAATGGCCATACTACCTAAAGCAATATACAGACTCAATGCAATCCCCATCAAAATACATGGCATTCCTCACCAAACTAGAAGAAAAGTCGTAAAATTCATTTGGAAGAGTTAAAGTCTCAGAGCAGCCAAAGAGATTTTAAGCCAAAACAGCAATGCTAGAGGCAATACAATACCTGACTTCAAATTATAGTACAGTGATACAAAAACAAAAACTGCATGGTACTGGCAGAAAAAACTGTATGGTACTGGTATGTAGACTAATGGCATAAACAGAAGACATAGAGACAAACCCACATATTCACAGTCATCTGATGCTTCATAAAGGTACCAAAAACATACATTGCAGAAGACAGCCTTTTTAACAAATGGTGCTGGGTAAACCAGTTATACATATGTACAAGAATGAAATTAGACCCTTATACTCACCCTGCACAAAAATCAACTCCAAATGGATCAAAGATGTAGGAATTAGACCAGGATCTATGCAACTCCTGGAAGAAAATCTGGGATCAACACTCCAGCATATAGGCACAGGCAGAAAGATTCCCAATATGATCCCTAAAACCAAGGAAATAATACCAAGAGTTAATAAATAGGATGGCATTGAATTAAACAGCTTCTGCATAACAAATAAAGCAATTGGGAATGTGAAGAGAGAACCTACAGAATAGGAGAAAATGTTTGCTAGATACTCTACTGACAGAAGATTAATATCTAGAATATATGAAGAACTCAAAAAACTGAACACCAAAAAACAAAACCTGAGATTTAAGTAATTTGATCACACTATATAATGTTCTTAATGTGTTTTTGGATGCAGTTTTTTTAATGTTATTAGGGATTTTGGCATATTTGTTTATCAAGGATATTGATCTGTACTTCAGTTAGATTTTTCACTTTTGTGACCAAAGACCTGACAAGAACAATTTTAGAGGAGAAGAATTTATTTGGGGCTCATAATTTCAGAGGTCTCAGACCATATATAGCTCACTCAGTTGCACTGGGCCCACGATGAAGCAAAACATCATGGCAGAAAAAATCAACTTAGAATATGGCAATGAAGAAGCAGAGAGTTCTGCTCACCAGGAACAAAATATATACCCCAAAGGCACATCCCCATTGACCTATATCAAGCCATACCCTACCTGTCTACATTTAGCATCCAGTTAATCCATTCAAGTGTATAAATGCATTGATTAGGTTGAGATTCACATAAATAACTTCACCTCTATACTTTCTTACATTATCTCACACTTGAGCTTTTTGGGGCACCTCATATCTAAACCATAACAATCTAATTTTCCTTCTTTGAAATGCCTTTATGTGGTTTTGGTATCAGTGTAAAACTGACTGTGTAGAATAAATTTAGGAGTGTTTCCTCCCTTTCTATTTCATAGAATGATTTGTGGAAGGCTGTCATTAGTTTTACTTCAAAGATAGTAAAATTCAACAGATTTTTTTCTCTTTTCATATATTTGTCCATTTTTAATTATTATTTTGATAAATATTTAATTTATTTGCCCATTTATCAATTAGGTTGCTTTTTGGTGTTGAGTTTTTCATTATATTATGTATTCTAGATATTTATCCTCAGTGAATGTATGTATCCAGTTTCCTTAGCACCATTTTTTAAAAAGACTGCATTATTCAACATGTTTTTGGCAACTTTGGCAATGATCAGGTGTCTATATGTGGATGGATTTGTCTGTCTTATATTTTATTCATTGGTCTACATGTCTGTTCTTATGCTACTACCATACTGATTTTATTGCTATAGCTCTGGAATATACTTTGAGACTGTGTACTGTTATGTCTCTGGCTTTGCTCATATTGGTAAGAATTCTTTTGAGTAAAAGACTTCTGGATCTCTCATTATTTCATTTTAATTTTAGGATTTTTTTCACATTCTGTGAAGAAAGTCATTATTATTTTGATGGTAAGTGCATTGAATCTGTGGATCATGTTTTTAAAAATATTTTTTAGCTGTAGATGGAAATTATTTTTTAATTTATTTTATGTGGCGCTGAGGACCCAACTCAGTGCCTCACTTGTGCTAAGCAAGCATCCTACCACTGAGCCACAACCCCAGCCCTCTATGGATCACTTTAGCAATATTATTTCTGACTATCCACAAACATGGGGGTACTTTCCATCTTCTAATAATTTCTTTTATTTGAATAACTTTTTTTTTTTTTGCATTCTGTAATGGTCATTGTATAGGACTTTCACCTCTTTGTTTAGATTTGTACCTGAGTATTTTTTGAGGATATTGCAAATGGAGTTGGTTTCCTGGTCTCTTTGTCAGTGGAGTCACTATAGTGTAATGAAAAGCTATTTTTTTGTACATTGTTTTTATATTATGCTATTTTGATGAATTTGTTTATTAGCTTCAGAAGTCTTTGCATCAAACTATTAGCATCTTTTAAGTGTAGAATCATATATATCAACAGTAATAATTTGACTACATTATTCTTATTCATGTCCCATTTGTTTCATCCTTGGGCTAAATTTTTCTGTCTACAATTTCAACTACTATATTGAATATGAAGGATGAGATAGGACATCCTTAACTTGTTGCTGATTATAGAGGAAATGCTTTATCTTTTCCCCATTCATCATGATGTTGACAATTTTGAAGCATGTTCTTTCTGTCCATATTTTTTGTATTCTATCATAAATAGATGCTGAATATTGTGAAATGCTTTTTCTGCATCTATTGAAATAATCAATTGAGTTTTGTCCTTGGTTCTATTATATGCTGTATTGTGATTATTGATTTGTGTATGTTGAAACGTCTTTGCATCCCTGGAATGAAACCAGTTTGATCATGGCATATATCCTTTGTAATGTGTGGTTGAATTTGATTTGCTAGTATTTTAAATTCTTTTTGTATTTATTTCCATGAAAGATACTGGTCTATATTTTTCCTTCCTTGAAGTGTCGGTATCTGGTTTTGGTATTAGTGTGAAAATGACTTAATGGAAGTAATTTGGAAGCATTCCCTCCTTTTCTCCTTCATGGAGTAATTTGAAGAGCATTGGTATTAGTTCTTTAAATTCTGGTAGAACTCAGTTGTGAATACATCTAATCTTGAGATTTCTTGGGGGGTACTTTATAATGCTTTAATATCATTTTTTATCATTTATCTCATTTTTCTAGATATTGTTCTTCAATTTTGGTAGGTTGTATGCATCTAGAAATTTATGAATCCCTTCTACATTTTACAGTTTATTGGAATACAAGTTTTCAAAGTAGTCCCTAATGATTTTATGAATGTCAGTGATGTCTGCAGTGATATATCCTTTTTTGATTCTACTTTATTTATTTGGGACTTCTTTTTCTTTCTTTTAGTTAGATTGGTTAAGGATTTGTAACATTTATATCCTTTCAAATATCCACCTCAATGATAGAATGATTCTTTGTGTTGTTTTTTCTTCTCTACTTTATTAATTTTGGCCATAATTTTAATTATTTTCTTCCTTCTACTTTCAGAATAGGTTTGTTCCCATTTCTTTTCCTTTCTTTTTCTTTCTTTCTTTCTTTTTTTTTTTTTTGGTACTGGAGATTGAACTCAGGGGCACTTGACCACTTGAGCCACATCCCCAGAACTATTTTGTGTTTTATGTAGAGACAGGGTCCCACTGAGTTGCTTAGTGCCTCACTGTTGCTGATGCTGGCTTTGAACTCATGATTCTCCTGTCTCAGCCTCCCTAAGTGCTGGGATTACAGGCTTGCACCACTGTGCCCTGCTCCCCATTTCTTTCATTATTTTTTCTTTTTAGTTATACATGACAGTAAATTTTGACATATTTATACAAACATGGAGCATATTCTTATTCTAATTAGCATCCCTGTATTGTGGATGTATGTGATGTAGAGATTCACTGGGATGTATTCATACATATACATAGGAAAGTTATGTCATATTTATTCCACTATCTTTCCTATTCCTGTCCCCCTCATTTCTCTTTATTCTCTTTTGTTTAATCCACTGAACATCTGTTCTTTTCCTCCCCACTTGTTATGTGTTAGCATCCATATCTCTTGGAGAACATTCAACCATTTGGTGGGGGGCGATTGGCTTATTTCACTTAGCATGATAGTCTTATCTATTTGGGAACTTTCATATTTTGTTGATCTTTAATTTTTAAGATTCTAGTATGCTATATCTTCTTTGATTCTAAGAATTTTAAAACTGATACCTTAATTTCTTTGATGACCCACACATTCAAAAGTGTATTGTTCAATCTCCATGAATGTATAGTTTCTGTAGATTTTTCTTGCTGTTGATTTCTAATTTCTTTTCATTATATTATTTTAAAAGCAATGAATTATATCAATTTATAATTAATTCTTGTCTTTGATAAGACTTTTTTGTCACCTAGAATATGATCTATTTTGAAGCAAGCCACCTGAGCATCTAAAAACAAAATATATTTACCTGTTGGCAGATGTAATATCCTGTATGTATCTGTTAAATCCATCTGTTTATAATATGTTTTAATTCTTTGCTGATTTTATGTATGGATGACCTATCTATTTGTAAGAGAGTTGTACTGAAACTAACCAGTGATATTTCTTTAGCATATATCTAAGCCTTTATGTAGAGTTGTATTTTTTTAAAATATATTTTCAATTGTTGACGGATCTTTATTTTATTCATTTGTTATTTGTATGTGCTGAGGATCAAACCCAGTGCCTCATGCATGCTAGGCAAGCGCTCTACCACTGAGCTACAGCCCCAGTCCCGAGTTGTATTTTTTATGTAACTAGGGACAGCAACAATTTGGGACATATTTACTACACTTTCATATTCTTGTTGGATTATTCATTTTACCATTATTTTGTAACCATATTCATGGCATCAGACTAATTTTGGCTTGAAGTCTGGTTTTGTTTTCTTGGTTTTTTTTTGCTTTTTTTTTTGATGAAAGAGTAGTTACTTCTGCTTGCTTTCTGATTCCACTTAGACAGCAGATCATTTTCTGATGTTGAAATTCCAGCCTGTGGATATCTTTTCTATGAGGTACCTTTCTTGCAGGCAACACATTGTTGCATTTTCTTTGTTTATTTGTTGTTGTTGTTTTGTCTAATCTGCCAGTATATATCTTTTAATTGAAGAGTTGACACTAACAGTGTAATTATATAAAGGTTTTCATTATTTCCTGCAATTTTTATTTATTTTTCATATTTGATTTGACACTAATTCTTATTTTATTTTCTATTCTTCTGATAAGGCTTAATCTTGCCCAAGAATTCTTGGTTGTTATTATTATCTACTTCTGTTTGTAGATTTTCTTTGATAATAATCTGTAATCCATGCTTAATTAGCATGGATTCCTTTTGTTTATGCTTATCTTGGAAGGCCTTTAATTTGCCTTCCATTCTGAAAGAATATTTGCTGGATATAGCAATCTTTCCAAGCAGTTACTTTTTTCAGGACCTGAAATATATTGTTCCAAGCCCTCCAAGACTGTAGGCTGTATGTTGAGAAATTTGTTGATATTCTGATTTTTATAAACATTATCTGCTGTCTCTTTCTTGTTGTCTTTAAAGATTTTTTTCTCTTATCCACATTTATTTTCGCATTTTAATTACAATGTGTTGTGCATACATTCTTTTGTTTTTTTTTTTTCTTTTAGATTTCCAAATGCCTACAGTATCTGGAGGCAAATCTTGTTACCAAGTTTTGGTAAATCTTCTGCTCTTATTCCACTGAAATTGTAATCAATGCTATTAGCCTGTATCTTTGATATTTGTTCAATGTCTATGAGTCTTACATTTGACCTCTTAGTGTTTTTCCAGACTTTTTTGTATATTCTGATCATATATTCTTATTTTTAATAATACTGTCTGAATGTTCATTGTTGGACACCTTCTCTTTAGGTAATGAGATTCTGTCTTCCACTTGATGTAATTTATTGGAGATAATTTTGCCTGAATTTTTATTTGATTTATTGAGCCTTTCATTTCAAAGTTTTCTGCTTTTTTTTACAATCATTGTTGAAAGTCTTTCATATCCTGTGTTTTCCACTTAGTTCATTTGTTAGATCTTCTTAATTAATTCATTAATTACTTTAATGATTGACTTTTTGAATTATTTTTCAGAATTTTTATATACTGTAATATCTATGGATTCAATTATTGGTGTTATTAACTATTTTATATTGTTTTTTAGTTGTAGATGGACACAAAACCTTTATTTTTTACTTATTTTTATGTGGTGGTGGTGATCAAACTCAGTGCTTCACACACGCTAGGCAAGCATTCTACCACTGAGCTATAATCCCAGCCCCTTTGAGGTTATAAACTTTTGAAATCATCTTATTGACTTATTAATTCTTTCAGAAGTAATATCCTGTTTTGACATATATTGTGATGGATTAGTCTTTTTCTATTATGTAAGGGTTTTTGTGTAAGAAGTTGTCTCCTTACAATCTGCTTTCATCTGTGGGTATATCTTTGCTTCCAAATATATAATCAGCATGATCAATGTGCTAAGTTCAATCAACAATACTTCTCTGAGAGGAGAGACTAACTGATAGGGGTGATTTAATAGAAAAACATATATCAACACATATTTAAATATGTATTATATATGATCTTTACAACTCTGTTAACCGAGAGAAAATGGGTGAGAAATAATATAGAATAGACTGAAAGGTAAAGCATTAATGATAGCATACTTAATAATAAATTGTATTGTAAGAATAAATAAAGAAAATAATAAAAAATGTAAAAAGAGAGGAACATAAGATAAAGTGAAGAGAGAAAGGAGGACAAAGAAGGGAAGGAAATGACATTTTTAAAAAAGAGGTGTTGAGAAAGGATCTATGTAAATTGACCAAATATTTACAATTAGATAAAACTGAAAAACACAAAATAAGGAAAGACAACAGAAATTAATTTATATCAATCAGCTAATGCAATAAAAATCATTATAAGATTTATTTTTCTTCTTGCTGGGATTTTTTAAATGAATACATTTTTCCAAGATTTCAATTTTAGTATCCTCTCTTGTGACCAAGTTTATGTGACACAGTTATCATACACTGTTTTTTTCCTCGGCTCTGACTCAAAACAACTAAACTACTTAGGGGAATCTGTATAATGAGCTCTCTTCTCTCTTTACCTGGCAGCAAATTTTGGGTGAGTGTTGACAATTTTGGAGTAGGTTCAACTTCAATATTGTCATGTTGTTGCAACCAAGGATAAGAGTGCAGCTAAGGCAGGCATTGCTGGCCAGTTCACACAGGCAGCACATGCACCAATCTGGATTGTGTTGTACTCAATCTGTGTGTTGTGTGGTGAGTTCAAGCCATACCAGGAGATCCTCCATGTCTTTCTGGGCACAGAGGAGGTGGTAGGGCCCACAGTAGTTTGCTGTGGGTTGCTGCTATCCCCCCAACATTTATCTACCACAGATCTATTCCTTTTGACCTCACTGCTTATCAAATAATTCAGATTGTAAATTGAAAATTGAAGTATCCTTCACTTTTGTCCAGTCTATAGATCCACTGACTGGTAGCTCTGGCCATCATCACTACCCTGAGCTTTCCTCACCTATGTCCCACAGTCTCACTTTTATTCCCATATTGACACATGGCTTGGACACCGACCATTCCAGTGAAAAGAAAAGTTATTGGGTCTTGGGTATTCAAAAATGAATCATACCTAGAACAAGACATAAAATAATATAAAAAATTAGAGGGAGAAAATGAAAAACAAAAGAAAGTTGCAGGAATTTCTAATATCTCACTCAAAGAGTACAAACCAAGAATCTTTAAACTGGTGACAATTCTCTACTTTCATTAACTCTACTGGGAAGTGCCAGGAATCTCCCTCCTATGTCAGCTCACTTTACAATATCAGAGTATTTTTTTTTCTGCTCAGACTGTGAACTTGCTGGACAGTGGAGCCTGCTTTTCTTGAATTCTTGCGAAGATTTTCTTTCAGCTCAAAGGAGGGGACCTTCGCCTTCCCAAATCAGCCACTCTGTGTGTGGTACTGCTGCAAGTTAGTTGTTTCATTAATTCTCTTTCTATTCTAAAATCCAATGTTTCTGATTTTTACCTGGTTGTCTAGTACTCTGAGTTGCCTCCCAGTCTTTACTGACAGTCTTCCTACTTCCATGTGCCACCATGAAACTGTTATTTTGATTCAGTGTCAAAAAGCAGCTACCTGATGTTGGGTTCCTTTAGTCTGTTATTAACCCGAATCCTCACAGTTGATTTTTTTAATATATTGATCCTATATTATGATACTCCTTTAAACTCATATTTTAATAGTAGTAATTTTGTAAGTTCCTATAGATATTTCAAAATAGATTATCATGTCATTTTCAAGTAAAATCAGTTTTATTTCTTCCTTTCTAATTATAATGCCATTTTTCTTGCATTGCACCAGCAAGAACACTTGGTATGTTAACTAGAAGCGGTGATTGCAAACAAATTTATCTTCTTCTTAATCTTAGAAGAGAAATCTTTCAGTCTCTTGCCATTATCTATGATGCTAACTGGGATTTTCTTGTCATTATCTATGATGCTAGACTAAAGGAACCCAACATCAGGTAGCTGCTGATATTAAATTGAGGAAGTTTCCTTCTATTCTGTTTGTGTAATGTTTTTAGCATTAAAATGTATTGGAATTTTCAAATACTTTTACAGTGTCCATTATGATGATCGTGTGTATTTTCTTTAACTTTATTCTATATAACATAGTAAGTTACTCTGAAAAATTTTTGCATATTGAGCCTCCATTGACAAGTTATGCATTTACTCAAAATGCTAAATATAACATTACCATATGATTTGGCATCTCTACTCCTAGGGATATGGGAATATACAAAAAAGAAATGAAAATATTCACAAAACACTTATACATGAATGTTCATACCACAGTTATTCATAATCAAAAAGTATTAACAACCCAAATATTCATCAATTGATTATTGGAAAGATAGGATATACTACATCCATATAAAGAGTATCATTCATCCATAAAATAATGAAGTCCTGATATACACGAAACATGAAATTTGATATTATTTTGCTAGGCAAAAGCAGCCTAACTCAACAGACTACATGTCATATGATTCAATTTATATGAAATGTTCAATATAGCAAATCTATCAAAACAACAAGTCAGTTAGTAATTACCAAGTCTAGAGGAGTTTAGGAGGAATGGAAAATGGTTCCTTTGAGGCACAGCCATCAATTTGAGGAGATTAAAATATTATCAAAATGACTGTGATGATAGTTGTGTAGTATGTGAATTATTGAAATTTTTTCTTAGAAAATTCCATATATAAAAAAATAGCAACAAGGTAGTATGGACATTAGAACATATGTTAGTGCATATGTTTCATCATATATGTATACATATGTAAATGCACATACATGTAACTATCCATGTTTAATGACAAAAATAATTCAGACTGTGAAGGGAAAATAGAAGTACACAGATAATATTCTTATATACGAAGTGGTATACTTGAAAGCATATTGTGGTAGGTTCAAGAGGCAAACTATAAATCCTACAACCAATAAAACAACAGAGCAAAGAGTTACAGCTAATAAGATAACAAGGAGATAAAATCAAGTCATATAATGGCTAGCACAGTGGTACAGAACAATTATAAGGCCAAAACCTTTGGTTCTATCTGTGATTAGATGAGTTAAATTTGTTTTATTCCTGAGGCACAACTGAAATTTTCACCTAATCCAGTCTTTTCTTGGATGCATTTGGTCAGACTGTCATGGATAAGGAGGCCAGGAAGTTGTGATGAATCAGTAGAGACACAGTCAATGTTGTGCAGAATTCATTCCTGCTATTTTAGAGGCAATTCAGGATAAAAAGGAAACTAATGCATCAGTGTTATGATATTTGTACATAAGTATGGTACATTACAATGTAAACCACAGTCACTCAATTATAAGCTGGAACACAATGTTATTCTTCTAGGACTTATTTTAATTTTTTTCTAAAATCTTGCCAAGAAAAGATTTGTTTGTAAGTTTTTTCAGAGATGGAAAAGACCCTAACTCTGCGCGCCAATAGACATCTGCCCGGATACAGTCTGCTTCTGATTATGTGTTCAGATTGTGAGAAAAAATGTTAGAAGCATGTTTTTTCTGAGAAAGAAACTTGCAGAAGCCAACCAAATGGATACTGATTGATCATTTGTTTATTTGATCATTATGTGTAGGGTAAACTGAATATTCATAAGGTAATATGTGAATGTTGGCCACTATACTAAAGAACGATGAACATTTTATGTTCTTTGAGGAAAAATTATTAAATTCCATGGTCCTATCAGTGCTTCTAAGTAAGTTTATCAATGTTACATAATTTTGGTAATAACAATTACTTTTCCACAACTCTTCATTTAGAATCTCTGCTGTAAGTTTTATCATTATTAGTGAATTCTTAAACTATTTTTCTCACTTGCTTTTAAATCCAGTAGCAGAGTATTGGATGTAGTGCTTTTAAATGTAATTTTATTATGCCTGAATATTATCCTTTTTAATGGCTCTGTCTAATGCTCTCTCAAGACCACAGGGAATCTGGGCATTTAACCACTTGCCCACTGCTTTTGGACTACAACTCTGTGGCAAACAATCAAGAAGGGCTCCCTTTATTGAATTTCTCTCTGTTCCCTTTCTCATAAACAAATATCATAAACAGAAATAATATTTCAAAGCTTAAAAATGTTGCTTGTTGGGAAAAGACACAGGTCTGCTGATTAGTTCTTGTAAAACAAAACAAAACAATGCTCATATACCACTCATATATACAGTATTGGCTGCATTAGTTTTCTATTTCCTCTTACTGAAGTAGCAGTGGTTTCAAACAACACACATTATCTCACAGTTTCCATAGATCAGTAAACCCTGAAATAGTTTAGATAAATCATCTGCTCAAGGTCTCACAGGACTGCAATTAAGGTGTTGGCCAGGCTTCATTTTCATCAGAGGTTTGATGATGGAAAGATCTACTTCCAAGCATGTTCAGGCCACTGGCAGAATCATTTCCTTCTGGCTGTAGAATTCATAAGTGTTTTCTCCTTTAAGGCATACAGAAAAGAGTCTCCAACCTCTCCAACCTCACGGAAGGTCCCAGAGCCTCTTTCAAAGTTTTTACTTACATCAGGTCTTCCCAGGATAATCTACCTCTAATTAACTTAATATCAATTAATATGGGACATTAGTTCCATCTGAAAAGTCTCTTCACCTTTGCCATATCCTAGTGATTTAAACAAGTCAAATTTGTTTTGCATTCATCATAAAGGATTATAAATGTTTGGACACATTACAGGTTATCTTACAATGCATTTACCTCATTATCTTTTACAGCAACTAGTGGAATAATCATAGTCAAGTGGTTAACTAAGCTGGTTGCCTTGTGTAAAATTGAGATAATAAGATTGAACACAGCATTGTTATGAGAATAAAATAATATGTATGAAAACCCTTGTCAGAGTTTCTGGTTATTAATGTTTTACCTAATGTTAAATTGCAGCGGGCTTGCTCTTTTCTCTGCTCCAATATTCTCTGCACAGACTGTGCTTTGCATTTTGTAATCTGTTTTCCCCATTAAATTTGTTTTTTTTCACTTTTTAAATTTGTTCTTTATATGTATAATATACATAATACATATGACAGTATAGTATATTTTGACATATTATATATACATGGATTATAACTTATTCTAATTAGGATCCCATTCTTGTGATTGTACATGACGTGAAGTTACATTGATTATGTATTCGTATATGAACATAGTAAAGTTATGTCAGATTCATTCTACTCTCTTTCCTATTCCCATCCCTTCTCCCTTCCATTCATTCCCCTTTATCTAATCCAATGAACTTCTATTCTTCCCCACCACAAATATATCAGCTTTTGGTTTTTTGGGATGGAATTATTTAACTTAGCATTATAGATACATATTTTCATCTGATTTAACTTTGATATAAATATTGAAAAGTTCATCATCATTTTCTCTAAGTTCTTCTTTCCTCTATGAAACATTCCTGGAAGGTTATAAATATACTAGGAAGGCTATATTAGCAACATTGCAGAATAGAATATATAATGTAAATGTTCCTGTCCCAAGAAAATCTCAGGAGTCAGCATTTTCTTTTATTAAACACATATTTTAGATAATTCTTGGGTATTCCTAAGTGTAGACATGTGTGGTTGACATTATCCTCAGTCATTGAAATGGCATAAAAACTTTTTCCAATAGTACAACTTGAGGCAAAGGAATTATTTTGGATGAAATAAAAAAGTGATATGTAGAGCAGATCCTTATGAAACAATTAGCTTAATCTTTCCCTCAGAATAATTATTTTACTTCCACAAATAAAACCGATGTTTTTCATTTGAACTATGACGACAATTTTCCTTTTAAAAGAATAATTGAGGGCTGAGGTTGTAGCTCAGTGGTAGAGCATTTGCCTAGCATGTGTGAGGCACTGGGTTTGATTCTTAGCACCACATATAAATAAATAAATAAAATAAAGATCCATGAGCAATTAGAAAAACATTTTAAAAAAAGAATAATTGACATGCAATAAATTGTACATATTCTGAGTGCAAAATATGATAATCCTTTATGTATGTATACAACCATGAAACACTTCATATAATCAAGATAATGAACATATTCATCATTTCCCCAAATTTTCTCATGCTCCTTTATTTTATATGTCAATTTGTTTTTTTAAATTAATTAATTAATTAAAATGCATTTCAAGTAACAGTACATATATAGAGCTCAATTTTTCCATCTCTCTGGTTGGAAACCAGATAGAGTCACACCATTTGTGTCTTCATACATGCACTTAGGGTAGTGATGACCATCTCATTCAACCATCTTTGCTACACCTATTCCCCCCTCCCTCCACCCACCTCCCCCATCCCATCCAAAGTTCTTCCATTTCTCCTATGTTCCCTATTCCCACCCCCTTATGTATCAGCATCCACTAATCAGAGAGAACATTCGGCATTTGTTTTTTGGGGATTGGCTTACTTCACTTAGCATAATGTTCTCCAATTCCACCCATTTACCTGCAAATGCCATAATTTTATTCTCTTTTATTGCTGAATAATATTCCATTGTGTATATGTACCACAGTTTCTTTACCCATTTAT
>CM053417.1:63694305-63749413 GCA_028644305.1 Xerus rutilus
ATATATTTATATACTATATAATATATACATGTATAATATATCACAATACATATTATATATTATAAGAATTATATTAATCATATGGTTATAATATATATAACATTTATTACATATATCATTCATATATACTATGTTTATTCATATTCTATATACCATAAAATGTATTATGTAAGATATTATGCTATTTATTACATTAATCATATATTATCAAACATATGTTGTGTAATATATAAATATATGTATATATGTATAATTGCATATATGTATATATATGTGTATGTGTATATATGTGCATACACACACACACACACACACACACACACACACACACATATATATATATATATATATTTGGTACTAGGGATTGAACCCAGGGCACTTTAACACTGAGCCACATCTCTGCACTTTTTATTTTTTATTTTGAGACAGGGTCTAGCTAAGTTTGCTAGGGCCATGCTAAGTTGCTGAGGTTGGCTTTCAACTTGCAATCTTCCTGTCTCAGCATCTTGAGCCACTAGAATTATAGGCATGTGCCACCATGCCTGGAAAGAATATATAATTATATTGGTAATATTAATAGAAAAATTTAATAAAGCTTAAGGAAATGAAATGAATAAATTGAAGTCAAATTTATTTATTCTATAAATCTTAGTAAACAAAATATAAAAGAAAGACTTTTAGTAGTGTGAAAAAGTAAAATACAAAGAAATAAACACTATAAAAACACATAGAAGTAAATCTAATAAAATATGGACTACTTTTGCAATAAATATAAAACTTCAGCCAGGCGTAGTGGCGCACGCCTGTAATCCCTGCATTTAGGGAGGCTGAAACAGGAGAATGGCGAGTTCAAAGCCAGCCTCAGCAAGGGCGAGGCACTAAGCAACTCAGTGAGATCCTGTCTCTACATAAAACACAAAATAGGGCTGGGGATGTGGCTCAGTGGTCGAGTGCCCCTGAGTTCAATCCCCAGTACCAAAAAAGAAAATATACATATACATATATATATATATATATATATATATAACTTCATTTAAAATTTAAATGTAAAAATGTCAGCTCTTCACTGATGAATAGGTATAATAGAATGCCCAGCTTTCTCTTTTTTAAATATGCTTTTATTTGTTGATTGAACTTTTAATTAATTAATTAATTAATTGGTGGTTCTCCGAATCGAACCCAGTGCCTCACACAAGCTAAGCAAGTGCTTTATCACTGAGCCACAATTCCAGCCCCCAACTTTCTTTTAAAGGTAAAATTGACTAGGTTATTCTAAAATATATATTGTTCAGATGTATATTAGGGATTATTTTGATAAACTCTACTCTCATAACCTAGAAAATCTAGAAAATTCATAGATACATATGCTTGTTCATGATTGAACAAGGAGTAAAGCCTCTAAATCAAGAAGTAACAAGCCATGAGATTAGAGCATTAATAAAAAGTCTCCACACAAAGCCCAGGGATGGATGGAATTATTGCTGAATTTTGCTAAACTTTTAAAGAAATACGAATACCCATGTTCTTTAAATAGAAATGGAACACTTCCAAACTCATTCTATGAAGCCACTATTAACCTGTTACCAAATTCAGATAAGAGAAAAACAACTACAAAAAATTTGAGAAGGTGGGGCAGGCCAATATCCTTAAAGTACACATAGGCAAAAATACTCAATAAAGTATTGCCAATCAAATTCAACAACATATAACTGAAATGATACATCATAATCAAGTTAGTTTCATTCCTAGGATACAAGAATGTTTCAACATATGATAATCAATAAATGAAATACAACATATAAATAAAATCAAAGATAAAAATCACACGATCATCTCAACAGATACAGAAAAGACCTGTGACAAAATCCAACATCCACTGATATTGAATATCTTGAGGAAACCAAGGACAAAATTATCATCTCTCACCATAATAAAGGGAGAAAAATTGAAAGTGTTTCCTCCAAGTTCAGGAATGAGACATGTGTATCAACTCTAACCACTCTTAATTCAAGACAGCATCTGAAATTTTAGCCAGAGCAATCAGGGAAAATAAAGAAATAAAAGGGATGTATATTAAAAAGAAAGAAATCTAGTGATAATGGTTTGAAAATCATATTATTCTATACATAAAACCCATAAAAACTCCAGCAAAAACTCTTAGAATTGATAAATGCAGCACAATAGCAGAATAGAAAAACATACAAAATTGAAAAACTTTTTAAAAATATTTTTTCATTGATAGATCTTTATTTTATTCATTTATTATTTATATGCAGTGCTGAGGATCGAACCCAGTGCCTCACGCATACTAGGCAAGCATTCTACCACTGAGCTACAGCCCCATCCCCAGAAGCTTTTTTTTTATACATCAATAATGGATTTACTGAGAAAGAAATCAGGAAAGCTATTCCATTACAATAGCCTCAAAAATATCTGTAAATAAACCAAAGGAGGTGAAAGTTATGTATAGTGAAATTTATCAAACACTGAGAAAAGAAATTGAATAATACACCAGGGGATGAAAAGAACCACTCTAGCTCATGGATTTGAAGAATTATTATTAAAACGGTCATACTACCAAAACAATCTACAGATTCAATGCAATACTCAGCAAAATACCAATTATATTTTTTATAGAAATTGAGAAAATCTGAGAAATTATGTGGAAATACAAAATAAGCCAAAGCAAGCATGAGCAAAAAGAGCAATACTGAAGGCATGACAATCACTGATTTCAAAATATATTATACAGCCATAGTGGCAAAAGCTGTATGATAATGGAATATAAACAGACCCATAGACCAATAAAACAGAATAGAAGACCCAGACTTAAACCCATGAATCTACTCTCACCTGATTCATGACAGAGTGACAAAAACATATGTTGGAGACAAAACAGATATTTCAAAAAATGATGGGAGCATTGAATAACCACACATAAAATATTGAAACTAGATCACTCTCTTTCACACGCACACACTGTAAAACACTCCAAATAAATCCAAGACCTTAAAGTACCTGAAACTTTGAAGGAGCTAGAAGAAAATATAGGAGAAATGCTTCAAGATATTGGCACAAGCAACAAGTTTTGAAGAGGTCTCCAACAGATCAGGTAATAAAAGGAAGAATCAACAAAGAGAATTACACCAAATTAAAATCTGCACAACAAAGGGAACTATGAACAGAATGAAGACAGAGCCTACAGAATATGATAAAATATTTGCCAGCTATTCATGTGACAGAAGATTAATATCCAGAATATATAAGGAATTACAAAGTTAACAACAAAATTACAAGTAATGAAATCAATAAATGGGCAAATGATCACACACTTGCTACAAGGACAAATGACCAATAATTATATAAAAATAAATGTTCGATATCATTAGCCATTGGATAAATGCAAATCAAAACTATATTGGAATTCTACCTTACCTCTGTCACAATGGCTATTATCAAAAATAACATCTGATTCCTAGTTGCTCCATGGTTCAAGATTCAAGCAGTGGAAATATTCCTCAGTGAGGTGAGTATAGAAGACATTTCAATAAAATTCAATTTTGGACAGTGTGTTAGAGTCTCAGAAATTTAGGGGCATTGAACTAGGAAGAAAGTGTACACTGAAGCCAAGTCATTTTGGGCAGCAGCAGTAGTACTGGTTCACCACAGAAGGGATGGGTAACACACAGAGAGAAACACATGTAAAAAATTTGGTGTGAAAAAAACCTATTTATCAGAAAATCAGCCTGAATTTAGCTGAACCAGAGGCTGAACCATGAACTAGTGTTTAAAAAGTCATCTGTATTTCTCAACAGACAATGTAAAGCTGAGGTGAAAGAAATCTTGAATAGGTCACACTGCCTCTTGCTGCTGTGTAGGCTGTGATATCATAGAAAGCACTGCCATACTGTCTCAGCCAGTGTCTTCCATGTGGCCCAGATTGTACCTAGCAGAATGTGAATGAAACAGGTACAGTGAAGATTGTACACAGGGGGATTCAAGCCAGAAAGTGAAAGAGAACTTAAGTCTCTTTTCCTTTGAATCTGGTGGCTTATGTGACCAGCTGAAAAGTGTCAGAAATATGAACAGGAAGGTGTGACACCAGAATAAGCCTGGGAAGGCAGTGTTCATGGGTGAGAATGGGTGGGAAAATGACTCCCTTAGCCCATGAGGTAATTTCTTTGGAAGCCTCTAAGATCCAGACTCCCAGAAGAGATCTGCAACTGACAGGCCTTAGGTGTGTGTTAATCAAATCCCTCCACAGCAGATGCTACTCAACAAAGTCCCCTGGGCTTAAACTTAAGCCCCAGAAACTGGAACTCCCCCCATAGAACTCTGCAGCAGCCCCACTCTGTGCATTGCTCTGGTCTGCGCAGACAAAATTCCAATCAACAATACTTCTCATTACATCATACCTGACACTGGTGAGAAGGGATACTGAGAGGCATTGCAAGCAGCTTCAGTCTTAGGCCACCTCAACTGGCAGCTTATTGAGCAACACAATAAAAGAAAAGGATCAACAACTCTCAGCCCCTGAGCACTCTCTCTCTCACTCTCTTGCTCTCTCTATACATAGCCCTTTTACATTTTCTTACAGAAATGGAAAGAAAGACAGTTGGGGAAAAGGTGTAATCATCCATTCTCTTTGACTATTTTGACTTCTTCAATGCAGATAATTACGACATTTGTATTAAGAATAATTTCTTTCTTTCTTTTTCTCTTTCTTCTTTCTTTCTTTCTTTCTTTCTTTCTTTCTTTCTTTCTTTGTGTTTGTGTGTTTTCTTGCTGTGCTGATTGGTTCATGGACAAATACACATTTTTTAAATATTTTCTCATCTTATCATTTAAAAAATATAGATATTTTCCTTACCTTGTCTTTTGAGGGTTAAGGTTTGTTTATTGTGGTTTTATTTTGCTTTGTTTTTGTTTGTTTGCTTCTCTTACATCTTTTTCTTCTTTCTTCTCCCACTTTTAGTCAAGTTTTCATGTTCACTCTTTTTCTCTCCCTCTACTTTTTTCCTCATTTTTCTTCACCTTCTTCATAAAGATAATCTGCTTGTACCTATTCTGCATTCTCTCTGTTCACATTTTGAGCATTCTAATCCCTCTGCTATCACTTCACATTTTTATTATCTCTTAATAAACTATTTTTACAATCTTTCATAAACAATTTGTTTATATCACTCTTGCCATCACCATTCATGTTGTTGCAATTATTGCTGCTATGGATAATATAGTGGGCACCTGCTGTTTGCTTTAATGCGAGATCTAGTACATAGTTATTTATTGTTTTTGCTATTGGCAATTATTGACCAAATTCCTGGGGTTTTGGGGTTTTTTTGTGGTAACTAATGTTGTAGATGTCATAGTAGTAACTGGATATTTATTTTAATGCTGAATGTCTTTGCAACAGTTGTTGTATTGTTTGTTTCCCTATGAGGTGATGGGAACCTACATGGATGCTACAAACAGGATACAGACTGTACTGATGAACTAATCCTAGCCAAAAGGCAATACACCTCACCTCACACAAAGTTAATGACACTCAATATTAAGTTATATTTTAATACAAAGAACAGAAGAGACAAAAATCCCAGTTAATTGCCAGGTCCCAAGTGAGAATAGCTAGGAGTGGGCCCTCAGGTTGCACTCATGGACATCCACTACTACAGCAAACAGAAAGAGAATCAACACAGAGGCTGTGGATACCACACCTACAATGGGGTCTCAATCTAGATCATGCTAGGACACTTTGGAAAGATAAAAATGTGTCTTACTTTAAAAGGCTCATATATAAGAGTGGAAGAGATATTCATACCAACAAATGCATAAAACCCAAATACAAAACATGGATATGAGAAATATAAAAATATAAGGTAACACAATGACTCCTAAAGTTCAAAATTCAACAGAAATTAACCCTCCTGGATATTGAAGTATATAAAATACCAAATAAAAAATTCAAAATAATGATTATAAAATGGTCAATAAACTCCAAGAGAACACAGAAAAATAACTGAATGAATTAAAAGTACAGCATATGACTGAGAAATTCAAAATGGAGATATAGTTATTTAAAAGGTACCAAACAGAAATCTTCGAAAGGAGAGACACAATAATTCAAATAAAATGTTCAGCTAAGACTCTCTGATAGAGTAGACCGTGATGATGGCAGAATCAGAGAGCTGGAAGACAAAGTGGCTGGCCTTGAACATTCAGACAGTATTAGAGATGAGGAGGTAAGTAACCATGACAAGTATATACGAGAAACATATACAATGTTAAGAGGACAAATTTAAGAGTCATTGGAGGGGCTGGGGTTATTGTGCAGTGGTAGCGTGCTCACCTAGCACACGAGAGGCACTAGGTTCAATTCTCAGCACCACATAAAAATAAAATAAAGATATTCTGTCCACCTACAACTAAAAAATAAACATTTAAAAAAAAAGAATCATTGGAATTGAGGAGGGTTAAGAGATGCAGGTTAATTCATGGATAACATCTTCAGGGAAATAATAACAGAAAAAAAAATTCAGAACCTAAAAAATAAGGTCAACATCCATCTATAGAAGGTATTTAGAATTCCCAATAGACAACATCACAAAGAAATCTTTCTGTGATACATAATAATTAAGATGCCTAACATACAGAACAAGGGTAGAATTTTTAAAACCTCAAGAAAACAATTCTAGTTCCCATTTAAAAGCAAGCCAATCAGAATTTCTTCTGATTTCTGAGCACAAAGTGCAAAATTCAGTAGGATGAGGAATGATGTTTTCCAAGTCCTTTGACTATCTAAGATATCATTTAATGTAAATGGTCAACTCTCCAAATAAAAGATACACACTGGCAAAATTTATTTTTAAAAAAGACACATCTATTTGTTCTTTGCAAAAGACTCAACTTACTGGCAAAGACAGTCACAGGCCAAAACTTAAGGAATGAGAATTGATATACCATGAGCATGGAGTCCAAAAGAAAAGGAGTAACTACGCTCATATCTGACAATGCAGACTTCAGACCAAAATCGATCAGAAGAGACAAAAGAAGGTCACCTTATACAGGTAAAGGGAAATATTTAATAAGAAGATAAAACAGTAACAAATATTTATGCCCCAAATGTGAATGAAATTAAACTCAGTAAGTACTCTTTGGACCTAAAAATATGATAAATCACACTGAATATTTCACCTAGTAACAGCTGAATACACTTCATTCTCAGTGGCTTCTGGAACCTTCTCCACAATGGACTGTATTTTATGCCACAAAGCAAATCTTAGCAAACACATAAAAAATGATATAATTGCCAGGCGAGATAGTGCACTCTTGTAATCACAGCACCTTGGGAGGCTGAGACCACAGAATTGCGAGTTCAAAGCCAGCCTCAGCAAAAGTGAGGCACTAAGCAACTCAGTGAGACCCTGCTCTAAATAAAACACAAAGTAGGGCTGAGGATGTGGCTCACTGTTCGAGAACCCCTGAGTTCAATCCCCAGTACCAAAACAAAACAAAAAAAAAGGTATAATTTGTTGTATTTTATCTGACCATGGTGGAATGAAGTTAGAAATCATGAAAAATTAAAAACAGAAATTATGTAAGCACATGGATCTTGAACAATACACTTTTGAATAATGAATGGGTGATAGAAGATATCAGTGAAGAAATTTAAGACTAAAATTAGAATAGTGATACAACACACCAGATCTTTTGGGACACTACAAAAACATTTCTAAGAGGAAAGTTTATAGCTATGAGCACCTATATAAGGAAATCAGAAAGACCCCCCCAAAAACAACCTAAAGGTGCATCACAAGGACCTTGAAAATAAACAAATCAATTCTAAAACTCATACAAGAAAGCATAATTAAGATCAGAGCAGAAATCAATGAATTTGTGGGGAAATGAAGATCAATGAAGTGAAGAGTTGATTCCTTGAAAAGATGAACAAGATTGTTTAGTCCTTAGGCTAACTAACCAAAAGAAAAAAAGAAAGGACCCAAATCATTGTAATTAGAAACAAAAAGAAATACGGAAATCCAGAGGATCATTGGGGACCATTTTGAAAACTTATATTCCAGTAAATTGGAAAAGCAAGAAGAAAACAATACATTTCTACATGTGACCTGCCAAATTTGAATTAAGAGAACAAAGACAATTTAAACAAACCAATAACTAGCAATAAAATAGAAGCAGTAATTAAAACAATTCCAACAAAGAAAGTCCAAGATTCTCATATATATTCTACCAGAGCTTTAAATAAGAACTAACACCAAAGCTCCCAAACAATTCCCTGAAATAAAAGGGGTTGTACCATTTCCAAATACGATGAAAACAGTATTACACTCACACCAAAAGAGTGTAAGTACATATTAAGAAAAAAACTACAGATCAACATCCCTGATAAACTTAGATGCACAAATCTTTAGAAAAACATTAGCAAATCATGTTCAATAACATATTAAGAAGATAGTACATCATAACCAAATTGGTTTTATCCTAGTGATGCAAGCATGGGGTTATGGTTTAGATATGAGGTGTCCCCCAAAGATCCATGTGTGAGACAATGCAAGAAAGTTTAGAGGTGAAATGACTGGGTTATGAGAACTTTATCCTAATCAATGTGTTAATACCCTGATGGGGATTAGCTGAGTGGTAACTTTAGGCAAATAGGATGTGGCTAGAGGAGGTGGGTCCCTGGGGGTATGCCTTTGGGATATATATTTTGTCCTTTTGAGCAGAACTCTGCTTTAGTGTGATGTCCTGAGCCACTTTACTCCACCACACACTTCTGACATGATGTTCTGACTTACCTCAAACCCTAAGGAATAGAAGAGGCCTATGGACTGAGATCATTGGAATTATGAGCCCACAAGTAATTTTTTTTCCTTAAAATTTTTGTCAGTCTTTTGGTCACAGCAGTAAATTAGGTGACTAAAACAGATGATGGAACATATGCAATAAAGTAGAAGGATAAAAAAATCAACATGCAAAGTGAATAGTGATTCTATACACCAATAGTAAGCTACCTAAAAAGAAAACAAGGAAGAAATTTCACTTCCAATAGTATAAATTTGTTCAAGGAAGTATAAAGATTTCTACAATGAGAACTATAAAATACTGATAGAAGCAATTGAAGAGGACTCAAAAGTGGAAAGATATCCTATGATTATTTATTTGAAGAATTAATACATTTAAATATCCATACTACCCAAGGTTATCTACCAATTCGGTGTAATACTTGTAAAAATACTGATACCATTCTTCACAAAAAATCCAAAAAAATAATCTAAACTTTATATGTGCCAAAAAAGACCCAAAATAGCCAGAGTAATTCTGAGAAAAAAGAATACAGCTGGAGGCATCACCCTACCTGATTTCAAAATATACTACAAACCAATAGTAAACAGAGCAGCATGATATTGATGTAAAAAACAGTAATATAACCAGACTTATAAACCAATGGGAAAGAATATAGGATCCAGATATAAATCTATGTATTTATACTTAACTGATATTCAACAAAGGTACTAATAACATACACTGGAATAAGGACAATCTCTTACATAAATGGTGCTTGGAATTAGATATCACTATATGCATAAGAATAGAAGTAGATCACCATCTGTCACCATACACAAAAATCAATTTAAAATGGACTCAAGATTTAATGTAAGAGCAGAAATGATGAAAGTACTAGGAAAAAAAACTGTCAAATCTTTAGGTCATGGGTTTTTAGATAAGAACTAAAAAGTGCAGGCAGTAAAAGCAAAAATAGACAAATCAGATGGCATTAAACAGAAAAGGTTCTGAATATCAAGTTAAACAACAGAGAAAAGGAGCAACATGCAGAATTGGAGAACATGTTTGCAAAATTTTTATCCAATAAAAGATTAATATTCAGAATATATAGGAAACTCAAACAACTTAACAGCCAAAAAATTTTAAAAAATACTACAGCATGGAGGCAAAGAATCTGAATGTAAAATGCTCAAAGGATACAAAAATACCCAGAATCCCTATGAAAAAATTCTCACATCACTAAGCATTAATCAATTGCATATCATAATCATGATGCAATATTATCTCATTCAGTTAGAATGCTTATAAACAAAATGATTAAAGATAAGTGCTGGCAATTATATGGAGAAAAGCAAACTATTGCTCATTGTTGGTAGGAATGTAAATTAGTAAAATTATTGCAGGAAATATTGTGGAAGTTCTTCACAAAAACTGAACATACAAATAGTGTGTGATCCTACAAACCCATTACCATGTTTACACTCAAAGGAAATAAATCAATCTGGTGAAAAGATACCTATACTCATGTATTTATTGAAGTTCTATTTATAATGGCCAAGACATTGAAGGTGTCCATCAATGAATGAATTCATTAAAAGAATAAGATATATATGGGCTCTTCTTTAAAAATAAATAAATAAACAAACAAATAAATCCTGTTATTTTCAGGCACATGCATGAGCGTGGAGAACATAATATTAAGTAAAATAAGATAGGCACTTATATGGGGAAGCTAAAAAGTCGATTTCATTGAAATGAGAAGTAGAACAGTGTTGCCAGAGATTGCAAAGAATAAGCCATATAAGGATTAGTTGTGTAACTACTAAAAAAGAAAAGTCATTGTTTCATATGTGTTTCAAGTTAACACATACAAAATTATAGTTAAATATGAATAATAAATTCTAGTATTCTATAACATAGTAAAGTGATTATAATTAATAGCAATTTACATATATTTCAAAATATCTGAGAGGATTTTCAATGTTTCCAGCAGAAATGTTGATGTAAATACTAATTACTAATTAGTAATACAAATTAATATGATGTTATCATTATACATTGTTTACAGGTATTGGAATATCATTCTTTGCCTCATTAATATGAACAATTATGCTTCAATAAAAGTTAATAAATTAAAAAACAATTTCCAAAAGAGTAAAATTGATATAGAAATACTTCATGTAATGCTAGTACATATACACATGTATACCATATGCCCTGATGATTATTTAATTCACAGGAATAAGTAATTCCAAAATTGTATGTCTTCAGATTTGTATTCTCTATGAGAAATATGTTGTTCATTTTGTTAGTGATTCTGGGCATTGAACTCAGGCCCTGTGCATACTAGGTAAACACTATTCCATTAAGATACATCAAAATCCTAAGATCTGTGTTTTTCTCCTAACTTTATCTTAATGATATTATTATATAGAAGATATCATGTCACTTGACTGGAGAGGTGGGGAATTCAAGTGAGAACATAAAGTTCATTTTTTTAATAAATTCAAACTTCAAGTTACAGTCTAAATCTATTTTAGAGTTATAATTTATAATGTAGGCATAATTTAACTGAGGTAAAAATGCAAAGATGTATGAAAACAAATCTGAGGTACCTTTAGTTTAGAAAACTTCCCTCAAAAGAACACAGCTTAGCCAGTGCGTGGTGGCACACACCTGTAATTCCAGCACTTTGGGAGGCTGAGACAGGAGAATCATGAGTTCAAAGCCAGCCTCAGCAATGGCGAGGTGCTAAGCAACTCAGTGAGACCCTGTCTCTACATAAAACACAAAATAGGGCTGGGGATGTGGCTCAGTAGTTGAGTACCCCTGAGTTCAATCTCTAGTACCAAAAAAAAAAAAAAGAACACAGCTTGGTACTATTAAATTCAATAGCTTATTCAACTTTTCTAAGAGCTGAGCTGTTACATGTCAAAATTATCTCCACCATTTTCATAACATATTTTATCTTCTATTTTGTAAAGTTTGGGAAAATATTTTATTTACCTTGGTGTATCTAGCATTGCATTATGTGGCATTAAAATTCATGGTCCTACTTTGATCCAAATTCTTTGTATAAACGCAGCCAGGGGGAGTCACTCTACATGAGCTGAAAACATAGCCAAATAATCCATCAAACTTTGGTCATTCAGCATATTCCATATTGGAGTGTGTTTAGATTCAGAATTGAAAGCTGAACACCCAATAATTCAAATATTTCTCTTGGAAGAAAATTGGCTGCTTGAGCATCAATGGCAAGAGTTTTCAGACCAGAAATTCATTCACAGAAGTAGATTTCACTTTGTTACTTGATATAAATTGATAAGTCTATTAAATTAGCTAAGGATTTGAAGAACTCAGTGCTGCTAAATTAAATTCTGCATTCAAATTAAATGCATGCAAAACAATGACTTTTTAAAGTAGTTATAAAAGTGTTCCCACTCCATACCCTCACTGATTTGTCTAAATTGCTGTTCTGTATTGAATCCAATGTGCATGCCAGCAAACCTCCTCAGGTCTTTATTTTCTGATTTCAAATTAAATCTCTTGAATATCAAATCTCACATAAAAGATAGAAATAAAACATTAAGACACCTGGAAATATATTTATACCTGACAACATACAAAACATATTTGACAAGACACAAAAAATATTTGAATACTTAAGTCTCATTAACAATCAGATTTAACTAAAATTTTGCCCTTTTCAAGTTGCCATCATTAATGAGCAGCTTCTTACTGATCTTTCAAAGTCATGTATCAACACTTTTGTGATTATACAATCACATCTCCAACATACTTCAAATGGTTCCCATTCTGGAATACTCTTTCTTTCATATAATTCACTATTTATAATATTTCAGAACTCTATTTAAATGTCTTTCTCTGATATCTTCTATGCTAACCAAAATTGAATTATATCTTATGCATTTTCATTGTACATCTATAAATTATCAACTTATAGATATTTGTTTAAATGACTTTCCCATTTGACTATATTTTCTGAAGTTGGTGCTCTGATTTGAATGTGCCCCTACAAAATTCATGTTGAAAATGCTGCTGGGAAAAGTGAAAATCCTTATGTAGCAAAATTAAATTAAACCTCTCTCTCCTACCCTGCACAAAAATCAACTCAAAGTGAATCAAAGGCTTAGGCACTAGAACAGAGACCTTGCACCTAATAGAAGAAAAAATAGGCCCAAATCTTCCTCATGGTGGTTTAGGACCTGACTTCCTTTACAAGACTCCTAAAGTGCAAGTAATGTTAAGAATAAATAAATGGGATGAACTCAAATGAAAAAGTTTGTTTTCAGCAAAGGAAACAATCAATAACGTGAAGAGAGACTCTACATAATGGGAAAACATCTTTACCACATGTGCCTCAGATAGAGAATTAATATCCAGGATATATAAAGAACTCAAAAAACTTAACACTAAATAAACTAATAACCCAATTAATAAATGGGCTAAAGAATTGAACACACACTTCACAAAAGAAGAAATACAATTGATCAACAAACATGGAAATATGTTCATCATCTCTAGCAATTAGAGAAATGCAAATCAAAACTAAAATTTCATCTCACTTCAGTCAGAATGGCAATTGTCAAGAATACAAGCAATAATAATTGTTGGTGAGGATGCTGGGAAAAAGGTACACTCATACATTGCTGGTGGGACTGCAAATTGGTGCAATCACTATGGAAAGCAGTATGGAGGTTGCTCAGGAAACTTAGAATGGAACCATCATTTGACCCAGCTATCCCACTCCTTGGTTTATACTCAAAGAACTTAAAATTCACAAAAACTAAACTATGGAATCAATCTAGATGCCCTTCAATAGATGAGTGGATAAAGAAAATGTGGTACATATACACAATGGAATATTACTTCACCTTAAAGAAGAATTGAATTATGGCACTTGCAGGTAAATGGATGGAACTAGAGAATAACATGCTAAGTGAAATAAGCCAATCCCCCCAAAACCAAAGGCTGAATATTTTCTCTGATAAGTGGATGCTGATCAACATTGGGGGGGGAGTAGGGAAGAATCATGGAACTTTGGATTGTGCAGAGGAGAGTGAGGCAAGGGGTGGTGTGGTGGGGATGGGAATGATGATATAATGAAACAGACATATTAATTACCCATATACATGTATGATTACATTACTGGTTTGACTCAGCACCATGTACATCCAGAGAGATGAGAAGTTATGCACCATTTGTGTACATTGTGTCAAAATGCATTCTACTGTCAAGTATAACTAATTAGAACAAATTTTATAAAAGATATTGTGGCATATGCAGGTGTATGGATGAAACTAGAGAATATCATACTAAGTGAAATAAGCCAATCCCAAAAAACCAAAGGCTAAAATGTTTTCTCTGATAAGCAGATGCTGATCTTTGGTGGAGGGGAGTAGGGAAGAATGAAGAAACTTTGGATTGTGCAAAGGGGAGTGAGGGGAGGGGAGGGAATGTGGGATTGGAAGGACGGCAGAATGAGACAGACATTATTACCCTATATACATGTGTGGTTACATACTGATGTGACACTACACCATGTACAGTCAAATGAATGAGAAGTTGTGCTACTGTGTACAATGTGTCAAAATCATTCTACTGTCACATACAACTAATTAGAAAAAATTTTAAAAATTAAAAATTCATGTTGAAACTTAATCTCCCTTGTAGTGGAATTAAGAGATGGGGTATTTAGGGAAGTGGTTACATTACGAGTAATCACTCATAATGACTGGAATAGTACCTTACAAAAAGTACCTTACAAACAGTACCTTACAAAATAGTACCTTACAAAAAGACTGGACATAATTAATTTAGGCCATTTTTGTTCTTTAATCCTTGTTGCCATATGAGGACATGTAGATGGCACCATCAATGAGGAACAGACCTTTCCCAAACACAAAACCTGATGGTACCGGGATCTTAAACTTTAAAGCCTCTAAACCTGAGAAATAAATTTCTTTTTTTTTAAATTAAGTTGTAGATGGACACAAATTTTTTTATTTTATTTATTTTTATGTGGTGCTGAGGATCGAACCCATTGCCTCCCTCATGCAAGGCAAGTGCTCTACCACTGAGCTACAATTCCAGCCCAGAAATAAATTTCTATTGTGTATGAATTACCTTGTCTCATGTATTTTCTTATAGAAGCACAATTATTCATTCTACCTGATCAGTTATTTTATTTGATGACAGGAACTCAAATTAAAATGATTTTTCTTCTACTAATCATATTTGAACTACTAAAGTAATGCCAGTACAGAGTAAATAGAGATGTCTGATTTAAATATTTTCAGATGCTGTCTAAACACCATGTACCTATAATTAAATGTAAATTCAATAACTACATCCAAACAGTATATGGAAATTATTTTCTAATATGTAAGTCACTACTTCCCTGCACTGGCATTAATAATCAAACAATCCAAAGGCAATAATACACTGAATAAAATCAAACCTAAGCAATAGTATTAATATTTCTGCAAGCAAATAACCATTCCATATACAAACTCATCACACATCAAAAAATAATCAGTGGAGATTCAAAATAACACATTAAAGGAAGACTGCATTTCCAGTTGATCTATGACCTGGGTTTCAAGCAGTGAAAATACTACTTCTCAATGTGGTGGATTGAAGAAGAAATTCACTGCAATCAAATATCAGACAATCAGTGTCTCTTAGATACTAAAATTGTGTTCATGGGAATAAAACAGGAAAAAGTACATCAGTGTGAAGCCCATGGTGGTAGTGGCAGCAGCGCTGGTTAATGACAGATGTGAAGAATGACACACAGAGAGAAACACAGTAGACAAATTTGTAATGGGATTTAAATAAGAAAAGCTGACTGAATTTAGCTGATTCAGAGGCTGCAAAGCAAACATGTTTGAAATGTGCTCTGTATTTATCAATTGGCAATAAAGAGCTATTGTGGGAGCCTAGGAAATCAAAGTAAGCATTGCCATACTGTCCCAGGAAGGACTTACTGTGTCGCTTACGACAGAAAATGAGTGGAAAAGGCACATAGAAGATTGTGCCTATGGAAATTCAAGACAGAAATATGGAGGGGAGTGCAACTTGCTTTCCCTTTGAGTGTGGACTCACATGTTGTAGATGTGATGTAGGCACTGGGTATTTACTGCTGTATATTATTTGCTTTGTTTGTTGCTATTGTTTGATCTCCATTTTCTTTGAGATGCTGGATAAATACAGGGACATTACAAATTCACAGTTTAGAGATGACTGCTGAACTAAATTCAGCAAAAAGATAATGGACCTTGCTCCACATACAGACTAATGACACTCAAACATCAGCTAAACATTGAAACAAATGACAAAAGGGACAAAAGCCCAAACTAAAAATCAGGCCACAAGTAGGAATAGCCAGAGGTAAGCCCTCAGGTCCCATCCTTGGAAACCCAAAGC
Source organism: Xerus rutilus (assembly GCA_028644305.1). Classification (NCBI taxonomy): domain Eukaryota; kingdom Metazoa; phylum Chordata; class Mammalia; order Rodentia; family Sciuridae; genus Xerus; species Xerus rutilus. The sequence goes on from CM053417.1 coordinate 63,710,554, forward strand.
TACAGCAAAAAGAGAAACAATGAATGCAAAGATTGTGGATACAACACCTATGGCTTTAATAAAAAGGTAGGGGAAGGAACCATGTGGCTTCTCGACTAGTTGGAGTCCAGAGAGACGGAGAAATAAGGGGTCCCCGAGGTTAAACAATATAGAGTCTTTCTGGACGGTGGTGATATGCGGAGCCAAATTCCCCAGGCCCCGGGGTGTAGGTAAAAATCTGCTCTGCCCCAGCGAGGCGCAGAGACACCCGGGACAAGAAGAGGGACACCACCGGGGCAAGGAGCAGAAAAACATCGTTTATTCCAGAAACTACAGAAGCTTATATGCACTCTTGGACCAATCAGATCCAAAGGTCACAAACAAAGGGGTGCTCTTTGGCAAGAGCACTATTAGCATAGAATGAGGAAGGATGGAAGGGAGGGGTTGGAAGGTATGGAGAGTGCTCCTACAAACACCTACAAGAATGTGTCAATCTAAATCACTATAGAACACTTTGGAAAGAGAAGGCTATGACTTCAATTGACCCACAAATAAGAATGGAAGAGAAATCCATCCAAATATATGCATAAAACTCAATTCCAACACAGGAATACAAGAAATATGATAAAACAAGGTAACATGATGCATCCTAAAGTTCATAATTCACCAGCAGCTAACCATTAAAGATATTGAAATGGATAAAAAAACAGATAAATTGTTCAAAAATTGATTATAAAAATGATCAATGAAAGACAAGAATGATGTCACATACCTGTAATCCCAGCACTTTGGGAGGCTGAGACGGGAGAATTGCGAGTTCAAAGCCAGCTCAGCAATGGTGAGGGGCTAAGCAACTCAGTGAGACCCTGTCTCTACATAAAACACAAAATAGGGCTGGGGATGTGGCTCAGTGGTTGAGTACTCCTGAGTTCAATTGCTGGTACCCAAAATTAAAAAAAAAAAAATAAGATCAATGAACTCCAAGAGAACATGGAAAAAAAAAACTGAATGTATTAAAGATGTCAGTGCAGCATATGACTGAGAAATTCGATACAGGAATAGAGATATTGAGAAACTACCAAACAAAAATCTTGAAAAGGAAAGACAAAATAATTTAAACAAAATGTTCAGCTAAAACTCTCTGATAGAGTAGACCATGCTGATTACAGAATCAGAGAGGAAGACAAAGTGGCTTGCCTTGACCATTCAGACAATATTAAAGGTGAGAAAATATGTAACCATGACTACACTATATAAAAAATCTTGGACAAAATTAAGAGAACAATTTTAAAAATGATTGGAATTGAGGAGGGTTAAGAGATACAGGTGAGGGACTGGGATTGTAGCTCAGTGGTAGAATGCTTGCCTCACACATGTGAGGCACTAAGTTCGATCCTCAGCACCATATAAAATAATTAAACAAAATATATTGTGTCCAACTTTAACTAAAAATAAAACAAATTAAAAAAAAGAAATGCAGATGAATTTATGGATAAACTCTTCAAAGTAATAATAACAGAAAAAATTAAAAACCTTAAGAATCAGGTGAATATCCATTACAGAAAGTATTCAGAACTCCAAATGCACAACATTCAAAAAGAATCTGTACAGATGCATCTCCATGATGTATCTCTCCATGATGCCTAACAGACAGAACAAGGGTAGAATTTTAAAAGCCTCAAGAGAACAAAGTCATGTTGAAGAAGTCACTTCCTAACCCAAAATAATGGAGAGTTGGCCTATTTTTCTTCTAGAAGGCTCAGTGTCTCTTGTCTACTACCTAGGTCCTTGATGTACTTTGAGTTGAGTTTTGTGCAGGATGAGAGATAGGAGCTCAACTTTACTCTGCTACATATAGGTTTCCGGTTTTCCTAGCACCACTTGTTGAAGAGGCTATCTTTTCTCTGATGTATGTTTATGGCACCTTTGTCTAGTATGTGATAACTGTATTTATGTGGGTATGACTCTGTGTATTCTGTTCCATTGGTATTCATGCCTATTTTTGTACAAATACCATGATGCTTTTGTTATATCTCTGTAGTAACACATAATAAGGGTGATAGAGAAAAGAATAGAAATTCATTGCATTAGACAAAGGGGAATGAATCAGACATAATTCTCATTTGTTCATATATGAATACACAACCAGTGAAACTGCACTTCATGTGCAACCACAAGAATGAAATTCTAATTACAAGAAGTTATACTTCATGTATATATAATACATTCAAAATACACTGCACTGTCTTGTATATCTAAAAAGAATAAATTAAAATAAATTTAAAAAAGAACAAAGTCAAGTTTCCATTTCAAAGCAAGTCAATCAGAATTATGTCTAATTTCTTACAATTGGTCAAAAATATATGAAAAAATGTTCAATATCTCTAGCAGATAAAGAAATGCAAATTAAAGCTATATTGAGATTCCATCTCACTCCAGCCATTATGAAAATTATCAATAATACAAGTAACAACAAATATTGGCAAGGATGTGGGGGGGAAGTACACTCATACATTGCTGGTAGGACTACAAATTGGTGTGACCGCTATAGAAAACAATATGGAGATTATTCAGAAAACTTGGAATGGAACCACCATTTTACCCAGTTATCCCACTCTTCAGTTTATACCTAAGGGACTTAATATTAGCCTACAGTGACACTACCACACCAATGTTTATAGCAGCTCAACTCAAAATAGCTAATGTATGGAACCAACTGAGGTGCCCTTCAACAAATGAATGCATAAAGAAATTGTGGTATGTATACACAATGGAATATTACTCAGCGTTGAAGAACAACAAAATTATGGAATTTACTGATAAATGGATGGAGCTGAACAATATTATGCTAAGTGAAATAAGCCAATCCCAAGGAACTAAAAGCCAGATCTTATTTCTGATATGTGCATACTAAATCACAATAATGAGGGGTTAGGGAAGATTAGAAGTACTTTGGCTTGAACAAAGGGGAATGAAGGTAAGGGAAGAGGAATGGAGATAGGAAAGATAGTAGAATGAATCAGACATTACTTTCCTATGAACATATATGAATACATGACCAATGTAATTCCACATCATGTACAACCACAAGAATGGGACACTGTCAGGAAAATGAATTTTGACATATTATACATATAAAGAATATGTCCTTTGAGAAAATAAATGTTAACAAAATTGGCTATATCCAGCAAATCTGTCCTTCACAATGAAAGAGGAAATAAAATTCTTCCAAGGAAAGCAAAAACTAAAATAATTCATGACTAATAAGAACTTACTTGAAGAATTACTCTACAAGGAAGAAATAAAAAGAAACCCATATCTCAAAGTTGAACAAATCACAACTGAAGAGCAGCTAAGCAAATGAAAAACAGGATTGGCAAGAATTAATAAAGATCTATATAAAATGATGTTGAATGTGAATGGTCTCAACTCTCCAAATAAAATGCAGACACTGGCACAGTAGTTTAAAGAACAAGACACATCTAATTGTTCTTTGCAAAAAACTCATCTTACTGGCAAAGACGGCCACAGGATGATTGTGAGAAATAATGTGAGAATAGAGTGCCAAAAGAAGGGGGGAAAACTATAGTCATATCTGATGAAGCAGATTTCAAACCAAAATTAATCAGAAGAGACTAAGAAGGTCACTTCACACCAGTAAAGGGAAAAATCCAACACAAAGATATAACAATAGTATATATTTAAGCCCTAAATACTGGTACACCTAATCACATAAGAGACACTACTTGAATTGAAGATTTAGATAGATTCCATTACAATAACAATGGGTGATTTCAGTAAACTTCTCTCACCAACAGATAGGTAATCCACATATAAACTCAGTAAAGATTCTTTAGACCTCATAAAAAAGCATTATAGATCAAATAGACTTAACAAATATCTATGGGATATTTCATCCAAAAACAGTGGACTACACTTTCATTGCAGTAACTCATGGAATCTTCTGCAAAATAAACCACATTTTAGACTGCAAAGCAAGTCTTAAATAATACAAAAATTGTTGATAAAATTTCTTTCATCTTATCTGATCATAATGGAATGAAATTAAAAATCAACACCAAAAAATCCTACAGAAACTATAGAAACACATGCAGAATGAACAATACACTTTGGAATGTTGAATGGTTATATAAATCAGGGGACAAATGAAAAAATTAGAACAACTTTCCTATGTGCCAACAATGAATCTGCTGAGAAAAAAAAACAAACAAACAGGAAAACAATCCCATTCCCAATAGCCTGACAAAATACCTAATAATTAATCTAAACAAAGAGGTGAAAGACCTCATCAATGAATCATTGAAAATGATTGAATACTGAAGAAATAAAATGAAATAGGCAAAAGAAGATGGAAAGACCTCCCATGTTCTTAGAAGGCAGAAATCAATAGTAAAAATGACAATACTACCAAAAACAATCTACAAATTCAATGCAATCCCCATCAAAATACAAATTACATTCTTCACAGAAATAGAAAAATTAGTCCAAAGCACTTTTAAGCCAAAGAAGCAAAGTTGGTGGCATCACAATGCCTGACTCCAACTACACAGCTACATTAACAAATCATGCATGGCACTTGCATAAAAGACCAATGATACAGAATAGAAAACAGAAACAAACCCACCACACAGATACAGACTTCCAATCCTTGACAGAAATGCCATAAACATATGTTAGATAAAATACAACCATTTTTAACAAATGGTGATGTTTAAACCAGTTACCATATGTAGAATAATTAGATTAGAACCTTATCTCTCACCCTGAACAAAAATCAACTCAAAATGAATCAAAGACCCAGGAATTAGACTAGAAACTATGCAACTCCTAGGAAAAAAACACGTGGTCAATGCTCCAACATATAAATGCAACCAACAACTTTCTCAATAGGACTCTAATGAATAGGACCTTCAGGGAATAAAGCAGAGTGTTGATATTTCAGATGGTATCAAATTAGAAAGCTTCTATGCAGCAAAGGAAACAATGAAGTATGTGAAGAGCAAATCTGAAAACTGGGAGGCAAATCTTTGTTTGCTATTCTTCTGACAGAAGATTAATATGGAAAACTCAAAAAAACTTAACACCAAACCCCCAAATACCTCAATTATTAAATGAGCAAATGATTAAACAGACACTTCTAAAAAAAGAAGAAACACAAATGGCAAAAAAATATATATATTTTAAAATCTTCAAAATCATTAGCAATTAGGGAAATACAAATCAAAACTACATTGATGTTTCATCTCACATCAGTCAGAATGGAAGTCATCAAGAATACAAACAGGGGGCTGGAGTTGTGCCTCAGTGGTAGAGTGCTTGGGTTTGATCCTCAGCACCACATAAAAATATGTAAATAAATAAAATAAAGATTTTTTTACAAAAGAATACAAACAGGCCTGGGGTTGTGGCTCAGTGGCAGAGTGCTTGCCCACACATGTGAGGCACTGGGTTCAATCCTCAGCACCACATAAAAATAAGTAAACAAAATACAGATATTGTGTACATCTACAACTTTAAGAAAATTTTTAAAAAGAGTACAAACAATAGTAAGTGGTAGAAAAGATATGGAGAAATAAGAACACTTTTTCACTGTTGGATTGTACACATAGGGATGGTAAATTGCTGTAACCACTATAGGAATCAGCATAAATGTTCTTCAATAGCCTAGGAATGGAATTGCCATATGACCCAGATATACCATTTCTTGGTATTTATCTTAATGGATTAATCTTAATATAGTGACAAATGCATACCCATGTTTATAGCAACACAATTCACAAGAGTCAAACTATAAAACCAGCCCAGGTACACTTCATTAGGTGAATGGATAAAGAAAATACGGTATGCTTACACTATGAAGTTTTATTCAGCCATAAAGAGGAAAGAAAGGTTATTTACAGATGATTACAGGAAAGGAAAAGAAAATGGATTGAATTCAATAACATTATTTTAAGCAGAATAATCCAAACTCAAAGTCAAGTCATGTTTTCTCTTCTTTTATATGTGGAAGATAGGAAAATAAAAAAGAAATTCAGGAGATCACATGAAAATTAAAGGAGATCAGTAGAATATAGGAAAGAGAATAGGGTATATGGGAAGGAAGGAATAGGGTAAATACTGGGAAATGATATTTTACAAATCATATTGCTATATTGTGTTAATGTATGAATATGTAACAATGAATCCCACCAATATGTACAAAGACAAATGCACCAATAAATTATGAAAAATAAAATAATCAAAATAGAATGTTTGATATTGAGATGTAGTACCATGCTGTTCAGACTATATCACCGATAATCAAATTTATATTTAAAGTAATAAAATTGAAAGATTTTATTCAGTACATATAATATATATTATTTTCAAATATATAAAATTGTGAAGTATTTTTCAATATAAGGCAAGATATTTTAACAAATAATGACATATAATCAGGAAACTAAAGAGGTTAAATTGTGTTTCTTTAAAATATAGTATTTCATACTGTTACCTACAGCAATTTTGGATTGATTCAGCATGGGTTTTTGAGCAGGCTTCATCAAAGTATACATTTAACAATTCAAATCAGAGATCTTAAACAAAACTCACATCATATCAGAGAACTTAGGTTGATAGTGTCACAGAAATATTCATGCTTTGACTGAAATGAACTATGGATGTTTAAAAAGCAGAGTTTTGTATCTAATGAAAATCAATCCCTTCACAATTTTTGCCTTGAAATATGAAATAGTATTTTTCACTGTTCAAAGCATTTTCAGAAATCCTGTTTAGGATTGCCTCCACATTTAGTATCTATCTTTTAAAAACTAGCATTGCAAAAATTTGGCTACCAAGAGTATAGCATGGTCTGAGAAAGGAAGCAAATAATCAGCAATCATATCAACAAAATACCTAACTTTCTACTTAGAAAAGGTAGGGAAATTTTGCATAGTGGGAAAACTCACTGCAAACGAATTTGTAAATTTTTATCAGCTAATGTGCTTTTCACATGACATCCCAGCCAAACCCCGTTCAGCTAGACGAAATCTCTAGAGTTGATTGACTCTTTGCTAGGGATGTAGAAAAAATAATCTCTTTGTAGTTGCTTGACTAATCGGGCACCATAGTAGCCAATAACTTATCACCTCTATTTACTCATGTATGAATAACAAATGAGATTTTAGATTTTTTATATGTAGAAACAGTCCTAATTAGACATGAGGCCTTAAGTGCTTTGTACAGATGGAAATTCTACATTAATAGAAGCATTCAAGCAAAGATTATATGTTCACTTGACAGAGTATAATAGTAGTATTTCAGAATAGAGAATTGTATAATATTAACTCTTAATATTCCTACCAATTTTGAAATTTGGTGGTTTTGTGCTTAATTTGATGTTTATTAATTATCTTTTTTTTCTTTCCACATTTACTTTCTCCCTGTCTTTAGTTTGTTGTCAGTGTCCACCCTCAGAGGTAGGATCTTTAAAACTCAAAAATGTAGACTCTTTAGTAGATCCAAGAGAGATTTTAGAGAGGACACCTCTCAACCAGGCTCTTTGTGTTCAATATGAAAGGAATAAAATGGAGATTGACTAAAACAGAATGTTGGACAAACTAGATAACTTTCCCATCTCCCTAGCATCAGGTCTTGTAAAATCATTAAATTAAGTTAATTTAATTCAGATAAAATTAAAATACCTCTATTAATATATAAATAAAAAACTTTTAAATCCAAAAAGTGCTATTTTGAATCAGCTCCTACATATGCAAAAAGGGGCATAAATAATCTCCCCAGGTAATCATTCAAACATGATTTGTACTAAGTCTTGGAAGGTATATCACACTTACTTTTAAATACATATTCCTCTAGTATACTGGAAAATTACTTCAAATTCAAACAATGAAGCAAAACTGGAAAAGACTGTCTATTGAACTTTGTCCTGACCTCTAGTTCAACTCTTCACAGCTGTCCTGTTTCATCTTGCCAGTGAATTAGCTCACCACTCAAATTGACAGAAAGCAACAGCCAAAAGCAGAAGTGGTCTCTGAATTTAAAGGTTCTGGTTTACATCTTCATTTGCAGATTCATACCTTTCCTTGAACAAAGATATAGTAGAACATCAAAGTTTTTTTTTTCTGCTTGTGTTTGCTGGGATATGATTATTCAAAATTATATGTAAACAAAATAGGTGACAATGCCAATTGAAACTTCAAAGCAAAATTATTATTAGAAATAAAAAAGAAAATCAGCATAGGGATGATGAATTACACTAAATGGCCAACTAATTAAGAACAAATTCTGAATAAAGCATTAGAAATAAATCAAAATAACAGGAAATAAAAATCATCTCACTATCATAACATTGTAAATTGTCTAAACTCTTCAATCAAAAGACATAGATTTGCAGATTGGATTTTTTTAAAAGACCCAACAAGTTGGGCATGGTGGCCCATGCTTGTTATCCTAGCAGCTCTGGAATCCGAGGCAGAGAATTATGAATTCAAAGTCAGCCTTGCCAGCTTTGTGAGGCTCTAAGAAACTCAGTGAGATCCTGTTTCTAAATAATAAAATACAAAAAGGGCTGTGGATGTGACTCAGTGGATAAGCTCCCCTGGGTTCAATCCCTGGTAACCAAATAGAAAAAAAAAAGACCCAAAAATATGTCATTTGCAAGAGATTCACTTTACAGTCAAAGACATCCACAGAATGAAGGTAAAAGGATGGGAAAAGATATACCATGGGAATGGTAGCTGAAAGCAAGAAGAGGTAGCTATTCTCATATCAAACAAAGTGGGCTTTATGCCAAAACTTATCAGAAGAGACAAAGAAGTTCACTTCATACTGGTTAAGTCAACAACAATCATGATTGTAAATATTTATGCTCCATACAATGGTGTATCTATGCACATAAAACACACTACTCCCCATTTAAAGAATAAAATGTACTATATTGTAATATTGAATGATTTTAATGCAACCCTCTCACCACTAGATAGGTCATTCAAATATAAACTAATTAAAATTCTTCAGAACTAAAAATTACCATCAATCAAATAGACATGATAGATAACTATAGAATATTTCATCAATCAACTACTCACTTCTCTCATAAACACAAGGAATCTTCTCTTAAAAAGATCATATTTTAAGGCACAATGTACGTGTCAGCAAATAAAAATAATTGAGATAACTGCTTGCATACTACCAAATCATAATAGAATGAAATTAGACATTGCTGATGTTGTTGTTTTGGCATCAATGAAGGATTTGTGCTAGACAAATACTTCTTATACATGACACCAAACACACAATGGCAGAGGAAAAAAAGATGAATTGGACATCATCACAATTGAAGCTATGCTTCAACAAGCACCATCATAATAGTGAAAACAGAACCTACAGAATGCAAGAAAATATTTTCAAATTATATGTCTAATAAGGGAGTTGTATGTATAATATTTAAATAATTCTTGCAACTCAATGATTCAAGGACATTAATTCAAATTTTTAAAAAGCAAATAATTTGAATAGATTTTTTTCAAATAAGATAAACAAATGGCTTAATAAGCACTGTGAAAGATGTTCATCATTAGTCATTAAGAAAATTCTAATTGAAACTAAGAGATAGTACTCAATACCTACTAGCACAGCTATAATTTTTAGAAAAAAAAACACAAAATAGCAAGTGTTGATGAAGATGTAGAGAAATTAGATTCCATAAAGACTGTGAAGGAAATGAAAAATGGTACTGCAGCTGTGGAAAACAGTTCTTCACAATATTAAAGAAAAGTCCATATTGTAAAAGTGGTCCAAATTATGCTCATGATTTTTTTTCTTCCACTCCCAAATTACCATGTGAATTTCAGCCTCTCCCTCAAATCAGGACACACCTGGAATGTAACCTTTGAATCGTCTCATTAAAAATTCTGTTTCCTCTGATGGTCAGAATCACAGCCTCTGGGACAGGAGTCCCTGTTTATCTTTGATAGAAAAGTAATAATTTATTTTTCTTAAGTCAGGCACAGTGGTGCATGCCTCTATTCTCAGTAGCTCAGGAGGCTGAGGCAGGAGGATCACAAATTTAAAGCCAGTCTCAGTAACTTAGGTGGGGCACTTAGCAACTCAGTGAAACTCTGTCTCTAATAAAATAAAATTTAAAAAGGGCTGGGAATGTGGCTCAATGGTTAAGCACCCCTGGGTTCAATCCCCAGTACCAAAAAAAAAATTTTTTTTGGTTTTCCTCAAAAATGTGTTCTAGTTAATAGATTAGAATTGGGGACAAGAATTGATCTTTTGTTAACAATATTATACAACAATCCCATATATAGCTATCTATAATAAAAATGAAAGTATATATCCACAAAAATTTGCACACTAATGTCCATAGAATTAGTAAAATTATCTAAAATTTGCAAATAACAAAGTGTACAGAAACTGATAAATGGATAAACAGATGTTGTATATTCATATAACTGGATATTATTTGATTATAAAAAGGAATGAAGTATTGATACATGCACAATCATGAATGAACCTTGAAAACATTACACTAAGTGAAAGGAGCCACTCACAAAAGACCACATATTTTATATTTCCATTTGTAAAAAACTTTAAGAATATGAAAACATATAGAAACAGAAATTAGATTAGTGGTTTTCTAGGCCTGGGGTAGTTGAAAAGACATGGAGAGTGACTGGTTTTCTTCTAGAGTGATACAAATGTTCTAAAATTGATGTTAGTAATGATTAGATAATAATCAGTATACTAAAATTGAGTTTTGCATTTTAAAAGGAAGAATTATATGAGATGACATTTTACCTCAATAAAGATACATACACAAACACATACATACAGAACATTTGACTGTGAATGACTGTTGAAAGTTTCTGATCCTGAGCTGTTTTGCATTTGATTTATTACACCATTTGTGGTAAAACTTTTCTTAATTCTGAATCATCCTGAATGTCCTGGAATTCAATGTGTAAGAATCTAAGATTTCTTCACAACACTAGCAACAGAGCATCAGTCACTACTCACATTACATCAACAGAAATTACTGCTTTTTGAATGCTAATATTTTAAGATAAGGAAGACAGAAAGAAAATATATAAGTACCAGCTTCCAAAATGTATACTATGCAGAAATGTTTTAGTTCTGGTTTTAAGGTAATAATTAGAAATGAATAATCTTGGTAAATAATCTAAACTCATCTGTTTATATCTCTCATATTCTTTAGAACAATGTGTACTATAGTATAGGTAATTTATAGTTTTTCAAGTATTTTCATAGATAATAACTTAAAATTTGGAAATGAGGTCTTCCCAAAACTATAAAAGTGGAGTGTACAACTGACAAGCACCCTGAGATAAATCAGCTTAAAGGAAGGAGTGATTTATTTTGACTCACTGTTTCAAAGGTTTAGTCCATGGTCAGCTGGTTCCATTGCTTTTGGGCCTGTGGTGGCTCAAAATATAATGTCCGGAAACATGTGGTGCAGCAAACCTGCACATATCCTGGTGCCTGGAAAGAAAAAAGAGGAAGAAGCCAGGGTCCCAATATCTCACTCAAGGGCACAACCCCGATGACCTAACTTCTTTTCACCAGGCCCCACCTCACAAAGATTCCACCACATCCCAACAACACTATCAGCAGGAGACCACGACATGTGTCTTTTTGGTGACTTTCAAGATCTAAATCTAAACACTTGTGGACTAAATGGAGATGGTCTACAAGGTTTTTATGGAAGACTGTGACCTAACAGACTAAAATATAGCCATTGTTTTATCCCATAGCCCTCTAGGATACAGGGTGCTACAGACAGCTGGCTCAGGTATCCCAGTATTTCTCAGATCCATTCCTTCAGTGATGATGGGTGAATCACTTTATCCCTGTTTAATGTATGGAATAGTCACTCAAATAATCCAACTCCAGATCCCTTTTCCTACCCTGATACTGGGTTTGCCAGAAAAATTTCTGTGAATAATGTTAAAAAGCACAACATTTGGAGTAAAATAAGACCAGCATCTGAATGTTAGTTCTATTATCTGCTAGCTGTGTGACTTAGAAAATGTGTTTAATCTCTCTGAACCTCCCAAGTTTCATTCTAGTTTTATTAAAAATTGTAATAATACCTCATATTTTGTGTTTTATATATATATATATATATAAAATCTTGCACAATGCCTGTAGCTTGCTAAGTAGTAAATATACCGATAGTAGTAGTAGTAGTGTTTGTAGCATTAAAGTTAGAGACTACACATATTAGACAACATGATGACTGTCTTTTTAGTACAGATGATTCTGGTTGTAAGTAATTTTTAAAACATTGTTTTAAAAAATAAATAAAATATAAAAATATATCCATGCATCTGTTTGTATCAGTTTCTCTGAAGACTGATTGTATAATTATGTTAACTGCTAACAAGAATAGAGTCTCTGGTGATCTAACCAAGGGAAGTAGTGTCCTACCAGGCTCTGATGGGGTATCCAGCTGGTGCCTGTGAAAATAGTTTTTATCTCTTTATACCTGCATTTATCTCACATAATCCTCATAACCTAGTGAAATAAAGAGGGCTATCACCTCCATGTTATAACTGAAATCTAGAGGGCTTGACCAAGATTATATAGCCTAAAAATGGTAGAGCCAGGAGTTAAACTAAGAATTTTATTTTCAAATTCTGTATTTATTCCACTATACTTTGAATATGATAATTTTTGGCATTATCACCCAAATAAGAGCTGTCAATATTACTAAATGAACATGGAGAGGAATTGAATGTGCATAAATTATTGGTATTTTCAGTACTTGGGATTGAACCCAGGGTGCTTTACCATTAAACTACATCATCAGTCCATTTTATTTATTTATCATATTTTATTTTGAGAATGGTTCTTGCTGATTTTCCAAGTTGGGCCTTAAATTTGTGATCCTCTCGCCTCACTCTTCTGCGTAATTGGGACTATAGGCATGCTTCCTTGCACCCAGGTGGATAAATTCTTTAAAAGAAACTTTCTTTTTGGTTATAGAGCAATTTCCATTTGACTGAGTTATTCAGTCCAATTGTCTTACAATTGATATTTATATCATGAAGAATGCTATAGTACAGAGTTGGGGTTGTGATTCAGTGGTAGAGTTCATGCCTAGCATGTGTGAGTCACTGGGTTCGATTCTCAGCCCCACATATAAATAGACGAATAAAATAAAAGTCTATCAACATCTAAAAAACTGTAAAAAAGAATGCTATATTACAAAAGAACATGAAAGGCACATCAATTTAGAGCATGAAGTCATTACCTCACAGACCATCTCTCCAGTGATTCTCTACACTGCATATATGTATATACTAATCACCCAAAGGCCTTTTGAAACTGGAGAGGGGGCACTGAATATATATTTTAAAACTGCCAAAATGATTCTCATTATGCAACCAGAGTTGAAAATCCCTGATTAGACCATCTCGCTCATTTAGCAAAACGTAATGACTACCAACAAGAAAAAAGCTTCATACTGAAAGTAATTTTTCTGTATCAAAATTAGATGATCAAACACGCATGTTGGCAAAGCCATAGATTTAAAGAAAAATGGAATTACTTATCTCACAAATACAATGCTATAGGGGACAGTTTTTTTAGTGTTTTATTTTCTCTATCAAAGGTGAAGACTAATGAAATATTCTTATCATATATTTAAGACATAAAGAAAATAAATGTGTCCTGAAAATGAAGAGAATTTAAAGAAGTGATTAAAAAAATCAAGGGAGAGATGTAATATTTCTGAGGTTAAAATAAATGGATTAAAATCTCACCTCATTTGTCCCATTAGAAGCAATGTGACCCTGAGGCAAATGAATACATTCAAAAGTGTACTGAAAATTATTATTTCTTAGATATTAAATTGATATTGTTGATGGTGGTGTACTGTGAATAGTTAGACATGGGGATTTTCTTTAAGTCTAGCTACTTATTTAAAGAAAATTAAAAATATCTACATTATCCGTGTTGCTCAAAATCTTTTTTTAATTAGTTCTATTTAGTTATACATGATAGGAGAATGTATTTTGACATGTTGTACATAAAGGATTGTATTTTTTCATTGTTCTGGTTGTACATGATGTAGAATCACACCAGTTGTGTAGTCATATGTGTACATAGGGTAATGATGTCAGATTCATTCTACTGTACTTCCTACCCCTACACACCTCTCCTCCCTTCACTCTACCTAATCCAAAAACTCTATTCTTCCCTAGCCCACCCCCATTGTGATTTAGCATCTACATATTAGAGAAAACATTCAGCTTTTGGTTTTTTGGGATTGGTTTATTTTACTTATCATAATATTCTCTAGCTCCATCCATTTATTGATAAATGCCATAAATTTATTCTTTTTTAAGGCTGAGTAATATTCCATTGTGTATATTTACCACAATTTCTTTATCTATTCATCTGTTGAAAAGCACCTAGGTTGGTTCCGTAGTTTAAATGTTGTGAATTGAACTGCTATAAACATTGATGTGGCTGTGTCACTGTAGCATGCTGCTTTTAAGTCCTTTGTGTATAATCCGAGGAGTGAGATAACTGGGTAAAATGGTGGTCCATTCCAACTTTTCTGAGGAATCTCCATAGAGCATTCCATAATGGTTGCACCAATTTGCAGTCCCACCAGCAATGTATGAGTGTACCGTTTTCCCAACATCCTCACCAACATTTATTGTTGCTTGTATTCTTGATAATTGCCATTCTGACTGGAGTGAAATAAAATCTTAGTGTGCTTTTGATTTACATTTATCTAATTGCTAGAGATGCTGAATATTTTTTTCACATATTTGTTGATTGGTTATTTATCTTCTTCTGTGAAGTATCTGTTCAGTTCCTTATCCCATTTATTGATTGGGTTATTTGCTTTTTTGGTATTAAGTTTTTTGAGTTCTTTATATATCCTGGAGATTAGTGCTCTGAGGTGCATGTGGTAAAGAATTTTTTACTCTCTCTTCAAATTATTATTTTTTTAAAATATTTATTTTTTAGTTGTAGGTGGACAGAATATCTTTATTTTATTTTTATGTGGTGCTGAGGATCGAACTCAGTGCCTCACGCATGCCAGGCTAGCACGCTACCACTGCGCCACAACCCCAGCCCCTCTTCACATTATTGATTGTTTATTTTGCTAAGAAGCTTTTTAATTTGAATCTATTTCATTTATTAATTCTTGATTTTATTTCTTGTACTTTAGGAGTCTTATTGAGGAAGTCAGATCTTAGGCCAACATGGTAAAGATTTGGGTCTACTTTTTCTTCTAGAAGGTGCAGAGTCTTTAGTCTAATGCCTAGGTCCTTGAACCACATTGAGTTGAGTTTCATGCAGTGTGAAAGATAGGGTTTAATTTCATTTTTGTTCATATGGATTTCCAGTTTTCCCAGCACAATTTGTTGAAGAGGCTAGCTTTTCTCCAATGTATGTTTTTGGTGCCTTTATCTAGTATGAGGTAACTGTATTTTCATGTGGGTTTGTCTGTGTCCTCTATTTTGTAACATTGGTGTATTTTTTTTTTTGATGTCCATATCATGCCTTCTGTGTTACTATGACTCTGTAGTATTAGTTTAAACTCTGGAATTGTGATATCTCCTGCTTTGCTTTTCTTGCTAAGGATTGCTTTGACTATTCTAGTTCTCTTGTTTTTTCAAATGAATTTCATGATTGCTTTTTTATTTCTATGAAGAACCTCATTGGGATTTTAATAGGAATTGTATTAAATATGTATAGCATTTTTGGTAGTATGGTCATTTTGATAGTATTAATTCTGCATATACAAGCACATGGGAGATATTTCCATCTTCTTAAGGTCTTCAAATTTAATGTTCTGTAGTTTTCATTGAAGATATATTTTTGAGGATATTGTGAATGGGATGGTTTTCCTAATATCTTTTTTCAGTTGATTCATCATTGGTATATAGGAATGCAATTGATTTATGGGTATTAATTTTATATCCTGCTACTTTGTTTAATTCTTTTATGAGTTCTAGGTGTTTTCTGGTGGAATTTTTGACCTTCTAAATATAGAATCATGTCATCAGCAAATAGTGATAGTTTGAGTTCTTCTTTTCCTGTTCGTATGTATTTAACTTCTACCTTTTGTCTCATTGCTCTGGCTAGAGTTTTCAGGAGGATGTTGTATAGAAGTGGTGAAAGAGGGCATCCTTGTTCTAGATTTTAAAGGGAATTCTTTCAATTTTTCTCCACTTAGAATGATATTGGCCTTGGGTTTAGAATATATAGCTTTTACAATATTGAGGTATGTTCCTACTAGACCTAGTTTTTCTAGTGTTTTGAACACGATGGGGTGCTGTATTTCATCAAATGCTATTGAGATGATCATATGGTTCTTATTTTCATTTCTATTGATATAATAAATTACATTTATTGATTTCCATATGTTGAATCAAGCTTGCATCTCTGGGATGAACCTCATGTGATCATGAGAATCATAGAGTTCATGATCTTTTAAATGCTTTTGTATATGATGTGCCAGAATTGTATTGAGAATATTTGCATTTATGTTCATCAAGGTTATAGGTCTGATGTTTCTTTCTTTGATGTGTATTTTTCTGGTTTTGATACAATGGTGATATTAGCCTCATAGAATGAGTTTAGAAGGGTTCCCTCCTTTTTTATTTCATGCAATAATTTCAGGAGTATTGGTGTCAATTCTTCTTTGAAGATCTTGTAGAAGTCAGTTGAGAATCTGTGTGGTACTGGGATTTTCTTGATTAGTAGGCTTTTGATGATGTCTTCTATTTCATTGCTCGAAATTGATCTTTTTAAGTAATGTATGTCCTCCTGATTCAGTTTTTGTAGGTCATATATCTTTGGAAATTTGTCGATGGCTTCAAGATTTTCTATTTTATTAGAATATAATTTTCAAAATAGTTTCTAATTATCTTCTGTATTTCAGTGCTGTCCATCCTGATATTTCCTTTTTTATAATGAGTTTTAGTAATTTGAGTTTTCTTTCTCTTTTCATTAGCATGGCTAGAGGTTTATCAATTTTTTAAAATTTTTTCATAGAACCAACTTTTTGTTTTGTCAATTTTTTGAATTGTTTATTTGTTTCAATTTCATTGATTTCAGCTCAATCTTAATTATTTCTTGTCTTCTACTGCTTTTGATGTTGATTTATTTCTCTTTTTCTAGAGATTTTAGATGTAATTTTAAGTTAATTATTTGGTAATTTTCCATTATTTTAGTGAGTGAGCTCAATGCAATTAACTTTACTCTTAAAACTGCCTACATAGTGTCGCAGAGATTTGGTTAAGTTGTGTCACTATTCTCATTTACCCCTATGTGTTTTTTTAAATTCCATCCTTTATTTCTTCTGCTATCCATTGTTCATCAAATAGCATTTTATTTAGTCTTCAAGTGTTAGAATAAATTCTATTTTTTTATTTTATCATTGATTTCTAATTCCTTTCTCTTACGATTTAATAGAATGCAAAGTATTATCACTATTTTTTAAAATTTGCTAAGAGTTGCTTTCTGGTTTAAGATTTGCTCTATTTGAGACAGGAATCTGTTTGAGGCTGAGGAGAAAGTATTCAGCTATTGATGGATTGAATATTATATATATATATATATATATATATATATATATATATATATGTCTATTAAGTCCTAATGATTAATTGCATTTTTTTAGTTCTATATCTTTATTTAGTTTTTGGTTGAAGGATCTATCCAGTGATGATGTTAAAATCATGGTATTGATTTTAGACATGTTAAAGTCACCTAGTATTATTGTGTTGTGGTCTATTTGATTACTTTTTAATTTTTTTTAGTTGTAGATGGACACAATATATTTTATTTATTTATTTTTTATGTGGTGCTGAGGATTGAACCCAGTGCCTCATGCATGCAAGGCAAGCACTCAACCACTGACCTACAACTCCAGCCCTCTATTTGATTCTTGAAATTGAGAAAGGTTTGTTTGATATACATAGATGTTCCATTGTTTGGGACATAAATATTTCCTATTGTTATGTCTTGTTTATGTGTAATGCCCTTATGTAGTATGAAATGACTTTCTTTGTCCTTTCAGATTAACTTTGGATTGAAGTCTACTTTATCTGATATAAGGATAGAAACCCTTGGTGGTTTATGAGGTCCATGTGAATTATTTTTTCCTCCAACCTTTTACATTCAGTCTGTGAATGTCTTTGCCTATGAGGTGAGTCTCTTGGAGACAGCATATTGTTGGGTCTTGTTTATTTTGTTTGTTTATTTTTTGTGGTGCTGGGGATTTAACCAATGGCTTTGTGCATGCAAGGCAAGCAGTCTCCAATTGAGCTATATCCCCAGCCCTTGGGTCTTGTTTTTTTTTTAAATCTAATCTGCCAGTCTATCTATTTTGACTGTTCAATTTTGGCTATTTACATTCAAAGTTGTTATTGAGAAATAATTTTTATTCTCTATCATTTTGATTTATTTCTGGTTTTCATTTTTAAATACTTTCTCCTTTGACTATTCTTTTAGGGTAGTTCCTTCCTTTGTTGGTTTTCACTTTTATTTTTTATTTCTTTTTCATGAAAAATTGTTCTTTTTTGAATGGTGATTATTCTGAAGATTTTACACAAGTGCACTTCCAGGGAAGCTCCAGGGCCCAGCAGTTCCCTGGTTTGCATTTGTGCATTGGAGGAGACAATTCTTAGTTCTCCTCTACATCTGTGGACCCCTTATTTCCTGGTCTCATGGGTTCAGTCTCCAAACTCAATCTCTCCTCCTGCTGGCCTTTCAAATTACCACCCAGGCATGTCTCTTCCAGCAGTTCCTGCAAGGGGCAAGATTGAAGGAGGAGGGGAGAAGCTGGGTTGGATTTCCATGACCAGTATTCCCCCGTGTATACCTCTCTCCATATATGAGTTTTCTCTTAGTCACTTTAGCACACTCTATGTCATGCAGTGTGTGTTTGCCAGGCCTGTATTTTGCAACAGAATTGAGTTTGCCAGGACTTAGCTCCCCTAGCTTCCAGTCCCTGTTCCATGGCTGCAAAATTATTCCTTCCTCTGTCCTCTGCAGGCATCTTGGAGAGATGAGGTTTCTTTCTCACACAAGAATATTGGGCAGCATGCTTTTCTGTTTAGTTGTGCAGTGTTTTTGATCTCTGATCTCTCCATATTCACACACACCTCAGGCCTCCTAAAGATGCAGGTTCCTTTAATTCCTTTATCCCTCCACTTTGATCTTGGTGGGATTTCTCTGGAAGCCATGATGATTCTGGGGATTTCTTTCTAATTTTATTATATCCAACCTCCTGAATCCCTGGTCTGCTTTGAATATCCAATATTAAATCTCTGTGATACCCCCACTGTTTTACAGTCACCTTGCTGAGAAGCTGCCTATCTGCTTTCTTGATTTCACACCACAGAGGAACCAGGAAAGCAATTTTCTGTATTCCATCATCTTGAAAATCTCTAGCTTGTTGAATATTTTAACTGTGAACTTTCCGAATTCTTTCTTTGACTTTTATTCCACTGTGGTGCTGATGGAGTAAGTTGTTGAAGTGTTATGGAATGTTTGGGGTGGCTTGTTCCTTTTCTTTTTCATGCTGCTTGTATGTGTACCTATATATTGGGATAGGTACCACTTCCTTTTTTTATACAAGGGACTGTTTCATGATTGTCTTTCTCTTCAAAGTCTGGAACTGGGAGATATCCAGATATTAATACTGTATCTCAATATGTGTCCTCCGCTTTTGTCATTATCAGCACCATTTTGAGAGAAACTACTGAACCCTATTTACTACAATTGCTGCATAGCCAAGTCACATATTTTTCAAACTCACAAAACATGAAAAATTCTGTTGATTTTGTTTTCCACAGTTCTTCTAATTCAGGTACAAACTTGTAGTAGAATTCTGGAATAGATTGAAAATTAGTTGTTAAATACAGCAAAATCGCTATAACACTATATAGGGGCTAAAAGGGAGAAGAGAGAAAAATTGAGCAAAAGAGAGGGAAAAAGAAAAAAAAGATAGAAAAGAATAACATACTCTAAGGCAAAAGGAAGAAAAAAATGGTTGGGCATATGCAACAGGAGAAAGTAATATAGGAGGGAAATTAGGGTAATAATCACAAGTATAAACAAGAGGTAGAAAAACAAAGAAAAATAACACAAATTAATATTTTAAAACATCAGAGAACATGCAATAAAATGGTTTCAAAAAAAGTTGACTATTGGGGTAACAACTATCAAATCAAAATGAAGATTTATATGTATGTGATCAAAGATGGTGCTAGTGGTATTTATGGCAAACTATGCCAAGTTGGGGAAAATTCCTGTCGATTCTTACTATTGGATTTTTTCATGATTTGGGATTTTTAGAATATGTCCATCATTCTTTGGCTTTGAATTCGGAGGCTGAGGATGAATACTCAGAGGGTAAGATATTATGTCTATTGGTTGTTTCTATCATGTGCAGGGTATCAGGATGCAGGGCCCTAGGCTATGGATCTGATTGCAATTGGTCACCATGAACACACTCCCCTTCACAGGATCCTTTTTAATGTGAATAGAATAGAGCCTGATGGCTGTCTACAAACAAAGGTCCTCTGCTTGTGGATTCTCCGTGAGTGATTTGTAGTGCAGAAGTGTTCCCCCTGGTTGACATAGTTCACTGAAGTACTATTCTTACTACTAGATAAAGAGTCAATTGGCCTAGGTTCTTGCTTCTATTGCCCAAGGTTCTGAAAGGCAGATGTTGTTTACCTCTACTTACTTGCATTAAGGCATGGTCTAGCCTGTGTAAAAACACCCACCAGCTGTGGCCATGATCCAGGCTCAGTCCATATAGATTTTCCAGGACACAGGCAACTTCCTAGTGTGACTGGAAATTGGATGTAAATGGAGGTGATCATATTAAGCAAAATAACCAGACAGAAAAATAAATATCACAAGCTTCCTCTTAAATGTGAAAATTGAAAAAAATTACCTGAATATTAAAAAGCAATTATTAATGAATGGGAGAGGGCACTGGGAGAATTGGCAGGCAGGCAAAAAGAAGAGTGGATATTAGGGAGGATGGATATGATTAAATCACAATATATGCACATATGGAACTGTCTCAGTGAAATATATCAATTTTTACAATTGCTAAGTTAATATTTATAATAATTAAATCATTATTTGTAAAAGTTAAAATAATAAGACTTCTGTAAAACAAAATAATTTAAATAGAAAATAGTGTATTATATACATAAATTTTTTGTACTAAGAATATTGGCAGATGAATTCAAGAATCAATTATAGAATATTTTATACCTCCTAATGCTAAATCATTCTACATATTTATGAATATTTCTTATCTCTACAAATGGTAATTATACAGTTAAATAAAATAAAATCATACATGAAGTTGTATTAATCTCCAAAGCCAGCATTCTCTTCCTACCATAAGAGGTCATATTCGATGATGTCAATGAAATATAATTTTCAATATCTGCCTGTCCTTCACTCTCACTCCAACTCATACCAAGAAAATTATTAAATGTGACACCCATATGTGGAAAAATCTAGATGAAAAGATCTGTACAAATATTTCTATTTATCTGCACATTCAGCTTCTTGGTTTTAGTTATATTTTAATTCATAATCAGGAACAGCTTGGATTATAAAAGTGGAAGATGATGGTTAGAAGGGATCAAACTTAGAATTAGAGCTGATCATCAGAGTGGTTTAGGCATTGTCACACTTTACCTGTTCCGGTATTCTAGCTAATTCTTTTTATAGGTAGGAAAAAATCAAAGTGTAGGCTCGACAATCTCCAGTACATGGATAACTCATTCTCATTGACAAGTAAAATCTGTGACTGTCATTTTCAGCTCTATAACTGTCATTTTCAGCTCTATACTTGTTCCTTGACCAAATCTTGAATCTAAAATGTCCTGCAAAGTGCTAATATTTCTTGACAGAAATTTATTCCCCCAAGCTACTATTAGAGTTTTTGAATCATAACTGAACTTCTGTTTTATTTTTTCTGAACATAGCAGTTGTAGTCCTTTGATTATAAACAATAGAAATTATTTCTCAAAGAAATGAAGATGATGGAGTGAGGAGAGCCTCAGCTGTTTACCATTTGGCCTCTGGGCCTGGGGGCGGGCAGGCCCCCGGGGAAACCAATTGTGTCTAATGGACCATGCAAGAATCTTTATCACACGGGATGGACACTTTCCTGATCTTTTTTTTTTTTAATA
Organism: Xerus rutilus; assembly: GCA_028644305.1. Taxonomy (NCBI): domain Eukaryota; kingdom Metazoa; phylum Chordata; class Mammalia; order Rodentia; family Sciuridae; genus Xerus; species Xerus rutilus. Next base: position 63,732,777 of record CM053417.1, read on the forward strand.
TTTATTTTTTAGTTGTAGGCGAACAGAATATCTTTATTTTATTTTTATGTGGTGCTGAGGATCGAACCCAGTGCCTCATGTGTGCTAGGCGGGCACGCTACCACTGCGCCGTAACCTCAGCCCCACTGTCCTCATCTTTAGGTGCTTTTATATTCATCTCAAAACAAAATTCTGTACTCAGGATTACCTAATTATCAAAAACTAATTTTGCAAGGTGAAGGCTGATGTTTAATTTGAAATAGGTGCTTAGGTGGTGGTATTTCAGAATTCTTTGCCTTTTGCTCCAAACAAGAAGACTAATAAATGACAAGTATGGATGATGGATGGCTTCAGTGTTTTTTAAAAATGTCTTCCAGTTTCCGCCACTATTATGATAAGCACATTTGAGAATGCAGCAATAAATTCCAAATATTTGTTGTAATTTTAAAGAAAGAGATGTTTAAAAGTTATATATATCTCTAAACCCTGGTTTGTCTTGTGACATAGATTTACTGGACAGAAACAAAGGTCCGGTTTTGCAGTTAACCCTTTGATGTGATAAAGAAACATAGAGACAAGATATCAAGATTGATTTCATATCTGATATGATTCTGTAAAAATACATATTTTTACATGTGTAAATCCACATTTTTGGATGAAAGGAGGGATTTTTCTCCTAGAGACAGAAGCCGTTGTTGACTTTTTCAAGTCTTGGAACATTTGCTATTTTAAATTTTTTTCATTCTTCTACAGGATCACATTGTGTAGCAGCTAACCCTGTGAGTCCATGCTTACATTTAGTTGAAAGAATGGTAAAAGTAAACAACCAAGTTTGAGTCCATGATGGAAACCTATTCACCTTCCTAAGATGAGAGGCTGCTGCATTACGGTTTTATTCATTCTATGTTGTGGAGTCATATAGCACAGTAGAGTTAGTTTTCCATGTGGATCAAACTGGAAGAAAGTTAGCAGAAATAATTTTTTTTTTAGTTAAGAAGGTGATGGACCCTATAGTATAACCTGCCCTCAACTTTGGACATAGAGGTGTAGAAGAAAAAAAAATTAGAAGTTTCCATATAACTCCTTTTTTCCTAAGAAAAAGAGACAAAAACGTCTTATGTAGCACCATTGGACTTTTTTGGAATTTTACATTACATAGTTCATTTTTTATAGAGTCATAAGTAACTCTTTTCCTTCAACCCAGATTAATTTTTGGGTTGCTTGGATTAATTTTTTTAGGTGGTAGGTGTAATGTTAAACTGAAAAGGATGGGACTCAGGTAAATTTCCCCAGTTGGAATTGAACTTTCTCATTAGCAGGTGGATCTGTAGCAGAGCCAATGTTTCCAATCCTCTGGTTGTTTCACTGTTGATTTACAAGAATAAAACTTCAAATAAGAATAATAGTTCCAATAAGATGTGTGGATCTTGTCTTTTGTTCATTATAGATTGAGAAGAAGTTAAGGGATTAAAGAAAACTCAAGAAATATGGATCTTCCTTTTTTCCCCCTTTAACAGTTATATTATATTATGATGACTACAGTGGAAAACTGTCCTTGCTTCCAAACAAACAGGACCATTATATGATGTCAAGTCTTTCATAAGAAGCATGAAAACTTTATTAATGATTCTTATTAGAGAAATAATTTTAAATTTACCAGATGAAATTAAGAACAGGTAGTATTAGATCATCTCTATTTTCTGGAATAGTTGCTGAGGGCCATGGGTGCAATGATGCTGGGAACATAGGACATATTTACCAAAAATTGAGAGTGATAGAAATTGCCAAACATGGAAAATGTTGAGCATTGTTATATTTAGATTGGTTAACCAATTTGATTTAGAATAAAAAAGGTTTTTCACAAAATACATAGTGTAGATAAAAGATATATCATTTTTAAAAATTTTCTTTTAATAGAGAGCATTTACTGAATGGGATATAATAGAAATAATTTTGATTAAATGTAACAGATTTTTCTTTAAATGAAAAAAACTATTACTCAGTAATTTAGATAAAGTGGAATTAATTAGAAAAATAGTTTATTCACAGAAGTCATTGGAATGCTGGAGAATTAGGTTTAGGTGTGGGAAAGAACTAAGTTAGTTTTGGAGGGCTAGAAAGATGCAGCTATAAAAATAGAAATGCTCTTGTAAAAAAAGAATATACAGTGAACACTCTGCTGGAAAAGAATAGTCTGGGAATTACCTCCATCCTTTTCTCATACATTACAGGTTCAAATTGCAGGAAGATAGTGTTTAGGTGGCCTCCACTGTATCACTTGTTTATCCCTTTTTTAGAAGAGGAAGTGGGCATGGTTACAGACCAACTAGACTTTATACAATGAGAAAAAGGTAATTCCTCAATGAAATTGAGTTTCAAGTTTGGAAAGGAGAATTAGCACTGTCAGATAACACCAAAGAATATCCATAATGCTGAATATTTTATACCTTTCCAACATTGTCACTCAAGCAGATTCCTTGGCATAGTTCTTGGCAAATACTTTCCAAAACCTACATATCACTCTTTATATCCTCGATTTTTTGATGGATATCCTCCCAGTCTGAACAGATGGACCAAAACATTTATTCTAAAACACAAGAATTGTTTCTGCTCTACAACTACTGCTACTAAGCCCCACACATCAGATCATAGTCATATAAAGACAATTTATTATACATCTTTGGAAATTGTAATTTCAAATTCAAGCTATTCATATAGGATCCTTTTCTAGAACCAGAGCCTGGTCCTGCCCATCTTCAGTTCTCTCCTTTCTTATTTAGCCAGCTGTTAATGTCCCAGAATTCCTAATGAGTGAAAACATTAAAAAGTATGTCAGGCAGTAGGATACAAATCCAGCCTGTTATGCTTTGTGAAGTTCAAATTGGAAGTAGCATCCAAAGAATATGACAAAAAGAAACAATAGGCAATAGTTCCTTGGCAAGCCAAAATTGAATGTTACAATATTTCTCAAGGTGTAGTGTGTTGACCACTGGTACCAGAGTCACCAGAAGTACTTGTTAAAAATAAAAAGCCATGAGTCTTAACTCATATATAGTGAATCAAAATCTCAGATTATGGAACCCAGGAATCTGTAATTCTAATATATACCACAAGTAATTTATTTGCACATTGAAGTTTGAGAATAATGGTTATCAGATTTATTTGCCATATGACAATGGGGACTCCCAATAGGCCAATTGAACAATTCACAATAGTCAAGTTATGGAACCAGCCTTGGTATCCATCAGCAGATGAATGGATAACAAATAATGTGGTATATATACACAATGGAGTTTTATTTATCCATAAAGAAGAATAAAATTATGTCTTTTGCTGATAAGTGAATGGAACTATAAAACATGTTAAATGAAATAAGCCAAACTCAGAAAGTCAAAGATTATCTGTTTTCTCTCATATGTGGAAGATATAAGGGGAAAGTGAAAAAAGAAGGGATTCTTGTGAAAATAGAAGGAAGACTAATAGTGTAAAGGACAGGGATCAGGGAGGAGGTAGGAGGAGAAAGGGGAGGTACTGGGCAATGAAATTGAACAACTTGTTATGTGTATAATAAAATAAATAAATAAAACTTTTGAATAAATTATTATCTCATCATATGCTCTTAGATGATTTAGAATTTTTATATGACATTTTTCATTTAATAATTGTCACTGTAGAAACAAATTCAAAGATTAAAATAAAACTGAAATTTATCACATAAAATCTGAATCATGTTAATTTTTCAAATAGCTAACATCTTACTTCCCATTTCTGCTTAGTATTCATGCATGGAATCCTTATATTTTTATATGCAGTCTGGCAGAAGCATTATAATATCCTATTAAAAATAAATTTTCTTGCACTGTGTGGCAAAAAGAAAGGTAGAAAAGTAGAGTTTGTCCTGGAATGTGAAGGTTTGGTTGCATCTTTCCTCAGGAGGCATGACAACTAAATACAATGTTACATCACAGACTGACTCCGGAAACAGAAAAAAAGATGTAAATGGAAAAAACTAAAGAAGTCCAAATGAAGTTTACAGTTCAGTCAATAGCAATGTACCAATGTTAGGTTCTTAGTTTGACACATATTCCATTTTACATTACTATGTTGACAAAGGGGAAGCTGGTTAAGGGAAATCTCTGTACTTTTCTTTGCAATTTTTCTGTAAATCTAAAATTATTTCAAAATGGAACTGTATTACCAAATATGTGGAGGAATAGGGGTCTTTGCTCCAGTGAAATATTAAAGCCAACATAAAGATTGGCTCATGAAATTCAATTTTTTAATTTTTAGAAATTTTGAAAGCTAGATGTTAAATGCAACAATTATTTAAATGGAAATTATCTAAACTTATAATCACAAAATCCTAATAGAACAAAGGTAATTAATACTTAAACTTATTGTTCCCCACTGTTTCACTATGCTTTACTACTAGCAAAGTTCCTGAGGTTATTCATATTGATATTTCAGAAATAATACATAATTAAGTGATAATATGAATCTGCATTCAATGACTTCTTGGTATTTTGAAAATGGCTATAAATCAGACCTTCTTCTTACCCCACTATACCAAGGTCACTGATACTTAGTTGCTAAATGTATACCAAGTTGTTACTGAAGCACCACACAATACCTTTTTAATAATTAGAACTTTGATTCCATAGATTGTCTTACTCACTTCATCAGCAAACAACTGATCACCTGGTTTATATTTAAAGCCTCCTTTGCCCCTAGGGAATTTAGGTCCTAGAGCAAATATTCAAGAAGCATATTATGTATAATGGTATTTCTGAGTTTGGGGTTGTGAAATTTGGGAATTTCTACTACTATATATTCTCCCTCATCCTCTTCCACGATTTGTTCCCATTGTCTTTTTAGCCATCTGGAAAGGGAAACATAACTCTAATAAAGTTATAGATTCTTAGCCTATAATGTACAGATGGGATTCAGGAAGTCTTTGAACTCTGATATTTTCTGTGAGATTTGGTCTATGTGTGCATCAGAAAAGATGGTCCACAGCTTTCATCAGATTTTCAAATTGGTTTGTGATCTAGACAAGATTAAGAAATACTAATACTGAGTACTCCTTCAGTAAGAACTATGTGTACACTGTGTAAAATGATACAACCAAGAGAAGTGAACTAACATATCTCATTTACTCTTCTATGATAAATGAAAGCTAGCACCTGGTGTTTACTTAGATGTCTTTCTAGCCACCTGTTCTTTCATCATTCCCTTCCTAATCCCACTTTTACTTACCAAATCCCTCTCATTAGTTCAAAAACCATTTCCACACATTTTTTCACATTTCTATTTAATCATCATCTTTTTCCTCCTCTATTTTCTTTTACATTTGTGTCTATCGCACATGTTAGAGAAGCTATTTCAATGTATGATTGATTCAATTTATTTTGAATAATTTAAGAGTTTATTAAAGTAGATGAACAAAGGATGTTTCAGTAGGAGGAATTGTATTTTTAATATATTTCATAGGATTATATGTAATATTTAGGTATAATAGGTAAAATATACATTCATTGAAATATCTGTGTTTATTTGTTGGTCTAATGACTAATGGGAATATTCAGAGAGAAAAGCTAACTAGCAGTGATCAAGAGGAAAAGGTATGGAATAAGGTAAATATGTGTTGGTAATCTCATTACTTATTACTTAAATGAATTTCTACAAAATACTTGACCTCTCCAAACATAGGCAAAATAATATTCCCTAACACACAAAACCATTGTAAAAATTAAATGGGATAATGTGTGTGATATTTTTACCACCTACCTGGTACCTACCAAGCACTCAGTAAGTGGTAAAAGTGATTACATGATAAAGTAAAAGAGACTTGTGCTGAATTACCTTCCACTGGTGGTTTTATCAGTGGGAAAATTGCAAGAGTTGAAACATTAAATTGTGCCTTTATTTGAAAAATTAAATTTAGCTAAATGTTTTTTCCTGAACACTTTTTTAAAAAAAATTACACAGTGCTAAAACAAACTCTAAGGAACACAAAATTATAAAGACATCATCCTTCCTATGAGGGAACATTTAGCTTAACATCCTTAAAATTACAATACAAGATACATAGATTGGAAATATTATATCCACACTAACACATTTTTCCTTCTCTCTCTATTGCTCCTTCATAAAGATTGATCTCTGTGAGCTTCAATCTTTAGGATCTCTTTCTTTATTTCTAAACATAGTACCCTTGATCTCTTTGTATTTCCTTTCCTCTTATATTATTTTTCCCAGAAGAATGACTTTTGTATTAATAGTGAATCTGAGTTTTTTAAAAACACAATTTATCAATGATGACTTTCTCAATAGATCCTTAAAGCTCAGGAAATAATGCCAAGAGTTAATAAATGGCTTGGCATCAAATTAAAAAGCTTCTGCACAAAAAAGGAAACAATCAAGAATGTGACAATAGAAATGACAGAATGGGAGAAAATCTTTGCTATCTATTTTTATGGCAGAAGATTAATTTCTAGAATATATAAAGAAATAGTTAACATCAAAACAACAAATAACCCAATTAATAAATGGGCAAATGAAATAAACAGACATTTCTATTTAATCATCATCTTTTTCCTCCTCCTCTAAAAGAAGAAACATAAATTGCCAAAAAAAAGATGAAAAAAGTGTTCAAAATCATAGGCAATTAGAGAAGTATGAATCCAAGCCTCACTGAGATTTCATCTCACATCAATCAGAATTGCAGCCATCAAGAATATAAATGCCATAGAATGTGGTGAAAAAGAAACACTTTTACATTGTTGATTGGACTGTAAATTAGTACAAGAACTATGGAAATCAGTACGGAGGCTCCTCAAAACAATAAGCATGGAATCACCATATGACCCAGCTATACCACTTCTCAATATTTACCCTGATTAATTAAAGTCACCTTACTACAGTGATACATGCATACCAGTGTTTATGGCAGAACAATTCACAATAGCCAAACTATAGAACCAGCCTAGGTGTCCCTTGACAGAAAAATGGATCATGAAAAATTTGGTATATATACACAATGGAGTTTTATTCAGCCATAAAGAAGAGTGAAATTATGTAATTTGCAGGAAAATGAATGAAACTTGGAACCATTGTGTTAAGTAAAATAAACAAAACAAAAGAAGGTCAAGGGCCATATATTTTCTCTCATATTTGAAATCTAGGGAGAGGAATAGAAAAGAAAATAGGGAAGTGATTTCTCAGAAGCAAAGGCAGATCAGTAGAATAGAGGAAAGGGACCAGGTGGTGGGAAGAGGGTAGGAAGGGGGATAGAGATGGGGAGGGATGTTGGCAAAATCATATTATCATACTGTGTGCATGTACTAATATGCAACAACAAATCCCACCATTATGTACAACTATAATGCACCAATATAAAATGTGGGAAAAATCAATTTATCCCGTATACCATATAGGTTCAGGTTGATATGTATGCAATGCTCAGGGGACTAGGCATATACTATGAGAAAAAAAAACAGAGGAATGATACACAGAGCTATGGAAAAAAACAGAAGTCAGAACATGTATGAGTTGATAGGAAGAGAAACATGTCCCATATGGATAAAAAGTTCAAAGACAGGAAGAATATCCTGTTCAATTAGAGGACTGGGCAAGTATGTGAGTAATGAGTAGTCTTAATAAATATTAAAAAGGCCTAGTAAATATTAAAAAAAAGCGTGGAAGCATATGACATGTAGTATATTATCCATTTCATCAATAATAAAATTTAACAGTTTTAGCATTTATAATATTACTAATCTGAATGAAAAATCTTGTTTAATGAAAAGTAGCCTAAAATGAAAAAACAAATTTAATCTCATTGAAACATTTTAATTCATGATAGTGAGGCCTAGACCTAATCCTTGTGATGGTTTGTTCATTTGTTTGTTTGCTTTGCTCTCTTAAATGGCCTCTTTAAGAAGACATAAAATTTAAATTTAAGAAGTCCTTTTTGTTAGAAAAATATTTGTCAGACACAAAGACACAAATAATTTCCAGATAAGTAAATTTTATCAAAAAACAAGGAAGTCATCATCAATGAAAAATGAAACTAGTTAGAAAATTAAAACTATTGGCAAAACAGTGTAACATCTCAATAACCAATCTATCATCATATCCTAACAATTCTTTCCTCATGGTGTCAAATAAATCTGGCATTGTCCTTCCATTTCTATAGCCACTCTTATCTATCTCATTATAAGATTCCAGCTCATCTCCTTGCCTTGAATCCTTCTCATATTCACATGCAAAATAGTCTATCTCAAAAACCCTTTTTATTCTAATAATACCTTGCTTTACTAATTACTTTTTATGGACTGGGCATTATTTTTTAAATTTGTTATTTTTAGTTATACATGGAAGTAGAGTAGATTTTGACATATTTATACAAACATAGAGTGTATCTTATTCTAATTAGGATCCAAGTCTGATGGATTTACAAGATGTTGTGTTTAGGACTGGGGTTATAGCTCAAGGGTAGAGAACTTGCCTAGCATGTGTGAAACACTGGGTTCAATTCTCAGCACCACATATAAATAAATAAAAATAAAGTTCTATCAATAACTAAAAAAATTATAAAAAAAGATGTTGTGATTCACTGTGGTGTATTCATATATGTACATATGAAAATTAGGAAATATTTATTCCACTTTCCTTATTCCTATTCACCTCCCTTCTTTTATTCCCCTTTGTCTAAACCATTGAAGTTCTTTCTCCCTGCACCCATTGCTCTATGTTAGCATATACATATTAGAGAGTACATTCATCTTTGGTTTTTTGGGGGGGAGGATTGACTCATTACACTTAGGAGGCTGATAATCTCCAGATTCATCCATTTACCAGTAAATTTCATAAATTTATTGTTCTTTATGCCTGAGTGTATATATACATTTTCTTTATTTATTCATCATTCTATTGGAACATAAGTTGGTTCCATAGGGTAGCTATTGTGAATTGTGCTGCTGGAAACATTGATGAGGCTGCATTACTTAAGCATGCTGATTTTAAATCCCTTGGATATATATCAAGAAGTGGAATAATTGGTCAAATGGGGGTTCTTTTTCTAGTCTTTTTTAGGAATAGCCATACTGTTTTCCAGAGTGGTTGCACCAGTTTGCAGTTCCACCAACAATGTATGAATGTATGCTTTTCCCCATGTCCTAATCAACACTTATTGTTACTTGTATTCTTCATAATTGCCATTCTGACAGGAGTAAAATGAAATCTGATTGTAGTTTAATTTGCATTTTCTAAATTGCTAGATATGCTGAACATTTTTTTCATATATTTGTTGACCACTCATATTTCTTCTTTTGAGAAGAGTATGTTCAGTTCCTTTGCCCATTTATTTTTTGGGTTATTTTATTTTATCTTATATTGTGTGTGTTATGCTTTTTGAGTTCTTTATATATCTTGGAAATTAATACTTTATCTGAGGTATGGGTGGCAAATATATTCTCCAATTTTTTAGGCTCTCTATTCATGCTCTTGATTATTTTATTTGCTGTAAAAGATATTTTCAGTTTCATATCATCCAATTTAATGATTTTTTTATTTTACTTCTTGCATGCCAGAGGTCTATTGAGGAACTATATTCCTAAGCTGATATGTTGGAGTGTTAGGCATATATTTTCTTCTGGCATGTGCAGAGTTTCTAGTCTAATGTCTAGATCTTTTTTTCACTTTGAGTTGATTTTTATCCAGGGTGAATAATAGGGGTTCAATTTTATTCTGCTACATATTGATTTTCAGTTTCCCAGGACCATTTTTTAAGAAGCAATCTTTTCTCCAATGTGTGTTTTGGTGCCTTTGTCTAATATAAGATAACTGTATTTACGTGGGTTTTTCTTTGTGTCTTCTATTCTGTACCATTGGTCTATGTATCTGTTTTGCTGCCAACACCATGCTGTTTTTGTTACTATGACTCTGTAGTATCATTTAAGTTCAGGTATTGTGATGCTTGCTTCACTTTTCTCACTAAAGATTGCTTTGGCTATACTGGGTCTCTTATTTTTCCCAATAAATTTCATGATTGCTTTTTACTTTTCCTATTTTAGCATTTTTTCATAGCTTTATTGAGTTAAAACTGAAGTACAATAAAATTCATATATTTGAAGTATGCAATTTGATCGGTTTTGACATGTAACGAAAACAATCAACATAAAAATCATTCTATTACCTTTTTTAAAGAAATTGAAATCATGCAGACTGTGTTTCCTGGATTATTTATTACATTAAAATCAATTCTCATAAGATATATAAAACCCTACCCCCATGTCATCTATTTCAAAATTAAATGGCACACTTATAAGTATCTCTGAGGTCAAGGAAGAAAGTATATGAAAAGTGCTTTGAACTAAGTGATAATAAAATCTTAAAATACCAGGATCTCTGGGATTCAATAGTACTCAGATGAACATTTATAACTTAAAGTACTTATATCAGAAAGAAGCTAGAATAACAATCAAATTATTCTCAAATTAAGTAGTCAGAAGAAAAATAAGAGTAGGAGCATAAATACATGAAATAGAGAAGAAATAATACAGCAGAATTTGATAAAAATCAAACATGTCTAATCAAGAAAAAAGCAAGAACACAAAACTTAATATCAATAGACAGGGAGCTATCAAAATAACCCTACAGATACTAAATATATATTAAGGTAATATTTCAATTGTATGCCAACATATGTGATAGTTTATATAATATGGTCTGTATTGGAGAAGGATCTGTGTGCTGCTGAGAAGAAAGTATATTTAGTCATTAATGGATGAAATGTTCTATATGTGTCTGTTAAGTCTAAATCATTGATTGTATGATGTAGTTCTACAGTTTCTTGGTTTAGTATTGGTTTGGAAGATCTCTCCAGCAGGAAGAGAGATGTGTTAAAGTCACCCAGTATTATTGTGTTCTGGTCTATTTGATTCTTGATTTTGAGAAGGGCCTGTTTGATGTACATAGATGCTCCATTGTTTGGAGCATCAATATTTATTATTGTTATTGCTTGTTGATGTATAATTCCCTCAAGCAGTATAGAATGTCTTTCTTTGTCCCTTCTGATTAACTTTGGCTTGAAGTCCACTTTATCTGAAATTAGGATAGAAATAACTACTTGTTTACACAATTCATGTGAGTGATATTTTTTCCCCATCCTTTCACCTTTAGTTTGTGGATGTCTTTGCCTATGAAGTGAGTCTGTTGGAAACAGCATATTGTTGCTTCTTGTTTTGTAATCCAATCTTCCAGTCTATGTCTTTTGACTGATGAGTTTAGGTCATTAATATTCAAGTTTATTATTAAGATATGATTTGTGTTCACAGTCATTTTCATTTTTATACTTTTTAACTTAAATTAGTTTCTCCTTTGATTGACTGTTCCTTTAGTGTAGTTCCTCCCTTTATTGGTTTTCACTTTTTATTCATTTCATCTTCATGGTATATTTTGTTGAGAATATTCTGAAGTGCAGGGTTTCTGGTTGCAAATTCTTTTAAATTTGATTACCATGAAAGGTTTTTATTTCAACTTCAAATCTGAAGCTTAATTTTGCAGAATATAGGATTCTTGGTTGACATACATTTTCTTTCACAGCTTTGTATATGTTATTCCAGGACCTACTAGCTTTGAGGGTCTGGGTTGAGAAATCAGCTGAGATCATAATTGGTTTCCCACTATATGTAATCTGATATTTTTTTCTTGAAGCCTTTAAAATTCTATCCTTATTCTGTATGGTAGTCACTTTTCATCATAATGTGCCTTGATGTGGGTCTGTTGTAAGTTTGCACATTTGTGGTCTCATAAGATTCTTGTATTTGATTTTCCATTTCTTCCTTTATATTTTTTTTTAAAAATTCTGATATTATTTCATCAAAAAATTGTGCATTCCTTTGTTTTGTATCTCTGTGCCTCCATCTATCCTGATAAACCTTAAATTTGGTCTTTTCATATTATTCCATAATTCTTGGAAGTTCTATTTATGGTTTCTTAATATCTTCTCTCCATGGTTCACTTTATTTTCAAGATTAAATATTTTGTTTTCATTGCCTGAGCTTCTGTTTTCCAACTGGTCTAGTCTGTTGGTAACGCTTTTAATTGAATTTTTAATTTGGTTTTTTGTTTTGTTCATTTTAAGGATTTCTCTTTGTTTGTTTGTTTATTTTTACCTGAATCTCTATATTTTTATTGAAGTGATCTTTTTCTACCTGTATTTGTTCTTTTACATCATTCTTTATGAAGCAGATTAGTTTATATACATTCTAAACTTCTCTGAAATTTGTTCCACTATGCTGTTGATGAATTCTGTTATTGGAGTATCTTTGTTTCCTTGAGGTGATTTGTTCCCTTGATTTTCCATGTTGTGTGTCTACCCATCTAACAGTATGAATCTGAGGCATTAGAGTTTCTACCCTGTGGACTTATAGTGTCCTTAACAGTTTCTAGTATCTCACTATTCAGGGAGCGACAAAATACAACCAATTCATGCAATTCACTGTATTAAACAAAATAGTTCCTACTATGATGTCTACAATGTTGATTATCACAATAAACAGAAATGGCATGATCACTTCTTGCCTATAATAAAAACAGAAAGTTTGAAAAAGGGTTTACGTTTTCAAATGGCAGACAGGTAGAGAACAGAAGTGATACAGAATGTGATAATTTTGAGGGAGGAGGAGAGAAGACAGAAGAAAAAGATTAAAGGAAGAGTCAAAGAGAGAACAATAGAGATTGGCTGTTAGTAGAAGAAAAGAATTGAGGGAAATAGGAGAAAAAATATATAAAGCAAGAATTTAAAAAATAAAAAGAAATATAAGAATATAAAACAAAACTAAAATATACTAATCAAACTTCATAGTTCACTAAAAGCTAATCCACATAAAATAACTGGTTTCAAAAGTGCTAGAGTTGAGAAGAAGAAAAAATAGGAGACTGTATAAATGTCCATGTATCATTAATGTCACAATTAAACAGTGAAAAAGAATTTTTTAAAAGAAAAGAAAGAAGAAAAAATCATGAAAATTTAAAGAATTCTTTCCATTGGAGTTCAAAATATTCTCAGCAGGTTTAGGTGGGTTCTTCCAGAGTGTGATGTTCCACCCTCTGGACTGCTGGAGTGAGAGAGGTAATCCCATAGGCAGAGTTCCTGGAGGCAGGGTTTAGGCTTAGGTGGGCTACAGGCCTTGCTGAATGATATTTGGTATGGAGATTTTAAATCAGTACACCTCCAGTGCCCAGTACTTACTGGTCCACATTGGAAGACTTTACCCCAGAGATCATCCCTGGGTTATGAACATGTGGTGGGGGATCCAATTTTTAGTGCCCTAAATCACCTGAAGACCCCTCATTTCTTGGTCTTCTGTTCAGTCTCTAAGCAATTTCTCCCATCCCTACCCTTCCAAGTTCCCGGCTAGATGCCTCTCTCCCAGCTGGTCCTGCAAGCAGTAAAATTTGAGTGGGAGGGGTCAAGTCTGGTGGATTTCTGTGACCAGTTGTCTCCTGTGTAAAACTCTCTCCACTCCTGGTCACTTAAGCACATTCTATGTCATATAGCATGTGTTTTCTGGGCCTATTTACCAGGACAAATTTGGATTTGCCAGGAATCAGCTTCTTCCATTGCCAGCCCTGAGCACATGGTGGTTTCTTTCCCCATGCACTGATATCATGCAGCATGTTCTTCAGGTCTGTTGGGCAATGTCCTTTGTCTCTAAAATGTTCGTACCCAGACACATCTCAGGCCTCTCCAAAGTGTGGGATCCTTTAATTCCTTCATCCCTCCACTATGCTCACTGAGGGACAACTCTGGTTGGAGCTTCAGGCTGGGCTGTGGGAGTAGCTGTGCCTCTAGGGATTTCTTCCTAATTTTTTTAATATCCAAACTCTTGAGTCCCCAATCTGCTTTGAATGTCTAGTTTTAAATGCCAGGAAAGTCCCCCTGCTTTTTTCTTTACCCACCTTGCTGAGAAGCTGCCTTTTTTTTTTTTTTGGTTTTTCACTCCATGGAGCAGCCAGGAATGTAACCTTCTCTATTCTGTCATCTTGTTAATCTTTTTGATTGTTTTTCTATTTATGTGAAAAATATCCTTGAAATTTTATCAGGAATTGCATTAAATCTGTATAGCATGTTTGGTAGTGTGGTGATTTTTTTTTTGTTACCAGAAATTGAACTCAGGGGTATTCGACCACTGAGCCACATCCTTAACCCTATTTGTTTGTGTGTTTTATTTAGAGACAGGGTCTTACTGAGTTGTTTAGCACCTTGTTATTGCTGGGGCTGACATTGACCTCATAATTATCCTGTCTCAGCCTCCCAAAGTGCTGGGACTGCAGGCATGTGATTTTGATAACATTAATTCTCTCTATTCAAGGACATGGGAGATTTTCCACTTTCTCAGTTCCTCTTCAATTTGTTTCTTTAGTCTTCTAAACTTTTCATTGTAGAAGTCTTTCACCTTTTTTGTTAGGTTGATTCCCAAATATTTTATTTCTAGGCTATATTGTGAATGGAGTGAATTTCCTAATTTCTCTATCAACTGATTCATCATGAGTGTATAATTAATTCCATTTTGAGTTTTTTAAGAGTACAACTGATTATAGGTGTTAATTTTGTATCCTTATACTTTGCTGAATTTTCTAATGAGTTCTAGAAGTATCTGGTGGACTATTTTGTCTTCCAAGTGTAGGACCATGTTGTCAGCAAATATAGATAGTTTGAAGTCTACTTTTTCTAGGTTGTTTCCCTTTAATTTCTTTCTTTTTAAAAATATTTTTACTTGTTCTAATTAATTATACATGACAGTAGAATGCATTTTGACACATCATACATAAATGGAGTGTATTTTCTCATTCTTCTGGTTGTATATGATGTAGAGTTAAACAGATCATGTGATAATATATGCACATAGGGTAATAAAGTTGGATTCATTCTACTATCATTCCTACTTCCATACATGCTCCCCTCCCTTCACTCTCCTCTGCACAATCCAAGGTACCTCTATTCTATACCCCCTTATGATGAATTAACATTTGCCTATCATAGAAAACATGTGGCATTTTGTTCTTTGGAATTGGCCTATTTTGCTTAGCATAATATTCTCCAGTTCCATTCATTTACTGGCAAATGCCATAATTTTATTCTTCTTTAAGGCTGAATAATATTCCATTGTGTATATATACCACAATTTCTTTATCTATTCATCTTTTGAAGGGCACCTAGTTTGGTTCCATAGTTTGGTAATTGTGAACTGAGCTGCTATGAACATTGATGTGGCTGCATCAGTGTAGCATGTTTTAGTCCTTTGTGTATAAACTGCAGAGTGGGATAACTAAGTCAAATGGCTGTTCTATTCCAAGTTATCTGAGAAATCTTCATATTGCTTTCCATAGTAGTTGCACCGATTTTCACTCTCATGAGAAATGTATGAATATATCTTTTCCCCAACATTGTAACAAATGTTTATTGATGCTTATATAATTGATAATTGTCATTCTGACTGGACTGAGATGGAATCTCAGTGTATTGAAGGGCACTGAGGGCACATTCATCAATTTAGCTCTTATTTGAATTATTTTCTGATTTTTATTTCTCTAATTGCTAGAGGTGTTAAACATTTTTTCATATATTTGTTGAATGAATGTATTTCTTCTGTGAAGTGTCTGTTCAGTTCCTTAATTCATTTTTGATTAGGTTGTTTCTGGAGGGTATTAAATTTTTTGAGTTCTTTATAGATTCTGGGGATTAATATTCTATCTGAGGTGTGTGTGATTTACATATCTCCCATTCTGTAGATTCTCTCTTCACCATATTGTTTCCTATGCTAAGAAGCTTTTTAGTTTGATTCCTTCCCATTTATTGATTCTTGATTTTACTTCTTGTGCTTTAGGAGTCTTGTTTAAGGAAGTCAGTTCCTAAGCCAAAGTGGTGGGATTTGGGCCTACTTTTTACTGTATCAGGTACAGGGTCTCTGGTCTAGTGCCTAAGTCCTTGATTAAAATTGAGTTGATTTTTGTACAGGGTGAGATACAGGGGTTTACTTTCATTTTGGTTTATATGGATTTCCAGTTTTCGCAGCACCCTTTGTTTAAGAGGCTCTTTTCTGAGATAACTGAGATAACTGTATTTATGTGGGCTTGTCTTCATGTCTTCTATTCTGTACCATTGGGCTATGAATCTGTTTTGGTAACAGTACCATGCTGTTTTTTTTTTTTTTTTTTTTACTATGGCTCTGTTGTATAATTTTAGGTCTGATATTGTGATGTTTGCTTCACTTTTTTTAAAAATTTTTTATTAGTTTATTTAATTGCATTTCAAGTCATAGTACATATATAGAGCTCAGTTTTTCCATTTCCCTGGTTGCAAACCAGATAAAGTCACACCAATTGTGTCTTCATACATGCACCAAGGGTAGTGATGATGATCTCAATCAACCATCTTTACTATACCCATTCCCCTTTCCTGCCCCCCACCTCCCCCATGCCGCGTCCAGAGTTCCTCCATTTCTCTTGTGTTTCCCGTTCTCACTCCCCTTATGTATCAGCATCCACTAATCAGAGAGAACATTCAGCATTTGGTTTTCTGGGATTGGCTTACTTCACTAAGCATAATGTTCTCCAATTCCATCCATTTGCCTGCAAATGCCATAATC
>CM053417.1:63749513-63819448 GCA_028644305.1 Xerus rutilus
TGTGTATATGTACCACAGTTTCTTTATCCATTCATCTATTGAAGGACATCTGGGTTGCTTCCACAGTTTTGCAATTGTGAATTGTGCTGCTATAAACATTGAAGTGGCTGCTTTACTGTAGTGTGCTGTTTTTAAGTCTTTAGGGTATAGGCCAAGGAGTGGGATAGCTGGGTCAAATGGTGGTTCCATTCCAAGTTTTCTCACTAAAGATTGCTTTGGCTATACTGGGTCTCTTATTTTTCCCAATAAATTTCATGACTGCTTTTTCTTTTTCTATTTTTTAGCATTTTTTTCCATAGCTAATTTCTAATTATCCTCTGTATTTTCATAATGTCTTTGGTAATATTTCTTTTTTTATTATAGATTTTAGTAATTTGAGGTTTTTCTTCTTTCTCTCAATTAGCTTATCTAAGAGTTGATAAATTTTATTTATTTTTCAAAAAAAATCTTTCTCTTTTATTGATTTTTGATTTTTTTTTTGTTTCACATTCATCAATTTAGCACTTATTTGAGTTATTTTCTTTCTTCTACTGGTTTTGGTATTAATTCATTCTTTTTCTAGGGTGTTGAGATGTAATATTAGGTTATTTGGTGAATTTGTATTCTTTTAGTGACTGAGCTCAATTAATTTTCCTATTAGAACTGCCTTCATAGTGTCCCAGTAATTTTGTATGTTGTATCACCATTCTCCTTTACCTTTAAGTATTTTTTTAATTTCACCCCTGATTCCTTCTGCTATCCTTGGTCATTCAATACCATATTATTTAATCTTCAGTTGTTAGAGTAACTTCTATTTTTATTTTATCTTTGATTTATTTATTCAGTTCCATAAAGATCTAATAGAATGCAAGGTATTATCACTATTGTTTTTTATTTCCTGAGTTGTTTTGTGACCTAAGATATGATCTATTTTAGAAAATGATCCATGTGCTGCTGAGAAGAAAGTATATTTAGTCATTGATAGACTAAATGTTTTATGTATGTCTGTAAATTCTAAATTAATTGTATGTTCTTAGTTCCATAGCTTCTTTATTTAGTTTTGTTTGGAGGATCTATCCAGTGATTCGACAGGCATGTTAAATATATCCAGTATTATTGTGTTGTGGTCTATTTGATTCTTGATATTGAGAAGGGTAGTTTGTTTGATTTATGTAGATATTCCATTGTTTGGGGTATAAATATTTATGATTGTTATTTCTTATTGTTGTATAATTCCCTTAAGCAGTATAAAATGACCTTTTTTTGTCTCTTCTGATTAACTTGGCCTTAAAAATCATTGTAACTGATATGAGAATAAAACACTCTGCTTGTGTAAGAGATCCATGTAAATGATGTGTTTTATTTGCCATCCTTTTATCTTCTGTTTGTAGATATCTTTGCTGATGATATGAGAGCATTGGAGGAAGTATATTGTCAGATCTTGTTTTTTAATCCAATCTCCCAGCCTATATCTTTTTATTAATGAGTTTAGACCACTTACATTCAATGTTATTATTGAGAGCTGATTTTTATTCCCTTTAATTTTGATTTATTTCTAATTTTTAATTTATATTTGTTTTGCCTTTGATTGACTATTCTTCTAGTGTAGTTTCTCCCTTTGTGTTTTCCACTTTTTTTCATTTCTTTTTCTTTTTCTTTTTTTTGGGGGGGAGGGGGTACTGGGGATTAAACTCAGAGGTACTCTACCACTGAGCCACATCCCCAGCCCTATTTTGTGTTTTATGCAGAGACAGGGTCTCATTGAGTTGCTTAGCCCTTGGCCCTTGCTGAGGATGGCTTTGAACTCGCGATTCTCCTGTCTCAGCCTCCCTAAGTGCTGGGATTACAGGCTTGAGCCACCGTGCCCAGCTTTTTCATTTCTTTTTAATGAAACACTTTATTGAGTATAATTTGTAGTATAGGCTTTCATGTTGTGAATTATTTTAACTTCTGTTCATCATGGAAGGTTCAATTCTGAACTTAATTTTTCTGGTACAGTATTCTTGGTTTTTATCCATTTTCTTTCAGTGCATGCTATATATATTTTTTCCCAATATCCTCTAGCTTTTAGTGTCCAGATTGAAAAATCAGCTGAAACCTGGATTATATCCCTCTAAATTTGACCTTTTATTTTTCTCTAGCAGCCTTTAAAATCATATTCTTATCCTTTATGTTAGACATTTTCATAACAATTTGCCTTGGTGTGGGTCTTTTGTAATTTTGTATATATGGAATCCTGAATTTCTCCTGTATTTGATTTTTTATTTCATTCTTAAATTTTTTTTTAGCTTTGTTTTTGTTTCATTTTTGGTTTTGGTACTGGAGATTGAACCTAGGGTCTCTTAACCACTGAGCCATATCCTCAGCCTTTTGTGTGTGTGTGTGTGTGTGTTTTATTTAGAGACAGAGTTTTGTTGAGCGGTTACACCCTCACTAATTTGCTGAGGCTGGCTTTAAACTTGCAATCCATTTGGCTCAACCTCCCAAGAAACTGGGATTAAAGGTATTTGCCACCATGCCCACTCTGTATTTGAATTTCCATTTTATTTTGAAAATTTGGGAAACTTTCTCCCGTAATTTTATTGAAAAGATTGTGAATTCCTGTAGTTTTTATTTTTAAGGCTTAATCTATCCTAATGAATCTTAAATTTGGCCTTTTCATGTTATCCCATATTTCATGAAATTTCTGTTCATTGTTTCTTAAGAACATCTTTTTTCCATGGTCATCTATATTTTTGTGATTATATATCTCATCTTCTTTGCCTAAAACTCTGTCTTCCAAGTGATCTCATCTGCTGGTGATGCTTTCCATCGAATTTTTAATTTGGTTTATTAATTCTTTCATTTCAAGGATTTCTGGTTGGTTCTTTTTTCAGAATCTCTCTTTATTGAAGTGACCTTTTACTTTCTGTATTTTCTCTCTGATTTCACTTCTTACATCATATTTACCTCACAAATCAGTTTAACTATGAACTTTCTAATTTTCTTCTCTGACATTTCCTCCACTGTGTTGTAAATGGATTCTGATACTGAGATTTTTGGTTTGTTTGGGATGGTTTATTCCCTTTGCATTTTCATGTTGTTTGTGTGTCTTCTCATTTTTCAGTATGAATCTGAGGCAGCAAAGCTTCTACCCAATGCACTTATAGTGTCCCTGAAGGTTTCTAGTATCTCACAGTTTAGGGGAGACCAACAATAACACTATTAAATGCAAACAATATATAGCATTAAACTACTTATGACATGTATAATGTTAATTGGCACAAGGAACAGAAATGGTATGATAAACAATTCCAACAGTTAAAACAGTAAGTTTGCAAAAGGATTTGCTTTTTCAAAAGGCAAACATGAAGATTTTTAAGGAATGGAGATTATGAAGGAGGAGGAGAGAAAGAAGAAGTAAAAAATTAAAGGGTAAGTAAATGAGAGAAGAGAATTTGTTAGCAAAAGAAAATATAGAAAGGGAGTCAAGAGAAATAGATAAGGGTTAAGGTTGTAGCTCAATGGTAGAGCACTTGCCTAGCACATGTGAGGCACTGTGTTTGATCCTCAGCACCACATAATAATAAATTAATAAATAAAACAAAGGTATTACATTAAAAAAGAGAAATAGACAAGTGAAAAACAATACCAAATAAAATCTACATATACTAATCAAACACTCTACCCCTGAAAAGAGGGTCATGAAAAATAACTGCCTTCAAAATATGCTACAAATGAGAAAAGTGAGACAAATACATACATATAGAAATGCCCATGATACAGTCAAAAATTGAGAGAGATAAAGGAGAAATAAAATAGAAAAAAGTACAACTAAAATACATATTTTTTTTAAATTCTGAAGGCTGAGGTTGTAGCTAGTGGCAGAGCGCTGGCCTATCATGTTTGAAGCACTGGGTTCAATACATAGCACTACATAAAAAATAAACAAATAAAAAATAAAGGCATACTGTTCATCTAAGGTATAAAAATTTTAAAAATATAGTTTTAAAAATTTATAAGAAAAAGGTTCTTGATGAAAAATTAAGGACTTTTTCCAATATAGTGGTTTAAAAATTGTCAGTCAGCATATATGTTCATTATTTCCCAAATGTCTTTCTTTCAATTTTTTTCTTGAGGTATGTACTGCACACAAGAGTGTTAGCTGCAAGCTGTACAGACCTTCCTCTTTTT
Source organism: Xerus rutilus (assembly GCA_028644305.1). Classification (NCBI taxonomy): domain Eukaryota; kingdom Metazoa; phylum Chordata; class Mammalia; order Rodentia; family Sciuridae; genus Xerus; species Xerus rutilus. Next base: position 63,753,666 of record CM053417.1, read on the forward strand.
TGTGTTGCTTATCAAATTGCCAGTTTGTTTTAAAAAATTCTTGGCTCTCATTCTCAGCAATATGGAGTGGGGAGATTTGGAGAGTTGTCAGCTCCACTCTCAGGTTGAGATCATTGTTGAGTTCTATGAAAGGAGTTCATGGATGTGGAGCTCCTGAAGGTGGAGTTTAGGTCTCTTTAGGCCCTAGGTGTTTCATTAAATTGTGATTTGTCTGAAGATTTTGAATCAGTGCACCTCCAGAGTCCAGTAGCTGCCAAACCATGCTGGAAGTCTGCACACCAGGATACTCTCATTTGTTCCACTGTTGTGAAGGAGGAGCCAGTCCCTCCCCCTATACCACCTGTAGATCCCATCCTTCCCAGCCTCCTGGGCTCTTTCCCCAAGCACAAGGTCACTCTCACTCTCAGGATAGAATTCCTGGCCTATCAGGAATGATCTGCAACCTGCCATACTCAAAGGGTGAGAGGGACCTGGGATCTCTGGGGCCTCAATGACCCATACTCCCCTGGGCAAAACACTAACCTCTCCACACATATATTTTTACTGGTTTCCTAAGCACATTCTCAGTTGTGTGGTGGGCCTCTGCCCAGTATGGTTTCTAGACCCAGCTCCAATTACACAGGTCTGGGCTGCTGGGCTTGATCCCACAGCCACCACATAGCACAGAGGGAATGTGGCTTCTGCCTTGGCTCTGCATGGACAATTGAGACATGTAGGGTATTTTTTCCACATGAGGATATAGTGTAGCTCACCTTCTGAATCAGTCTGACAGTATTCTTGATCTCTGATTTCTCTGTACCAAGACATGCCATGGTGCTAACTGAAATGTAGGTTTTCTTGGTCCTCCTCCTTGATTTCCCTGTGGTGTATCAGCTCCTGCTGTCACCAGTGCTGCTGGTGGGTTTTTTTCTTTTCTTTTATTATATCCAGTCTTCTGAGCCCCCTAACTGTTCTGGGAATCCAGAACTAAATGCCAGTAAAATCCCTCTTTTCACCCACTTCCTCTTCTTTCATAGTCTCATTCCATGAAGCAGTTTTGGAAGCAACTTTTTTACTCCTTCATTGTAGCCCTCTTTGGGCACTATTTTAAATGATTTGCATATATATCAGTTCATCCTCACAACAGTATTATTGTTATTATCTTTATTTTACAGAACATTACTGATGTGCAGAGAAGCTATATAATTTGCTCAAGACCACACATTCCTTAGAAAAAGTCCGCTTTTTAGTTTGATACCATCCCATCTATGGATTCTTGGTTTCATTTCCTGAACATACTATACTGATATATACATACCTAGGTTTATAGCAATGCAATTAACAATAGTTAAGTTATGGAACCAGCCTAGGTGACCAAAATAGACAAATGAATAAAGAAAATATGGTGTATATATTCAATGAGGATTTATTCAGCCATAAAAGAAACAAAATTGTGTCATAAGCTGGTTAATGCATGAAACTGAAGAATATTATGTTGCGTGAAATAAACTAGACTCAGAATGTCAAAGGTTAAATGTTTTTTTCTCATGAGGAATCTAGAGAAACAAAAAAGGGAAGAAAAGAGAATCTTATGAAAAAAGAAGGGAGACCAATAGAGTGGAGGAAATGGATCAATAAGGGAGGAAAGGAGTACATGGAGAAGTACTGGAGGATGAATTCTACTAAATTGTGCTGTCCCTGTATGGATAAAAATATACCACAATGAACTCCCACTCTCCTCTATCTCACTCTGTCTCTGTCTCTCCCTCTCTTTCTCTCTCTATATATACATATATCATTATAATACACTAGTCAGAATAATAATAATAGAAGGGAGTTCAATTGATTAAAGCAAGAAGATCAGGGAAAGAGAGGGTAATGGAATGCACTGGGTAATAAGGTTGATCAAATTATACTATGTGCTCTATGAGTATGGCATAACAAATTCCACTATTATGTATTATTATAATGCAATTATTGAAACTCTATTTTCACCTGGCCACAATCAGTTAATGCTAATTTATTTCTATCTGTTTAAACAGGGCATACATGCTTGAGTCAGACAAGTCCCCACCTGTATTTCACTTATTTAGCTACTTGGCTAATGTTGGACTTTGTATTTATTACCCATGTTTTTTTGAATTTCATACTGAGAATTGAAAATTAGAGAGTGAAACTGAATTACCCATCACCACAATGAAAGTTGGTAGCAAAATAATACTACAGTAAATATGTTTTGACCATTACTTCAAAGTTATTTCCACTGCATTGTGTTGCTTTTTTCTGTGTCTGGATAAGTTTTTACTATCAATGCTCTCTCAAGATTTCTTTCAGTGTGCTCATTATTTCCTTCATAACTAACTTCAATGATCACTACCTATACACAGTCTTCTGAACCAATCTATTCTGATTCGGATCATAAATATACTCAGCAACCTCTTTGCACATATTAATTTTTACTTGTTGATATGCTGTTTTATAAAGCATTTAGTAATTTCTTCTTTTATGCTTTGTTTTCTCTCCTACACTAAGCTCAAGACTGAAGTTGGTCTAAGGAAAACTTATAAAGCTTTGAATTTATAAATTTGAATTTAATAGTTCTAACTTCTTTCTCTGATCTTTTGATTGCCCAGTGCTCATACTTATATTCTCTTCCTACTCCTCTAAAAGCTTCAAATGAATGCTTCTCATACTGGGCATTTCTAAGAATCCACAAACTGATGGCCTATACACTGAATTTGGCAGAAGTTAGATAATGTTGATATGACAAACATGTTTTAACTTTTTAAATTTGAATGTCTTTAGATGAGAAATTCCCTTTCTAGTTAATCATAGGCACCTTTAAGTGTAGATGAGAAATGCAGTTTCTAGTTAATAACAGGCCCCTTCTAACTAGCTTCATAGGTCTGACCTGATTTATTTGCCTGGCCACAGTAAGTACTTATTCTTCTGTACCTCATGTATTATCTTTCATTTAAGTCACTGCATTATTTTGAAAATTGATTTCCACTTTGCCCCAGATTTGAATGCAAATCTTGCTCCTTTTGATTGAATTTAGGTAATGTAGACCATCTTCCCAAAATCTCAGTCTGCTTTGTTATTCAGTGACCCATTCCCTGATGCTAAAGATGAGAAAGACATTTGGAGGAACTTTCTAGAATCTCTAAGAACATTGTTCCATGCCTAGGATCATAATAGCACCTTGATAAGGATTTTTTGCTCTGTAATCCCACAATGTGCTAATCATAAATTTAGTTTTATAAATATTATCTTTTTCCCCGGCAAAACTTTTCACAATGTAATTGAAACTTCATAATTGGACAAACGAGATAAAAAGCAAATAATTCAAAACTAGATTCTTAATTAAAAAGATTAAATCTAGTTATAGCCTTATAGAAAAAGCAGGACTTATACATTACCATGGGCTAAGGATGTAGCTAAGTGGTAAAAAGTTCATCCTAAGCATGCACAAACCTCTTGAATTGCTATCCAGCACTACTAAGAAAAAAAAACCAACAACTTCCTATAATTTTAACCATGAAATCCTGGTTGAAACAAAGAAATGGTGATCCCAATCAAAGTAAAATACTTTGTAAAAATATTAGCCTGTTCTTCTTCTTATTGACTAAACTTTTACTCTTTAGTTCTATTACTAAATATCTATAGTGTTCTGTTAAATTAAAGTAAGCCCAGATTATGTTTAAATTATATTAAGATTAAATGGAATAATTAATATCACTTCTAACTTTTTTATTTGTACCAGGGATTGAACCCAGGGGCGCTTATAAAAATAAGCCATATCTCTAACTCTTTTTAATATTTTCATTTAGAGGCATGGTCTCGCTAAGTTGCTTAGTGCTTCACAAATTTGCTAAGGCTGACTTTGAATTTGGGATCCTCCTCCATCAGCCTCCTGAGCTGCTGGGAATACAGGACTTCTAACTTTCATATAAGAAAACCATGGAAGCTAAATTACTTGCCTAAAGTCTACAAGAAGACAGCACTTATAATGAGAAAGGTCTATTTTACAGTAATGAGATTAGACCCAAGACTTCAACAAAATAATCTAGAAAAGATATCCTTAATATATTTGTGAAATGTATTTTGAAGATTATGTGCTAAGAATCTTTATTTTGTTTCATATTTATATTTTGAAAATATTATACATTGTCTGTTTCAATGTATATTAATATATATTGAAAATATGGAGCTGTCTTCTTGAAAAATAGCTTCAAAAGTAATTACACTAGCCAGGTGCAGTGGCGCAAGCCTGTAATGCCAGCATTTAGGGAGGCTAAGACAGGAGAAACGCGAGTTCAAAGCCAGCCTCAGCAATAGCGAGGCTCTAAGCAACTCAGTGAGACCCTGTCTCTATATAAAACACAAAATAGGGCGGAGGATATGGCTCAGTGGTCGAGTGCCCCTGAGTTCAATCTCCAGTACAAAAAAAAAAAGTAATTTCATTAAAGTTAAGTATATTTACATATAGAATAAATATTATAGATGAAATGAAAATGTCTGCAAAACTAATAATTCAATTAAAATAGAAGTTTGAAACACATAACAGAATGCTTTAGAAACAGAGAAAATGACAGATGAAGTCCCTTAAGAAGTAATGCATTTCTAAGGTGTATATAATAGGAAACATTTTGTACATCTACATAATCTATGCCCCTCATTAAGCTTCTATTTAATTGGTAGGATCTTTTATTCTTCAGAGAAATCTTTATCCTGTTTACTTGTTTTATTTTTCCCTCATGTTTTTTTTTTCAAATCTAATTTTTAACTAATCCAAATAATCATAAAATTTTATATAAAAATAGAATGGTTTTGGTGATTCTAGGAAGATTATGGCAGCAGGAGGACAGTTTTTCGACACTTTCCAATATCACTTATGAAAACAGATAGACTAGGAAAGTAAACAGACAAACAAAAATCCCAGACATCATCTTTTATAAACTAGAAAAGAAGGTATTTCTTATGAATCTGAAAATTCAAGATTTGAAAAATAAGCACCAAAATGTAGATACATCCATATGGTATTAGTAAGTGTGAGGAGGGAAGTGACAGATCATTTAACAAGTGAGAACTGGAAAGACCTAAAATAACCAGCATTTACTCCATGAAAATTGCATTAGACCAGTTTGAGAATAGCAGGAGAAAGTGGAAATGTTTTTCATTTACAGAGGAATAAAGGGATCCAAAGAAAGGTTGAAAGAGTTGAATCTGTGCCCTGTGAAGTTACCAAAGTAGCAATCTGGAACATCTTTCAGGGACAAGACCTCACATTGAGCAAAATCCTCAAATTGAGCATGAGGTTCTTACAAGATCATAGAATCTGCAAGTGAGGAAAGAGTGAAAAAGATCCAGATATAAGTGGAATTGGGCAACACAAACAGTAGATCTCAGAGAGAAAGCCATACATTTCTTTCACAAAAATCTCTTTGTGAAAACAACAGAAGGAGCTCTAGAGCCACAAGCTAGAAAATCACTTCTAACCCACCCTTCCTACTAAATATTCAGAAAAATAATATGTTAAAATAATCAAAAGAAAATTATTGGGGTTTAATTCCATACAAAACTGCTAAAGAGAAACAATATAAAAAAACAGAATAAGAACCTTATACACAACAAAAAATTTCCATAAAGACATTTGCACAAAATAAAAAAATATAACTGATATTTCAAAAGAACTTCTAATTAATTAAGTAAATAATAGAAAATATGAAATAGCATAAATAAGACTATGTATCATCAATACACCACAATGAAAACCAGTATTCAATTATATGATATACTCAGTTTTTTAAAAATATATAATATTATATGCTCAGCTTTTAGTGTAAAAAAATATAAGAACTCAGAAAATGAGACAATAGAACTCAGGAAAAAGATATAAATTAATCAAAAATTTATTACATAATAAATTCAAGATCAGAAGAAACATGGCTGTAATATTCAGAAATAAAAGCTAAAGAGATATTTTTATTTCATTCATTTTTAAATATTCAAAGAAAATTAGAGCTCACTATTTTCTCCAATAATAGGGAGAAGTGTCTTGAATATTTATCCCAATGCCATCATGATTTACTAAACATTTATGTGATTTGGATTGCACAGTGCAATTTTAAAAAATGGTTAGTAAGTACATCACTGACTCATCAAATTTCATAATTCTTGAAACATTATTGCTTTATATGCTATTCAAAGTTTTATGATCTACATAATTTTCTGCACACTGCTTCAAATCATTATAGGTTTCTAAAAGTCAAAGGGTTCTTAATGCTCTAACAAGAAAATAAAATGTTAAATCTGTAAGCATTTTTAAATTTTTAATTTTATTTTCTGCATTGGGGATTGAACCCAGTGGTTTATATGCTACACAAACACTGCAACACTGGGCCACATACCCAGCCCTGAAATCTGTTTTTAATTAATTAATTAATCTTATGGGGACAACCTACTTTATTTCTTTGGTTTTCCAACTGCACTATTGCAATGCAATCTCAGTCCCCCATCTGGTTGGCCACCTTGCTGTGCCTCACTGAAAATGGGGCTAAGGCTCTAAGAGGAAGCTCAGTGGAAAGGCAGGATACCCAACAGCTATCCAGGCTGGCAGAGGCCATGGACGTACCTAGCTGATGGATCAGGCCTTCCTCTCACCCATTTCCACATTCCTTTCATGGGACAGGTCACCTTTGTTGGCCTCATATATCTTAGGGCCTTGCCTTAGAATGCAACCATGGTTCCTCCTTATGGATCCCTGCTTCTGCTCATGGGAGCAGGGAAACTTCTCCACTGAGGACACAAGGCAGAAGCCACAGAACTTCCCCAGATTCAATTCTAGTGGCTCACTGGGAAATATCTTTGGGTAAAAAGGTTCCCACCTCTAAAGAAACTGAAGATGTATATTCTGCCACCGGGACAGATGGCCATGTTCTAATACCCCTCGTCCCCAGGAAAAGCTGAAATTAGCTTTAGCTAACCAACCTTTCTATATCCCCCATAAACATACAATTTTATAGCTTCCAGCACTGGCAAGGGGGCCTATTCAACCCATTAAAACAAAACAACCCTAAGGCACAACAATAAAAAATATAATCAGCAAACCAGCAAACAACTACAGAGAACATTCTTCGTTCTTGCAACTTTCTACAGTAAATTAGATGGCTGATTTCTGATGCTACAGTGGCAGTGGCACAATTCCTCCACAGTGGAAGCCGTCCTACAGGAAATGCTTGGTAGAGAAGTCAGTGGCTGTAGTGAGTGAAAGGCCATAGTACTTCTACCATGGAGCTGGCCCTGGGCTTCCCCTCTGTCAGGGACTCCTCTCTGGAAGGCCCTACTTGAGCCTCCTCTGGATCATTTTCGGAAGAAGCCCCCTCTGATAGAGTCTCCAATGGTAGGGCCACCAGAGCTGTCATATTCCTGTCAGCTTCTTTCTCCTTATCCTTGTCCTTCTTCCCCTCACTGCCCAAGGAAGGAGTCTGCATTTGGAGTTTGGATAGGTCTCTGGGCCAGCTCCAGGAAAGACTCTTCCAGACACAAAATGTAGAAGGTATCAGGCTAGGGTGGCAGAGAGGGATGTGACAGAAGGGCAGTTGTCCATGCAGCACCTGCTTTGTGACAGCCTGTGCAGGCGCCTCTGCTAATGGCACAAGAGCACCTAAGAGGCAGTAGCAGGGCAGGGTGTTCCTCACTTGTTCCTTTTCCTGCTCCTTCTCCTATCTCATGTTTCCAATGGAGCAGGACCTCTTTCCCAAATGATGCTAGCTGTGAAGTTCCACAGTTGTGAAGGCTGAGGCAGGCTTGAAACTGGGGTTCCTCCAACAATCCTTTTGCCATCAGTTTTAATAGGTGGACCTTGATATGCCAGGAAACCTGCATTTGAAGCAGTGATATGGTACCAGAGTGTTCATGTTCTAGGTACAACTTGGACTTGACACTATCAGTAGGGACAGCCTTAGCCCCTCAGAAGTCCTTTCTGCTGCCAGTTTCTCCAGTTCCTCCATGATAAAGGCCTCATTGGGGGCTGTGGCTAGGCATGAGCAAGCACCAGAGACCTGCAACTTGCCCTTCCAGTCATAGTATGTGGAACGGGAGATCTTGTGAGAATAGCCCAAGGAACTGCTTTTACCACAAAATGCCCCTACAGTGGAAGCTGTCCTACAGGAAGCACTTGATGCAGAAGCTGGTGGTCATCTTGTGCTCATGTTCCTGGAACTGCCACTGCCAGTGGTAGAAGATGCTCTTGGTAATGGGGTAGCACTCACAGAGGTAGGAATAGTTGAGGCCAGGGCCACCAACTGAGTGGTCTTGGCTAGTGATGGCAGCAGTTCCAGGGATGGGGAAGTGGGGACCAGGCTGTGAGTACCCTCAGTCCTACCAGAGGGGTGAAATACTGGTGGTGGGAGAGGGGACTAGTGAGAGGATGGCCAGACCACATGAAGTGCAGTGTAGAGGATATTTTGTCACAGCCAGAGGGCCAGATAACATGGTTAAATCTGAGCCAAATCTGGAGGTTTCTTCTGGTTTAAATGGTGTATTTTTTTGCTCTGAAGGATGGAGGGGATGACATACAAGTGCCACAAATTGGAAAAGCTGTTAGGGAAGCAGGTGACCTTGACATCCACATAAAAGATGGTTTCCAGCATGGCTGGTGTCAAGCTGGTTGTCCTGAGGGGACTTGTCATAGCTCAGGTTGTAGTGCATGACCTGTGGCATTACCTTAGAGTCAATCATGCTCTGAAGGTAATAATGTCAGTGCAGCAGCATCTCCACCACAGTGCACATGTACAGCTCCAAGCCGAGTCCAGCCTCCCCCATAGCAACATTCTCACTGTCTTCAACAGCATGCTGCCTCTGCCCTTGCATGCCACCTGTAGCATATTCTGTGGAGCATTTTCTGGGTAGAGGTTCAGGAACACTGAATCCACATTCAGCACCTGGAGCCCTGGGCCCTCCTTCTGGCAGGTGGGGAGAGTGAAAGCAAGTAGGACCTGCTTGGCCTCAAGGGTGGCACGGATGAGACACTCCAGGTTCTGAGACTCCATTGCCTCCTGTATCTGCCCCACCACCTGCTGCACCAGCTGGTCCTGAGAACTCATCCTGAATTTACAAAGCAGTGTCTGGATATTCCTTCTTTTAAAAAAGTAAAATAAAAGTAAGGATCTCAGTTGGGCATGGTTGTGTATGCCTGTAATCCCAGCACTTAGGGAGGATGAGACAGGAGAATCAAAATTTCAAAGCCAGCCTCAGCAATGGAGAGGAGTAAGCAACTCAGTGAGACCCTGTCTCTACATAAAACGCAAAATAGGGCTGGGGATGTGGCTCAGTGGTCCAGTACTCCTGAGTTCAATCCCCAGTACCAAAAAAAAAAAAAAAGAATCTCAGTAAGCAACAAATTCTGAATAATAAAAGGATTTAAAAAGTTTTAAGAGAAAATGGCATATACAAAAGATGAGAAAGAATGATCTTCATATTATAAAAGGAGTGCCAAAGGGGGAAACATCAAAGCTAAGAAAGAAAAAAAATGGTAATATCAATCATTTAAGTGCTGGGGTATAGCTCAGTGGTGGATTGCTTGCCTAACATACATTATGCCCTGGGTTTGATCCTCAGTATTAAAAAAAATCAAGAATACTATTTTGGAAAACAAACAAAATGTGAGACTCTATATAGTCATGTGTCACTTAAAAAGAGGGATGCTTTCTGAGAAATGTGTTATTGCATAAACATTATAGAGTAAATAATAATGGCTACTATGTTACAAGGTGATATAATCATATAACCACTGCCATATATGTGGTCCACCATTGACCAAAACATTGTTATGTGGCATTGGCTGTATTCAAAGAGCACAGTATGTAGTTGGGAGAAAAATTCCAGTGTTAGAAACATCAATACATATTTTAGTAAACCTACTAGGCATTGAAGAGAAAAATAATTGGACATAGAAGGATGTGCATGTATATATGAAAGATAAATAAAATTGTCAGAATTTTCAAACATAAATCCAGTAAAATATATTTCTCCTGCAGATTAGAAGTAAAAATGCAGAACATCAGCAACAAAAAGCAATTGCATGAATACTCTGGAAAGCAAAGAAAAAGAAGCAGATTAGGGAGTGTCAAAGTATAGAAATGATCCATGCAGGATGAATTACCTGATTTTTCTATTTTTTGTTGTAACTTTGAGCCAAACAAAGAATCCTACTTGAAGAATTTACCAACCAAATCTCAGTCATCTAAAACTTTGAGAGAAACACTCATTCATGTCTAAAGAACCAAAAAAAAAAAAAAAAAAAGAAAGCTCAATACAGATTAGATATAGTGAGAGGGAGGTTTCCTAAAGGACAGAGTAAGAGGGATTCCCTAATACTGTGAATGAATCTTCAAAAGACCTAAGATCTTCTGTGAACAGCACATGTTTGGGAGAGATCCAAATCAGAATAACTAAAGTCTTTTATAATGAATCTTAATATTGGAACTTCTACCCACAAGTGAGATAAGACTTTCTGTCTACATTATTGCATTGATTGATTGCTAAGCAAACAAATATTCACCAGAGGATTTTTAAATTTATATACAGAAAATATTTCTCTTTTTTTGTATAAAGTTCTATCAGTTTTGACAAATTTGGGAGTTCATGTTACTAGCACTACCACAATCAAGATACAGAACAGTTCCATCACATAATGACAAGTTTCATTGCCCTACTTTTGTACTCAAACCCACTATCCAGTTGCTTTCTTAAGAGTGGGGAATTTTGAAAAGTTTAGGGACTCAAGTTGGAAAAGCTTTGTAATTATGTAAGCAGACTTTAATTGGGCAATTCTTGCGGGATCTCAGAAGACCAGAATGCCAATATGACTATGGACATGAAAGACAGGGCCCATGAGGTTTCAGACAAGAAGGATTCTATTAGAAATTGAACTGGTAGTTATTCATTCTATGTTCTGTCAAAGAATCTGTCTACATTTTGTCCATGTACTGAGACTTTTTGTGAAGCTCAATTTACATGTGATGGACTAATTAATTTGTCTAAAGAAATGCAACACAGCATTTAAGCAGTGGCATGAATATTGTTGACAGCTTTTTAAAGTTTACTGTGATAGTCAGGAGCAGAAAACAGAGCAGAAAGTTTTGAAAAACTTGCATTTTGTCCAGAAAAGTGTGGAAAAATGGGTGCTAAAGATGAAGTTGTTAAAGAACATATAGCCACTAAAGAGATAATAAATGCCAGAAAGAGTAGAAAATATGACTTTGGGGCATCTCAGGAATTGGGAAGACCATACCTATCTTAGATTCAAGTGTGTGTACTAATAAAAATTATTTTAGAAGAGGTCATGGGTGTACTCTGCTTCCACAGAGGTGCCTATGAAGTTGTTTCACCATTCACAGCCACCCAGGCACTCAGAGGCTACTGCTTCCTGGTCCCAGGAGGCTTGGATACTGTTCAAGATGTTGGCAGAACATCTCGATTGGTACCAACCATGTGGTGCTGATTATACAGGAATACAGGATGTTGGAGTTAGGTGTCATGTAGGCTTGCACTGAACTTTCAAAGAAAGACCTGAGAGGCTAGGAAAAATGTTTCAGGGTCAGAGTACTTATGGGCTTTCCCTGAGAGAGTGAGGCATGAAGATGTGAGAAATAAACCAAACCTTCAGTAGAAACCCCCAAGATTAAGAAATGCCAGTAACATGGGACATCTATAATGTGAAAGCTGCAGGAATCAAACAGAGAGAATCCAAGAGATAAAGACCATGTGGGCTGCAATTAGCAAAGTCATTGAGGTGGAGCTACATAAGCCCTTTATCCCAGATGACACATCTGGAAATATAAAACTTATTTGCCCAGCTGGATTTTGGTCTTCTTTGGTCATATCCCTTATTTCTATGCCCCATTTTCTCTCCTGTTGAATGGAAATATTTACTTTGTGCCATTATATACAGGATATATGCAGTTTACTTTTCATGTTTTACAGGAGCTCATGATGAGAATTTGCCTTGAGACTAAGAATAATTTTTGAACTTGAAATTTTTGGCAATGCTGGAACTGTTAATACTATGGGGATACTTGGAAATGGACTAAATGTATTGTGTATTGTGAAATGAGCATGAGCTTTGGGGGCCAGGAGTGCAACGTTATTATTTAGATGTGAGATATTCCCCCCAAAAGTTAATGTGTGAGAAAAACGTAAAAATTGTCAGGCATGAAATTATTTGATTATGAGAGTGTAGGTCATTAGGGCTTGCCTTTGGGGCTTATGTTTTGTCCCTGGACAGCAGAACTTGAACCCTCTCTGCTTCCTGTTACCATGTTCTGAGATGCTTTATTCTGCCATGCCCTTCCTCCATGATGTTCTACCTCACCTCAGGTCCAGAGTTATATACTCAGCTGACCACAGACTAAACCTCTGAAACCATGAGACAAAATAAACTTTTCCTCCTCTACATTGTTCTGTCAGGTGTTCAAGTTGTAGCAATTAAAAGTTGGCTAAAACAGATTGCAATAATATTTACCTATGTGAATATATCTATTGTTAATTTTTACTAAAATGTTCAAATATTTATTAATTTATTTTTAAAGATAATAAGCATATTAGTATATTATGATTATATTTTTCTAAACAAGAGAAAAGCAGATTAGTGAAGAATGACATTTTTCATCATCTTCAATTTCATTAATATCTCAGACAGTAAAAAATAACTGTATCTTGTATCTATGTCTTCATTCAATCTGTTCAGCTTTGTTACTTAATTGAAGCATAGCAGGAATTCTTGCCTTGTACTTATTAGAAAATAGAGACATATTTTAACAGTTTTTCAGATGATTGTAGTATCCTTTTTTGTTCCTCTACTGAAACTCAACAAAAGATACCTTCTTAATGTTAATTATAATGTGGAGTATAAAACCATATCAGTAACTTTTTTCTACCCTGTTATATAATGACTCTTTTGTCTCTTTTATGTTTTAGATATCCTTTTATTCCATAGAGGAAGTTATAGCATCTTACATTATTTTTTTAAAAAAGTAAAATAATATTTTTGCATTTATATAAACACAGCACTCACCTTTCAGACCTATTAATGTTACCCAGACCACACTTTAGAACTGATGTCTATAGATTCCTTTTTTATTGTTGCACATTAATTGTACAGAAGGATGGATTTCATTGTGATGTATTAGCATATGTATATAGCATAGTTTGACCAATTTCATTCCCTAAAACCTCCCCTTGCTTTCCCTGCTTCCCTCTTCCTGCTCCCCTTTTTCATCCTGTTGGTATTCCTTCTACTTTTGTGATGTTCTTCCCCACCAAATGCACACTAGCTTCTATGTATGAAGGAAAAAGTGTGATATTTCTCTTTATAGGTCTGGCTTACCACATTAAGCAAGATTCTCTCCAGTTCCACCAATCTTCCTGCAGGTGACATGATTTTGTTCCCTTTTATGGCTGAATGGAGCCTCATTGTGTACACATGCTAAAAAGGAAAAATAAAGAAGCAAATTATAAAAGTAAAGGAGAGCAGAAGAAATTTTATAAAACAGAGTTCAGTGACTTATGGCATAATTTCAATCACTCTAATATACATATAATAGGAATACAATAAGGAGAAAGAGGGGAGAAGGGAAAGGAAAACAAAGAATATGGATATATAGAATTATATTACATAAATGGAAATAAAATACCAAGAAAGCAATAATCATACTTTTTTTTATATCGATAAGGTAGAATTCAGAACAAAATATCTCAAAGTAGAAAAAGTTACTTTATAATATAAGTAGCTAAAATTTATAATAAATTTACAGTATTTATTATTATTATTATTCTGCAGAAAATGACTTAGCAATGATTTTAATAGAACAGAAATGACAAGTGTTGCATGGATGAATAGAAAGAAACATATTAATAAAGGAGACTTTAGCATACCTCATTCTTTTCAACACAGATCATGCGGAAAAACATGGTAACATTATAGGAGAACTTAACAGGTAACAAATAAAATATATCCAAGAGATATGTGGAATCCTGTTCATATAAAATACACTTTCTTCTCAAATGTCTATGTATATTAACAAAATGACACATATCTTAACCTCAAAGAAAATCATGATATATTTCAAACTATAAAAAAAAATATAAACTGCATTTTTACCACAATGGAAAAAACTAAAAATTAACAGCCCTTTCTGCCAACAGAAATGTATTTCGAACTAAAATATTAAAATAAAACATAATACGGGGCTGAGGCTTTAGCTCAGTGGTAGAGCGCTTGCCTAGCATGAGTGAAGCACTGGGTTCAATCCTCAGCACCATGTATAAATTATAAATGAATAAAATAAAGATCCATCAACAACTAAAAAAACACATAATACTAAGCAGTTTTAATCAAATGGGAAATGGAAAGTAAAATGATATGATTTGTTAAATTTAGTAATAATAAAAATGTGAAATATGAGAATCTATGATATACAACTGAGTATTAAATGAAGTTAGATAACATTTAACACCTACACAAAACATCTTCATTAATAAAATAATTAAGCACATGTTATAGTTAGAAAATACAATAAAACATACTAAAAGGAAATAGAAGGAAAAATAAATATTGAGGCAGAAATCAATGAGTCAGGATAAATTTAGAATTGATAAAGAAACCAAACTGTAATTCTTAAAATGCTGAAAAACATCACAGTTAACCTATTAACCTAATCAAAACTAAAAGGGAGGAAGCTCATATATACAAAATTAGAAAAGACAAAGGAAAAATGACCCTTACAGTAGAGGAATTGCTGGGTTTTTCTTAATGATTTTATCAGTGCATTATACTTGTGCATAATAGTTGGGTACATTTTGCCATAATCAGGCATGCATGGAATTTAATTTACTCCATTTCAATCTCCAGAGCCTCCCTTTCTTTCCCCTCTTCCCTCCTTTCCTACAATTCCTGTATTCTACTGGTCTTCCTTTTACTCATTCATTTATTTATTTTAATTGGTTCTTTATAGATATACATAAAGGTAGAATTCATATTTACATATGCACATAGCATAATTTTGTCAAGTTTATTTCTCATTTCCTCCCCTTTTCTATTTCTCCTCCCTCACAACTCTCAGCTATTGAGGAGCATATGTATATTCCTAGTGACATGGGAGGCCTTGAGATAGGAGAATCCTAGGTTCTAGGCCAGCCTAAAGAAATTAGTTTGACCCTCAGCAGCTTCATGAGATCCTGTCTCAAAGCAAAAATTAAACAGGACTAGGGATATAGCTCAGTGATTAAGCACCCCTGGGTTCAATATCAAGTACCTTCTCAAAACAAAACAAAACAAAACAAAACACATCACCACTTTGTGTAACTCTGTGCAAATAATTTTGACAACACAGATAACACTATTTTAAAATTCTGTTTAACAAAATTGACTATAGAGGAGAAAGTATAAATAAACCACTACAAGAAATATTTATAAGTCCCATTCCTATAAAAAAGAAATGAAAACTAAAACTGCTTAGATATTTCACAGGAAGAATTCTAAGAATTTTAGTAAACTTTTAAAAATAAGATTCTTCCAATATAAATTAGACTATTCAGAGCATTAAAAAAGAAAAAAAAGCTGCAAAATTTATCTTACAAGCCAACACAAATACAAAAACTAAGCAAATATTATACCCAAAAAAATCATTGACTATAATGGATACTATACTATACTTTCTCCCCAACCCCTTATTTTGGATTAGCATCTGAATATCATAGAAAATATTCAACCTTTGATTTTGGGGGCTTATTTCATGTAGCATGATAGTGTCTACTCTGGAAGGCAATATGGACATTCTTCAAAGAACTGAGAATGGAACTACCATATGACCCAGCTATCTCACTCCTCAATATATATCCAAATGATTTAAAATAAGCATACTACAGTGATGCTGCCACATGAATGTTTATAGCAGAACAATTCACAGTAACCAAGCTATGGAACCAACCTAGGTGCCCTTCAATAGATTAATGGATGAAGAAAATGTGGCATATATATACAATGGAGTATTATTCAGCCATAAAGAGAAATGAAATTATGGCATTTGTCATTAAATGGATGAAATTGGAGACTATCATGCTAAATGAAAAAAGGCAGTCTCAAAATATATGTATATGAGTATATTACAATGAATTACAACATAAAGTATATCCTCTAGACACTGATTTTTTAAAAAAGCTAATACAAATTGTAAAAAGTTCAGTAGAGTGGATGGAGGAGAGCAGGAGGGAAGAAAGGGGAGGGAAAACTGCTAGGGATTGAGTTAGAGCAAATTATATCCATGCCTTTGTGATTATGTCAGAATACATCCTAGTGTAATATAAAACTAAAAAGATCCTAGCACTTAGGGAGGCTGAGACAGGAGAATTGCGAGTTCAAAGCCAGCCTCAACAATGGTGAGGCACTAAGCAACTCAGTGAGACCCTGTCTCTACATAAAACACAAAATAGGGCTGGGGATGTGGCTCAGTGGTTGAGTACTCCTGAGTTCAATCCCAGTACCAAAAAAAAAAAAAAACGAAAACAAAAACTAAAAAGAATCCATTAAAAGGCAAAAAAAAAAAAAAGAGAATAAGAAGAAATAATATACCAACTGATTCCTAAATGTTGCTGCAGAAATAATGAATGAAATATTGGCAAATGGAATCCTACTATACACATACACACACACACACACACACACACACACACACACACACACACACACACAGAAAGAGAGAGAGAGAGAGAGAGAGAGGTATAAATACAGATATAGATACACGACAAGGGAACATTCATTATAAATAAGCAAGGGTGGTTTATTCAATGGCTCAATACTAAGAGATCCTTGAATATTATTGATACTAAAGTGAAAAACCTTAGAGAATGTCCACATATGTAAAAATCATTTCTATGAAAGCTAACACCCAATCACACTAAAATAATCTACAATTATTGCCTTATGATACAATAAAATATCTTAGATGCATAAGAATTGGAAAGAAGTAAAGCTATTTATATGTGTATATCTGTTTGTATATATAGAAAATCCAAAAGAACTAATATTAAAAAGTCTATAAAATATGTAAGAACTTAATTAGTAAGTTGTAAAATTAACACAGAAAAACCAATAGCTTTCACATCTATATAAACAAAAATAGAGATACATTTGAAGACATTATTTATGATAGCATGAGAAAGTTAAATATATAGTCATAAAACTAACAAGAAATGTCTAAAATATATGTAAAGAAAAGTAATATACTCCAGAAAATACAAAAGTAAACTTGAATATGTGGAAAGACATATTCTTGGATAGTGCTATAAACTGAATTATACTCCTCCCCTAAAATTCATGAGAGAGAGAGAGAGAGAAATATTTCTACCATGTGAGAACATGGGAAGAAGGCAGTCATCGACCCTCAGGAAGTGGTCATTCACTAGGAACTTGATGGTCCAGGACATTAGTTTTGGATTTCCCGGCCTCCAAAGCTATGAGAAATTCATGTCTGTTGTTTAATCCATTCTGTCTCTGGAATTTTGTTATACCTAACCAAACAGAGTAATGTATATTTTAGTACTAAAATATGGAGTGCTGCTGTAAAAATTCTTAAACATTTATAAGTGACTTTAGAACTGTGTAATGGGTAAATTTTTGAGGTACTTGCTAGAAATATTGATGAAAAGGGCAATCTAATCCAGTTAAACTCTCTCATGGACATGAGGAACATTTTATTAGAAATTGGAGGAAAGACAGTCCTTGCCATTTAAATGGCAAAAAAATGGCTGACCTGTGTTCTAGTGTTTTGAAAATGGTAGTGATGAAATAATATATTCCTAAGCAGTTTTGATGGAAGTTTAGTTCAGGTAAGTGATTAAGAAATAATTGTTAAGAAAAAAAGGATGTAAAACTTGAAGATTAAGAGTATTCTTATTCTATCAATATTGCAAAATTTGAGAAAATTTGTTCTGAAGAGAACATTAAGCTCAAGACTTGATAGACATTTAATAAGAAAACATTGGTGCATTCAGGAACTTAATCAGCCATTTCAACAGAAAAAAATAAATAGATGTGGAATCATCAACAAAACTCTGCCAGTCTGAATTAATGGGACAGAAAAACAAATGAAATGAATCAAGACTGTTGGATTTCTTATATCCTTCAAGATCAGACCATATAATGATTTGGGTGCCAATGCATGCTATTTGTCAAGAAAAGAGAAGGACCACAAAGTGACACACAGACCATCAAGGTCATCACCCAGCAGGGTTTTGGGAACAGGACCACCTTGGGGACATAACTTCTATGCAGCAGACCCTCAGAGGCAGGGATAGGACTGGAAGTGGGTCTGGAAGATAGGGCATCAAACCAGGAAGAACCATTCTCCATTCATAAGATCTAGTGAAATTTGTATTGCTAAGTTATGGGCTTGCTGGGGATGCTTTTCTTCTTTCCTATTTTTCCCTTTAGAATGGAAATGTCTACTCTATGCTTGTCATGCCATTGTTGTTTTTGAAGCACACAATTTGTATGGTTTTACACATTCAGAGCTGGAAAGAAACTTTGGTTCAGAATAAACTGTACCTTGAATTTCCTCCATACTTAATTTAGGCAATATTTAGATGCAATTTTGAAATTGAGACTTTAGAGTTGATACCAGGACAAGTTAAGACTTCTGAGGGGGGTGAATTGGAACAAATATACTTAGTATGTGAGAAGTCCATGGATATGAGGGAACCAGAGGCAGAGTGCTATGTACTTAGTTCTCTTTCACCAAAATCTATATGTTGAAGCTCAAATCCCCAGTATGATAACATTTGGAGAATGGCCTTTAAGGAAGTAACTAGGGTAAAATGAGATCATGATGGTAGGTCCCTTATGATGGGATTAGTAGCTTTATATTAAAAGGAAGAGAAAGGTATATCCACCATGTAAGAAAATGTTCATCCATAAGCCAAGAAGATGACTCTCACTGGGAACCTAATCAGCCGGTACCTTGATTTTGGACTTCACAGCCTTCAAATTTGTGAGAAATAAATGTCTGTTGTTTAAGCCATCTAGTCTATGGTATTTTGTTATAATAACCAGAGTATACTAATACAAGTGGGAATCATAATAAATTCAATTACTCATAAATCATTACTTTAATTCAATCTCAATAAAACTGCCATAGTTTTTTTTCCATGAAGTAAGACAAAGTAATTACAAAATTCATGTAGAAGATTAAACAATCATAGCTAGGAAAACCCTTAGACAAAAGAACCAGAGGAATCTTTCAATGCCAGCTTTTAACAGTCACTATAAAACCTCTATAATTAAAATAATATTGTATTGAATCATAAATATATAGGCAGATTAATGGAACTGAGTAAAATTACAATAAAATATATAAATTGAGTATATGCTAAAAGAATTGTCTTAGTTTGCATTCCCCTAGAAGGAAATCCTGAGACAAATATTTGTGCAGTGATATGAGGAAATACCAATAAGGTAGTGGGGAGGAGAAGGCGGAAATGGGAATCAGTCAATAAAGGGTTTGCTATTAAACAGATTACTTCTGTGCATATTCAGACTTTACTTCAGCTCTGTCATTCCAGAAAACAACATGTGCCTCAGGGTCATACTTCTTTTTTTTTTTTATAGCTTTATTTTATTTTTATGTGGTGCTGAGGATCGAACCCAGTGCCTCCCGCGTGCTAGGCGAGCACGCTACCACTGCGCCATAACCGCAACCCCAGGGCCGTCCTTCTTAAAGATTACTTTGTTCGCAAATTTTATTAGTCACCATAGGCTACTTGTGTGGGGTATTAATTCCCAAGTATTTCTACCCTGCCATGTATAGATAGGTAAACTGGGTTCTGATAGCGAAAGACTCTTCAGGTAATTTAAATAACTCAGTTACTGGAAGTCCTGTATGCACTAAAGTGGAAAGGGCAAAGGGATATAAGCAGAGTTGCTATGTTTTCTGCTTCAGGTGGAAGCTCAAGTCAGTAAGGAAAATATGGGCCTCTTAAAAATTGGCCAAAGGATAACTGGATAACCATATGGGAGAAATAATAAAGTGTCTCTATTCCTCAAGCTATACAATAGACTAAACTCTACCTAGATTAGATATTTAAGAAAAAAAATGAAACTGTACATGAAGTAGACAAAATATAGCTAAATTAAATTATAATTTGGGAGTGGGGAATACTTTTCTATGACTTTAAATTCAGAAGCAATAATGGAAAAGATAGATCAATTTTATTATGTATTTTTAAAATTTGTGTAACAGAAGATACTCATTAGAGAACAAAAACAAATGGCAAAATTGAAAAAAAATCTATACCACCAAGAAAGGGTTAATATTTCTAATATATAAAAGTTATTTTAATAATAGAACAGAGAGACCAATCAAATTCAAAACTGAAGTAGACAAATAAGTTGTTAGTTCACAGAAAAATGCAAATAGCCTTGCTGGGTGCAATGGTTTAAGCCTGTAATCCCAGTGGCCTGGGAAGCTGAGGCAGGAGGACTGCAAGCTCAAGGCCAGCCTCAGAATTCAGCAAAACCCTAGGCAAATTAGCAAGACCCTGTCTCTAAATAAAATATTTTTTGAAAAGCTGGGGATGTGACTCAGTGGTTAAGCACCCCTGGGTTCAATCCCTGGTACCCCCCAAAATAAAAAATAAATAAAATAAACTTTAAAAAAAAAGAAATAGCCTTGACTCTTTTGTTTCTGGTGAGTGAGAACTAGGATTCTCAACTTTGGAAGAAAAAAAAAAAAAACAGATACAGATGTAAGATCAAAGAGGTTAATTTAAAACTTGTGGTCTGGAATTTGAATTTTAAGTATCAGTATGAACTCATGAATTAATTTATTTTTAAAATAAATTCTTAGCTATTTCCACTGATAATACCTTGGAATAATGACCAACCCAGGAACAAGGAGCACTCCTAGTACCCAGGCTGTGGTCTTGAAAAAAACATTCCCTCTAAAATAAAGCACTGTAACTTGGAGAAATTCAAGGTTTTGGGCAAGAAATGTACAAGATGAGCCTGGAACATCTTGTCATACCAGAAATAAGAAAGCTATTATTAGACAACTGGGGGCTGTGTCAAAAGGACTCAGTAGCCAAATTTAACAGACTCCCACAGGTCAAAGATGGACAATTTGAACACCCATAAGAATAATAATTCTCATGGATCAAAACACATCAATTAACAGGATCATAGTGAAAGTTAAAGAAAAAAAATTTGTCATCATTGGAAGCTGATACTAAACAAATCTATCTTGAGAATTGGAAGAGCAGGAATCAAGATTTTCACTGCCTCTCCTTAATAAAATGTATCTCGGGGTAACTAAACACTAAATGAAACAAAGTTTCTCTTTGTAAAAGTAGGCCAGATATTAAACCAAGAAGGAATGTTACAATTAGAATATTACTATTTTGCAACCATAATTAATTAATG
This sequence comes from Xerus rutilus, assembly GCA_028644305.1. Lineage (NCBI taxonomy): Eukaryota > Metazoa > Chordata > Mammalia > Rodentia > Sciuridae > Xerus > Xerus rutilus. The sequence goes on from CM053417.1 coordinate 63,775,120, forward strand.
GATCTACACATTTAACTTAATGGGCTGCTAACAGGACAGTCAGAAATACATAATGTACATCTTATGAAGGAAGAATGTAACAGTATTATTGCAGTATCCCTGCCTCTCTAAAAAATAGAGTAAAACTGAATCTGATCAAGTCTTTGGATACATCTACCTGTTTACTGGAAGTGCAGAGAGGAGAGGAACTTATCAAATGATACTTCTGAGATGCAAAAAATGAAATCTACATTAGGAAATTCTATGAGATAAATGACTTGCTTTCTTCAATAAATATACTGCAAAATGGAAAAATTAACCAGAAATCTACGAATTAAAAAAGACAAGAGATATATTAATGAATCAGTCTATGGACTTTATTTGGATCCTAATTCAAACAACTGCTAAAACTATATTATGATTTTTATGAGATAATTAGAAATTTAATACTGGCTATTTGGTGATTTTAAATAGTCATTAATTTTTATGCATGATAATAGTACTTTGGTATAATAAATATAGTTCTTATCTTCTAAAATAAATAATTAAATTTTTATAGGGAATATGTAATTTTGAGATCTGCTTCAAAATACTAAGAATTGGGTGTGAATGTAGGCAATAAATGGAATTAGGCCCTATAGTGTATGAAGTCAACCACTTTCTTACCAGCTCCTTCAATTATTTTTCTTTTTCTTTTTATATTCTGGAATGCTCTGATCAAAATATAACCTAAACCAGAAAACATCCCAAAAACCACTACTCTAGGATCAATTTAACTATTCCCCTTCCTTGGTCCTATTCTCAGAGCTAAAGAAGAAAATCATGAGCATGAAAATTAGCATTATCACAATTTTCACAGCCTGTAAAAACTGTAACTATCCTTTTATATTTATCCATTTAAAAGCACTCTCTGTAACAATCTCTTCTGCTTTTCTAATTAGTTGCAATCAACCTTGATCAATTAATTCAGTTCCATGTAATTCTTACTCCTCTGGATTTTGAGTTAGCAATTTCATGAACTTACCTGATTCTCAACCAAAGAGTTCTAAAAATTTTATCTCACTGGTATAATATTAAAGTTGTTTAAGGTATGACATCAAAAGTACCCAGGATTATTTGAAGTGTCAACACTGAAATATCAGGTGCAGTCTCTTTCCACAGGCCTCTGAATCACTAATTCTTGGTTAAAAATTGGAATTATATAAAGTATCTGATCGCAGAAATTCAGGAAAACTTTAAATAAAACAGAAACTATGTATAAATTATAATAATTTAAAATGGCTATGGCTGATTTTTCAAAAGTGAAAGATGTGATAAAAGTTTATGAAAATAATAATACATCTGCAAGGAAATTTGGTTGTTTCTGTGGCATCCACAATAAAATAGTGGCACAACTTTTGTTGTTGTTGTTTTGTACTGGGGATTAAATCAGGGGTATGAACCACTGATTCACATCCTCAGGCCTTTTAAAATTGTTCTTTATTTTTAATTTGTTCTTTTTAGATATACATGATAGTAGAGTATATTTTGACACATTACACATATGGAGTATAACTATTAGGATCCCTTTCTTGTGGTTGTAAATGATAAGGAGTTATACCAGTCATGTATTCGTATATGAACATAGGAAAGTTTCATCAGATTAATTCTACTGTCTTCCCTATTTCCATGCCCACTCCCTTCCCTTCATTCCCCTTTGTCTTATATAATGAACTTCTGCTCTTCCCTTGCCCTCCTTTATTGTGTGTTAGCATCCACATAACAGAGAGAATATTTAGCCTTTCGTTGGTGATTTGGGATTAGCTTATTTCACTTAGCATGATCATCTCCATTTCCATCCATTTACTGGCAAATGCCATAATTTCATTCTTTTTTATGGCTGAGTAAAATGCCAGTGTGTATGTATACCACATTTTCTTTATCCACTTATCTGTTGAAGGGCACCTAAGTTTGTTCCATAGCATTTTTTTGTTTTTTATTTTGGGTCAGGGTATCACTGATTTGCTTAAGGCCTTGCTAAGTTGCTAAGGCTGGCCTTGAACTTGTGATTCTCCTGCCTCAGCCTGGAGTGACTTTGGAGAGTCACTTAGATTACTGGTTTGTGCTCCCACACCCAGCACAGGCATGCCTTTTTAATGTGCTTCAAAAAAAACTGTTTTTTTCATAATTGAGGGTCTTGGCAAACCTGCATTGAGCAAGACCATCAATGCCATTTTTTCAACAGCATGTGCTCACTTGCTGCCTGTGTGTCACATTTTGGTCATTCTAGGAATATTTCAATCTTTTTAGTTATTATATTACATGTTGTGGTATCTATCACCAGTGATCTTTGATGTTACTACTATAATTGTTTTGGGGTGCCAAGAACCTCACCCATTTGAGAGAGTGAATTTAATGGAGATGTTTTGTTAATGACTACTCCACTGAGTGTCTGTTTCCTCATCACTGTCCCACTCCCCAAGCCTTCCAATCCAGTCAGATAAAACTATAATAAATTAAATGACTTAATAATCCTACAATGACTTATAAGTGCTCAAATGAAAGGAAGTCTCACACATCTTTCACTTTAAATAAAAATCTAGAAATGATCAGTCTTAGGAAAGAAAGATATAAGATGAAATTGGCCAAAAAGCTATCTACTGTGCCAAACAGTATGTCAATTTGTCAATGATAAGGAAAATTTCCTGAATAAAATTAAGTAGGTTACTCCAGTTAACACATAAATGATAAGAAAATGAAACAGCCTTACTGTTAATATGGAAAATTGTTTGCTGATCTAGATATAAGATCAAACCAGCTGTAATATTCTGTTAAATCAAAGTCTAATCTACAACAAGATCCTAACTTTCTTCAATTCTGTGAAGACTCAAAGAGGTAAGAAAGCTGCAGAAAAAAAGTTTGAAGTTAGCAGAGGTTGGTTCATGAAGTTTAAGGGAAAAAACTGTCTCCGTAAGATAAAATTACAATGGAAAGCAACAAATATTGACATAGAAGTTGCATCAAGTTATCCAGATGATCTAGCTAGTAAAATTGATGAAAGTGGCTACATTAAAGAAAAGACTTTCAATGTAATTGAAACAGCCTTATATTGTAAGAAAAAGCCATATAAGACTTCCATAGCTAGAGAGGAGAAGTGAATGTCTAGCTTCAAAATTTTGAAGGATAAGATAACTCTCTTTTAGGGCTTAAGAGTGTTGGCAATTTTAAGATGAATTCCATGCTCATCTATTTTATTTTAACTTTTATTGACCATTTAAAAAATACTAGGGCCTGTAAGAATTGGTACCTAAATCTGTTCTGCCTATCCTCTGCAAATGGAACAACAATGCCTGGATGACAGCACACCTGTTTAAGCATGGTTTCTTGAATATCTTAAGCCTATAATTAAAACTTACTACTCAGAAAAAAATATTCCTTTCAAAATATTACTGTCATTAACAACCATAAGAATGGTATCAAAATCAAAATGGGTTGCACCCCATGTATGTATATAATATGTCAAAATACACCCTACTGTCAAGTATAGCTAAAAACAACAATTAAAAAAACAACAACAAAGAACAATACACCTGGTTACCAAAGAACTCTGGTTGAACTATGAAATTAGATTAATAATTTTTTCATGCCTGTTTAAACATCTATTCTGCAATCTATGTATTAAGAAGTAATTTCAACTTTTATTTAAGAAATAGTGGCTTATAAGGCTCAAATAGATACTGATTCCTCTGAGGGATCAAGGAAAAGTAAATTGTGAACATTCTAGAAAGAATTCACCATTCTAGATGTCACTTTGAATCAGGGTCTCACGAAGTTTGAGGCTCTTTCATAGCCTCCTGAATTATTGTGATCACAGTTGTCTACCACAGCTCCTGGCTTCACTTTTTTTCTTTCTTTTTTTTCAGGCCTGAGAACTGAACCCAGGGACTTGTGCATGCTAGACAAATGATCTGTCACTGAACTATACATCCCCAGCCCAGTAACATTTATCCTCATAAAACTAGGGATGGATAATTGAGAATTTCCTGCATGAGTATTTAGTGCTTAGGAGAGCTTTTGGACACACACACAACTTTTACAGCCACACACATTCCACATATAACCTCTTAATGTTGCAAAAATGAACATAATACTATGACCTAAAGACATAACTTCACATATAAAAATATGAAGTGAAAGTATATAAATATAAATTTATGCTTAGCTATCAGCTTCATTTTATTTAGATTTGATGTAGATGTCCAGTGAATCCATTAATTAACTGAATTCAATATATATCCAAGATTATTATTTTATCAGCCCAAGATTTTAAGTTGCTTAGAAGTCTTGAAAATCATCTTCAAGTTGACATACCCCAAAGCATGGTGCTGAAATAAAGTTCATCAGAAATATGATTTGATTTGTTCAAATGAAAATTTTTCATTTTTCATAATGTTAAACATTAAGTAGAATTATTGCTAGCTTAATTGGTCAGTAAACCTGCATAAGTCGAGACAAAACATACTCAAGTATAATAAAAATGTTTTCTTATGTTATGCTTAACATTGACATATCAGAGAAGAAGACTCGGCTACTTTTGTAAAGCTAAAAGTGTAGAATTGACAAAGTTTCACATAAAATATATAAACTTAGATTTGTAAAATATTTCTAAGTCAGTTTCTCCAAGCATACTATTTTTAGCACATGGAAATTCTTAAATACTCAATTTCCTTAATTTCTTAGAATCTTAGAAATATTTATTTTACACAAGCTTCTATTTTTCTCTAAAGGCTATACAAATAAAAGTCCTTTAATATAAGGGACTTTATGGTACAATTATTTTTAGGCAAATTAGTTGCTTTTAATTATTTTATTAAAGTGATAGAATTTATTAACATCATCTGGACGTAGAAACATCACATACATAATGAGAAGTCGAGAACTTTATGAATTACAGGCACCTGGATAACGAGACTTAGAGTTTATAGCTTCAATTCTAAAATTTCAGCACAAAATGTTATCAGTCCAGCCAGGTGCCATGGTATATATCTATGATCCCCGCAACTTGTGAGGCTGAGGCAGGACTCACATGTTCAAGGCCAACTTCAACAATTTAGTGAGATTCTGTCTCAAAATTTAAAAAAAATAAAGAATGTGGAGGGTGCCTCAATATTTAGTTCAGTGATAAAGCATCACATTGTTTCTTTCATTTCATTATGAAAGAAAGAAGAAAGGAAGAAAGGAAGAAAGGAAGAAAAGAAGAAAGAAAGAAAGAAAGAAAGAAAGAAAGAAAGAAAGAAAGAAAGAAAGAAAGAAAGAAAAGAAAAGAAAGAAAAGATGGATGGATTGATTTACCAGTACAGATATTAAAGAGCTCTTATTACTGGTGATTGCTAAATTTCTAATGATTTTAGCTCAAAGTGGACAAGTAAGCAAATAAGCATAAAAGAAACCAACAACTAGTATTCTCCATCGTTTCTCACTGAACAGAAAATAAATGCCTGTAAACTATTAACCCACTTATAGAGAACCTTGATGAGACTAGAAAAACAAAAATTCCAATATACAACCAGTCTATAAAACCAAATTCCTAATAATTGTTACCACCAATGGTAAATAACTTATCAACTATAAATAAACCAAAAACAAACCAAAAAGCAAAACACAAAACTAGAAGAGAAGAAAATTATAAATGGAGAAACAGTTGACTATATTAAATTTCATTTAGAATAATTTCTAAGAGCCAGGAAAGACAAATGTGTTCCCTGATCCCCCAGTGATTGAGCCTCTCCAGCCCTTTTTTTTGAAAATATTTTTTAAGTTGTTGGTAGACCTTTATTTTTTTTTTCATCATTTATTTATACATGGTGCTGAGAATCGAACCCAGTGCCTCACGCATGCTAGGCAAGCGCTCTACCACCGAGCCACCACCCCAGCCCCAGCCTTTTTTTATATTTTATTTTGAGACAGGATCTCACTAAGTTGCTTAAGGCCTTGCCAAGTTGCTGAGGCTGGCTTTGAACTCATAATCCTCCTGCCTCAACCTCCCAAACTGCAGTGATTAGAGACATGTGCCAACACACCTAACACCTATCTGCTTTTAAACTGCCCATGAAGTGCATGGCTCTGTTAGATAAGTCCATTGGGCATCTCTGGAAACCAATATATGATTTTCAGGAAAAAAAGTAAAATCATGACTCATACAGATATTAAACACATTACAGATTTGATTTAGTCATGAAAGAATAAGGCAGATGTGATTACTGGTTAAAAAGAAACTCTGAAGAAGAAACACATTTATAGATAAGGAAAATTAAAATGAATTTGCAAATGGAGGTAAAACTTTTTCAATGAGGGTTGTGGGACTGTGAAGGGGAAGTCAATTGGACTTCTGCTGCACAGGACATAATTTGCAACTTTATAAACAACTATTATTTTCATTACTATCAGTTATTTACAGTTTACATGGTTGTAAAATATTTCCTAGATTCAGATATCCCAGAAGAGTGTTCTATAGATTGAAGACAATGCATAGTTTTCCATGGAATAAAATATTTTCTGTGTAGTGTGTGGTTTCTAAATCTTGTCAAACCTAGGTTTAAATCCCTACTATCACTGTTTACTAGCAGTACAGCCTAAATCAAGGTCCATAACTCTCCCTCAGTTTCTTCATCTATAAAATTACAATAATGATATCTTTCTGCTTGTATTAAAAGTTTTAATGAAATATCCAAATAAAGAGTGCCTGTCATATAGTAGGCTTTCAGTATTTAATATTGTTATTAGTTAATTAATGACTTTTTAATATATGACACACTCTTCTCTAAATTTTATCATAACCTCATAATCCTATGTTATGAGAGGCAGCAAAACATACTGAAAAAAGCACAGATTTTTAGACTCAAACACATCTGAGTTGATATCCAGGTTCAAATACTTATCTATGGTGTAACATTTGGCAAGAGATTTACTATACTTCTCAGTTTCCTTTAGTAAAACAGGATAATACTATCTCATAAGATTGCTTGAAGAATTGAATAGACAAAAAAAAATCATGTTTGTTCCATAATAAATGGTAAATATAGGTAGTTTTCATTTCATTATTCTTATTTAAAGATCTATGCAGGTAATGCAGTTTCAAACCTAGCCTTCCAATTACAGGACCTTCACCATTCTACTTTAAGCACCACATGCACATGTCTACACCCTGAATTATATACTGTTCAACTTCAAATAAATTTAAAATGCTAGTATGTCTATAACATTATTCTTCCAATTCTCTCATGATATTGCTTCCTTAAAACCTACTTTTTGAACTCCAGGTCCCACATTTATTCCATTTGTTGTATAATTTATTAGCAGTAATATGATTTCTCTTTTTTTCCAAAACTATCTTGAGCCACAGGATTTATCATCTGAACTTTCTTTCTCAACACAATTTCTCTGTACTTATTTACCTTTCTTCTGTATGTTATTTCTCAGAAATGACCCATTCTTTCACCTAAATTATAAACCTAACATTCAGCAATTTTTCCCTTTCACATCTATAACTTCCTCTTTCACATGAAAAACATTTCTCAAATGTATGTTCTTCTCTCCATTCCTACGTGTATCATTTTCAGAGCTTCCTATTGGTTGTATTTTTCCTTTCTAGTATAAATCTGACCAGATTAAAGACAAGATCAAAATTCTTCAATGACTCTCCATCACTTGAACAATTAAATGTCGGTATCTGGAGCTCTATAGGCATACTTATGGGCTTTGTAATTTCTTTATGAGACTTTTAAAATGAAAATCTAAAAAAATATTTTTAACTGAGTAACACTGAGAAAGTTGTGTCCTCATTTGTATTTGTGTTACAGTCAAGATGTCCTCATATAACACTAATTCAATGCTTTATGACAATGCAGATTTAATTTCTTAACTAGTGAAGAGTCATAGTAGAGCAAGTTTTAACAATTTCCAATTTGTGAAATTGCTTAAATGATTAATGTTTCCCATTCACTCCATAAAATATTAGAATGATACCCATAGCACAATGAAAACACATAGCTCTAGGTTATTCCTTAGAACACGGAAGTTCAGTAAAACTTTCTCCAGTGGTGAAAATGTTCTATATCTACTCTGTCCAATGTAGAACCTGTGAGCCATATTGTGGCATTGAACACTTGAAATATGGCTTGTTTGAATTGAATAATTTTTCTTCTCCAATATTTGGGATTGAACCAAAAGGCACCTTCTACTGATGAACTCCAAACCCAGTTAATTTTTTATTGATTTATAATTTAATTTTTGGATTATATTTATCCATAAAAGTGGAATTTATTATAATTAATGTGTATGCATGTACATGACATAATTTGGTTAAGTTCATTTGCTGTTCCTTCTCTTTTCCATCCCTCCTCCTTCCTTCTCATTCCCCTTCATTTACTCCATTGTTCTCCTTTCTCTTCTCATAAGGTTTCCCTCATTAAAAATTCCTTATTTCTTCCTGGCTTCTGCATATAAGAAAACATTAAACCCTTGACTTTTTTAATCTGACTTATTTCACTCAGCATGATATCCTCCTGTTCTATTCATTTACCAGCAAATGACATAATTTCATTTGCTGAGTAAAACTCCATTGTGTACATATATCACATTTTCTTTATCTAATTCACTATTGAGGAATGCATAGGCTGATTCTGTAATTTGGCTATTGTGAAATGTACTGCTCTAAACATTGGTATGTATGTATCACAGTAGTATGCTAATGTTAGTTCTTTTAGATAAATAATAAGGAGTAAGATAGCTGAATCACATGGTGGTCCATTCCTAATCATTTCAGGAATTATTACTTTTTATTTATTTTTGAGACAAGGTCTTGATAAGTTATCAGTGCTGGCCTTGAACTTGTGATCTTTCTATCACAGACTACAAGGTAGGTGAGATAATAGGCATACATAACTGAACCTGGATGAAATTTTTAATTTAATTCAGTTTAGACTTACATTGCCAAATGTTGCTAATGACTTTTGTATTATAGAACACAACTCTAGAAAATTTGAGTACCTCTGTTCTCACCAGTTGAATCACATATTTACTGAATTAACTGTGCTTAAAACATGTTTATTCCAATTATATTTGTTGCAAAAATAAATTACTAACTTATATATAATATACAACACATAATTATATGTTATGTAAATACCATTAAATATAATGTAAATTGATGGAATAAGTGCAAAAAGAAAGATATATATAAAGTAAGTAAAAACTTTGGAAATGATCATTAAATGTCATTAAATGACTTTTCTCTCATATTGTGTGGGTGATGCAAGTGTAAGAAAATGGATGCTACATGCTATAATCAAAAACATGATAACTATGGAAGGAAGTACATTTATTGATTGGCTAGACTTAACCATTCCACAATATACATATACTTTGAAAACATCATATTGTACACAGTAAAACATAAAATTTTAACCTATATTTTTCAAAAAGTTGTAAACAAGAGGACAAATCATTATAATCTGGGATTCTGCACTGAGATTACTTTGCAAACAGCTTTAATTTCTTGATTCACTCTAATAAAACTTAAATTGAAATAGAGTTTATGTGAGAAAATTGATATGGAACTCTGTACTCAAGAAAAAGGTCTATGCTAGAACAAAAGTTGGGTTATTCTATGTATATGTATATGCTTTGAATTTATATTTAAGACATTTTGTTTTCATTATGCCCCTTTCAGTTTTTTCAGTGAATTCACCACCGTTTGTTAAACCCTTTTCAGAATTCACTAGTGAACACAATTTCTAGTATATTTTAAATACAGAAAAATATTGAAATAATTAGAATTTTCAGGCAATCAACAAAGTAAACAAAGTGAATTCAAATAAACTCTTGCTGAGGTACTTAGTTGCATATTCAACTCATTTTTCACAAAATAATATCATGAATCACATTCATATTGTTATTCAATTTTATCTGGTTTATTGTTTTATTTGTAGATAAATTATAAATTCAGTTTGGGTAAATAGTGGTATAACATATTGGTTACACATACCTCATGGTATAATGAAAATACAACTTTATTATTGTTATTATTTTGCTTCTTACTTTCTTTTGAATATTTGTTTAGTAAAGGTAATATTCCTTCTCCTTTAAAAATAATCCAATAAGCCCCATATTTTTCAATCATCCTTAGGTAGTAAGTCCAGTTGTGACTTTAAATCACAAATGCAGTAAATTGAAGAATAAAAATATTTAATATATAATAGCAATTAAACTCTGAAGTTGAATTATTATTAAAATAAACCCTTCCCCAGTTTGAACTTATTTAAATGGGAAGAAAGTATGGTTAATTTATTTCTTTGTCTTTTTTTTTTGCTTTGCACTCACCCACTACCCACACCTTATATATTATCCATTCCATTTGATGGCAAATTTATTACTGCTTCAGGGTTAGAGCAGTTTAAAGAAAGGTAAGTATGAGTATGGGATAGTCTCATTAGACTAGCTCTGTTCTAGACTGGCTTTATATTCTTTAGTTACAAATGATATTTAAAACTTTCTTTTTATTGGTTCTTTTTAGTCATACATGACAATTAAATTCACTTTGAAATAATTATAAAACTATGGAATATATCAGTCCTCAGTACCTCTCTTCCCAATCTCTCCCCCCACACCCTGCCTCCCTTCCCTTATCTTTCTGCCATTTATCTGTAGTTATTTATTTTAAGTAATTTCTTGTAGATATACACGATGGTGAGATTATCTGTTGTTTTGAGTACTTTAGAACAACTCTTCTGTTATTCTCTTGATTGGGTGGTAGTCCTGTCTACCCTCATCAGTGACTGGTGACTCCTTCTTTAGTTCATATGAATCTAGTATTTGCCTCTAGGTCTTGCTGCTGAAATCCTTATCATCATCCCTCTAAGTAACCCTGTCAAAGGTACCCAAAATGACCTCTTGCTATTCTTTCATGTGGTCCACATCTGATCCCCATAAAACATTCAAGCATTACTTGTCCAAATTTCAATATTTTAATCTCAATCCTGCTTTTATAGCTTTCTTTAACTTTCTCATGTGTATGGCTAGCATCAATCCTCTGTGCTAACTGTAGAGAAAATATTTCAAGCTAAGTTATCCCATGGAAACCCTATCACTAAACTTTACTGGAAGAGGAAGAACCTTCTCACCTCTCATCCTTTAAGGATATATGAGAACTCAAAGCAGTGGAAAACCTCTTTCAAAAAAATTCATCTCATAATTTCTCCTCCTCTTTCCCTTTTTACAATCTTCAAAGTCAGAAAATTCAAAAGTTGGGCAACTTCGACTTCAGCAGTTTGCATATAACAATCTGTCTCATATTCACTTTGGTATTCAATATCTATTGTGTTGAGACCAGAATTGAAAGTGAGATGGGATAGTTGTATTTTAATAATATATCACAGATGTCTAAGAGCTAGACTTAAGTTTTTTCCAAATCTAGCAAAATCTTTAATGCTTTATCTAAGGATATTTTCACTCTTCATCAACTATATATTGTCCTTATTTTCTTCATTATCCAGATAGATTCCATGGCCCATGTCAGGATTCCATCATTGTGACAAAATTCCTGAAAAATTACTTAAAAGGGGAAAGATTTTGGTCCACTATTTCACAAATTTCATTCCTTTATCTCTTGGCTCCAATGTTTCTAGGTCCTTAATAAGGCAGAGCATCATGGTGTGGTATATTTGATGGATAAGTGCTGCTCACCTCATGTGACCAGGAACAGAGAAAAAGTGAGAGGCACTATCTTGCGTACATTCCTTGGCCTTATTTCTCTATATATCATAATCACCTAGTGAAACACCGAATTGACATAAACATGCCTTGCCACCTATTATACACCTGAACTAGACAGTAGCATGTAGGTAAAAAACAACACAGAACCATGCTGATGGATCCAACTTTAAAACTGTGGTCATTTCCACTCTTGGAAATTCTGTTTTATTTACTTCATCATTAACTTATTTTATACTCTTTGAGATAGTATTCATTATCTTCTCATCTCTCCTCAAAATTCCAGCATTTCTTTCTTGTCTTCAATCATGCTTATCATTTTATATCTTATTTAATTGAGAATATTGAAACAAGCAGAAGAGAACAATGTCATTTTCTACTATACCGTCTGCAAATATTTTTTTAATTAATCTACCATACTGCCTGCAAATGTATCCATATATATTCACTTTTAGATTTCTGTCCTTCCAAGGCATGTGGAGCATTTATCTCTGTTTTTATATAAAACATATCTGTTTTTATATGAGAATAAATATTCTCATATAAAATGTAATAAAATAGTTCTTCCCTCATGGGGATGCCATGAGGATGAAATGAGTTAGTAACACTTAGAATTGCTCTTGTCACATAGCATATTTGAAATAAATATTAGTATTTTTTTTGTCACATAGCATATTTGAAATAAATATTAGTATTTTTTTTTGGCACTGGAGATTGAACTCAGGGGCCCTGGATCACTGAGCCACATCCCCAGTCCTATTTTGTGTTTTATGTAGAGACAGGGTCTCACTGAGTTGCTTAGCGCCTCGCCATTGCTGAGGCTGGCTTTGAACTCGCGATTCTCCTTTCTCAGCCTCCCTAAGTGCTGGGATTACAGGCTTGTGCCACCGCGCCTGGCTAAATATTAATATTTTTTATAAAAAAATCCTGCTCCTTCCTAAGGTCAATTGTAGTATATAACACTAGATTTGCATACCTCTCAATTCTCCAGGACTTTATTCTGGAAATTATCTGCTATATTTCCTTTGTCATCAATGTATTTATTTCCAGTGATCATTCCTATCATTATTCTGGCACTATAATATCTCTCATCATTGAAAACTGCTATTTAATTTACATGTCTCTCTTTATCAACTCTGTTTCTCTGCTTTTTTGAAAAACAAAATTCTTGAGCAGAATGTCAAACTAGAAGTTCTTAGTGTTCTACAAAAAACACAAAACATGAAATAACTACAGTTCAAACAAAGTCTGAATTAAGAACCCCAGAGAACAGCAAAGCAACAATAGAAATCTTATAGATTACAGAAAGTCAGGTTGCCTTTGTACAGAGGTACCACTGCATTCCCTGATTATGGTACCAGCTGCAAAACTGGAGGCATTTTTACTTGTGTGGAAAAGGTATTCAGGAAGACCCCAGCAGTCCCCAACACCACCACAGACACCTGCAGTCTTCACTATCGGAACCTCCTGCAGTCTTCATAAGCTTTTAACTCAGGTAAGTAAACTCCCTAGAGTCCACATGCTCAACTATCTCCAGAGAAAGAGATAATTGTGTGCCCTGTCCCCTGTGGCCTTTGCTGCTATAGCTTTGTGCCATCTTAGAACCAGAGTTCTAAGATGCTAGAGTAAATCTCACTCTAGGAATGAATATCCATTGCATCCCTCCATCACTAAAGTCCAAACATCTCTGTACAATGCCCACATAGTAGTATGCTATTTTCAAACAAAGCTATTGCTGTATCCTACCCCCTAGGGCCAAGCTACCACAGAGCTGCTACATTCTCCAATCCAAGTCAATAATGTACTCGCCTCTTAGGGCTGACCTGAAAGGGAAGTTCCCACCTCTAGAGACCTGGAATTTTACACTACCAGAAAGGTCGTGTTTCCCAGAACTACAGCCAAGGTAATCTTAGACCAGCAACACCTTGGAACAAACATCTGGCCCCAGAAGAGATGCTACACCTCTCTCTGCACAAAAAGCCTCAAATCTCCTGCACACAAACTGAGGCAGAGCTCCAACCCCAAAGGCCCTCAGGTGTTAGAGCAGCTGTGACCCTGAACACCACATCATCACTCTACTGCTCTTGATCCTCCAGAACATAAGTCACAGTGAAATTTTTCCATTCCTGAATCATTCTGTTCCTGCTGCTTCACCAGACCTGACAAAACCTGGCTACTTCTATATACCAACATCCCAGGATTCAGAGTCACTACCATATGGTACTTCATCCTCCAGAACCCAAACTGTCACTTTGTTCCATTGGAATTGGATACAGATTTGTAGCTATGCCCTTCTCCTCAGACACCTCTCATTCCCTTGAATTATGCTAGTGCTATAACCTCTTCCCTAGGATCAGAATAATAGCAATGTGCAAGTACCCTAGACTTGAGAAGATTGTGTGTTTCAGAGCAACAGACCCTTTTGTTAATGTGAAACCTGTATTTTTACCTAGGAGAGTGAACCTATGTCTTAAATACCAGGTGCTACAGTAGTTTATCAAGATCCTGAGCTCAAAATTATGATTCCACAACATTTATGCCTACATCCTGGTGCTGCTCTGTATATCTGTAATTCATAGCATTTGAAATATCATGAGGGATACCTCCAACTAAGAGTCCCCATTTTAAGATAGACAAGAACTGGTGGATCCCCAAATTGCACGTCCCAGTAGCATAGACATTCACTGTAACTCACAAATTCCTGCAAACTAGACCACTAAGGAATGCATGGTCACTGCTAACATTGATCACAACTGAAGAAGCTGCATAAAGAATGTAACACTGCACCAATGTGGAACCAGAACCAAAGTACCCTGCCCAACTGGCACCATCAATCCAATGTAAAGGTGAAAGTGTTATAAAACCACTGTATAAAATTTAAAAGAGATGATTGCTCTGCCAGATACACAAACAAAAGTGCAAAACACAAGAAAAATATTAAAAAGCATGGAAATATGAAACACAAACAGAATGCAATAGTTCTCTAGTAACTGACCCAAAGAAAAACTTATAAATCATCTGAAGAAGAATGATGTTAAGGAATCTCAGAAACATACATGAGAATACAAATAGACAATTTTATGAAATCTAGAAAAATTTCATTTTCTTAATGAGAAACTTTTTTAGGATTCCTCCTGTTTTATTATTTTTATCAGAACATTTCAGATATATACAATATTACAGTTCACTTTTATAAACTCGTACAAGCATAGAATATGATTCGCTCCATTTCAGTCCCCAGTACTTCCTCTTTCCTCTCCTCCTTCTTCCTGATTCTTCCTCTATTCTACTGATCTAATTTCGATTTATATTATACAATTTTTAATTGGTGATTCATAGGCATAAAAAGGTGAAATTCACATATGTACATAGCATAATCAATCATCTTCATTTCACTTTTCCTCACTTTTCCCATCCCACCTCACTCACCATCTTTCACCTTCTTCTATTGCACTTATTTCCTTTCTGTTTTCATAAGATTCCCACCCTTTCCCCCCTTATTTTTGGTCTAGCTTCTGCATAAAAGAGAAAACATTCAACCTTTAACTCCCTGAGCCTGGTTTATTTCACTTAGTATGATATTCTCCAGTTTCATTCATTTACCAGAAAGTGTCATAATTTCATTATCTGTGACTGACTAAAACTACATTATATATAAACACCACTTTTTCTTTATCCATCCATCTGTTGACAGACACCTGGGTTGATTGCATAACTTGGCAATTGTGAACTGTACTGCTATAAATAGTATGTAACTCTATCATAATAGTATGTTGATTTTAGTCCTCTAGGTTAAACATCAAGGAATGGGATAGCTGGATCATATGGTGGTTACATTATTAGTATTTTAAGGCATCTCTATACTGCTTTCCAAAGTGGTTGAAACAATTTGCAGTCCCACCAGCAATGTATAAGTGTACATTTTTGCCCACTTATTCATCAATATTTATTATTATTTGCAATCTTGATAATTGCCATTCTATCTGGAGTGAGATGAAATCTCAATGTAGCTTTTATTCACATTTCCCTGATTGCTATAAATATTGAATACTTTTTCACATATTTATTGGCTATTTATATTTCTTCTTTTGAAGTATCTGTTTAGTTCTTTTGTTCATTAATTTTTTTGTTGTTGTTTGTTTTGGTGTTATGTTTTTGAGTTATTTATTTATTATGAATATTAATCTCCTGTTGGAGGAGTAGAGGGCAAAGATCTCCTATAGGCTCTTCTTCATGCTCTTATTTATTTCCTTTGCTGTGTCATCCCATTTACTGATTTTTGGTTATGTTCAGACTCATCCAGGGGTATACATTAAATCTTTTATATGTCAATCTTATTTCAATAAAGTCATTTTTATAAAAAGAAGCATGGGAAACGAATGTCATCATGATTATTCATCACTTTGTGCACTCTACAGGGTAAAATGTGGTCATATGCATTTAAGGATAAGCAAAGATTATTATGCAATAATTTAATAATTTTTTAAAATTATAAATTAAAGTTATCTCTCCAAAATCATCAAGTGAATAAATGAAAATAAAGCTTTAAAGTAATTAAAAATTTTGCTATTAGAGCTTAGTGAGAGGCCAGGTGCAATGGTACACACCTGTAATACCATGAGTTCAAAGCCAGTCTCAGCAAAAGAGAGGCACTAAGCAACACAGTGAGACTCTGTCTCTAAATAAAATACAAAATAGGGCTGGGGATGTGGCTCAGTGTTCCTGAAAAAAGCACCCCCCAAAAAAAAGCTTAGTGAAGTATAATGGGCAAAATGGATTATAAATAAGAGTCCTATATTCTTGTGCTAGCTCTAGTCACAACCATTTTGTGACCTTGATCAAGTACTTAATTTTTTTGTTTGCTTGTTTGCTTTTTTTTTTTGGTACCCATGATTGAACTCAGGGGTACTCGAACACTGAGCCACATGCTCAGATTTATTTTGTATTTTATTTAGAGACAGGGTCTCACTTAGTTGCTTAGTGCTTTGCCGTTGCTGAGGCTGGCTTTGAACTTGCAATTCTCCTGTCTCAACATTCCAAAGTGCTGGGATTATAGGCATGTGCCACCGCATCCAGCTGTTTGTTTGCTTTTTGCAGTTCTGGGGATCAAGCCCAAGGCCTTGCCCATGCTATGCTAGTGCACTGCTACTGTACTACATCCCTGGCTCTGTTTTTTTTTAATTTTATTAGTTTATTTTTATGTGGGCCTAGGGATCCAGCCCAGTGCCTCACACATACTAGACAAGTTCTCTGCCACTGAGCTACAGCCCCAGTCCCCAGCCCTGGCCCTTTTTAAAATTTTTTTGTTTGGATGCAGAATCTCAATACATTTTCCAGACTGACCTAAAATTTGTGATCTTCCTTCTGTAGACTCTCTAAGTAGCTGGAAATGCAAGCATGTGCCACCATATCTGGCCACTTACTCTCTTTGACTCTGGGTTTCCTTATATGCAAAACAGAGAAACTGCATTAGGTGACCTGTGTAATCTCTGTCATCATTTCAGTATACATGACAACTTAATATGTATAATTTTACATCTCATAAAATATCAGTAAACTTATATGCCAACAAAAAATTCATCCAGAATATTCTTGCACTTTGATCTTGTGAATGTTCCCAAGCCCCACCCCTAATCTAGTTGCTATTTTAGTGATTTAGTGAACAACAGCCAAGATTCGTAAAGCATTAACTTATTTTGTGACAAGCCTTATAGCTTCTCTAGCCAAAAATCCATTCCACCAGATATGTGGTAGTGTTCTGTATGATAGGGGAGGGCACATAATTATATGATCAAACTTTCCATCATACAGAATCAACACACTTTGAAACACAGACAACATTTACTCCTTAATATTGTGTGGATACATACAAAACCTTAGACTACATAATTTTCTCACTAAACTATCTAATAAAGATTAACAGCATGTTTTATTATAATTTTCATGATTTGAAGAAAACTTGAGTAAATTATCTGCAACATTCAGCATTATACTATTAATTGTGAGATAGAGGGTAATACAAAAGAGGTACAACAATAATTCAAATAAATGGATTTTGTGACCCTTAATACCAATTATATTGTTGAATTGCATTTTAGAATGATTTGAAAAATCTATGTATGGTTTTCAAAATCAATTTTAATAGAATAGAAGACTTAATTTCACAACAATGACATAATCAACACTTCATAATTTGCACTGCCATACAACATTGAAACTAATAAAGTTCCCATTCAACATTAAAACATTTTTTATTCCCAGATGTAATATGATAATGTCTGATGGAATTCAGTATGTACTTTTATGTATTTTTGGTGTGTTTTTCCCCAATTTTAAAAAACATGGGGTCATCTTTCACAATTACTTTAAAATTTATTCTTAACTAATATATGCTAGTCACACCTCAATTCACTCGAACACAACATATTATGCCCACAATTTATTCTTTTTAGCCACTACATTTATATTTCATGATGTTGTATAATATTCCATACTAATGCACAGAATTTACTGTATTAATTTTTCCCCTTATTAATTAATCTTCCAATATTTTCATTTCTTCTGGACACACACAAACTACAAACAACACTCCAACAAACACACATACGTATATTCTTTTTCTGTTTTTTATTTATGAAGCTTGATGTTGAACATACAGGCACTCTACCACTGAGATATATCCCGAGCCCTTTTTTAAAAATATATTTTAGTTGTAGATGGACACAATATTTTTGTTAATTATTCATTTATTTTCATGTTGTGCTGAGGATCGAACCCAGTGCCTCACACGTGCGGTGAGCGCTCTATCACTGAGCCACAACCTCAGCCCTCCCCTGCCCTTTTTTACAATTTATTTTGAGACAGAATCTCACTAAGTTGCTGAGGCAGACCTGGAAATTTTAATCCCCCTGCCTCAGCCTCCCAAGTAGCTAGGATTACAGTTGTGTGTCACCATGCCTAAATAGTATGTATATCCTTATGCATTGAGAATTTTACTTATACAAGCTATAATTCTCAAAATAAGATTGCAAGATAAAAGAGTATAATAATTTTTCAGTTAGCGTGGATATGGTCAGATAATTTCCAATGCAAGAAGATCGCCACAATTCCAATTAGCATTGTATGAGAGTAGGAAATTTTCCACACTCTTGACAGTCCTTGTCATTTTCAATTTACTTACATTTGTCAGTTTGAGAGATGTAAGATCATGTATTTTTGTTTTATTTTAATTTCCTCCACTATCTTTGAGGTTGTATTTCTCTACATGTATTAATTGGCCAAGCATTATTTCCTCTTCTGTGAACTACTTATTGTTATGGATAATTTGCTTCAAAATTAACATATTCACAAGCAAAATAATAAAATCTGTACTGTA
This sequence comes from Xerus rutilus, assembly GCA_028644305.1. Taxonomy (NCBI): domain Eukaryota; kingdom Metazoa; phylum Chordata; class Mammalia; order Rodentia; family Sciuridae; genus Xerus; species Xerus rutilus. The sequence continues at coordinate 63,794,222 of CM053417.1, forward strand.
AGATTTGTCTCATGAAAGATGAAAATTTACTTTCTATTGACTGGCAATAAATATCTAACATTTCAAAATATATTACTGTATTTCCTTAAAAGACATATAACTACCATAGTGAACTACATGTTTTTACCATTTCTGGATTCTCTTCTCTGCCTTTTCTGATTTATTCTCTAATTTTGCACAGTTTCTTTATCTATTCATTTCTTAATGAGCATTTAGATTCATTCCATAACTTAGCTATTGTGAATTGTGCTGCTATAAATATTGATGTGGCTGTGTCACTGTGGTATGCTGATTTTCATATACCGAATATATATATAGTAGAATAACTGGATCAAATGGTTTTTCCATTCCAAGCTTCTTGAGGAATCTCCATACTGGTTCCCAGAGTGGTTCCACTAATTTGCAGTCCTGTGGGGGGAGCTAGCTCCATGCTATGCCTTTAAGATGGAGACTAGCCATTGTGAAAAGTGTTTAAACGGGAGGGCACAGAGGAAGGAGGGACTATGTGATTGGTTTACTGTTGGTTCTGTGAATGTGATCAGCTCGTGGACAGAATTCAGGGAGCTTGTGTGCCTTGTCACATGGACAGCTGCTGGCTACGGGCTTGTCTGTGATTGGCCAAATGGCCCTATAAGTTGAATGCTTGTTCCGCAATTAAACTAGTACTTGCTTTGACTTGACTCCCTGGCATGTTTGATTGTCCTGCAGCAGAGGACTGAGAACAGGCAGCCAGTAGGCTCCAACTCTTCCTGACTTCCATTGCTAGGTGAATGTGGCGGTGCCCCTTCGACCCGCTGGTTCGGGATGGACTCAAACCCCAGCACAGTCCCATCAACAATGTATGAGTGTATTCTTTTCCCCACACTCTATTATGTCAGCATAGGAACTGACTTCCTCAACAAGACTCCAAAAGCACAAAAAGTAAAATCAAAAATCAATAAATGGAATGGTATCAAATTAGAAAGCTTCTTCACAGCAAAGGAAATAATCAAGAGCATTAAAAGAGAACCTTCAGAATGGGAGAAAATCTTTGCCAGCTGTACCTCAGATAAGGCATTAATTATCAAGATATACAAAGAACTCGAAAAGCTTATCAACACCTGAGGTTGTGGTACAATGGTAGAGCACTTACCTAGCATGTGCGAAGCAATGGGTTCAATTCTCAGCACCGCATAAAAATAAAGGTTTATCCACATATATATTAAAAAAGCTTATCACCAAATAATATAGTTCTTTATACAAAATAAAATAATCACATTCATTAATAACATCACTAGTCATATCAGAAAGGTGTTTAATTGTAGGAAGTTTTCAACATAGAGTGATGTATGCAAATTTTCCAATTCCAAATTTTACTTGATGCCTTGAAGTTTAGTAATGGATATTGTCAGTTGCTTTTTTTTAAGTGGCAGGTGATATGGTTTGGATATGAGGTGTGCCCCAAAATCTCACGTGTGATACAGTGCAAGAAGATTCAGAAGAGAAATGATTAGGTTGTAAGAGTCTTAATGTAATCAGTGATTTAATCCTCTGATAGAGATTAACTGAACTGGTACGGTGTGGCTGGAGGAAGTGGGAATTGGGGAGTGGCTTTGGGTATATATTTGTATGTGGAGAGTGGACTTTCTGTCTTCTTTCTGATCACTGCTATATGAGCTGCTTCCCTCTGCCACTTTCTCCCACCATGATGTTTAGCTTCACCTCAAGCCTCAAGGAAAGGAGCCAGCCTTTTGTGGACTAAGACCTCTGAAACTGTGAGCCCTCAAATAATCCTTTCCTCCTCTACAATTGTTCTGTTCAGATCTTTTAGTCACAGTAGCAAAAAGCTGACCAAAACAGCAGCCTACCTCTGTTTGTGTTTTGAGAAAATGTCTCCCAAAGACCCAAATCTGAAAAAGTCAATAGTTCAGCTCACAACTCAAATAACCACAAAAGTTCTTTTCCTTGGGACAAACATAGTAATTTGGTGTGGAGCAGAAACATTTTAGGCCTCTATTTCCCATTTTATCCCACCAAAAGATGTGTACATGGAATTGAGATTTTTTTAAGCTAATTGATTTTACTGCTTCATCAATGAAGTAAAACTGAATTTTCACTCTATAAAGTGCATGGCACAGGTAAATAAAATGCTACTAATACATTTGGTGTTGCTGCCTTTCTTTGTGCTAAGGTGTCAACAATTTCACCAATCATTGTATTATCAATTTAAAAGTCAACAAGTTAAAAAGACTACTGTTGCGTCCGACCAGCGGACACAACAAATGACGCACGGACAACACATCTTCTTCCAAGTGAGTTTATTCAGCAAGCTTGATGATGGAGGACCCCCCCCCCTCCGCTTCTCCTGCTCGGTCTTATATGCCAATCACGCCAACCAATCACACAGTGCCACGCGTCCTACAGCGTCTTACTTGCACCTGCGTGATGCAGCCTCAGAGCGGGACAACAAGTTTGAACCTTCCTCCTGGCATCTTGCCAGCCGCCATCTTGGAATGGCGTCTAGTCCATCGCTCCTCACAGACTACTAACATCTAAGTATTTTTAAGATAATAATTTTACCTTGAAGACCACCTAGAAGACTCTGGATTTTGTGGATTACTTTGTGAATTATTGAGCTAGATAATAACCAATATTTCTTCTAATTCTGCAATTTCCAGACACTACTAAAATTAGCATCTCAAATTGCAAAAACACTGAATTTAGATACTATAAGTTTTCTGAGATTGTATTTTGCTTATCATAACATCAAGATCTATGAAAGAGCATATGTAGTTCTGGTTAGAGGTGTTATTTTGGTCTGAAGCCTGACTAGCAGAACAAAGTAATCAAAAGAAATTTTAACAATGAACACCTATCCTAATTATCTATGTCAATAAAATAACATTTAAAAAACACACCTAAAATGATAGCTTTAAGAGTAATCAACAAAAGAATGATAATGACATAGAAATATGCACTAATACCAACAGAATAGAAGAGTAAGCCCAGAAGTAAGTCAATGCATGCAGGGGCACCTTATCTTCAACAAAGGCACCAAGGATACACAGCAGAATCTCTTTAATAAATATTCTTCAAAAAACTGGATATTTGGGGGGTTCTGTGGCACTCACAGATAATCCCAGCGACTCAGAAGGGTGAGAAAGGAAGATCACAATTTTGAGGCCACCCTCAGCAGCACATAGAGATCCTAAGCAAGACTAAGAAAGACTTTGTCTGAAAATAAAAAATAGAAAAAGGCTGGGAATGTAGTTCAATAGTAAAGCATAGCTGAACTCAATCAATAGTATCAAAAAAAAAGAAGGAAAGAAACTAGAACACATTCTGTGTCATCTTATGTATATGTGCAATCTAAAGAAGTCAAACTCATTGAAACAGAATAGAAAGGTAGTTACGAGGGGAAGGTGGGGAAATTCAGAAGAACATTTTTCAATATTATAAACTTTAATTTGTAAGATGAAAAAATTCTGAAGACCCAAATGGTGACCATAGTTATTAATAATGAATCGTCTACTTGAAATTTTATGAGAGTGGATCTTATGTATTCTCAACACACATACACACAAAAATATGCAAGGTGATGGAAATATTAATTAGTTTGACTATGGTAGTCTTTTCATAGGGAAAACATTCAAACATTATGTTGTATATCTTACATATACTAAACTTTTATTTGTCAACTATCACCTCAATAAAAATTGAAAATAATATATAAAATGTTGAACTTGAGCTAGATGGACCTTGTTTCTTTTTGTCTTGCTCTGTCTACTTTTGCCTTTCCACTACAAGGCTGGCTCCATCCTACTCCCCAATGCAACACTAACTATGCCAAAAATGACTTTGGAAACTTTATTCCATTATCCAGTGGAGCTTAGATTATGCTAACTAACTCAGATCAAAGATTTTATAACCTTGCTTCAAATTCTCTTTTCTTAGTCACTCCTCTTCTACTGGATTTACCATTATGAACTCTGATATTGAAGTTTTTGGGTGTTCACATACCCCTCTGAGTATACAGGCATTGCCTAAGAAGTAGGGAAAAACTTGTTAATGGGTTAGGAGGGAGGAATGGACTAGGGTTAGAACTATTATTAAAGACAGTGCTGTCTAGATTGGCAAATCAGAGAACATTACTGAGAAAGGTCTTCAAACCCAAAAGTCAAGCCAAAGATACCAATTAAGTTAATGAATAAAAAGTCAGAACAAGATAGCAAAGTTTGAGCATGAGCTGAAGCACTCTTTGCCCCTTTTTTATTCAAGCATGGCTATGGGCTGGAATCTGTGCGATATCTCCCACTACTGTTTTGTCTGATTACTCTGCCTAGAGCATCTTGTCTTTCTGTAAGAGAGGCACATGGAAAACTTTGGTATCCTGTCTACCTTTAATCTGAATATTATTTTCAACATGATATTTCCCACATATATCCCCTATTCCAGCCATCAGGAGGTCTGTTTTGTATAGATTCATTTTGGAAGTCAACTGCACTGTCAAAAGGCAACTGAATTCTAAATAAGATTAGTACTAGGAATTGCTCAGTACTGTACTCTGCATAGAATAGTTTCTGGTAATGAGAATTTCTTAAGTAATAGCCTCAAAATGTTCCTACTCCTTTTGAGTTCCATAAAATAAACTGATCAAGTGTCTTTTCAGGGCCAGCTCAGCAAGTGGGACAGTTCTATTATCCCACAAAGTCTTATCTCACATTGTATTGCTGACCAAACTCTCAAATTAGCCCATGATGGTCTCAACACTCAAGTTACTTCCACTTCTATATTTTCCTGTGCAATGGTAATCTATAAGATAGCAAGATTTTAGATCTCCTCTGCTATAGTATGAGCACTATGATAGTAAATAAATATTTATTTATTTATTTTTCTAATTATTTATACATGACAGCAGAATGCATTCTGTTTTAGGTTTGCTCCTTTTATAACATTATTCCCAGGAGAACTCACTCAGCTGAACTATCACACGTTGCCAATGCTCAAAGAATCTCCCTCCCTCCCAACTTAGAGCTTACTCCACCCTAACTTGAGTGCCAGTCATCCGTTTCCTCCATTTCTCCAGCCTTACTATCTATATAATGTATGATTAAACCATCATATTTATAAAACATGGTATGCATTACTTTTCTTGTCATTAAACTGAGTACTAAACACAAACTTAGATTTGTTTTAAAAAAAAGACAATATGACATTAGATGAAAGTTTCCAGAAGATTGTCTGAATACTATCTAGGTCAGAGTCTTTGCTGAAAGGTTATTAGATATGACCATAGAATCTGGGAAAGTGACAGGGTTTGCTTTAATCACAGGATTTGGACAGTCTGTTGCGAGGACATTGAGCAGAAATATGGAGATAGAGACAAGGCTACAATATTTTCTGATAGTAGGTACATTGTGGTCTACCTATAACTGGGGAGGTTAAAGCAAAATAACTTGGGAGACAAAGTGTTCTCAGATAATGCAGGAACTTGGATGTGATCATCTCTTTGCCAAGTCAAGTGACATTAACATCATAATCTGAGCCAATGGCATTCAAGGCTCCTTTCTAATGATAAAAATAGAACATAATGGCACCAAGGACCTTGGTTATGGAAGTCTTCAAAATTTCTTCCTCTTGAATTGCACTGATCTAATCTGGTATTGATGTCTTCTATATGTGATACAAAAAGCAGTTATTCTGTGATCTCTCTTCAGTATCTTCCTGTGGATAAATTTAAGCCATATTCTATATTAAATATGTTCCTGTATGCTAAATTTTTTTCTTATTATTTTTCTCTTTGTTTTTTTTTATTATTCAGCACATCTTCTAGCAGCTTCTTAAGAAAATGTGTGTGAGATAAGTGATGTAAATTGTTTGAGACTTTGCATGTATGAAACTATCTTTATGCCATTATTATACTTATATTGAGCGATTGGCTTGCTATAGAATTTTACATAAAAGATCATTTTAATTCATAATTTGAAATAATTTTCTCACTACCTTTTTGCATCCTGTGTTGTTTATGAGAAACAAAATAGAATTCTTTTTTTAATATTTATTTTTAGTTGTAGGCAGACAGAATATTTTTATTTTATTTTTATGTGGTGCTGAGGATCGAACCCAGTGCCTCCTGCATGCTAGGCGAGCACGCTACCACTGCACCATAACCACAGCCCCTAAATAGAATTCTGATTCAAATCCTTTGTATGTTTGTATAATGTGACTTTTTCTGTCTTGCTGTCTCTCTCTCTTTCTCTCATTTCTACTTTCACTTTTTCCTTTCTCCATTCCATGTATACAGAATATTCTATTTTTCCCCACAGTTCTTAAATAACATAATGCTTGGTGTGAGTCTATGTGTGTATGTTTATCTAATTTAGTAGGCATATCGTAAGCCCTTTTAAACTGATAAATAATGCTGTTGACATTGAAGAATTATTTTGCATTATTTCATTGGTCCCACCATCTGTATTTCTCTGTGTTTTCTTTCTGGAACTTCTAGTAATGAGATGTTGAATTTCCTGGACTAGTACTTTATGTCTTACTTGTTTTCCATACCTTTGTCTCATACTATGTTCTCAGAGATTCTCTCACCTTATCTTCAAATTTTTCAACTGAGTTTTTCACAGGTCTTATTCTTTTCCTAAGACCATTAATTTCAGGCTTTACAACAGATCGACAATTTTGTGACTCCACCATTTTTTCCTATCTTTGCTATTTTACCACCTGACAATGGCACTGAGAACAGAACTTATGGACACCTTCTAGGTAAATTCACATTGAAAAGAAATAATATCTTATATATACAAGATTTTTGGGGAGCTGGGGTTGTGGTTCAGTGATAGAGCGCTTGCCTAGCATGTGTGAGGCACTAGATTCTATTCTCAGCAGCACATATAAATAAATAAAAAAGGTTAAACAACAATTAATTAGAAAATATTAGAAAAAAAGATTTTTTTTGGTACCAAGGATTGAACTGAGGGGTGCTTAGCCACTAAGCCACATCCCCAGCCCTTTTCTGTATTTCATTTAGGGACAAGGTCTCACTGAGTTGCTTAGGGCATCTCTAAATTGCTGATCTGGCTTTGAACTCCCGATGATCCTGCCTCAGCCTTCCGAGCCACTGGGATTACAGGCGTGTGCTACCATGCCTGGTGCAACATTTTACTTATACAACAATACTTCTTTACTTTAACATAATTATGACTTATATAAATCATCAATTATTAGAGAAGGAGGAAGGAAGGGAAAAAAGTTACTGGGCAACAGATTGAGCAAATTATGTTAGGTATATATATGAATGTGTATAATGAATTCCACTAGTAATATAATTATAATGCACCAATAAGAATAAATTTTAAAAACAGAAGAAAATGAAATCATTGGAATAATTTGAACTTCAAATTTCTGTTGCTTAAAAAAAATAGTTTTACAACCAGGTGCAGTGGTGCACACGTGCAATCCCATAAACTAAGGAGACTGAGACAGGATGATCAGAAGTTCTAGGCCAGCCTCAGCAATCTAGTAAATTAGACAACTTACTGAGACTCTGTCTCAGGTTTTTTTTTAAGAGGAATAAGGATGTAGTTCAGTGGTAAAGCACTCTTGGGTTAAATCACACACACACACACACACACACACACACATACACTCATTAATTAGCTTTTGGGATGCCGGGTGACAGGGGGATCCCCAGGAACGCACAGATCATCAGGAGCTGACTCTAACCATGGATGTAATTTAAAAGACTGATGAGGAAGAATAAAATCTGTTCAGGAGGCTTCAGGAGGATTTCTGCAGGCAGTAATTTATCTTTGAAAGATAATTTGGATTGGTTCCAAGATATTGGCCTAGACGGACACTGCGTTCCTAGTCTCTCCAGGATTGGGGTTTAAAGTACTGGAAACACAGTTTTTTTCAGTTTTTTTAAGAGGACACCTGACAGCTGCCTCCATGCAGGAACTCCACGTGAGTGTCCACAGGGTGGCCAGGCTCCAGCTGCAAGGCTGTGGACTCCAGTGGACTCCACAACCGCGGACTCCAGTGTAGTACTCTGACCCCTGGACTCCAGTGCAGGACTCAGACCCATTGCCCCTGTTCAGGATCCCCAGCTCCAGTGCCCATACACCCAGCAGGACCTTGGGTAGCCCACCCATGCTGGACACCTAGCCTTTGCTCCCATGTGGGACCCCCAGCTCCTGTGTAGGACTCCTGGCTGCTTGTCTTGTGTGGATCTCCATCTTCCAGGCCAGAACTTCCCTGTTCACCTACACCTGGGGACACAGGACAGGATCTGGAGACAAACTTTTACTTCTGCACAGCACACCACAGAGCTGCATCTCTGAACAAGTCACCCTACACCAACGCCAGGACTGGCCCTTCATGCTATCTCTGAAGCAGATGGCTTCTTTATGAGACTATGGCTTCACCATCTTTGACCTGAGTGGGCAGATACCAGTAAGCAACAGACAACTGCACCTACTGGAAGAGAAGGGAAGTAATCTTGTTTATTTACATTGAGATGTTTAAATTTTTTTTTTCCTAATATTCTTTTTTTTCTCTTTTCTTCCTTTATTTTCTCTCTCTCTCACACTCTTTTCCCGCCCTCACATCCCCAACATTTGTGAAACCAAGTATTTTTTATGCATTAGGCTATGGTGGACCAGGATATCTGATTAGTATACTACAGTTGTATTATATAGTTTTGTAACTTCCACCTGTACATGTTTTATTTTTCTTAATTTTTATGTCTCCTTGTTAGTTGTACTCTATTTTCTTCCTACTTAATAGTCTGCCCCAAATCTCTTTCTCTCTTTTCTACTAATAGCCAACTACTTTAGGATTCCTCTTTCATGCTTTCTAGGATCTAATACTATATCCTCACTTCCTAACTCCCTAACATCTCATTCTGCACCCCAACCCCAGTTCTCTCTAGCCCACCAGCAGAAAGTGTAGACCCTTGTGCAAATCTATTCTTTATATAGTAGATGCGAATTGAACTCATAATTTCTATATATTGTGACTAAGCTGTAAATGTATTTAGGAGCTATTAGGAGCTAATGGTTTGAAACTATATATTTTTGTATTGAGATCTGTCAATATTGGTCTCCCCCTTAAAGGAGAGGTATTGGAAACCTGTTGGGAATCTATAAGCCCATAGGATAAAAACTATAACACCTTGGATCTGCAGTGCTAGAAGGGAAGACATACAAACAACATGAAAAAACAAGGGAGAATGTGCCTCAAAAAAAAAAAAAAAAACCACAAGAGACTACATTATTAGAATCCATGGGCAGCACAGCAGAAGAAATATCAGAGAAGGAGTTCAGGATGTACATAATTAAAATGTTCTGTGACTTAAAGAATGATATAAGAGAGCAAACCCAGGCAGCAAAAGACCATTTTCATAAAGATTACATAGGCAAATACAGGAAGCAAAATATTACTTCAATAAGAAAATAGAGATTCTGAAAAAGAACAAAACAGAAATCCTCAAAATGAAAGAAACAATAAACAAAATTAAAAACTCAATAGAAAGTATCACCAAAAGATTAGATCACTTGGAAGACAGAACCTCTGACAATGAAGACAAAATATTTAATCTTGAAAATAGAGTTGACCACACAGAGAAGATGGTAAGAAACCATGAATTGAACATATAAGAATTATGGGATAACATGAAAAGAACAAATGTAAAAATTATTGGGATAGAGGAAGGCATATAATTCCAAATCAAAGGAATGAGCAATCTATTCAATGAAATAATATCAGAAAATTTTCCAAACATGAAGAATGAATTTGATAATCAAATACAAGAGGCTTACAGGAGAAAATATACAAAATCACAACAGCTCTACACCAAGGCACATCATAATGAAAATGCCTAGCATTCACAATAAGGAGAGAATCTTCAAAGCCACAAAAGAAACATATAGGGGGAAACCAATTAGGATCTCTGCAGATTTCTCAACTTAGACCTTTAAAGCTAGAAGAGCTTGGAACAAAATATACCAAGATCTGAAAGGAAATGGATGCCAACCAAGAATCTTATATCCAGTAAAATTAAGTTTTAGATTTGATGATGAAATAAAGACCTTCCAAGATAAATAAAAGTTAAAAGAATTTACAGCAAGAAAGCCTGCACTAGAGAACATTCTTGGAAAAATAACCCATGAGGAGGAAATGAAAAACAACAATGATAACCTGCAAAGGGAGGAACCACACTAAAGGAAAGGCCAATCAAAGGAGAAATCCAGTCAAGTCAAAAATTAAAAATAAACTAAAATATCTGGGAATACAAACCATGTCTTAATAACAACACTGAATGTCAATGACCTAAACTCAGCAATTAAAGGACATAGACTGGCAGATTGGATTTATAAAAAAGACCTAACAATATGCTGCCTCCAAGAAACTCATCTCATAGAAGGAGACACTCACAGATTGAAGGTGAAAGGACGGAAAAAAATGTATCACTCGCACGGACTGTGTAAACAAACAGGGATTTTCATTCTCATATCAGATAAAGTGGACTTCACACCAAAGTTAGTGAAAAGAGATAAAGAAGGTCATTTCATACTGATTAAGGGAATCATACGTCAACAAGACATAACAATCTTAAATATCTATTCCCCAAACAATGGGGCAGCCATGTGTGTCAAACAAACCCTTCTCAACTTCAAGAATCAAATAGACCACAACACAATAGTATTAGGTGACTTTAACACTCCTCTCTCACCAATGGATAGACCTTCCAAACAAAAACTAAACAACGAATCTACAAAACTTAATAGAACAATCAATAATCTAGATTTAACCGACATATATAGAATATTCCATCCTTCAACAAGCAAATATACTTTTTTCTCAGGAGCACATGGATCCTTCTACAAAATAGATCATATGCTATGCCAAAAAACTAGTCTTAGCAAATAAAAAAAATAGAGATACTACCATGCATTCTATCTGAACATAATGAAATGAAATTAGAAATTAATGACAGTCTAAAAAAAAAAGCTACTCCCAAACCTGGAGACTCAATTATATGCTATTGAATAATGCATGGGTAACAGAAGACATCAGGGAGGATATTAAAAAAATTCTTAGAGGTAAATGAGAATTCTGATACAACATATCAAAATCTCTGTGACACTATGAAGGCAGTGCTAAGGGGAAATTTCATTGCAATAAGTTCATATATTCAAAGAAGTAAAAGTCAACAAATCAATGACTTGATACTACAACTCAAAGCCCTAGAAAAATAGGAACATACTAACACCAAAAGAAGCAGAAGACAGGAAATAATTAGAATCAGGGCTGAAATGAATGAAATTGAAACAAAATAAACAATTCAAAAATTGACAAAAACAGGTGATTCTTTGAAAAAATAAATAATATTGACAAACCCTTAGCTACCCTAATAAAAAGGAGAGAGAAAATCCAAATTACTAAAATTTGTGATGTAAAAGGCAATGTCACGACAGACTCTGCTAAAATACAGAGGATAATTAGAACCTGTTTTGAAAATCTATAGTCCAATAAAATAGAAAACCCTGAAGACACTGACAAATTTCTAGAGACATATGACCTACCCAAATGGAACTAGGAGGACATTTATGACTTAAACAGATCAATCACAAGCAAGGAAATATAAGAAGACATGAAGACTCTTCCAACCAAGAAAAGCCTTGGACCAGATGGATTCTCAGATGGAGTTCTACAAGACGTATAAAGAAGAACTAACTCCAATATTCCTCAAATTATTCCATGAAATAGAAAGGGAGGGAATCCTTCCAAACTCATTCTATGAGGCTAGTATCATCCTGATACCAAAACCAGACAAAGACACATCAAAAAAGGAAAATTTCAGACCAATATCCCTGATGAAGATAGATGCAAAAATTCTCAATAAAATTATGGCAAATCACATACAAAAGCATATTTTAAAAAATAGTACACCATGATCAAGTGGGGTTCATTCCAGGGATGCAAGGTTGGTTCAACATAGAGAAATCAATAAACATAATCTATCACATCAATAGACTTAAAGATAAGATTTTGTCAATTGATGCAGAGAAAGCATTTGACAAAATACAGGACCATTTCGTGTTTAAAACACTAGAAAAACTAGGGATAGTAGGAACATACCTCAATATTGCTAAAGCAATCTATGCTAAACCTAAGGCTAACATCATCCTAAATGGAGAGAAATTGGAAACATTCCCTCTAAAAACTGGAACAAGACAGGGATGCCCTCTTTCACCATGCTTATTCAATATAGTGCTGGAAACTCTAGTCAGAGCAATTAGACAGACAAAAGAAATTAAAGGAATATGAATAGGAAAAGAAGAACTCAAACTATAATTATTTCCAGATGACATGATATTATACTTGGAAGATCCAAAAAATCCCACCAGAAAACTTCTAGAATTAATAAATGAATTCAGTAAAATTGTAAGATATAAAATCAGCACCCATAAATCAAACACATTTGTATACATCAGCAATGAATCTTCTGAAGGAGAAATCAGGAAGACTACTCCATTCACAATAGCCTCAAAATAAATAAAACACTTAGAAATCAATCTAACAAGAGCAGTGAAAGACCTCTACAATGAAAACTATAAGATACAAAAGAAAGAAATTGAAGATCTTAGAAAATGGAAAGATCTCTCATGCTCTAGGACAGGCAGAATCAATATTATTAAAATGGCCATACTGATTACATACAGATTTGATGCAATCCCAATTAAAATCCCAAAGTAATTTCTTATAGATATAGGAAAGGCAATAATGAAATGTATTTGGAAAAATAAGAGACCAAAAATAGCCAAAGTAATCCTCAGTAAGAAGAGTGAAGTAATAGGCATCACAATACCAGACCTTAAACTATACTACAAAGCTATAGTAACAAAAACAGCATGGTACTGGCACCAAAATAAACATGTAGACCAATGGTACAGAATAGAACAAACAGAGATAATCCCACATAAATACAATTTTCTCATACTAGACAAAGGTGCCAAAAACATACTTTGGAGAAAAGATAGCCTCTTCAACAAATGGTGCTGGGAAAACTGGAAATCCATATGCGCCAAAATGAAACTAAACCTCTATCTCTCACCATGCACACAATTCAACTCAAAGTGGATCAAAGACCTAGGAATTAGACCAGAGACCATGCAACTAATTGAGGAAAAAGTAGGCCCAAATCTTCATCCCATCGAATTAGGCCCCAACTTCCTTAACGAGACTCCTAAGGCACAAGGAATAAAAGCCAGAATCAATAAATGGGATGGATTCAAACTAAAAAGCTTTTTCTCAGCAAAAGAAACAATCAGTGAGGTGAACAGACACCCTACATTCTGGGAGCAAATTTTTGCCACATGCAGATCAGATAGAGCACTAATCTCCAGGATATATAAAGAATTCAAAAAGCTTAACACTAAAAAAATCAAACAATCAAATAAATAGATATACTACGGAGCTGAATAGAAACTTCAAAGAAGAAGATACACAATCAATAAACAAATATATGAAGAAATGTTCAACATCTCTAGCAATTAGAGAAAGGCAAACCAAAACTACTCTAAGATTTCATCTCACCCCAGTCAGAATGGCAGCTATCCAAAATACAAGCAACAACAAGTGCTGGTGAGGATGTGGTGAAAAAAAAAATGCACACTCAAACATTGCTTGTGGGTCTGCAAATTGGTACAAACTATCTGGAAAGCAGAATGGAGATTCCTTACAACACTTGGAATGGAACCACCATTTGACCCAGCTATCTCACTCCTTGTTTTATACCCTAAAGACTTAAAAACAGCATACTAGGGGCTGGGGCTGTAGTTCAGTGGTAGAGTGCTTGCCTAGCATGAGTGAGGCATTGGGTTCAATCCTCAGCACCACATATAAATAATAAATAAATAAATAACTAAAACTAAAAAAAATTAAAAACAAAAACAAAAAAAATATAGCATACTACAGTAACACAGCCACTTCAATGTTTATAGCAGCACAATTCACAATTGCTAACTGTGGGAGCAACCTAGATGCCCTTCAATAGATGAATAGATAAGAAAACTGTTGTATATATACACAATGGAATATTACTCAGCAATAAAAGAGAATAAAATTATGGCATTTGCAGGTAAATGGATGGAGCTGAAGAATATCATGCTAAGTGAAGTAAACCAATCCCAAAAAAACAAATGCTGAATGTTCTCTCTGATTAGTGGATGCTGTGCATAAGGGGGGTGTGGATGGGGAGCATGGGAAAATGGAGGAACTTTGGATGGGGCAGGGAGGAGTTGGGGGAGGGTAGGGGGAATGGGAGTAGCAAAAATGGTGGAATGAGATGGATATCACTACCCTAGGTACATGTATAAAGACATGAATGGTGTGACTCTATCTTGTTTGCAACCAGAGAGATGGAAAACTGAGCTCTATATATGTACTATGACTTGAAATGCATTTAAAAAAAATGAAAAATCTAACTAAGCAATGGACTACTTACACTCTTATGAATTATGCTCATATTTTCTCTTAAGCTAACATAGCATGTTTAAAACTACTTAATTGAAATTTGATAATTATATATATATGTATATATGACATAGAACATGAGATTTTGATCCACATTATGGAATGATTAAATAAAACTATTTAATTATTTAATTATGTAGTACCCAGCATGTCATCTATTTGTAGTGAGAACATTTAAAATCTATACTCTTAACAATTTTCATGTATGTATTATGTTGCTATTAAATATACTAACCATGATATATATTGGACCTCTGCTCCTTACTAAAATTTTAAATATAAATGGAAGATACACTGTGATAGGTAAAGGTGTATGTTATAGACTTTAAAGTAACCACTAAAATAACAAAAATTGCAGCTAATAAAGCAAGAAGATAAAATGTAATAAAGTTATTTAATATAAAAGAAGGCAGAAAAGAAGCAAAAGGAAACAAAAATTGGGCAAATAGAAAACAACTAGCAAATAGTCTTAAACCTAGCTATGCCCACAATCACCTTAAATGTCACTGGTTCAAACATTCCAATCAAAAGATAGATATTGTCAGACTGGATAAAAAGCAACTTAAGTATAAAGACACACATAAGTTTAAAATGGAGCATGATATGCCATGCAAATCATACTTCCAAAACTCCAATCAATTGGGTGGATATTTTTATACAAATCAATGTAGATTTCACATCAAAGAATATTACTAGGGATAAATCAGGTAAATTCACAGTTATAAAGTTAACAATTAATAAAAAAGACATAATAATATTAAATATGTATACAACTAATCATAGAGCATTGAAATACATAAATAAAAACTGACAGAAGTTCAATAATTAAGTCAATCCACAACTGCAGACATAGTGACCAGGAAAAAACAGAGAAGACAAAATTTGTCAATATCAAGAAAGAGAAGAACAACAAAATTTAATAATACAGATGTTAAAAAATAATAGTGTACTAGAATTGACTTTATGACAACAAATTTGTCAATTTCAACGAAACATAGAAATTTCTTGAAGATCACAAGTTACCAAATCTCACTCAAATAAAATATCCTGAGGAGCCCTATATCTACTATGGAAATTGATTTGTAGCTTAAAAAGAAAACTTAGTCTTCAAAGATGAATTGTATCAAAGATTTATAACAGAAATAATACCTGTTCTGCACATACACTTTCAGATAATTAAAAAACCATGGACTATAACCATTGAGTAGGTCAATAAATCAATTTTCAAGTGAAATAAAATATTAAACATACCCATGAGTGCAGTCATATAGTTTATTTCAGTTTTAATTTATATACGTACATTTATACTGGATTAAAATATATAGTTTATTTCTTACAGTGGATTGTAACAAATAAAAATTAAAACCTAAAAAGAAAAGGTGTTTACCAACTCATTTTATCTGACCAGCAAATTGATTCAGATAATATATTATAAAGGTACTACATTATGGCTATTGGAATTTAACCTGGAAATGTAAGACTACACTTCATAATTAATTACATTACAAGAATAAAAAGAAAGAAAAAAATTATTTTAAAAAGGTGTAAAAATTGACCAAATCCAATGTATGATCCCCAAAACACTCAGAAAACCAGAAATCATAAGATATTTTATTAACCTGATAAGGAGTTTAACCTGCCTCAGACACTAAACCTAGTGGCAAAAGACTAAAGAGTTACCCTGTAAGATTTATGAGAAGACAAAGATAACTTTTCCTTTCTGATCACTGCTTTTTTTTTAAATATTTTTTTAGTTGTAGATGGACACAATAACTTTATTTACGTATTTATATGTGGTGCTGAGGATCGAACCCAGTGCCCCACACCTGCGAGGCAAGTGCTCTACCACTTAGCTACAGCCCCAGACCTCTGATCACTGCTCTTTAATGTTATACTGGAAGCTCTGATTAGTGTAAACAGGCAAAAGAAAGAATGAAGGAATGGAAGGCAAAGAGAGGATGGAGAAAGTAAAGAAGAGAATGAAAATAATTAAAATTCATGCATTTATCCAGGTCTGCCATGGAATTAGATGATACTAATTTTCACCAGCCCCTATGGAAAACATTATAAGAATATGTCTACACACTAGGCAAACGTATTATTATTTAGGAGACAGGAATTTTGGTGAACCCTCTGGGAATCTTTTAGTTGAGAGGTGCTTGGCAGCTTCCTTCAGCTATTTAAGAAGAGTCAGAGGCAAGGGTCTTTTTAGAGAACTCAAGATAGAATTTTCCTACTCAGTTCCTCATCTTCATCTATTTTCAGGGTTGTATCCTTGTGTAATATTGTAACGTTATATGTAATGATGAGAAAGTTTAAGTAAGGAAAATGTAAATGCTCTTATAATAAGGAAATAAAATCATTATCCAATGGATTCAACTATCAAATCATATCAAACATGACCACAACACACACTACACAGCTATTAGGAATGCATTTGCTGTCATAAAAGGAATTTGTAAAGTCCAAAGTTACAAATCTCCATGTATGGGCAGTCTTTGTAAACAATGGAGAATAGCATATTTGGGTTTCCAGAGTATGTGAAAAGTCCTTAATTTTTTTTATTAAAAGATATGTAAGTTTACATAATTATCCTCATTTTCAGACAATTAGGGAAAACAGAAATATCGAATTTTGCAAAGATGTGAAATTGAATGCTAATGTGTTTTTCTTTATATTTTATGTGAGGAACATGAAGAGGTGTGAAATTATTGTTCAAAAACAATAAAAAAGCAAAAAATGGATAAATGAAACAAACAAATAAAAATAGAATAATAAATGGGTAAAAAAAATCATCCAGATTGAAATGGGAAAATTTAAATTGTCCTTAATTATAAATGGCATGATTTTCTATGAGGATAATTCTTGTGGAATTTTTTAAAAGCTACTAGAACTAGTAAATGAGTTCAACAAGTATACAAGATGAATATACAAAATCAGACGCATTTGTATATACCATATAAATTGTTTTTCCATAAATTATCAACAAATTTGGAAATAGTTTATGATTTTATTTATAACAGCAACAAATATACTTAGACTAAATTTGAGAAAAGATGTGAAAGCCATGTACAATAGAAACTACAGGAATTTTCTCAAAGAAATTAAGGAAATATTCACAATGAAGAGATATACCTTTTCTTATGTTTGTGGTACTAGGGATTGAACACAGGGCTTTGTACATCCTAGGCAAGTTCTCTGTCAGTAAGCTTCATCCTATCTGTTTCTTTTAAATTTCGAGATAAACTCTCACCAAGTTGCCCAGGCTGGACTCAATCTTTCTATCCTCCTGCTTTAGCTTCCTGAGTAGCTAGATTATAGGTGTATACCACCTATAATAAGCAACCAGCCAAAATATATGCCTTATTTATAGTCAGCTAACAATATTGTTATGATATCAATTCCTTTACAAAGTGATTTAATATTTAATAAAATTCCAATCTAAATTCTGACACCCATTTTTGTAGAGATTGATAAGCAGATTCTAAAATATAAAAGAAATTATGCTATGTTTTTCCTTCTATGACTGGTGTATTTCATTTAGCATAATGTCTTCAAGGTTCATCCATTTATATGAGTATGTAAAACACTAAAACTTGTAGAAACAAGAAGATAATGACAATTGCCAAGGGCTCAAAGGAAGTTGAAACAGGGAATTGCTTAAGAATTAACCTAAAATTTTAGTTATCTAAAATGACTAAATTCTAGTGATGTACTCTCCAAAATTGTGTTCATATATGACAATCTCGTGTTCCTACTTAAAAGGATAGTATTCACATTATGCGTTCTAAGAAAAGTAAGTAAAACACACAGGGAAATGTAAAAGATTTAAAAGAGTCAACATGTTTGAAAATAAAGAAAAACATCGGAGGACTAAACTGCACGATATTACCTGTGTGATACTGGCAAAAAATAGACAAATACCTAAGTGCAATGTAATACAGAGCTTATAAATAAACTTGAAAATATATGGGCAACTGATTTTTATTTGTACATTATAATTGTACATAATAGTAGGTTACATTATGCCATATTTATACATGCACATAAAATAATTTCATCAAACTTCTTCTCCAGTACTTTCTGTTTTCCTCCTCTATCTGTCCCCCCATCCACTTTTTCTATTCTACCAATTCTATACCATCATTGTATCATTATTATTATCTTAATTAGTTTATTTTCATTACATAAGCAGGATTCATTATGATATATTTGTACATGGACATAGAATAATTTGGTAGAATTCATTCCCCTGTACTTCCCAATGTCTTTCTTTCCTACCTCCCTCTCAACCCCCTTCTTCTAATATATTGAATGAATGATTCTTGGCAAAGGTGAAAAAGCAATGCAATGGAGAAAGAATAATCTATTCAACAAGGATCAGAAATGGACATTCATATGCAAACATAAATAAATAAATAAAGTTAAACACTTGCTCAAACCATATTCATTTCTTCAAATCATATTTACAATAAAAATAAGAATAAATCATACACCTAGGAAGATTAGAGGAAGTGTGTCTTTACAGTTTCTCTGTGACTCTGCATTCAAATACCAAGAATACTGTCTTTCAGTAAGGTCTGTAAAAAAAAGGAATTCACTGAAATTCAATCTCAGTCAGTCAGAGTCTCTTAGAGACTGAGACATTCGAATGCATTGAACAAAGAGCAAGCAAGAGTACATTGGAGCTGATCTGGCAGCAGTAGCAGCAATGCTTGTTCACTACAGAGGAATAATACAGAGGGATTAACACAACAGATAAATTTGGCACAGAAAAACATATACATCAGAAAATCACACTGAACTTATCTTATTCACAGGCTGTATAGCAAACTGGCATCTGAAATGTGCTATGGGTTTCTCAACTGGCAAACAGGGATCTGAGGTAGGAGTCATCTTGAAGAGGCCATGCTGCAGCTTGCTACTATGGAAACCTTGGAAGATCATACCAAACATTGACCTACTGTCCTAGCAAGTGTCTATCATGTGGCCTAGCGTGTACCAAGTTGAACATGAGTGAAACAGGCACAGAGAAGATTGCATCCAGGGGAATTATAGTCAGAAATACAGAGGGAAGTACATATCACTTTTCTTTTAAGTCTGGAGGCTCAAAATTCAGCCAGAGGGTTGGAAAACTCAAAAGGAAGTTTGAATATACTAAGGGACTAAGCCAGAGAATTTCATAGTCATGGGCAGCAGAATGTGTGAGTCATATGGATGTTTAACTATACTGCTCCCTGAATAGAATACTTGGGATGCTCATGAAACCCAGAATCCTAACAGAGATCAGCATCTACCTGGCCCTGTAGGTGTATTGATCTAAACTTTGCAGAACAAATATCACACAGCAAAGTCCCTAAAGCCTGATTAGACCTGAGCCCCAACCAACAGAAATCCCCTTAGAACTTTATAGCAACCCCTCCCTGGGAGGAGTGCACTGATCTGAATTCTCCAGACAAAACTCCAGTGCACAGTACTTCCCATTCCATCCTATATTATACTCATGAGAAGGGAGCTATTTGAACCAGATTCAGTTTTAGGCTGTGAACAACACAAAAATGGAAGAAGTTAACAGCTACCAGTCCTTGTGTCCTCTCTCTCAATATCTATCTTTCCCTCATATTCTCATTCTCTCTCCCTCTCTCTCTCTCTCTCTCTCTCTCTCTCTCTCTCTCTCTCCATAGTTTTCCAGAGGAAACAAAAAGAACAATAGGACATAGCCAATGACAATCCATCCTTATCAACTGTTTTGACCACCTCAGTGGAGATAATTATTTCATTTTTCATCAAGAATCTTCTCTCTCTCTCTCTCTCTCTCTCGTTCTTGTTCTGCCAATTGGTTTATGGATGTATATACATATACATATTTGTTTTTTTCTCTAATTTTTAGCATTATTTTACAACTGCTACTTTTCCATCTTGTCTTTAGAGGGTTAGGGTTTTTTGTTATTTTTGTTTTGTTTTGTTTTGTTTGTTTCTATTTCTCTCCTTTCTTCTTGCACTAGGAGCAAAATTCTCTTTTACATTCTCTCTGCCTTTGGTATTTTTTTCTTTATAGACATTACTTTCTACATCTCTTCTGCATCCTCTGTTCACATTTTGAACATTACAAACTTTCTTTCACTTCCTATCACATTGTCTTTTATCTCAATGCAATTTATTTTTTGCATATTTTAGAAGTACTTGATCAATATATTTCCTGCACCCATGATTCATGTTGTTACAGTTATTGTATTGTAAACAGCATAGTTGACACCTGCTCTTTCATGACACATTTTGATCACAGCTGTTACAGGTTTTCTAATTGGCAATTTATGACTCCATCATTCCTGATTTGGAGGTAGTGCTGTAAATACCATGGTATGCAACAAGTATTTACTTAATGAAATATATATTTTGTTTCAGTTGTTGCTGTTCTTTTGTTTCCCATTTTCTGTGATGTTCTAGAAATCTGCAGACACTACAAGTCCATGGGGTACAGACTATGATTCTGAACTAACCTGAGCCAAGAGACAGCACACCTTGCTCCACACACAAATAAACCACACTCAAACTTCAAAGATGAATCAATACAAAGAATAGAAGAAAAACACACACACACACTAAAGACCAGACCTCAGATAATGCTGGTGGATGATGCTGCAGGTCCCACTCACAGATATCCACTCCTATAGAAAAAATAGAATAATTAACAAAAAACTGTGGATACTACAAATATGAGTATGAGGCTCAATCTAGGGCATGCTAGGAGACTGAAGAAGTCTGTGCTCTAAAAACACCCACATGTAAGGGTAGAAGAGAGACTCATTACAACAAATGCATAAAAGCCATCACAGATATACAAGAAATAAGAAAAAACAAAATAATACACTCCTAAAGTTCATAATTCATCAAAAACTGAATCCAGAGACATTGAAATGGATAAAAATCATAAAGAATTCAAAAGAATATAATGATCAATGAATTCCAATAGACTACAGAAAAACAACTGAATAAATTAGTCAGTATAGGATATGAGCAAGAAATTCAATAAGATTTTAGAGGTATTGAAAAAGATCCAAACAAGAATCTTGGAAATGAAAGACAAAATGCATCAAATTAAATGTTCAGTTGAAAGTCTCTCTAATACAATAGACCATGCTAAAACAGTATCTGAGAGCTGGAAGACAAAGGGCTGGTCTTGAGCATTCAGACAGTATTAAGTAAAAAATTAATTACTATGCTCAAAATAGGTAACAGCTGTGGGACAACATTAAAAGACCAAATTTAAGAATCATCAGAATTGAAGAGTGTTTGGAAATGCAGGCTAATGGCAGGGATAACCTCTTTAGGAAAATAATAATATAAAATTTTACAAAATTTGAGAATAGAGCAGGTATCCACATACAAGAAGCATTCAAAACTCCAAATAAACAAGATCAACAAAGAACCTCTAAATAACTCCTTATATGCAAAATGCCTAACATACAGAACAAAGAAAGAATTTTAAAAGCCTCGAGAGAAAAATAAAAGGTCACTTTTAGAGGGAAATCAATCAGAATTACTTACAATTTCTCAGTAAAATCTCTAAAATCCATGAGGGTTTGAAATAGTGTGTTCTAAACCCTTTAAGAAAAGTAATGTCTAATGAAAATTGCTATATCCAGCAAATCTGTCCTTCAGAACTAAAGATGGAATAAAAACCTTCCAAGAAAACCAGAAACAAGAAAAATTCATGACAACAAAGCCAGCACTTACAGACAATGCTGAAAGAAATACTTCACATAGAAGAAATCAAAAACACCAGAACTCACAAATGGACAAATCTCATTTGAAGAGTAGCTAAGCAAATAAGAAGCAGGACCAAATTAAACATTAGAAATAAATAAAAAATCCAGGAATTAACAAATATCTCTATATAATAACATTGAATGTGAATGGTCTCAACTCTCCAATTAAATGGCATGTGCTGAGAGAATGGACTAAAAAATGAGTCACAACTGTATATCATTTTCAAGAGACTCACCACACAGGCAAAAACAGTCACAGGCTAAAACTAAAAAAGACAGAAATTGATATGCCATGCAAAAGAAGCCTGAAAACAAACAGGAATAGCTACTTTCATATCTAAAAAAATAACTTCACACCAAAATTAATCAGAAGAAATTAATTAATTTTGATTAATTTTAATCAAAATTAATCAGATCACTTCATACTTGTGAAAGGAATAATCCAACAAGAAGATATGATGATAGTAAATATTTATGCCCCAAATGTTGGTACTTCTAATAACATAACACTATTTGTATTAAGGACTCAGACAGCAGTGAAATAACACTGGATGATTTCAACACATCTTTCTAAACATAGATAGGTCATCCAAAAATAAATTCAATAAAGACTTATAGGACTAAAAATATTTTAAATCAAATGTACTTATAAAAATCTCTAGAATATTTCATCCAACAACAGCTGAATACACTTTTCTCTCAGATGCTCATTTAACATTCTTCAAAATAAGACTTTATTTTAGGCCACAAACCAAATCTTAACAAATATAAAAATCAAATCCCTTGCATCCTCTTTGATGATAATGGAATGAAATTACAAGTCAACACAAAAAAAGTCCTACAGAAATGATATAAACACATGGAGATTGAAAACTGCATTTTTGAATGAATGTATGTTAGAAGAACTCAAGGGAGAAATTTAAAAATTCTTAGAATCAAACTAGAATAGTCAAGTAAAATACCAAAACCTCTGGGACACTATAAAGGTAGTTCTGAAAGGGACATTTATAGCTATGTATGACTACAAAAAATTATCCCAAATAAAAAATTTAATGATGCATCTGAAGACCCTTGACAAAAACAAACCAACTCCAAAACCAGTACAAGGCAGAAAATAATTAAGATCAGAGCCAAAATAAATGAGATTAATAATCTCAAAAAGAACAATGCAAAGGTTCCATGAAATGAAGAACTGATTCTGTGAAAAGACAAAACAATGAATGATGAGCCAAAAACAATCTAACCAAAAGAAAAAGAGTTGGGCGTGGTAGTGCATGCCTCTAATCCGGGTGGCTCTGGAGGCTGAGACAGGATGACTGCAAGTTCAAAGGTAGCTTCAGAAACTCAGCAAGGTCTTAAGCAACTCAGTGAGACCTTGACTCCAAATAAAATACAATAAAGAGCTCAGGATGTGGCTCAGTGGTTCACTGCTGGGTTCAATCCCTGGTACAAAAAAAGAGAGAGAGAGAGAGAGAAAACACAATTCAATAAAATTAAAGATGGACAAGGAGAAATTTTCACAAACATAACAGACATCCAGAGACTCATTTGAGAGAATATTGAAAACTTATATTCTAATAAATTTGAAAACCTAGAAGAAATGGATCCACTTCAGACATACATGACCCACCAAAGTTGAATCAAGGGGACGTAGAAAGCATAAACAGATCAAAAACTTCCAAAATGTTAAAAAGCAATAATAGAAACCCTTCTAAATAAAGCCCAGGACAAAAGGGAATGCCAGCTGAATTCTGCCACAGTTTTAAAGAACTAATACTAACATTGTGTATATATACCACAGTTTCTTTGTCCATTCATCTATTGAAGGGCTTCTAGATTGCTTCCACAGTTTAGCAATTGTGAATTGTGCTACTATAAATATTTGAAGTGGCTGTGTTACTGTAGTATGTTTTAGGGTATCTACCAAGGAGTGGGATAGCTGGGTCAAATGGAGGTACCGTTACAAGTGTTTTAAGGAATCTCCATACCGCTTTCCAGATTGGTAGGACTAATTTATAGTCCCACCAGCAATGTTTGAGTGTGCCTTTTTCTCCACATCCTCACAAGCACTTATTGTTGCTTGTATTCTTTTTTTTCATATTTATTTATTTCATATTTATTTATTTGTTCTATTTAGGCTTACATGATAAGAGTGCAATTTGATTCATTGTACATAGAAGATAACATATCAATTCTCTAGTTGTAAGTTGTATAGAATCACAACATATATGCAGCCATACATAAAGTTAGGACTATGATAACCATTATATTACACCACGTTTACTGTCCCCAGGCTCCCTCCCCGCTTATACCCCTGTGAACAGAGTTCCACCATTGTTCCCATGTCCTTCCCCACATTATGGATCAGCATCCATTTATTAAAGAGTACATTCAGCATTTGATTTTCTGAGATTGGCTTACTTCACTTAGCATGATATTCTCCAACTCTATCCATTTACCTGCAAATGCCATAATTTTATTCTCTTATATTGCTGAGTAATATTCCATTGTGTATATATACCACAGTTTCTTTATCCAGTCATCTATTGAAGGGCATCTAGGTTGGGTCCACAGTTTAGCTATTGTGAATGGAGCTGCTATAAACATTGGAGTGGCTGCAGCACTGTAATTTTCTGTTTTTGAGTCTTCTGGGTATAGACCGAGGAGTGGGATAGCAGGCTCAAATGGTGGTTCCATTCCAAGTTTTCTAAGGAATCTCCATACTGCTTTCCAGATTGGTTGTACCAATTTTCAGTTCCACCAGCAATGTATGAGCATGCCTTTTCCCCCACAACCTTGCCAACACTTATTGTTGTTTGTATTCTTGATAATTGCCATTCTGACTGGTGTGAGAAGAAATCTTAGGGTAGTTTTGATTTGCATTTCTGATTGCTAGAGATGTTGAACATTATTTCATATGTCTGTTGATAGA
>CM053417.1:63819948-63862171 GCA_028644305.1 Xerus rutilus
GCTTAGTGCCTTGTTTTTTCTGAGGTTGGCTTTGAACTTGAGATCCTCTTGCCTCAGCCTCCTGAGCTGCTGGGATTGCAGGCATGCACAACTGTACCCATTTTAAGAGTGTTTCAAATTTTTATTAGGGATGCTTATCCTGTATTTTACAGTTTAAGTGAAGAATGTAGAATTTCAGATACTAGTTTCAGTCCATTCTATGATGGATTTTTCAGTTGTTGAAAGCTTTATTTCCCATTTAAAGAAGAACTTTGATCATGGCTTTTGGTCAAACGTGCTTGTTTACATTATTAAATTAAGGGGAGAAAACCAATATATAAGGAAGGAGACCACAGTTAAGCTGTTAGGCACATAGAACTTTTTAGTCCCAGAAATAATGGCTTTAAACAGTGCATCCTGAGATCAATAAAGGTTACTGTTTTATTGCCTTTGGTTTTTTACTATTGTCCTCCATCTAGCATGTGTGATTAAATAATAATATATTTCTTAGGTATAGCCATAAGGTGTCACTGAGTTGTCTTTTAAGCTTGGATCTTTTAGTTTCTTGGTTTTTCTCCTAAGTAACAAAACAGAATTACATTCTTATTTTAAAGCTGCCTGTTTCTTGCAAGTAATTGCACTTACATATCATCATATTTTTGGTGCATCTCGGTTCCCAGGGACTTGTTTTATTGTTATTTCTCCCTCAGCATGTTTCAAAACTGCCAAACCTACTGAGGCATACTCTTTGGATATGCTCTTAGGAATATGGAGATCAGCATTTCAAAGCCACTTGTCCAGCCATTATGTCTGTTTTTCTGCTTTAAACACATTTCTGTGTTGTATTAGATGCAGGCAGCATCCTATGAGTTGCCTGCCTGGGCAGTAATGTACAGACAGGAGAAATTTCATTTTGATTGCATTCAATGATCTTTCTATGCCCTAAAGCATGAAAACTGATTTCTTATAATTCTGGCTTTCAAAGTGTAATCATAGCTATCTTCATTTTTATATAGGCCCCTAAATATAAACCAACCTTATTCTGTAGAGGAAATTTTCAGCTCATTTTGGGTTAATTTTATGTAATCTTTTAAAAAATTATGTAAAATATCATACATATTTTATTTCTTTTAACTGTTTATGTATTAAAATCCCTATGTGGGAAATGGAAAATGTAAAAAAAAAAAAAAAAAAAAACAAATAATAAAAAAAGGACTGGGGATGTAACTCAGTGGCAAAGTGCCCATGGGTTCAAATCCCATTACCATAAACAGAAACAAAATCAAAAGTTATGTAGATATAAATCTAATCAATGAAGTAAAAGATTTCTACAAGTAAAGTTATAGAATGCTAGAAAGAGTTGAAGAAGATATTAGAAGATTCACAGACTTCCCATGTTCATAAATAAGCAAAAATAATTTTGACTGAAATGGACATATTGCTGAAAATGATCTACAGATTCTATGCAATCTCCACTAAAATATCTGTGATATTCTTCATAAAACTGGAAAAACAATCCTAAAATTCACATGGAAGAATGAAAGACCCAGAACAGCCAAAGAAATCCCAAAGAAAGTGTCATACTGAAGGCACAACAATAACCAATTTAAAATTATGCTGTGGATATTATGAATGGGATAGTTTTTTTCTTTGTTTTGTTTTTTTGTGGTGCTGGGGATTGAACCTAGGGCCTTGTGCATGCCAGGCAAGCACTCTACCAAATCAAATGAGCCATATCCCCAGCCCCAAGATAGTTTTCTAATTTCTTTTCTAGTAGATTCATCATTGAGGTATAGGAACACAATTGATTTATAGGTGTTGATTTTATATCCTGCTACTTTGCTGAATTCATTTATGGGTTCTAGAAGTATTCTGGATGGAGTTTTGGGATCTTCTAAATATAGGATTATGTTATTGGCAAACAGACCATTTGAGCTCTTCCTTTCCAATTTGTATCCCTTTAATCTATTTATCTTGCCTAATTGCTCTGGCTAGAGTTTTAAGGACTATGTTAAATAGGAGTAATAAAAGTGGGCATCCCTGATAGGGGAGCTGGCTTGTAAGCTCATGACTGTGGTCATGCAGGTGGCAGCTCAGGCCATGGGACCTGTAGCCATGGAAATCCAGTTATCAAAATTGCTTCCAGAAGAAAGAAGCTGACAAACAAGTAACAATGGAAGAAATTGGGAAAGTTGCCAAAATGCTATCATTTCTCACACAACAGAGTCAACTGGTGTCACAGGTTAACAACAACAACAAAAAATCATGAAGAAGAAAGATCTTAAGCAACATGATGGATTCAGAAGTTCCTGAAAAGAAGGCAAGGATCCTTACATCTTCAAAACAAGAAATCTCACCTCATATTACAAATGTTGATGAGATGAAGCATTACTTGTGTAGCTGCTGAGCAGCTTTCATCAACATGGCCATCACATTTCCTATTCAGAAGATCCTCCTTCGGCAGCAGCTCTATAGAATCAAAACGCACCATGCAGTGCTTCAGTTGAGGAGGGATGGATTTAGAAACCCGCATCATGGGATCTAGTTTCCATTAATGTAGAAAACATCCAGTACTTAGGTTTGTGCTGTAGGAAGATTTGTCTTGCCTACTCCAAAAGCATTTCAGTGCCTCAGAGTTTGCAACAGTACTTACAGAAACAGCAGAAGCCATTTTCACTCCATCAGAAAGAGTTCAGACATTCTTTCAAGACCACAAGCATCATGACAAAGTTCACAAACACTTATCAGGCTTTCAGGGCACTAAAATGCCATGGAATTGGAGAATATTATGGAGGACTGGTGCCTATTCTTTTCTATAATGGAGTCAGCAAAGTACTTTGATTTTGGTTATTAGAGAAATGTAAATTAAAACTACATACAGATGTCATCTTGCTCCAGTCAGACTGGAAATTATCAAGAATACAAGTAACAACAAATGTTGGCAAGGATATGGGGGAAAGGGTACACTCATACATTGTTAGTGGACGTGCAAATTGGTGCAACCACTCTGGAAAGCAGATTCCTCAAAAATCTAGAAATGAAATGTCCATTTGACCCAGTCATCCCACTCCTCAGTTTATGTCCAAAGGATTTTAAATCAGCATACTACCGTGGCATAGCCACATCAATATTTATAGCCACACAATTCACAATAGCTAAGCTATGGAGCCAACCTAAATGCCCTTCATCAGAGGAATGGATAAATAAAATGTGATTTATATACACAACAGAGTATTACTCAGCTATGAAGAAGAACGACTTTATGACCTTCACTGGTAAATAGATGTATATGGAGATTATCACACTAAGTGAAATAAGGCAAACCCCCAACAAAACCCAAAGGTAAAATGTCTTCTCTGATATGTAGAAGCTAATTCACAATAAAACAGGACTAAAAATAAAATTTCAGTGGAGTGCACAAAGAAGAACGAAGGGGGACTGGTAAAGGAAAGACAATTGAATGAATCTGGTATTACTTTCCTGGACATATATGAATATACCACAGTGAATCTCAGCATTGGGTACATCTATCTGTGAGAAATTAATTTTAAAAATATCTAGGTAAATGGCAGAAATGATAGTAGAGCAGAGGATAGGGGTAAGGTAGGGGATGCAAAGAGTATGTACTGGGGACTGAATAAGAGCAAGACATATTTCTGATTTTATAATTATGTCAAAAAGGATTGTACTGTAATGCATAATTAAAAAATACTAATTAAAATAATAATAACACTAATACAAAATAAAAATAAAACTGAAAATATCTTCCATCCAGCATAAATTCGTTTGATTTTACTATTTCCTCAGCATATATAAAATATGATTTTTCCTCAAATAAAACATGTTTTTTTTACACACACAAAATTATACTGTGGCACTTAAAAACAGCATGGTATGGACATAAAAATAGACAAAAATCAATGGAATATAATATAAGACACAGAAACAGAGCCACTCACCTGATTCTTGACAAAGGTACCAAAAACATATGCTGGCATTAAGACAGCCTCTCTAATAATTTGTGTTGGGAAAATTGGATATCCATATGTAGAAACATGAAATTTGATCACTACCTCTTACCCTGTACAAAAGTCAACTCAAATGGTATAAAGTCCTAGGTTTAAGATCAGAAACTTTGCAACTTCTGGAATAAAATTTAAGGAAAACTCTTTAACACATAGGCATAGGTGATAACTTCCTGAATAGGGCTACTATAACTCAGGAAATAACAAGGTCAATAAATGAAATAAAGTTGAAAATGTTCCATACAGCAAAGTAAACAATTTCCAGATTGAAGAGACAACTTATAGAATTGAGTAAAAACTTTCCCTGTTACTTTCCATCAGAGGATCAATATCCAGAAAATATAAAATAACTGACAGCACAAAAATTCATAACAAACTTCCTCAATAGGGCAAATAAAATGTACAGACACTTCTCAAAAGAAATTACAAATGGCTGACAAGTATATGAAAAAATATTCAACAACTTTAACCTTTAGGGAAATGGAAATCAAAACTACACCGAAATTCCAACTTACTCTATTCTAAATGGCAAGTATTGAGAACAAAAATAGCTATAAATATTGGTGTGGATGCAGAGAAAATGAACTTTTATACACTGTTTATGGGAATTTAAATTAGTACAGTCACCATATAATTCAAAACAGAGGATCCTCAAAAAGATTTATATAAGGGCCAGGGTTGTAACTCAGTGGTAGAGTGCTTGCTTAACACGTGTGAGGCACTTGGTCCATCCTCAGCACCACATGCAAACAAATAAATAGAATAAAGTTACATCTAAAACTAAAAATATTTCTAAAAGATAAATATAAGACTATCATATGACTCAGCTATATCACTTCTTGATATTTACCCACAGTAATTGAAGTCAATATATTTTAGTGATACAGGCATATCCATGTTTATTGCAGCACAATTCAAAAAAGCTAAGTTATGATATCACCCTAGGTTTCTGTCAATAAATAGATATAGATACATATAACATATACATATATAAGTTAAATAGATCATCAGTCAGCCAAAAGAAAAATAGAATTATGTCATTTGTAGGAAGATAGATGGAACTTGTCACTATTATATTATATTATATTGAAATAAGTCTAACTTAGAAAAGCAAGTATTGCTTTGTTTTCTCTCATATGTGAAAATGAGAGTAGGGGGGAAAAGGGACATCGTGAACGTAAAAGGGACAATTAATGTAGGAGAAGGTATGATCAGGGAAATGGAGATTAGAGGGTAAATAGAGGAAACCAGGAATGGATTTGACCTTATTATTTTACAAACATGTATGACTATGTCACAATAAAAGCTACCATTCTGTATATTTAATCTGAACCAATAAAAACATAGATTGAAGCTGGGAGCAGTGGCGCGTACCTGTAATCCCAGGGGTTTGTGAGGCTGAGACAGGAGGATCACAAGTTCAAAGCCATCCTCAGCAATTTAGCAAGGCACTTAGCAACTCAACAAGACCTTGTCTCTAAAAAAAATTTTAAGAAGGGTTGGGGATGTGGCTCAGCAATTAAGCATCCTTGGGTTCAAGCCCTGTACCAAAAAAAAACAAACAAACAAACAAACAAAAAAAACAAATTGAATGAATTTAAATACCAGGATACAACTACATATTTTCTAAAAAAAAAATACATTTAGATCTAAAGACACACATAAACTGAATATGAAAGTATAGGAAAAGTTATCTCATATGAATGTTAACCACAAATAGCAGGGGTGACAATATATGAAAAAATGTTCAACATCTCTAGCCATTAGAGAAATGCAAATCAAAACTACTCTAATATTTTATCTCACTCCAGTCAGAATGGCAATTATCAAGAATACAAGCAACAATAAGTGTTCGTGAGGATGTGAGGGAAAAGGTATGCCCATACATTGCTGGTGGGACTGCATATTGGTGCAACCACTCTGGAAAGCAGTATGGAGATGCTTTAGAAAACTTGGAATGCAACCACCATTTGACCCAGCTATCCAACTCCTTGGTCTATACCCACAGGACTTAAAATCAGTATACTATAATGACACAGCCACATCAATATTTAGAGCAACTCAATTCACAATAGCTAAACTGTGGAACCAACCTAGATGCCCTTCAACAGATGAATGGATAAAGAAACTGTGGTACATATACACAATGGAATATTACTCAGCAATAAAAGAGAATAAAATTATGGCATCTGCAGGTAAATGGATGGAGTTGGAGAATATCATGCTAAGCAAAGTAAGCCAATCCCAAAAAAAACAAAAGGCAAATGTTCTCTCTGATAAGTGGATGCTGATCCACAATGCAGAGGGGTTGTGGGGAGAATGGTGGAACTTTGGGCAAAGAGGAGGTAGGGAGGTGGAGGGGGCTTGGAGGTAGAATAGATGGTAAAATGAGATGAACATCATTACACTAACTATATGTTTCACTGCACATGTGGTGCATCTCTACATCATGTACAACCAGAGAAATGAAAAGTTGTGCTCCATTTGGGTACAATGAATCAAAATGCATTCTGCTGTCATATAAAACTAATTAGAACAAATAAAAATTAAATTAAAAAAGAAAAATGAAATTATGGCATTTTCAGGTAAACGGATGGAGCTGGAGAATATCATGACAAGCAAAATAAGCCAATCTCAAAAAACCAATGGCTGAATGTTTTCTCTAATATGCAGATGCTGATCCAAAATGAGGGGCAGCTAGGGAAGAATGGAAGAACTTTGGATTGTGCAGAAGGGAGTGAGGGAAGGGGAAAGGGTGTGGGAGTGGGAAAGATGGTGGAATGATATGAGCATTATTACCCTATGTACATGTTTGATTGCTCAAACTGAGTGACTGTGTCGTGTACAGCCAGAGAAATGAGAAGTCATGCTCCATTTGTGTGCAATGAGTTAAAATGCATTCTGCTGTCATGTAAAACTAATTAGAACAAATAAAAACATAAAAAATAAAAAAATTAGAAAGCATAGACATTGAATAAAAAACTGATGGAAGATATGAAACAAGGAATGAAATAGTGATAAAATGTCAATTCACAAAGAACAGTATAAATCTTTTTATTTTCACCATTTTTGGTGCATTATAATTACACATAATAGTGGAATTCATCATTACATATTTATACATACACACAGTACAATAATACAATTTGATTAATATTGTTTCCCTGTATCTCCTCTTTCCTTCTCTGCCTTCTTCCTCCTTGTTCCTTTCCTCTACTCTATTGGACTGCTTTCTATTTTTTTGTGTGTGTGTGTGGTGCTGGGGACTGAACTCAGGGCCTTGTGCATGCAAGGCAAGCACCCTATCAACTGAGCTATATGTCTAGCCCTGCTTTCTATTTCTATAAGATTCCCACACACACACATTTTTACCCATTTTTTCTATTCTTTAGCTTCCACATATGGAGAAAAATATATGACCCTTGACTTTCTGAGTTTGGATTATTTCACTTAATGCTCTCAAGTTCTGTCAATTCCCTACAAATTTTATTCTTCTATATTGCTAAATAAAACTCCATTGTATTTAGATACCACATTTTCTTTATCAATTTATCCATTGGTGAACACCAAGTCTGGTTCCATAATTTGGCTTTTGTGAATTGTGCTGCTATAAACATGGGTATGCATCTACTGTTATGATATGATGACCTTAATTCTTTAGTATATATACCACATATTTGTATGTTCATTCCATCCACAGTCTTTAGATGAACTTCAATACTGATTTCCATATTGAATATACTGTGGAAATATGTTCCAGCAACAGTTTAAAAGTATTCCTCTTTCTTCATGTCTTCTGTAGCATTCATTATCGTTTGTAATATTTTAGTCTTCTTTCTTTTTATTTTTTGTACTAGAAATTGAAACTATGGTGCTTTACCAGTAGGCTACATCCCAAGCCCTTTTATTTATTTACTTGTTTTTGTATTCTAATTTTTATGCAATATCTTGATAAATTGCCTAGATTGCTGAGACTGGCCTTGAACTTGCAACCTTCCTGACTCAATCACTGAAGTCACTGGGATTATAGGAATGGGCCTCTGAGCCCAGCTATTGTTTGCTTCCTTGATAATTGCCATTCTAACTGGAATTAGATGAAATCTCAGTTGACTTTTGATTTACATAAAGAAGAAGAGTATACATTCTTCTCAGGTGCATATGGAATACTCTTCAGTACTTGCTATATGTTAAACTATAAAACAAGTCTTAAAATTTTGGGAATAGTAAAATCATACAAAATATTTTTTCTAATCCCAATGAAATGAAATTAGACATGAATAGCAAAAGGAAAACTGGAATATTTGAAACAAATATGTGGAAATTTGAACAACATATTATAAGCAACTAAAAGTTCAAATAAGTTACAGAAAATTCAAAAATACTTTGAGACAAATTAAAATAAAAACACAATATTCCAAGATGTATGAGATATGATAAAATCAGTGTGAAAAAGGAAATTTATATCTGTAAAAGTATATACTAAAAAGAGTAAAGATCTCAAAACAACAACCTACACTTAGCTTTCAATAAACTAAAAAAAGAACAAACTACATCCACAGCATAAAAAAGAAAATAATGAGTAGAGCAGTTATGAGACATAGAGAATCGAGAAACAATAGAAAATATGAATACAACTAAAGATGGTTTTCTGAAAAGATCAATAACACTGACAAACACTTAGCTGGATTAAGTGAGAAAAAAAAAAAGAAGGAGTTACCTGGGAGGCTGAGGCAAGAGGATCACAAGTGTGAAGCTAGTCTGGTTAACTTAGTGAGACTGACTCATAATTTAAAAAAAATTAAAAAGGTTTGGATTTGTACCTCAGTGGTAGCACACCCCAGGGTTCAATCCCTAGGACCACATAAGAAAAGGAAGAAAAAAATAAAAGAGGAAGGATCCAACTACAATCATAAATAAGGTGACATTACAACTGATGTCACAGAAATCAGAAGGATAATTGCAGGCCAAAACATTGTATAACATAGAAGATATGGATAAATTCCTAGAAGCACACAATGTACCAACACTGAATCATGAAGAAATAAAAAATCTGAATAAAATGAGTAAAAAGATTGAATCAGTAAACAAAAACTTCCCAACAGCTGGGTGGAGTGGTGCACATATGTAATCCCAGTGACTGGAGAGGCTGAGGCAGGAAGATTGCAAGTTTGAGGGCAGCCCCAGCAACTTAGTCAGACTCTATCTGAAAATTAAAAATAAAAAGCACTGGGGATATGGCTCAGTGGGGAAGCACCCCTGGGTTCAATCACTGGTAACAAAACAAAAGAAAAAAAACCACTAGGAAAAACAAAAACAAAAAACTTTCCAACAAAGAAAAGTCCAGGACCAAATAAATTCACTAGAATATTCTATCAAATATTTAAGAAATAATTAAAATTGATTCTCTTGAAATTATTCTAAAAAACTAAAGAGAAGTTATACAAGTCCATCCTCATTCTATGAAGCCAATATTTCCCTGATATCAAAGCCATAAATGACAGTATCCTTCATGAACCAATATCCTTCATGAATGTCAATGT
Organism: Xerus rutilus; assembly: GCA_028644305.1. Classification (NCBI taxonomy): domain Eukaryota; kingdom Metazoa; phylum Chordata; class Mammalia; order Rodentia; family Sciuridae; genus Xerus; species Xerus rutilus. Next base: position 63,829,493 of record CM053417.1, read on the forward strand.
AAATATCCTCAATAAAATATAAACTAAATTCAACTATACCTTAAAATACACAAAAGTCAAGTGTATTTATTCTTGGGATTCAAGTAAATTTCAATTTATAGAAAATATAAAAATTAACCAATGTAATACATCACACTCTAAGGATATAGGACAAAAACCATATGATAATTTCGATAGATGCAGAAAACACATTTGAAAAGATTCAACATCCTAAGTAAATTCTAGGTTTCTGGAGCTAATTAATTTTATAGGAAATTGATTTTAAAGAAAATGGATCATTCTGAAATTTCACATGATCACTTATACACATTCTGAAAATGAAAACAAATGATTAGTTATGTGAAAACATTTTTCAATGAAGATATCTGCATTTTATGCAAACCAAAGTTGCTAGATGAAAACAGTAAGTGAATCCTTAAAATATACTTGATCATGCACAAACAATAAACATTTATTCTCTTAAACTGACAATAAAAATATATCTTAGAAATAATGTAGCCAAAAATTATGAATCTGAAAAAGTTCTGCCAATAGTTTGTAGCAGATATATTGAAACAAAGTGATTTGAATTCATAAAAACAAGATACCATGAACAAAATTGGCACTATACCATATTTGAAAATCTAGAGAGGTTCATATTCATATTTTTACATTGTGTTCAACTTGCATTCTTTTTTTTTTACTTTTATTAGAGTTCAAAACCAAAGGCAAAAAATTCACCTTCTAATAATAATAATGATAACAATAATAATAATACAACTCAACAAACTAGGAATACAAGGAAATTGCCTGAACAAAATAAAGACCATTGGTGAAAAGTCCACAGCTAGTATTATATTCAACATAAATTATTTCGTCTAAAATCACAGACAAGGTAAAGATGCATGCTCTTACCACTTCTATTGAACATGGTAATTAAAATCCTAGCCAGAGCAATTAGGCAAGAAAAAGAAATAAAAGTCATATCACATTGGAAGGAAAAGAGTAAAATTTTGCCTGTTCATTTGACATGATATTACATGTAGGATATCCTAAACAGTCCATAAAAATGTATACGAACTAATAAATGAGTTCAGCAAAACAACAGTATACAAAGTCAAAACACAAAGTCAGCCAGGCACAATGGTGCACACCTATAATCACAGCTGCTTGGGAGACTGAGACACAAGTTTGAGGCCAGCCTGGACAAAATAGCAAGAGCATGTCTCAAAATAAAAAATAAAGAAGGAAGGGATGGAGTTGTAGCATAATGGTAAAGTACCACTGAGTTCAATCCCCAGTGGCACAAAAGAGAAATAAAGGAAAGAAGGAAGGAAGGGCCCCCAAACAACTTATGTCATAATTAACATTATGCAAAATTTTTTTAAAAAGCTGTAGTTTCCTAGGCATCCCTCTCCTAGTGCTTGCTGCTACTGCTGTGATTCATCATCTCTCCTCTGGACAATTTCCTCCATGTTTCTTCCTTCTAATTTATCAACTTTGCTGCTGTAAATATTCCATCCAAAAGGGAAAAGTGAACATTCCAGTCCCTATCTTAACATTTCTAATGGAATTCTATTATCCTCAGGACAAAATTGAAATGTTGTAATGTAAAAATCATTTCATGATCTGCTCCTACTCATTTCACCAGAATCATCTCCCCATCACTCCCTGCTTTGTACACCATATTCTACCTATTTGTAACTATTTTATTACTCTGTTCCAAAATATGTCCATTCTCTGTAGCTTTGCACATGCTGCTGCCTGATAATGACATTTTCCTCCTCCAGTCTGATTAGGATGTACAATTCTTTGTACATTTTCTCACCCACATGCCCTCTTTTTTCCACACTCTGCAAGCACACCAGAACTAAATATCATTCCTCTTTCCATAACCACAGCCAAATTCAGTTATTCACTGAGGTGTAAATGGACATAGTGGCTTCCAAAGTCATTTACACAAAAGAATAAATGATCGATACAAGCTTAGAGTCTCTGCAGATGATTATGATTTTTAAAAGATCCAAGTTTTTAAACTAAAAGAATCTATCTTAAGCCAAATACTATATCCAAAGGATACATGAGGATTCTCCAGTCAATGTATATTATTTTGGACAGACAGCCTTTTCCCCAACTTCAAATTATAGCCTCCATGTGTAGGCACACCCACTCCCAAGTCCCATTTACACAGTTTCTCACTAATCATGTTAAGTAAATCCTTGAAATAATGTATTTACTTACTGACTGACAACAAAGAATATACCCTGGGATTCCTTTCTCAGAACTTAATTTAAATCAAATAAGCTTCAGTTTAGTTTGTTATTTTCTTCTTCTTTGGACTGGGACTACCATATTTGCATATCTGTATGATTCTTTAGCTTGCCTGAATTACATTTTTTAAACGCAGTGACAAGTTGAAAGTTCTTTTTTTTTAACCTTTTTTGTTTCTTAGAGCAAAATTTCTAAATACTCTGAGAAACGTTAATTTTCTCATTAGTGGGGGAACCAAATTTAAAAAAACATAACTATATAGCAAGAAAATTTATGAAGCAGTTATAGTTTATTATTTTTATTCCTTTTTAAAAGATAGAAAGATGCATCAACCTTTCCTCTTAAAAATTTGGTTTAAGGCAGGCACAGTGGCACACACCCGCAATCCCAGTGACAGAGGAGGCTGAGGCAGGAGTATTACAAGTTCAAAGCCAGCCTCAGCAAAGTAGTGGGAATCTCAGCAACATAGACCCTATACCAAAAAAAACAGGGAGCTGGGAAATTAGCTCAGTGATAAAACACTCCTGGATTAAATTATCAGCACACAAAAAAATTATTCTTGACATAATAGCCCTAACAAGCATGTTAAAACACAATATGTTACAATATGGTTTAGAACCTAGCTGCAACAAAAGATTTGGTATATGGTATAGTAATCATATGTCATAGATTTTTTTGAGTATGTATTTTTTGTTGTAGGTGGACACAATACTTTTTTATTTTTATTTTTAGTGGTGCTGAGGATCGAACCCAGTGCCTCATGCATACTAGGCGACCACGCTACCACTGAGCCACAGACCCAGCCCCGTCATAGATTTTTATTAGCCCCAATTTCAAATAATCTGTCCAATACATGTCAACATTATTTCTTAGTAGGAGAGAATTCTAAAATTTATGCCAGGTTTTCCTGGTTTCATGTTTACTTCAAATTATCATTTCAATCTTGAGATAGGTCTGAATGTAAAGATTTAAACATTATGCCAGGTAAATACTTACAAATTTCCACATATGATATTATTTAGAGAGAGCTTCAGCTCCTACCTAGCATACATACACAATTTGTTTCCAAGTAGAAAACTCAATGTCAAAGAAAAACAAAACAAAACAAAAACAGACCGGTGTTGTAAACATATAGCCATTACTATCAAAGATAAGATCAATATTACTACATTAACTACAAAAATGATTACGTCAGAATCACATCAAGTGATTGTAATATAAGAATTCTAAATTTAAATTTCTGTCATTTCATTTCAGATTCAGGTATTAAGAATATTTTGTGAAGCCGGGCGAGGTGGCTCAAGCCTGTATGTAATCCCAGCACTTGGGAAGGCTGAGACAGGAGAATCGCAAGTTCAAAGCCAGCCTCAGCAACGAGGAGGCACTAAGCAACTCAGTGAGACCCTATCTCTACATAAAACACAAAATAGGGCTGGGGATGTGGCTCAGTGGTCGAGTGCCCCTGAGTTCAACCCCAGTACCAAAAAAAAAAAGGAGAATATTTTGTGATACCAGAGTTTTACAACAAAATGCTCACACTATCATGTTACAATGTTTTCAAGGAAGTTTAACCAGAAATAAATGATACTAATACATGACCAACTCATGTATATCAATTTCAATAATTCATTAAAAGAAAAGGATATGACCTTTCCTGGATTTGATCTAACATTCATTTGCATTTTCGTAAGTTTTCATTTCTACCCTTCTGTGCATGTAGCTACAATTTCAAGTTCAATATAGCAAGAACAATTCTAAATGGAAGTCCTAGCTATCTCTGAAATTTTTATCTCTGTCATGATATTAGGGGATAGAGAGATGAGGACAGTGGGAACACAATGTTAATAGAATAATTCTACAAAATGGGCTCACTGTGCTGACTCCCTATATTTTCTTTGCCTAAAAGCAATTTACCTGCAGTCCTTCCTGGCCTAAGTGGACAGGATATATCACATTCCTCAGCAAACTACTTATTCTCTGCAAGAAAATAACATTGATAAGTAAGCACAGTTAGTTTGAGAGACTTTTGTGACCCTTTTCACAGACTAGATCCCAGAAGATAAGGATAATTCCTCCTAATCATAAAACTTGTAAAAAAAATTATTAAGAATCCAATTAGAATTGGACAAGGTGACACACAGTTGTTATGGCAGGAGGAATTCTAAGTCTGATGTCATTTTGCTGTCAGTTAAAAGTCAAGAGATGAACTTGGAGTAGAATCATTGGAAACGTCTCTGGGATCCCTAGTAAAACTTGAGCGTAGGAGAGGGACATTATTTCTCCCTTCTCTGACAGAACCAACTCTCTCCTTTAGAGTGTCCCCTTTCCCTTTTCCTATCCATTCAATAAACACATGCCTGTTATTCTGAGCCACATATCTGAAATATTTCTGACTTGATCACAAGAATCAGGATTTGAAGCAGGATCTCCACACTGCCTCAGCTTCCTAGAAGGCCTCAGTCCTATAACAATGATAGGTGTGGGATTTACCACGACTGACAGCACTTCAAGTATAAAATATCAGATTTGTTTATTTCCTGAGTTCTTAGTCTTTGATATCTATCAGTTGATAAAATCTGAATCATTTTCCTATAATAACTACCTTTTTTGTTTCTTAGATCAATAGTTCTAAATATTCTTTTTTTCTATTTCCATAGCCAAATGCATTGTCTATGTTCTAATAATCTCCTGACTAAAGTACTGTAATATTCTATTCACTGGTTTCTTTAAGTCTTCTACTTTTGAATAATTCCAAATGTTGTGACCAAAATTTTAATGCTCAGAAGCCATTTTGACAACACTATTCATGTCTGTTAAGCCTTTTTTAAAAATTTTATTTATTTATTTATTCTGCTTAGGTATACATGATAGCAGAATGCATGTTGATTCATTGTACACAGATGGAGTACAACTTTTCATTTCTCTGGTTGTATGTGATGTAGAATCACAACATACCTGCAGTCATACATAAAGCTAGGGCTATGATGTCCATCTCATTCCACCATCTTTACTGTCCCAATGCTCCCTCTCCCCTCCCACCCCTGTGACCAAACTTCCTCCATTCTTCCCTTGTCCCCTCATCACATTCCACAATAGTCTAAATTCTTCATGTTTGTCTTTCAGAACTTTAATCACTTTTTCATGTTCTATTCTTATCTCTGAACACTCTTGTTTCTTCAGCTCCCTCAAATATAGTCAGATATAACTGTGCAATCCATCTTCCTCCAATTCCTCTACTAGTTTTTTTTTGACCTCCACTTCTCTTCTACTTTCTGTGCAAACTTAAAACCTATAAGATCTCATGAACACTGAAAAAGAGACTTTTTTATCTTCTTTTCTAATCAGCTATCCCAATTTAGGTAGAATGGTCATCTTGGTTTAATTATTGAGTCTGCTAAGCTTTTGCTAACTTCTAACATTAGAGAGGCTTTTGCTTACTCATTTCTCATTTGAAATTTGTCCTAAATTTCGCAACTTTTCAATTTCAATACCTAATTCACATTCTTAACTACATCAGGATATTCTCTTGTTTTCTCACTCATTCCTTCTGCCCGCAAATCCTGTAATGAACATATATTTTACTAACCCAGATAATCTCTTGCATATAATAAATGTATATTTAACAAGTTTTATTTGTAATTATCCCTATCTCCCAAATCAAGGGAATTTTTAAACACATATACAGCATGGAAATGGTTAATTTTCACACTGATATATATCGTTGCTCCATTAAGCTCTGATATTCACACAGGATCTCATCTTTCTGTATTCCAAATTACATTCTTTAGACTACCAAAGGTTCATTTCAAATTCCCTTTTTCCAAGAAATCTTCCCTGAAATGGAATAGTGAATGACACCCCAAAATAGCAACTGGTGTCCTTTGCTCCTCTATTTAAAAGCAAACACCAAACCCTGTATCTATCTATCTTTAACTTTCTCTCTGACTACACACCCTAGAAGACAATTTCTCTCTGTTCTTCAAGATCAGCGCTATCATACTTTCACAAAAACACTATGTGAGTTTACATAGCTTGTGACAAAATAGTCACAAAGCAAAGCATCCTGTATGTTCTCAGACATTAACATTTTAGAACAATCTTGAGGTTTCATAAACTCAGTGGTTCTTTGAAATGCCGTTTAAGACATTAAGTAAAATCTAGTTATATTCATAATAGTCATTCTGTTCCTCCTCCCTTACTTTGATATCATTGTAAAACATATTTGAGCCTGGTAGACTTGTTGATACAGCTCAGTGGGATAATAAAACAGGACTAATGAAGCAAAATTTCCAGGTCTGCTTTTGAATAGATTTAACTCTTTTGCATATCCAATGTGAAAAGTTCTAATGTAAACTTACTCCACAAGTCAATAGAGGTATAGGAGGGACAATGTAACAGATTACTGAAAATCTCTTTAGACCAGTCTGGATCTTATTTTTCATATAAAAATAAATGTTATTAAAGCTATATGTTATATGTTATTAAAGTTATCAAAGCTATAAAAGGTAGCTATTAGAGCTATCAAAGCTTTTAGCAAATGAGTTCTGAACATGGGCTATTTAAATAGCATGAGACCTTTGTGCTTCCCATACCTAAGTATTTGCATCTATCCCCAGATATAATTTTATATGTTAGGTTTCTGGCCTTTTTTCCTCTTATGTAAATACTATTATGCAAACATATGGTATCTTAATGATGTCCCATAATTGTCATTAAATTCTTTCATTTTTTCATTCTTTTATCTTTTTACTCCTCTGACTGGGTAGTTTCAGATTTGTATCTTCTAGCTCATTGATATTTTTCTTTGACTTGGTAGCGTTTGCTGCTGAAACTCTCTACAGAATGTTTCAGTTCATTCATTGTATTCATCATCTCTTGTATTTCTATCTTGCTGTCTTATTGTTTCTATTTGCTTCTTAGACTTTGTTGTTTCATGAGCATTGTTTCTAAATTATATATATATAAATTATATATATGTGTGTGTGTGTGTGTGTGTGTGTGTGTGTGTGTGGTGGTTATTTTGTTCAGTATTTGAAAGAATTGGTTAAACTATATATATATATAGAAAGAGAGAGAGAGAGAGAGAGAGAGAGAAGGCCCCATATATATGAAGAAGAGAGTGAGCCCACACCAATAATTAAACATTCAGGCATCTTGATTTTAGATTTCCCAGACTCCAGAACTATAAGCAAAATATTTCTGTTGTTCATAAATTTTAAAATAATACTTAAACATTTAAACAGAATGAACTGGAAAGTACCAAAGTTATAAGAATAAATAGTATAAAAGTTTTATTACATAATATCTGGAAAATATTGACAAATAATAAAACAAGTTCTTGCTGTGTACAGAAGTGCAAGCCTATAATTTCAGCTATGCAGGAGTCTGAGGCAGGAGGATTGGAAATTCAAAGTCAGCCTGGGCAACAAGTAAGACCTTCCCCATCTCAATATAAAACATAAAAGGGCTAGAGTAATAGTTCTGTGGTATAGCACTCTGAGTTTAGACCTCAATACTGAAAAAGTAAATGAAAATAAAGAAAAATGATGATACAGAATGATAAGTACTACTATAGAGATATACAAAATGTATTGCAAGAGCATTGAAGACTGACTGTATACCCAAATGAAGTATGATATCTACTAATAAGAACTATTATTTTGAAGGGAATAATGTTCTAGGCAATGTGTGTGGTGGTTATTTTGTTCAGTATTTGAAAGAATTGGTTAAACTACTTTTGATTATCCCACTTTATAAATTGGAAAAACTAAAACTCAACTAAACACCTAACTAAATAATAGAAGTTATTTAGCTTCTAAAGAAATTTGTTCAAGCTCAAAGAATTAACAATTCCATTTCAGTACTAGAGTAAGGGAAATTTTGACAAGATAGGTGAAATTTGAGCTGCCTTTTTTTTTTTTTGGTGCTGGAGATTGAACCCAAAGACACTTAACCACTGAGCCACATCTCCAGCCCTTTAAAAATATATATATATATATATTGTTTAGTTGTTGATTGATCTTTATTTTATTTATTTATATGTGCTGCTGAGAATCAAACCCAGTGCCACACACATACTAAGCAAGTGCTCTTCCACTGAGCTACCACCCCAGCCCCTCTGCCTTTTTAATATTTTATTTAGAGACAAGGTCTTGCTGAGTTGCTTAGGGCCTCACTAAATTACTGAGGCTGGTTCATGAACCCATGATCCTCCTACCTCAGCTTCCCAAGCCTCTGGGATCACAGGTGTGTGCCACCATGCATGACTGAGTTCGTTTGAAGGATGTGTTTCTCAGACTGAGAAGAACAACCATAAGCCAAGATATAGAGCTAGTAAAGTTCTCTAAATGTTTGGGAAATGTGGGATGGAGAATGAGACAACAGTGTTGATGGAGGTTAGTAGCTGTAAGGGGATGATGCTAGACAGATGAGCTGGAGCCAGGTTGTAAAGAGGCTAGTAGGCTATTTGAGTACATACAACAGCTCGTGTGAAAACATAACCTCAAAATTTACTAGAATATTTAAGAAGAGAGAGAATTAAAAGTCTGTTAATAGAAGATAAAGAGGATTGAAATGACTTAAAGTTTTCATTGGCACTTCCATCTTTAGATACTAATAAATCCCAAATTTCTGAGTCTTAGAAGTTTGTTTTGGAATCCTTTCATACCTACATGATTTTGTTCTTTGATTGTGTTTTTATTTTCCCTGCAATGTACATGTTAACATTTAAAAAATAAAATATATTTTGAAACCCTGAAAAAATAAAAAAAAATAAAATTTTTAGTGCTTCTCAAAGAAAATTTTAACTATTTTATTACAGTATAAATTATTTAAGTAAAATTCAGCAGTGCATATCTGTGATCCCATGAACTCAGAAGGCTGAGGCAAGAAGATCACAAGTTTGAGAACAGCTGTGGAAACTTGGTGGACCCTGTCTCAAATTTGAAAAGGGCTGGTGATGTGACTCAGTGGTAGAGCACCCTTGTTTTCAATCCACAGCACCATAAAAAAAAAACAATTATTTTTCTAGCTCTATAATTTTAAAACAAATTGCATTACCTACATTATTTTATATGTTTGTAGAATAACAAAACTCTTGGGTTCAGTTTTACAGACTTTCTGGTAGATTTTTAAGACTGTTTTCAATGAATGAGTCAAGATTACCAGAAAACTTGTGTTTATCTTAATAGTAGAAGTATGAGGCAGTTTTTCTGACTTTGATATATATGGCTCACTTTAAAAGTTGTTTTGTTACTATGGTAACATATCCCATTCTGAAATGTTATATTAGTTCTTGTATAAATGGCCAGTAATCCAAGTCATTTTCTCTGAATTCTATGTGCCTTTACTACATGAAAATATCTTGAAATTAAAGTCTATCTCAAGCATCTTTTGCTAAACTACCCTTAAAAACAGATTCAAATGTCTTCTTTTAAAAACAGATTTGTAAGATTTAAAAAGAACATTGCTAAAAATAACATTTCTATTATTTTTTGGCTATGGAATTAAAATCAATGAGTGTTTCCACTCAAAACCAAATTTTTTTGGCATAACTGTTAGGTGACTTTAGTACTACTGTTGGAGGTCTGAGTATAATTATTAATGTAATTCTGACTTTTTAAACATTCTGGGATGTATATATATTTTTAAAAATCAAGTTTTATAAATATTAATATTTATTTTTCTTTTACATGTATTAACTCTACATATTAATGGAGTTCAGTATATTTCAACACACACGTAGCATGCACTGATATCTTCAGTGTTACTTTGTAGACAACAATATACTATTTGTTTATTAATTTATGGCCCATAATCATTTTTTTGGTACTGTGGATTGAACCCAGGGGGACATAACCACTGAGACCACTACTTTTTTAATATTTAATTTAGAGACAGGGTCTCACTAAGTTGCTTAAAGCCCAATTATATTACTGAGGCTGGTTTGAATTCACATTTCTCAAATTGCTGGGATGACAGTCATGCAAAATGTAGTATATGTGTACAATAGAATATTTTTCATCCTTAAAATGGAAAGAAATACAGACACATGATATAACATGGATGAAACATAATGGCATTATAGTATGCCAAATAAATCAGCCAAGAAAAGACAAATACTGCAAGATTCCATTTATATGAGGCACCTAGATTAGTCCAACTCACAGAAATAGAAAGTAGAAAGGTGATTGCTAGGAATTGGAGACAGGAAGAAATGGGGAATTACAGTGCAATGTGTACAGAGTTTAAATCTTAACAAATTAATCAAGTTTGGATGATGGATGGTGGCAATGATTGTACGTCTATGGGAAAGTATTTAATGCCACCACACTCTTCAGTTAAAGATAATAAAAATAGCGAATTTTATTATGCATGTTTTACAAAGATTAATTTTAAATTAATTTTAAATTAATTTTAAATCTAGAAATGTTAGTAGTATGTCCATTTTTCTAATTACTTCAGTCAGATATATTTACATGTGGTTATTACTGTATATTAATTTGGTGGTGGGGAGGGGAGAATGGAGCTGGAAAGATACCAAGAAAGATATCAAAGATTGATTAAATGCCTGTTACGTGCCAGATTGTGTGAGATGAGGTCAGAGATTTTGCTATCTTCAAAATTACACCACTAGTGCTTATCAAAGTACCTGGTATCTATATATGCTCCTTAAAAATGAGGAAACAATGAATGAAAGAATGAATGAGCAGAGATGAAGTGGACAGTCCCTGCCTTTTTTGTTGTTGTTTCTATTACTGGAGATTTAACCCAGTGGCATTCTACCACTGAACTATATCCCCAATTGTTTCTTATTTTTCATTTTGAGACAGTCTTGCTAAATTACCTAGGCTGGCCTGGAACTTGTGATCTTCCTGCCTCAATCTCCCAAGCAGTTGGGACTACAGGTATGCACCACCATGTTCTGTGGCAATTTCCATCTCCAAGGATATCATCATTTATTGGGAAAAAGAGACAATGCAATGTGAATTCTTATAGAATTTTAATAAACTCAGTGACAAAATGCAGAAGAGAGTCATTAAATTCAAGCAGGAGAGTGTGGGAAAGTCACAGAGCTGAGGAAATTTGTGTATGGCCTGAAGCATGAACAGGGGTATGCCAGGCAGAAAAGAAAAGGAGAAGATAGCCCTGAGGAGAAATATAGAAATTTAAAAAGTATGTACTTCGTCTGGCTTAGCCCCCAGACAGAATCTGAGACAGAAACTTCATTTGGCAAGTTTATTGGAATCATGTGGAACTTCTGAGGAGCCTTATTAAATAAATCTTTTAGAACTTTTCATTCAAGAGACAAATGGAAAGAAATATTTATTTATTGGTTTCTTTCTCTCATTGATGAAGGGTGGACCTGTTACAGAGCTGGGGCCCTCCAAGAAACTGAGGCAGCATGAAAAATCTCCCTTCAAACCCTGATTCTTGTGATCAAGTTAGAAAGATTTCAGACATGTCACACAGAGTAAAAGGAATGAGTTTATTGAAGGAAAAGGACAAAGGAAAGGGAACACTCTCAAGGAAGAGAGTGAGTCTTCAGAGAACAGAGAGAGAATGTGCCCCTCCTGTGCTCCAATTTTTCTTCTCCAGTGCTGGGGACTGAACCCAGGGCCTTGTGCATGGCAGGCAAATGCTCTACCACTGAGCTGTATGCAAAGACCTGCACTACAGTTTTATTGGGGACTCCAAGGAAGTTTCCAGAGAGTCCTGCTCAGGCCCATCTCTTTTGACTGATGACAAGATGACACTAGGCTTTCAAGTCCCCACTCTCATGACAACTCTGTCACCTTGGCCCATGCTGAGCAGTTCTAATTTGATTCTTAACAATTTTTACAGGTTTTATGGTTAGGAGAAATTATCTTTATCTTTCAGGATCTAGTCTGTGAAAAAAGTCACAAAAGTCTCTCCCTTCAAAGTAACTTGTATTTCTCTTCTCAATGTTATTTCCTGCCTGCATTTCTTTGCAGATAATATGTAGTTTGCTGAGGAATGTGACAAATCCTGTCCATTTAGTCCTGGAAGGATTTCAGGTAAATTGCTTTTTGGCAAAGAAAGCATGTGTGTGGGGGGACAGCACAGTGGGCCCATTTCATAGAATTATTCTCTTAATCTTGTGTTCCCACAATCCCCATCTGTCTGACCCCTAAAAGAGCCATGGGTATTAACTTCCCCACACTCAGGGTTATAATTTTTTAGTAACAAGCAGGTTCTCATCATTGTCTTACATCTGTTAATGAAGCACTGGAATAGAAAATTAGGAGGATATGATATAGACCAATGTTCATACTATTGGGATGTACCTGCATAAAACTGGTGGAAAAGTGATTGGAACTTATATTGCAGTAGAAGCTCAAATAGGAGATTCAAGAGAATTTGAAAAGTAGCACACAAGAGGTATCTGATACAGTATATAAGAACATTAATGTAAGTTGGATTTAGAGATTAGTTAATATTTTTGTTTTGTTTTGTTTATTTTTGTTGTTGTTGTTGTTTGTTTTTTGCAATGGGGATTCAACTCAGGAGTACTCGACCACTGAACCACAACCCCAGCCCTATTTTGTGTTTTATGTAGAGACAGGGTCTCACTGAGTTGCTTAGTGCCTCCCCGTTGCTGAGGCTGGCTTTGAACTAGCGATTCTCCTGTCTCAGCCTCCCTAAGTGCTGGGATTACAGACTTGCGCCACCGCGCCCGGCTAATATTTTCATTTAGGTAGAAATAAGGGTTCCAGATAATGGCAAATATGGATTAAAACATAGGCTACAAACAAATTATGAAAGGCTTTGCATTACATGCTAAAATGTTTGAAACTTATTCTATAAGTTCTCCAAAAGCCAGATCCTGTCTGCAGGTTAAGAAACTTGGTTTAATCTATTGATACAATTCATTAAAGTTAGGGTATGTGATGCATGCTAACCAATTTATGAGAGATTGCTTGATAAACCAGAACGTATGCTTGTTCATTTATAATAAGAAAATACATCTAAAGAAGACCAAGATGATTTAGTATCTTTTTTGGAAAGACTTGATGAGAAATTATATTTCTCTCAAAATTTACTTGGTGACTGCAAAGCCTCAGTTAAGGAGGCAAATGATCCTAACAGTTACATAATGGCCTGATACACCTATATCTATTTTTGATATATGGTTAGATGCTCAGGGTATACTCTTCCCTACAAAGATAAATACTCATCTTCTATATACAGACTTCCCTTTCTCAATAATCTATGCAGAAGACCAAACTTCACTAAAAACAACCTTTTTTCAGGCATGATGGTGTAAGCCTGTAATCCCAGTGACATGGGAGGTTGAGGAAGGATGGTCACAAGTTCCATGCCAGTCTCAGCAACTTAGTGAGACCCTCAAAAACATGAGAACCCATTTCAAAATTAAAAAGTAAAAAGAGCTAGGGATATTATTCAGTGGTAAAATACCTCTGAGTTCAACACCTAGTACTGAAATTTTTAAAAAAGCCTTTCTTTAAATATTTTGGTTAAAATAATTCTAAAGTTACACCACAGTTTTAAGAATGATCTTTTGAGCCAGGTGCAGTGGCACACACCTGTAATCCCAGCACTTTGGGAGGCTGAGACAGGAGAATCGTGAGTTCAAAGCCAGCCTCAGCAATGGTGAGGCACTGAGCAATTCAATGACACCTTGTCTTTAAATAAAACAAAAAATAGGGCTGGGTATGTGGCTCAGTGGTCGAGTACTCCTGAGTACAATCCCCGATACAAAAAAAAAATCATCTTTTGAGTGTTCCCCAATCACCACAGAGACACCCACATATACCTTCTTTTGGTGTGGGGTACTTCGTCAGATAGCTATGTGATATTTTTATTCTAACTTTTATTATTTTAGGTTTTATTTCAGAAGGCAGCTGTATCTTGCTCTTAACCTAAGATTCTTCTCCCCTTTTACTGGAAACAATTTTACACTGAATACAATATACATTAAGTTATTAATACATGTGTGTATGTGTGTCTTGTGTATGCAGTAAATGGCATAAATTTTAAGGAAGTACTACTCTGGCTGCCCTAGTTATGAGGAATTGATTGAAGCTGATGATATAAATGACTTGTGATATTCACTTAATGATTAAATGGCCTTCATATTAATCAGCTAACTAAACGTTTTACTGTGAGGGATTGTAAATCTTTTATAAAGTCAGACTTCTGAATTTACATAGTGTATTTATATATATGTGTGTGTGTGTATACATACATATATATATATATATTTAGTATCGTGGATACTAAATGTGGTTGAACCCAGGGGAGCTCAACCACAGCCACAAATCCAGCACTTTTTATATTTTATTGTGAGACAGGGTCTGGCTAAGTTGCTTAGGGCCTCACTAAGTTGCTGAGACTGACTATGAACTTGCAATCCTCCTGCTTCAGTCTCCCAAGCTGCTGGAATTACAGGCGAGAGCAACTGCACTGGCAAGAGTATATTAACATTGACTACATTATTCTACTGCACATAATCTCCCTTAGCCTGGTGTTTTTCATAATATAAGCATGTAATATATAGTAGTGTTTAAATTTTTAATAATGTATTTTATTTAACCCAATATATTATAATTATTGCAATGTTAACAGCCAATCAATACAATAAATTATTTTTTTTACTTTTTAAATTTAAATTCACATCTTAACTGATAGGTAAAAAACAAACTATTATACATATTAATGGGGTGACAGGATGTAGAGATACATGTATGCATTGTAAAATGTTTAAATTAGGTTAAACATATATCTCCTCAAACATTTACCATTTCTTGATGGAGAAAATATCAATAATTCTTTATTAAACACACAGTAAATTGTTGTTATCTCTATTCACCCTATTCTTCACCCCAGAACTCCTTGTTCCTCTCTCACTATAACTAAATACCCAATTATCAAACTTTTCCCATCCCTCTCTCCTCTTTACTCTTCCTAGCATCTGGCAACCACTATTTTACTCTCAATTTTTATGAGATCAGTTTTTTTCTCCACGTTTTTTATTGGTGCATTATAGTTGTACATAATTGTGGGATTTATTGTTACCTGTTAGTACATACACACAATATAATAAAATGATTTGACATATATGACTCCCTAGCACTTCCCCCTTCCTCCCCTTTTCTTACTTCTGGATATATAGTAGTTTGAAAGTGATATGAATTTCTTTTTCTAAAATCTTAACATAATACAAAGCTAGTATGAATAATTTTTACATGTATATTACTCTATATATTTACTCACAAAAATGTATTGATCTATAAATGAGGCATAGACCCATGGATAAATATGTTTTTGATAATTTGGAGACATTATTTTTATTCAAAATAAAAACTTTTACAACATCTTTAATAAAATACACCTACTAAGATGGTGAGATTTTTCTACATTTTAAAAAACATTTTGTAAATAAGACACTCTTTCCATCTATATTTAAAAGAACATTTTTGAAGAAAAGTTTAATTTTAATTAAATGTATTTTAACTGATACATAAAACATTGAAATTATACATATTTATAAAGTACCATGTGATGTTTTGATAAAGCACATTGCGTTAATGTTTAAATCAGGGAAAACATAGCAATCTCCTCAAATGTGTATCATGTCTTTATGGGGAAATATTCAAAATCATTTCTTTATTTATTTTTCAATACAACACATGTTTATTTCTTATGAAAATGTGAACAGAGATACTCGGAACTCTAGACATAATGAGGATGGGAGTTGGGACACTAATTCAGAAAAAGGGGGAAACTAAGTGAGATTTAGCATAATTTTGACAATTCCATATCTAAGAAAAATATTTAGATAATTTGTTCTAGAAGAACTCAATGGCCCCAGAGAGAATACGTCCAGGTATTGATATTCAGAGTCTCCCAAGTAAAAAGGCTGCTCAGCACACATTTGCCAAACCAAGAAACCTTTATTTTGACAAGGTTTTGCCTTTACCAACAGTTTCCAATCAGCTTTTAGAAAATCATGTTAGATATGGACTGACAGACAAAGGTTGTTGAACATTCCAATGCTTGAAATTCTTTTTAAATTTTTTTGTTTTGATAAGAATTTAAGTAGGATTTGTGAAAATTTTTTCTGTTGCTCCTTTTGTCCCTTCTTTCTTTAATTGTCTTTCAAAGGACAAGTTGTTAGTTCTTAGTTCAGTGAAATAATAAATCAGGTCTAACAGGGGCTTCACAATGCCTTGAAGTATCCAGCCTCCTTTTGAAGTACGACAGTTTCAGAGGTCTCAGTCCATAGGCAGCAGGCTCCATAGCTCAGAGCCCAAGGCAAGTAGAACATCATGGTGGAAGGGTGTGGCAGAGGAAAGTAGCTGGAAACAAGGCACTAGGAAGCGGAGCTCTTCTAGGTTTGGGCCATGTACATTATTATTATCTGTAGTTACCATACTGTGCAATAGAATACTAGAACTTATGTCTTCTATCTAAATGTAACAATGCACATTAATCAATCTTTCTCAATCACTTTCTCCCCAGTCTCTGGTACCAACCATTCTATTCTCAAATTTATGTGATCAACTTTTTTAGATACTTCATAAGAGTACAATCATATGGTACTTGTCTTTTTGCATCTGAAAAATTTACCTTAACATAATGATCTTCAGTTCTATCCACATTACTGCAAATGAATATTTCATTTTTGGGGGGTGAAAAATGTTTTATTGTGTATATATACAGGAAAATGTTTTGAAAGATAGCATCTCACTATCTTGAATAACAGTTTCAAAAGAATTTCAAATCTCAGAGTATGATAGCTTGGTTTTTGAATGTCACTAATTAAATGTTTATTACAAAATACACAGAATAACAAGGAAATTACAGTGACTGAATATATTCTTTCTTTCTTTCTTTCTTTCTTTCTATTCTTTCTTTCTTTCTTTTCTTTCTTTCGTACTGGGGATTGAACCCAGGGGCACTTAACCACTGAGCTACATCCTAAGCCCTTTTTTTTATATTTTATTTAGAGACAGGGTCTTGCTGAGTTACTTAGGGCCTTGATAAATTGCTGAGGCTGGCTTTTTTAAACTCACAATCCTTATGAGCCTCTGGGATTAAGGCATGTACCACCATGCCCCTATCCAAATAAGCTCTTGGCTATTCAAATCAAGTAACTGGCAAACTAAGCAGAAAGTGTCCTCACTTAATTCCACATACTAGTTGCAGAAAGAGAGGGGGGTGGGAGGAAAAAAGAGAGAGAGAGAGAGAATCAGTAACAATATCATACTAGAGTTATATTTTTAAAAAAATATATTTTCCAAGAAATGTCACTTGAGCCAATAGAGTGACATGTTGCAAGTTTTTGTAACTCTACAATGAGGTTTGATGTTTATGAATTCATCCTAAAGCACTAGAAGAACCCATTAACTCACTGCCAGTCATGTTTATAGTCCTAAATTCCATAGCCAATCTGTCTTCTCTCATTTTTATGTTTGTTTATTATGTCCAGGCTTTATTAATTGTAAGATAGAGGTCTTGTAAGGAGGGATCTACTCCATCATGACCTCAATTGGAACTTCTCATATTTAATTTTAATAATACACATGGACTATAAGATAATTCAGAATAAAAACTCTTCATCTAATTAATTAAAATGTGTTTAATTTCCACCATACTGGATATACTAAAATGTACTATACTGAATTAGTAATAGTAAAACATTCACAAATTGCTTTTCCTCCTTCAAAATAATGAAATTTTTAAAGTTTCTAAGGTAAGCAGCCTCTAAGAAGGCCCACAATGATCCCCAACTCTAGTATACACATCCTCATGTGTAATTTCCTTCCCTTAAGTGTGAGCTGGACTTCATGACTTGCTTCTAACAAATAAGATACAGCAAGAATAATGGGATATAACTTCCAAAATTAGGATACAAAGAAACTGTACCTCCAGTCTTGTGCAACTTATTCCTTACTCACTTTCTCTGAAAAGCCAATGATCATATTGTGAGCAACCACTATATTGTGAGATGCCCACATGGCAATAAACTGATAATACTCTAGCCAACAGTGAGCAAGAATATGAAGCCCACCAAGAACCATGTGAGTGACAGTAGAAGCAAATCCTCCCCTAGTTGAGCTCTGAGATGTCAGCAACCCCAGGCAATATTTTGGATGCAGTCTACTAAAACACCCTGAATAGTGACCCAACTAAGATTCTGTACTTAGATTCTAGACACAGAGGAACCTCAAGACAAATGATTGTTTTTTAACATTCTAAGTTTTAGCAAGGATATGGAGTGGGGGGTACTAATACATTGTTGGTAGGACTACAAATTTGTACAACCACTCCAGAAAGCTGTATGGATATTCCTCAAAAGTCCAAGAACAGAGCTCCACATGGTGATGCATGTTTGTAATCCCAACAACCTTGGAGGCTGAGACAGGAGAATTACAAGTTTAAGGCCAGCTTCAGCAAATTAGTGAGGTCCTCAGCAACTTAGTGAGACCCTGTCTCAAAATTTAAAAATAAATAAATAAATTAACAGGGACATAGCTCAGGGATAAAACATCTCTGGGTTAAATCTGTAGTACCAAAAAAAAAAAGAAAAAAGAAAAAAAAAAACACTAGGAATGGAACCACTGCATGACACAGCTATCCCACTTTTTGGTACTTATTCAAAAGAACTAAAATCAGCATACTGTAGTGATTAATACATCCACATCAATATTTATAGCAGCTTAGTTCACAATAACCAAGTTATGGAATCAAACCAGGTACCTATCCATAGATGAATATATTTAAAAATGTATATGTACACAATAAAATTTTACTCAAACATAAAGAAGAATGAAGTTATAGCATCTGCCAGTGAATGAGTACAGCTGGAGAAAATCATACTCACTAAAATAAGCCAGACTCAGGAAATTGAAGGTCGAATGTCCTGTCTCATACATGAAAGCTAAAGCAAAGTAAGGGGAAAACATGGTGGAGGGGTCAGATATCATAAAGATAGAGGGAAGATCAATGACTTAGAAGAAAGAAATTGAGAGAATTGAGAGGGGGGAGGAGAGATAAGAAAGGGGAAGAAATGCAGAATGAATTTTATAAAATTACCCTATGTGCATGTATAAATATACCACAGTGAATACACATTTATGTGTTTCTATAAAGAACATATAAATAAATAAATGGAAAATCAGTAGACTAGAGGCAGAGAAATAAGAGAGAGGAAGGGAGGAAAAGAGGGGGCACCAAGGACTGAAATGGAGTCAACTAAATTCAATGCATATAGAATTATGTCCGAATGAATCCAACTATTATGTATAACTACAATGCACTAATAAAAGAATAAAAGGTCTCTATGTTCTAGAATAATTTATTATATATAGAAGTAGATAAACTAATAAAGCTACTAAAATAAGTTAATACATTGATGTCAGCTATTCCCTGGGGTCCAGATTCTACACATTTGATGTTTGTTTGTTTGTTTGTTTTAGTTGTTATTAAAGCATTTTTGCTAGGCACTGTGGCAAACGCCTATAGTCCAAGCTTCATTGGAGCCCGAGGCAAGGGGATCCTTTGATCGCAAGAGCTCAAGGCCAACCTAAGCAAGATAGTGATAGTTTTTATCTTGTTGATAAAAACATATTTAATTGTATTTATATTTTAGATTCTGACATTAATTTTTGATATTGGTATACATCTGAGAAAGTCTGCCCACACAATCCTTTTTACTGATGACTTAGTCTTGTATACTTTTAAAATTTTAGCTAATAAAAAATTCTTCTTATGTCTTTAGATGTTCTGGGGTAGAACGAAGAAAAAGAATGTGTGATTATACAAGATGATTTTTGAGGTCCCTGCCATTGTGGAAATTCTATGAATCTATGAAAAACCGAGTATTTGTCATGTTTTTCTCTTCCTCCTCTTCCACTCCCTCTGCTTTCTGCTCATGAACAATAAGACAATATATATTCATAGTATTAATAAAAATTGAGCTACTCTTCTCCTGGGGGATAGAAAGCTAGAAGCATCTGTGCTCAGGTAGTCTACCAAGTGTGCAGCTGCCACCTTTCAGTACCTAATATGGCAAGGGCCAGAGCAACCTGAAAATGCACTCACTCGTGCTGCAAGTTTGTCTAGTTGGGGGAAAGCCCAGTTGGAATAGTAAAACTCATGAAGTATGTTATAGAAAAAAAAAGAATTGTTCTATCCTTGTAAGTTATAGTAAGTATATTGTTCCATATTTTGCACTTATCAGGGGATAATAGGAATATATTCCATTGTATAATAATAATACTGATACCTTGCATTTGTTTAGTGTATTATGTTTTGCAGTTGTTCTGACAAGAAAAGTGAAGCTAGAATAAGCAAGAATACAATAAACGTTGGCAAGGATATGGGGAAAATGTACACTCATACATTGCTGGTGAGACTGCAAATTGGTACAACCAGTCTGGAAAGAAGTATGGAGATTCTTCAGAAAACTTGGAATGGAACCATATTTGGCCCAGTTATCCCACTCCTCGATAAATACCCAAAGGACTTAAAATTAGCATATTACAATGACACAGCTACATCAATGTTTATAGCAGTCCAATTCACAATAGCTAAGTTATAGAACCAACCTAGGTGCCCTTCGACAGATGAATGGATAAAGAAAATGTGGTACATATGCACAATGTAATATTTCCCAGCCATAAAGAAGAATGAAATTATGGTATTTGCTGGTAAATGGAAGGAACTGGAGATTATCATGCGAAATGAAATAAGCCAGTCCCAAAAAACAAAGGCTGAATGTTCTCTATGATATGTGGATGCTAACACATGGTAAGGGGCAGGGTGGGGGGAGGAAGAACAGAAGTTCAGTGGATTACACAAAGGGGAATGAAGGGAAGGGAGTGGTAGGAATAGAAAAGTCAGTAGAATGAATCAAACATAACTTTCTGATATTCATATATGAATACACAACCAGCAAAACTCCACATCATTTACAACCACAAGAATGGGATTCTAATTAGAATAAGTTCTACTCCATGTATTTATAATCTGTCAAAATACACTCTACTGTCATGAGTATCTAAAAATAAGAAATAAAATTTAAGAAGAAAAAGAAAAATGAAGCCAGGCAGAGTGGTGCACATCTGTAGTCCCAGCAGTTTGGGAGGCTGAAACAGGGTGATTATAAATTCAAAGCCAGCCTCAGCAATTTAGCAAGGTGCTAAGCAACTGAGTGAGACCCTGTCTCAAAATTAAAAACAACAACAACAATAACAAATAAAAGGGCTGGGGATGAGGCTCAATGGTTAAGCACCCCTGTTTTCAATCCCTGGTACAATAGATAGATGGATAGACAGATAGATAGATAAACAAATAGTGATATAAAGAGATTAGATCAAAAGCCCATGGATACATAGTTGTGGCCTAATCTGTAGACATGAGCCAAGCCCAGAACTTGTCTCTATATTCCCTGTGCAGCGACTTTCAATTATTTTGAGGGTATTCTTTTAAAAACAGTATTATTTTCCAAGAAAGGATAAGAAATATACCAAACAAATTGCTAATATGAAAACATTGTTGAGACCAGCACAGTCATGCATGTTGGTAATCCCAGTGATGTGCGAAGATAAAGCAAGGAGGATTGGAAGTTCCAGGCCAGGTTCAACAACTTAGAAAGATCCTAAGTAACTTATTAAGACCCTAACTCAAAATTAAAATGTTGGGCGTGGTGGTGCACACCTATAATCCCAGCAGTTCAGGAGGCTGAGGCAGGAGCATCGCCAGTTTGAAGCCAGTCTCAGCACTTTAGTTAGGCCCTCAGCCACTCAGTAAGACTTGTCTCTAAATAAAAAGTAAAAAAGGGCTGGGGATGTGACTCAGTTTTTAAGCACCTGTGGGTTCAAACTCCCTTACCAAGTGGGGGAAAAAAAGATTCAAACCATAACAAACAGCTTAAATGCAATACTACATTTCTAAAAATTGAAATTTAACCTTTTTTCAATGCAGGTAAAACAAAACACTTTGGTTTAGAATATCTCCTATGCATGAATTGAAGTTTTAATATGTTAGCAAAATAAAACATTATAATATAATATATAAGTAAAATATATAAGTAAATTATTTTGTCTTTAAAATATTAATAATACATGTATGGGATACATATAAATAAAATTTAACTCTAGGTGTACTGAATTTTAACTGACATACATACTGTGTACACGATCAACATGATACTAAACCTCTAAATTCAATTGATGGCTGGCTGCCATAACACAGATATAAGAAATGCAATTGGTACATGGAGTAACAGATGGTATTATTCCATACAGATGGCACTTTGTGCTATATTAAATACATTTGTAAAACTTAGAAAAATATATTTATATTTCATAGTGCCAATATCTTATAAATTATGATACAGATAAGATATAATACAGATTTTGGAAATAAAGGGGAGTGTCTTCTTGACTAAGGATATTTTTGATAGATACTAGACTAAAATAAAAAGTGATTTTTTTGTTGTGGAGCACCATCTAGAGGAAATTTGGGAAAAAAATTTCATAAGCAAGAATGGAGTGAAATGCAAATCAAATTTAAAGCAAAGTGACAGCTGGGCGTGGTGGTGCACACCTGTAATTCCAGTGGCTTGGGAGGCTGAGAAAGGAAGCCAGCCTCAGCAACTTGGTGAGGTCCTAAGCAACTCAGTGAGACCCTGTCTTTAGATAAAATACAAAAAAAAGGGCTGGGGATGTGGCTCAGTGTCTAAGTTTCCCTGAGTTCAATCCCAGGTAAGTTTCCCTGAGTTCAATCCCAAAGCAAAAAAAAAGGCAAATTAAAAATCCTAAGGAACCATCAACTTTAGAATTATATGTAATTTTGAAATTCTATCATCACTCAAACAACATTTTTTTTTTTTTTGGTACTGGGGATTGAACTCAGGGGTACTTGACCACTGAGCCACATCCCCAGCCCTATTTTGTGTTTTATGTAGAGACAGGGTCTCACTGAGTTGCTTAGCGCCTCGCCGTTGCTGAGGCTGGCTTTGTCAAACAACATTTTTTAATTAAAAAATGAAATCTTGAGCTGAGGATGTAGCTCAGGAACAGAGCACTTGCCTAGCATGTACAAAACCTGGGTTCAGTCCTCAGCACCAAACACACACACAAAAAGTTAAAATCTTAATAGTATCATGTATGATGTTTTATTTCCAATTTCTATTGCTTTCTGAAGAATTTTCTACAACACTAATATTTCTAAAATTTCAGAACTGAAAAAGAACATAGAAATCATGTGGACCTCTCCCTTCCTTTTATAGGGAAAAAACATGAGGCCCAGAGTAGAGAAATAACTTGCACAGGTTCTTAATTATGTTAATGATAGAACCAGAGCTAAAATTTCTGGGTTGTCCTGATCCTCAGAATAGTCCTTTCTCATTCTAGATCACTATCTTTTAAACTGTGTCTTGCTAAATACACAAATGTTACTTTTGACCAGACAAAAGATCAAAGATTATTGAAATCTCTGTAATCCTACTGAAATATATATCACAGGGTGATTCTATTCTCATAATACCACTGATTCATTTACAGGTAATGGAAATCAATCACTTTGTTTTCTAGTTTCAAAATGTATTTCTTTTGTGACTTATGAGTTTTAGTAGGTTATATATTTTTTAAAAAGTGAGATGGTGGAACAAACAATGGATGACGTTAATTGTTCAACCAAAGTAAAAATGGGAAATTATTATCCAAAACATTCTAATGGTAATAAAAGCCCATCACTTTTAGAATTATGATTTTGAATTTTATAAATGTATTTATAATATAGGATTATATATAATTTTGAATTTAAAATTCATTCTTTATAGAAAATTATTGAGATGAAAAAAAGATCAGTCAACGTGTTTAATAGAAAGTATACAAGAATTGTCAGAGAACTGGATTCGAAACTCATTTACTCCACAATCTGCATAAATTTACACAAATTATTTAAATGTCTTAACCTCAGTTCCTTCATATACAGATGTACCAATTCTTCAGGGTTGTTACAGAAATTAAAGTGAGATAATGCATGCAGAACACTAGCATGACACATGGCTAATAAATGATAGCTTATAACTAAACGAGACATAATGTGAAAGAATGAGTAAATTTCATATTCATTTCTAAAAATATTAAGATTTCTTGTGTATAAGTTCTCCTGAAGAAAAACTGACTCTGGCTTGTGTGAGAGATTCTCAGACCTTTGTCAAATAGCAAATGTAAGAGGGCTTTATTTTTTTTTTATTTTTTTTATTTTTTTGCAGAATATCTTTATTTTTTATTTTATTTTTTTATGTGGTGCTGAGGATCGAACCCAGTGCCTCACGCGTGCTAGGCGGGCACGCTACCACTGCGCCATAACCCCAGCCCCCAAGAGGGCTTTATTTTGAGTATTGGTGTAGAGTTTATTGGTGCTATCTTTAACGTACAACTCAGTCTCAGAGTAGGGGCACAGAAGACCATAACCAGGACGATTTTTCTCCTTAGTGGATATTTTCTATGTCTTAAGATATTTTTGGTCTCAACTTGGGTACAGATGGGCTTCAGCTATCTAGTGGGAATAGGAACAGGATAATACAAAATATCCTGCTATGCACAGGTCAGCCCATAAAGTACACACACACACACACACACACACAAAACAAAGAATTATGTGGCCCAAAATGTCAATAGTGATGGGGTTGAGAATCTCTGAACTACCATATGAAAGTTACAG
The DNA here is from genome assembly GCA_028644305.1 of Xerus rutilus. Lineage (NCBI taxonomy): Eukaryota > Metazoa > Chordata > Mammalia > Rodentia > Sciuridae > Xerus > Xerus rutilus. The sequence continues at coordinate 63,854,468 of CM053417.1, forward strand.
TTATCAAAAATTAATGGTAATAAAAAATTAAAAATTAAAAAAAATTAATGAATATATGTTTAAAGTATGTACTATAATAAAACAGTTGAAAAATAAAAGTTTTCGTCTTTAAAGTACTAAAAGTCAGAGTAGATTATTCCCTACTAACTGTCCCATTTACTAGAAAATGAGTCTACAGCACTTAAAGATATTTGTAAGAATGCTTTTGGTATCTAAGTCTTTCTACTGTTCATCTTGATCTTTTTTATTTCTAATTACTCTGAATTAAGCAGATTTATTATAAAAGTTCAGATCACTGTCTCTGACCTTAAGGAGCTCATAGTCCCACTGGAAAAATAAGTCATACATTCAGGAACTGCTACTGTTACAAGCTCTATGAGTCCAAGAGTCATATCTATCTTGTTCACTGTGGTTACCTGTTTTGCTCAGAACACCACCTGGAAATATAAAACACTCAATAAATATTTTGTATGTGAATAAACAATTAGTGAACTAGATACAACAGTCCTTCATCAAAGAAAATAAATGCCTAATGATATAGGCTTTTTGGTTAATGCTAAAACAGAAGAACAGCAGTGCTCATAATAAGAGAAAAATGAGCAGAAAAAGATATGATTTGTATATTTGCACAGAAAAGTAAAAGAATAGAAACTGAGAAGAACTTTTAAAGAAGGATGTAAAAATATGTTTTTTGTTCACTTGTACATAGTGAATTAGAAGTTGGAAAAACATCAAAAAGCAATGTTGAATAAGTAGACAATTTGAAGATGGCTAATTGATCTGAAACTCTATGGTCTGAATTCATTGTTGTCCCCCCAATACACTGTGTTCTCTATGACATGCAGATGTTTGCACATGCCGTTCCCCCTTCCTAGAACTGTCTTTCTAAACTTGTCCTCCCATTCTACCCGACTTCGCCTGGTTAACTCCTACTCATTGTTCTTCTCTACTTGCATTCTTTGGGAAGTCCTCTCTGACCTTCCCCAAGATTATATAAAGTGTTTCTGTTTTATGCTCTCATAATACTCTCTACTTCAAATATAGCACTTACCATGCAGTATAGTAAAATTCTTTTTACTTATCAGTGTTCACACAGGTCAAAAATTTGTCATATTCATAAGATGTTTTGTATTTTCATTATCTATCATTGTTTTCATAAGATTTTTTGCTGCTGTGACTAAAAGACCCAACCAGAACAATTTTAGTGGAGGAAAAGTTTATATGGGTGCTCAGAGTTTCAGAGGTCTCAGTCCATAAACAACCGGCTCCATTCTTTGGGGCACAAGGTGAGGCAGAACATCGTGGTGGAAGAGTGTGGTGGAGGAAAACAGCTCACATGATGATGAGAAGCAGAGAGAGACTCCACTTTCCCTATACAATATATATGCTCCAAAGGCAAGCCCCCAGGGACCTCCCTCCTCCAGCCACACCCTAACTGCCACCAATTATTACTCAGTTAATCCCATAAGGGTTATTCATTGATTAGGTTAAGACTCTCATGACTCAATCATTTCTCTTCTAAATCTTTTTGCACTGTCTCACACACAAGCTTTTGGGGGACACCTCACATCCAAACCATAACAATCATGGTGCCTGCCACATAATGATAACTCGGTATTTTTTGGATAAAAAAAGTTGGATGATATAGAATTAAGGTTAGAAGAGGTAATATGACTACAAACACAATTTGGAAGTCATTAGATAAGCGGTGATAGCTGAAGTCAAGAGAATATGAGTTACGTAGATAAGAGAAAGAAACAAAAATAACTAAATATCTAAATATTCAGACTTTAGTATGAAAATTAAGCAGTGTGAGGAGCAATTGGAGATCATAAAACACAGAAGGAACAGTTGAATATTCAGGAATAAAAATGGAATAGCTTAATATCATGAAATTTTAAGTAAGAACTTCAAGAAGTTTCTTCCTTAAGCAGCAAAATTGTATCTAGAAAGGTAGTTGAATTTCACGATTTTTTCAGTAGCAATAGGAATAGAAGATTGATTGCAAGGAATTAAAAAGTGAATTAACCTGCAAAAAGGTAGAAATATATGTATGAATCTGGGCCTGGTTAGAAGAAAGAAACAAAACAATAACTTGAATGGGGGCAAATTTAAGATAAACAATGTTATCTATAACAACAGATGAGAATGACTATAAGTTGTCTATGAAGAATTGAGATCTATTTAGAAATAGAATGCCCAAGGAAGAAACTTGCACCATCATCCCCTAACCCCCCAAACCAGGGCTAAAGATCCAGACTTTGTTTTAGTGGAGGCTACCATGAAAGAGAAATCACTCTGGTTAAATGCTGGTGGAACTTGCTGGAAATCTGTCCTACCAAGCTTGTCAGAAAATCAACTCCTCGGGTGATGAGTAAAGCTTTTCAAGTGGAGGTGGGATATGTCTCACTTGGAAACATTTCACTAGAATAATGCTTGAGGAGAAAGTGATACCAAAGGAAGATACAGGAGGTGAACACTGAAGAAGCCCTGCGTACTTCAGGATCTAGGCACTTGGGACACCACATGTGCTATAGGGGTACTGGAGAAGCTGCCCATGCTGCGTAAGTTGGGCAGTGAGGAAGCCATATATCACATCAGGAATATACAGGTGAAATCTCCAGTAAGGAAAGACTACAGAGAAACTGATGTCTTTGTGTGAGAGCCAGATATTGTGGGAATTATAATCATGTTTTAAGATACAGCATAATTTTCTTAACAAAGGATAAGAGGCTCCACAAAGTACCCTATAGGAGGGAAATAAAAAAAACGTAAGAAAATTAAGAGCAAAATGGAGTAGGGATGTACAAGATAAGTATTTGCATCTTGAAGGAGGTTATAGAAACAAGAGAATTGAGTCTTCATTGAATATATGTTGAAAATTGAAATGGGGGGATGAGTGCAGTGAAATACTGTGTAATCCCAGTGATTTGGGAGGCTAAGGCAGGAGGATCACAAGTACAAGACCAAGCTCAGCAATTTAGCAAGACCCTGTCTCAAGATAAAAATTTAAAAAATAAGGAGCTGAGGGTATAGGTCAGTGGTAAAGTTCACCTGGGTTCAATCCTCAGTACTATAAAAAAATTGAGATTGAGGAAATAATGAGATGGAAATAAATACCACAGTAACAGAATTTTAGAGCCAGAAAGAGTACATTCATTATATAGATTAAAAAAATCTAAATAAGTTATCTGATTTTTCTCTAGGGTTACACACTTAATGAAGAAAACAGGATGGGAATAAAAATTTCTGACCCTCACACTGTTACTATTTCTACTGCATCATGCTGGAAAGAGCTATTTTGAGATAAGACTACTAGTAAGCACATCAATATTTCAATGGACACTCATAAAATTCACTTTGATCTTGTTAGCTCAGGTGGAAAGCAAGTTTGCTCAGAATAAAAAATTCACATCAGACACTTATTTAGGGAGATTTTAGTTTGTGAATCACTTTGAAGATAGAGTAGATATTTTGTGAGTAGATGATTTAACTTCAGCTATAGTATTCAAAAATATGAAACATTACATTTAATGATCCATGTGAACTTAAATTTATTGAAAATTAATTAGTGTAAAAAATTTCTTTTACTCAGAGAGCTGATGAAATGAGGAATTATGGCATATATTACATGATTAATCAGATTTTCTTAAAATTATGGGAATATTTTTTCATATATTAGTAAATACAAAATGCTAAAATTAGTTTTGCTTTCAAGACCAACAATTCTGTTTTAGGCTTTTAGGATTAATTAACAGCATGGTTTCTTTTTGGATATTATTCTACAGATCTGTAGCATGGACAGAGATTGAGCTATTTATATATAGTTCTTCTAGAGTATTCTCTAAAACTTGAAACAAAAATTTCCTCGAAATGTTTTGGTTAAAATTAAATGGTTCATAATTAATTAATTATAATTGAAATTGTTCCTTAAATGGATACAAATGGGATTTTACCAGGACTGGCTCTGCTTGAATTTGTAGACAACAATTAATTGTAGACAATAATTAAGGGAGTAATTTTTAATTTTATCATTAAGGAAGAAATCCTTCAATTGTGACTATTAAATTTTTGAATGATAACATGGGCACTGTCCCCAGACAAAGAAAAAACTGCCAAAATTCAAAAAAGAAAATATCTACTCCAGAGATTTAAAAAACTGTCATTCACAGGCCAGATCTATATTTCAGATATGTTGGGACTTCTTGTTTTATTTCATTTGCTTTGGCCATACAGGTTTTTTTTTATATTTTTATTTTATTTTTTGGCATTATGGAGGACTAAACCCAGGATAGGATCTAGCACATGAAAGGCTAGTTAGTGCTCTATCATTGAACTACATTCCCAGCTAGAATTAAATGGCATAATTTAAAGCTTGAGGAATTTATCACAAAATTTTGGATTTATATCTTCTAAAAAACTCAGATTTGGCCACATTGAATGAACATTCCAACTTTACAACTTTTTTTTTTTTAATAGCCATGCGCCACAGAGCCCAGCTATGCCCATTCTTACTAAGAATTGTTTGGAAACTTCTAATCAGCCTGATAAGACATGAATTAAAATAAATATAAATATCCAAATGTGATGTTACATAACTGTAATCCAAGCAACTTGGGAGGCTGTGGCATGAAAATCACATATTCCAGAACAGCCTCCATAAATTAGTGAGGCTCTAATCAATATGGGAGACTGACTCTGTCACAAAATAAAAAAAAAGTGCTGAGTATGTAGCTTAGTGGTAAAGTGCCCCTTGTTTCAGCCCCCAATGCAAAATAAATCGATCAACTTAAAATTTGGAAAGGAAATTAAATCACTTTTAAACTAGGTGCAGTGGTGCATGCTTGTAATTGAGCGATTTGGGAGGCTAAGACAGGAGGATTGTGATTTCAAAGCTAGCCACAGCAACTAAACGAGGCCTGTAGCAACTTAATGAGAACATGTTTCAAAAATAAAAATATATTTATTTTTTTATAAAATAAAGGGCTGAGGATGTGGCTCAGTAGTTAAACACCACAGGGTTCAATCTGTGGTACCAAAAAACACTGTTAATAAATGACTTGTCTACCTACAGAAACTTATCAATTATAAAATTACTAGAAAACCGTTAGTGAATAACAATTTTTTGTTTCCCATGCAACAGGTACACCTAATCTCATTTAGTCCTCACAATAATCTTGTAAAGTAAATACTATTATCGTCTATGCACACACGAAGGAATTGAGGATTAGAAATTTAGTAACTTGCTTCTAGATTAATTAAGTGTCTGAGCCTAGATTCAAACTGCTTTATTCAAGACACTTTGAATCTATATATGAAGTGTTCCTAAATTTCTATATTATATGGCCTCAGAACTAATAAATGGGTTTAAATTAAAAGAATATTTAGGCACTGCACAACATTTCATTCAGATGTCTCTAGCTTCAACAGTGTCAGCAGAAAATATACCTAAGGATTCACACCTTCTCATCTCCTAACACTCTCCATCCTTCCCACTATCCATGTTCTAGAACAATTCCAGCTTCCAGTAGCAGCAGCTAACACCTTTTTTGTGGTAAGCTCCATAACACTGGCCAACCATGAGTTCCCTACATCCTCTAAAATTAATCTGCCAACGTCAAAATTGACATCATCTGCACTAGTCAATGTGTACAAGGCTTCCTACACTGACATCTCTCTGGGCTTCTGTTTGGACCACAAGTATGTGGCATGAAAGGGCGTGAGCCACTTCTTCCATAAGTTGGTAGAGAAGCACAGGGATTTGAGAATCTCTTGAATATGGAAAACCAACAATGTAGCCAAATCTTCTTCCCAGACATATGGAAACCACCATCCTAAGATGAGTAGGATTGCTGAGGAGATCATAATGCTGCTGAAAATAACCTGAACCAGGCCTTTTGGACATGCATGCCCTGAATTCATGAGGTACACAGACAAAGTAAAAATACTCCTAGGGCTAGAGCTGTAGTTCAGTGGTGGAGCACTTGCCTCACATGTGTGAGGTACTGGGTTCAATCCTCAGCACCATGTAAAAATAAATAAAGGTATTGTGCCCATCTACAATTAAAATATGTTTTTTTTAAAAAAAAAAACACTTTCTAGTAGGAGGTGAAACTCAAAAGAAGAGGGTTGACCAACCTCCACAGACTGGCAGGCCAGAGGCCTGGCTAATTGAGAACCTCTTGGCAAAAAGTTGGATACAATAAAGTTCAGTGCTTTATGATGTTCCCCCACCTCAGTCCTCCAACATAAGACTCTTTTTAACTACCCAGAACTCTCTGCTAGTCCATCAACCAAGTGAGACCAGTAAAACTTCTTTTTTTTTCTTGCCAAACATAGTTAAGTACAGATAACTCACTGAATTTAATATATATTTTACGTAGCTTTCCTAGTGTCCAGCAATAACCAATTAAAACATGAAGTGGTGGGAAGGAAAGAACTCTTAAAACAAGAAAATGAAATACTGTACTAAATTAAGGGATCTTTAATATTTTCTAGCTGTTTGGCCGCAGGCACTCCATTTAATGTCTTGGAGACTTCATTCCCTTATCTCTAAAATGGGATACTCAATAACTACAATGTAGGACTATAAAGAATACATGTAAAGATCTACCCCAGTCCTTAGCACATAATAGGCACTATACATGGGGGTTCTGGAGGAATTAAGATTGTGGAGCTAATAACAATTTTTAACAAGGAATATAAGAAACTTTATAAAGGAAATTTTATTAAGGGTTATAAATGTGCAATTGAGTAATCAAGAAACATGATATACATAACACAAAAATTGTAGACAAGAACTCAATGTAAAATTCGGGCATAAAGTAGAAAAATATGATGAAATGTCTCTGAAGTTCCTCTGAAAAAATACATAGGGAGATAGCCTAAAAAAGGAAAATGGAAACAATGGTGTGTGTGCAGTCTAGTCTTGTCAGATGTTAGAGCTGAATGCAACATCTAAAAATAAAAATAAAAATGTAAAGAAATTTAACCTCAAACAATTAGATTATCATAATATTGGTACTTGAGCAATGAAATAAAACAGACAACAAAGAACTATATGTTAGTATAATTATCTAATAGATTACAAGGGCAGTTGATAAATAACGCAACAGTTGAGAAAATAAAGTTATTTCATAAAGAAGGTCAAAACCACTGTTACTTTGAAAACAACCTGCTTACACAAAATAAAATTAATTCTACTTGGTAGAACAAACAGTTATATGCAAAAAATCAAATTGTTTTTAGAAAACTAGTAGACAAGAAACTTTGATTATACAATAAATCTCAGTAGGGATGGTAACTTTCTAGTTTAGGAACAATGGGGAAAAGGTCATGAAAATCATAAAAGAAAAAAACGGATACATTGACTTTTATTTTATTTTATTTTATTTTTTGGTTCTCCATCTGGTTGATGGAATGTGCTAGATCATTATTTTATTTTATTTTATTTATTTTTTTTTGGTATTACAATGTTATGTTTAATAGTATTTTCTTTTTAAATTTTTAAAAAATTGTTCTTTTTAGTTATATATGACAGTATTTTGACATACATACATGGAGTACAACTTCCCATTCTTCTGGTTGTACATGATGTGGAATTATATTCACATATGAACATAGGAAAGTAATGTCCTATTTATTCTTTTATTTTATTTTATTTTATTTAAATGCATTTCAAGTCATAGTACATAAACAGAGCTC